>JAVTVY010016780.1:0-614579 GCA_036873755.1 Hanleya hanleyi | reverse complement strand
AGAATTTTGATGTGTTTCTAGAAATAAATATATTTTCTTGTAATTTCATAAGACATAAGTGGACAAATACGTAGTCTTTAATATCTAACTAATTACCCCAAAGTTATTTACACTGCTAGCTTTCAGATTCACCTTCAATATTTAATGTATTAGAATCACTAATTCTGATTCTTTAAAAATATTCTAGGACATTAAATGTCATTTTCTTATTGCAAGAAAAATAATCGGTTCATGGGGTAAAAATCTTTAAAATTTATGAGTTAAATTTTTTCACCCCATGGACAGATTATCTTTCACAAAACAAGAAAATGACAGTTTCAGTCCCAAAATATGTTGAAGAATTCAATGTAGAAGATCAATATGTAAGCTATCATCACAAGCAAAATTTGGGTAATTTATCTTGGATAGCAAAAAAAAATCTATTATCATTTATGTAGCATGTTTGTAAAAAAAATGGTTTTACATCCATATTAATTAACATTCATCACTCATTTCACCACAGCCTTCCAAGTTTGGTTGAACTATTTACAATTTCTCGGGGAATACATGTATCTCACAAGTTGATAAAAATAATCTGTTTTCCTTGGTATGTAATACTAGTATACTAGTTATGTGCTAAAAATAATTATATCTTATTCAGTGCATAGTTAGTATTGTTTAAGCTTACATATTGCTGAGGAACAAACAAGTTCACCTATACATGGCCAAATAGAATGTAAGTGATCAAATTGTCTTCATATGGTGACTTTAGGGTTCTTTGGAATGTCAGATTATATGTACCTTGAACCCTTCAAACATGTCAGATGAATTTGTAATTGTATACATTGAGAAACGGTAGCTAGGTTTCACTACAACTTATATGGACAATTGTGAAGTAGACATTTAGATGACTTCAGTGAAAAAATAGCTCTTTAAAAGGTAGAATGAAGTATACTTGCTATGTTGATGTGATTCTATGGGTCAGTTAAGATTTTTCAGATATATCATAACTTACATTTGTTTTGTTCTACAGCTTGAAGATTGAAATACCAGAAGTGAAGAGAAACAGAAAAAAAGAAGACATTTTGAAAATGCAGACCCATGCTCTCTTCAATGTGGACTGGACATATTAACTCTTACATTATGATTTTTCGAGAAACAACAGAGTACTGAATGATACAGGCCTTCATATATGGAATAATACAGGGAGCAACACATAGAAAATATTAAAATAACTGAATCTTTAATATCTGAACTGAGAGAAGTATAACATGGACTGATTGTGAATCAGACGGAATTGATCCATGAACTGGCTTCCAATGAATGTGGAGTCACATGTTTTTCTCTGCAGTACCATGAACACTGTTATAAATAGACTTTGAAATGTGGGATAGGGAGTACCGGTATGCCATTTGACAGAATATTCTTTAATTTTAGGTGTGTAGCAATCCATTGCCTCCAAATGCTTTTAAACCGAACCTTGAAAGACTAAAAGGACTTAAATATTAGGCCAAAAAAATGTGATGCCATGTAATACAACATCCTGCGTTTTTTTTCTCTCTAAATTATTTTCTTCAGCTTTTTTTCCAAATCCACCATTTGTTATGCTGGAACTGATTTCAATAGACAGAATAAAAATTATATGACATGCAAGTGCTTCCCAGTTATTTATAGGACCTACAGTCATTCAAAATGAATTTTAGGTTTCCTGTAACCCTACGAACTCATATTTTTGTGATAAATATAAATCAGCATCACTGTTGTTGCACTTTCTCTTCCACAAGACTGAGGTCAATAAATCCTTTCAGTAATAATCATCTACACATGTCCAGTTCCATATCAGTTGTAAAACCATTCTAGCGCTAGGTGCACCCACTTCAATTATGCATCAAAGCGAAGAAGCCAAGGGACATCTCTTTGAGATTTGATTTGACTGGGTTCGCGCAGATGGTAATAAATATAATTTTGAAATTCACAAGTTGGAAATCATCTGCATGAATGCAGTCCAATCAAACCTCGACAGAGATTTGCCTGGGTGTGTTTTTCTCGGTATATGAGAACAGTGGTAACATCATTCACTATACGCCGACATCAAATATATCTTCCCTTCAGTGCGCCTGGTGTTCATTTTTCGCACACTGATTTAAATTGTTAATTTCTGTGAGATGCGTCTAGGAAATTTCGTCCGGTGTGCTCGGGAGCAAATAAGCCACAGATGCATCTTTGCTGAAGCCTCGTACTGGTTTTAGTTTTAAGAAGGTCCACGTGAATATCTAGCGATATTCAACCGGACATGTGCGGATAGATGGGAGCTTTTATAAGAGATATTCTTACTCTTAAATTTGCAATCAACGAATAACTGGCCATTACTAAAGGTGAAATCCGCTTGTCTTATGTATTTTGTTCCCAGGCTTTATTCGTACTGTTCGCATTTGATAAAAACATTATGTTCGGTAATGAGTGAGTGAGTGAAGTGAGTCGATCCTAATCCTTCCGTCGGCAAAATAAGGAGAACCATTGACATTAGAACCTTGATTTTTGGCATGAAGGTGCATTAGCGGACTGTTACCAGCAAGTTCTGAGCTGACCTACTTTTGATGAAAATTTCTGGTGATTTTTGATGAAAATCACTGGTGATTCTGACTTGGGCTGTGCCCATCTTAATTTAAGCAGGATTTCAACTTTGGGGGGGGGAGGTTTCAAGAGTTCAGTTCGCGTCGGGAGTCCTAATTCCTTCCGTACTTCGTAGGTCCTGTGACGTTTAGTCACACTGCCATGTGATGCATGCAAATACTGCAATTATGGCTTCCCGAAACGGTATGATTAACTTTCAGCCAGTGTAGCATGTATAGTCGGCAATGTTTTCCATAGAGTTGCTTTCTGAATGCTATTAAGCTTCTTTATGAAACCTTGAAAACGAGAACAAAAGTTGGGATTGTTTTTTTTTTTTCAAGCAAACAGTTGGTCTCCAGGTAAAGAAACGTATAATCGCGTTTGCATTCTGCAAAATGTAATCGGCGATCCAACGGCTACATTTGCCAGTACCGGTATGTATCTCAATCTACGCAGTTTCGGTTGCATACGCTCACTTCTGTATTTAACAGTTAAGTCATTTCGTATATCTGAGAAGACACTGACCTCAGAGATGAGGCAATAATAACCATTTAAGGATAACCAGGAGAGAGAAAGAATTAAGGTTTAATTAAGGATAACCATAACCATAAAAAGGATAATATGGGAATAGAACCGAAAATGCTTTCTGTTGACGAATTGCAACGGCTGGCAAATTGATCACTTGATTTGGAAGATTCGCCATATCTATATCCGATTTTAATTCTGGTATTTCTTCTATCTTGAGGAGATGCTCATTTCGGAAATATTTAGTTTGATGAAGATTTCCTCGTATTTCATGGCGAACACATTACTGGAAAACATACCGTGTCGATTCACCGGCGGAAAAATTTCCGTGAGATGCCGACACGTAGATTTGGTCACGTTCAGTGAAAGTTCAGCAATTAATTTTAAATCTAAATACATTCCCCATGTTTCTTGTATTATAGGATCATGAATGTAGCATAGGATCGTGAATACAACACTTCTGCAGAACACAAAAAATCGAGATAATGGTCAAAAACTCAGATTGACTTTCCATGCCTTGTTGGCACACGTTACTCGAATGAACATGCTCCAGACATTGTAGAAAAACATATATTAAAAATATGATAAAACGAATATTTTTATGAGCCTAGAAGTCGAATCAATTCCTTTTTTTAATTTTGTAACCCCATTTGTTTAACCACAGTAATGTCACATTATTATGACCATGTATTTGTCTGTAGTATATCCGTGATCATAATACATTATACTAATAGTACATCTTTTAGTTTTTTAAATGGAGATAGCCCTTAAATTCTACAGCAGACCATATATCTCGTGCCTTTTCATTCCCGAATATTCTTTCCGAATACAGTGGAATTCATTATGTTTTTCTCGTAAGGCTCGCACGTGTGTTATAACATTTACGGATCAACGTCACGAGAGGCATTATGGGATATGACGTCGCCGCCAAGGCGAAGGTCACAGGACCCGGGGCCAGTCTCTATGTATCCCAACGTTATTAATAGAGACGGGTATCCAGTCTACATTTACTCTTACATCACTACTTAGCACCATGTGATTTTTTCTTGTAGCACCGTGAAAAATACCCATCGAGTTGAGAGTGGATTTACAGATAAACAACAACAACAACAAATACAGTATCAATTTGAGATGAGTGAATGAGTGGGATTTAACGTCGTTCTCAACATTTGTCATATCACGACGGTGCCTAGATGTATCAGCACACGAGAATGTCCACAGTTCCTATTATCCTGGACACTGATCAGCCTAGCCAGTACAGCACCCGGTGATCCATCCATCCATGTGAGCCTGCCGTCACACATGGTTACGCGAGAATACATCTCAAACTCAGTATTTGATAGCTCGGTCGCTTTATTTGTATTAAACATAATTTCATCGCCATATCTTGTTGCCGTGCTCCGAATTCATCGTTAATAAATTCCATGGTTACAGTGCTTATCAGATTTCATCGTCCTGTCTGGTTTAACTCAGACACAAACGGACACTCATATCGAGGGGACTATCGTTACTTAAATACTACTTAAAGACAATATTATTGGTTCATGTTACTGTATCGTAGTATTACAAGTGTACATCATTAAAGTATCGTGGTAGTTTTTAGTCTTTGTTGTGTTGAGTTTGAGCCAATTTAGTAATACAGGCTGGAATACCATAATCCGTACGTATTCTCATTCCAAATGTTACTACCGTTTACTGTTTGAATTCGAATTGTCATACATTTAATTTGACGAAAGCACTTTAGCGCTAACTAATCAGATCAAAGTAATTCCGATGGAGAGCTTAGTGATTCCAAAATTTCTTTGAAACATTCGAATTCTTAAACATCTCTAATGACATTGTAACACTCTGGTAAAATAATTGTTGAAGAAGTCGTAGGACTACTGGTAACAGGCCTCAACACACAAGTAAATAATTCAATATTCAATTTGAGTATTCTAGTATGTCTTACCTTTATACCGTTCCCCCTTAACTTCCAGGAATTAAGGTCCGACAGTAAAGTTTATCGCATCGACGTATGAGGGAGTCAGATATGAGTGTATACGTTTATCAGATCACTGAATTATGAAGCAAAGAATGAAGTGAACCTATAACAGACGGTTGAAGCAAGACCGGCTTGTTCACATATAACCGTCACGTACTTCGGACTTCCACTGCTTGGTACTCCCTATCCAACAGTGTAGGCATGGTGTAAACTTCCTATGATTTATACTATACCCGGTATCCGATACTTCTATTCGCCTTTAGTTTAATCCGGGTAATGCTTTATCGAAACCAGATCAATACCGCATTTCTGAATTGCTAGACTAGCAATGGGATAGCCCAGAACTAATTTATCCTAAACCGATAACGTTGTCACTTGTTATGAATCATTGAATCAATGCACCTACGCACGGATTCCTCCTGTACCCCCCACAATTCATGCTTGTTTTATTTGACTTACCTATCAATGTTTGATTATGTTGATATTTAGACGCAAGGTAAACTATTTTTCAATGAATAAACTTAGTATAACAACATTGCCGTCGGTTTCTACGGTGGCTTATTAGTGCCATATTATAAAACGTCTAATTTTCTATATGAAACGTCGTATTATCTGTACCGTTTTCAGTTTGGAAAGGGTGATCACTCAGAAAATGCAGAATGAATCACAACGAAAATTAGGAAATCACACGAAAAATGCGGAATCACAATGAAAATCATTTAGGTTTCTGTGGTCAGTTCATCGTGACGCTTTTCACCACTTTTGACATCTCCAGGAACAACGAAACATCCCAAAGTTGTTTTTTTTTCAGCGGAACTGAAGAAAACAGAGTGACTTGTGACATTGATCTATCGAGACTCACTCTATTAAATGACGATAGTATCAATAACGGCACATGTATTGTCTGATTTCTTTTGAATAACAGCTTGATATATTTCACAGGCGCTCGTCATTTGTCAGTTATTAATTATGATATTAATATTCATACACCCTCCTGCTACTGCTGCTCTATATAAGAGTAGCGGGGGGAGTAGTAGTAAGAACACGAATTACTTAGAAAAAATGATGGTCCCAAATGATGGTCCTGCGGAGTGACGTCATGTTGACGTCACATGCGGTCACGTGACATCCGGGTCACGTCTGGGTCAAAGGTCACATCCGGGTCACTTCCGGTGACGTCATGTCCGGTCACGTGAGTGATCTCCCCCTACCCAGTGACTTCCAATGTTAATCTATACGGACAATGTTAGACCCAAAGGGAAACCCATTCATGGGCATTTGTATGGTGGCCGATAAGGGACATCGCTGCGTTGTCTCAGGCATGTGGTTTGGTAACACGAAGGCAGGATGCGAAGTGCGAAGGCAGGATGCGAAGTGCGAAGGCAGGATGCGAAGCGCGAAGTCCAAACACGAAGGCAGGATGCAAAGCGCGAATGCAGGATGCGAAGTGCGAAGTCCAAACACGAAGGCAGGATGCGAAGTGCGAAGGCAGGATGCGAAGCGCGAAGTCCAAACACGAAGGCAGGATGCGAAGGCAGGATGCGAAGTACGATAGCAGGATGCGAAGTGCGAAGTCCAAACACGAAGGCAGGATGCGAAGTGCGAAGTCCAAACACGAAGGTAGGATGCGAAGTGCGAAGGCAGAATGCGAAGCGCGAAATCCAAACACGAAGGCAGGATGCGAAGCGCGAAGTCAAAATAAATGCCACTGCGCATGACCCGATGAAAGCGAGGCCAGGCCGCCATTTGCATTATTTTATTTACCAATGCCGAGACCAGAGTATAATCGCCTTCTCGTCGGGATGGTTTACATGAAGAATAAAGTTTGTATGTGTTTAGATACACGAGCACATGACCAGTCTTTCTTTATTACCGGAACCATTTCGTCACTCGATACAGTCAATATCGCTGATTTTCTTGATTCAAAGTATAGTTCATTTATGCTCGATTTTATTACAGAAGACAACGTCATCCGTCAGTATTTTAACGTCGGATATACGAATGTGGAGATTTGCCAAATTCTTCATATCAATCACGACATCTGCTATACAATAATAATATGGTCGGAAATTTTACATAAGATCGGAAAACATACAATAAATGTTTCACAGAAACCAAGCATAATATAGTATTACATATCATACTGTGTCACAGAAACTTAACATATTCAATACCGGTATATATAATTGTATCACAGGATCAGAATTTGATTACAAAATATGGAGGACGACAAATGACGTTGGACGCAAAATTAAAACTAAACAATAATTCTTGATAGGATTTTTACTCTATGCATGTAATTCACATTTTCAGCTGATGCAGATGTCGTGATTGATATGAAGAATTTGGCAAATCTCCACATTCGTATATCCGACGTTAAAATACTGACGGATGACGTTGTCTTCTGCAATAAAATCGAGCATAAATGAACTATACTTTGAATCAAGACAAGCAGCCAGAGGATGCTAAGTCCCCCGCCGAAATGGCAGCAATGTTTTTTAGCATTGTTGGTCTCGGGGGATATACATGAGGGAGGCAACTGCTACTTCATAGGCGTTGGATGCGGAAGGGTCTTTCTGCCTTCCCAAGTTTTAAAATCAACTCAGAACGGTTGACTGAACGTTTTTTTGCTTCTGTAATATAGTTTCCATGCAGTGAAGCATGGAAATTATGTAACCGAGAAGCGACCCCAAGTGACATCTCAAGGCATATTATCTGCAAACCAAATCTGACGAGAAGCTGAATGCATCCTCAACCTATTGTCCGGAAACCAAATTTTAAATTTCCCACCAGGTGTCGCCACCTGCGCGAAATGCAATCCCAAGGATCATCTCATGCCATGGTGTATCAGCATACAAACTTTAGTAAAGGAAACATTCATTATTTGTGTAGAAAGTAAAAACGTAAAACTTAGGAAAAACATCATTAACATGACCCCATAAGATGTCTTGAGGGTAGGTACCCACATACCAAATTTAAAAGAATCCATTAAGGTCCAACAGTTACTGTCCGGAAATGCAATTTTACCTTGGCCTTCAGGTAGCGCCATGTGTAGGCAGATAGGCATAAAACATAATCGCAACCGAGATCTTGAGGCAAGATCCTTTGACATTGGAAATAGAAAATGTTAACTTGGCCTACAGGTGGCGCCACCTATGAGCAGATCGACAAGAAAAACAATACCAAGTGAAACCTTCAGGTAAAGGTACATGTATACCAAACTTGGAATGAATTCATTCAAGTATTAAAAAGTTATTGTCCGGAAACATAATTTTAAATTTGCCCCCAGGTGGCAACACCTAAATGTGGATCGGTATGAAAAACAATGCCAAACGAGAAATTGAGGCGAGGTACCTACACACCAAATTTGGAATGAATCGGTTCAGGTTTTCAAAAGTTATTGTCTGGAAACACTTAACTTAGCTTTCAGGTGGTCCCCCTATCAACATGAAAAACATTTTAACTTGGCCCGAGGTGGCGCCACCCAGAAGCGGATTGGCACGACAAAAAATTCCAAGCAAGATCTATAGACAAGGGACATATTTACCAAATACAAAAACATGGGTCTGTGCCTGATAAATTGAAACCGTTTGGGGTTGCAATTATCCCAATATTGCAGACAACACACAAATTTCAGCTTCTGCCAAGATATATTGGAGATATATATGCTCAAACACAATATATGAGGGTCGGGCGAGGGCTAGTTTGGGAGATGGAGGGTTCGGCTCGGCGCCCTGGGGATGGGGACATGCTCTTCTTGAGGGTAGTGGTAGGTGTGCTGACATGAAAGCCATAGAAAGCTCCCTGAACCACACTGACAACTGCATGCCATCATCTGTCGGTCCGAAAAACCACAAGGTGAAATTCAATTCAATTCAGGAAATTGATCATATGCACAGTGTGCACCCAAACTTTAGGAACTCAGTTGTAATTAATATAGTAAGTTACACGTGTGGACACAAATAGTTCCTGCAGAAGCTTTAGGGTAAATCATATGATGTGAGATACAATTATTTGATAGTAAAATTGAAGGAAATGTTGTCCTTCATTTAAGATGACATAAAATTCAAAAAACAAAAAACAAAAACGAACCGGGTTCTGTATTTCATGTTACACATCTGAAATAAAATATGGTTTGTGCAAAAGCTTTAGGGTAAATCATATGATGTGGATTACAATTATTTGATAGCGAAATTGAAGGAAATGTTGTCCTTCATTTAAGATGACACGGAATTAAAAAAAAGACACAGGTTCGGTACTGCGGGGATTCCCTAGCCGGTTATTTCATATTATACTTCTGAAATAAAATATGGTTCCTACGGAGCCGTAAAAGGGACATGGAAATTATTTTTTTCAACCCCTGAATTTTTTTTTCTTCTTATTAAGTCGTTATAACGACTTAAAAAAAAAAAAAAAAAAAAAAATGGGGGCTGAAATTTTTTTTCTTCTTCTTATTAAGTCGTTATAACGACTTAAAAAAAATTAAAAAAAATAAAATGGGGGCTGAAATTTTTTCTTTTCTTCTTATTAAGTCGTTATAACGACTTAATAAAAAAAATAAAAAAAATAGGGGCTATTTTTTTTTTTTTTTTTTTTTTTTTTATTATGTCGTTATAACGACTTAATTGACCAATGAAATTGCAGCATTAAGTCGTTATAACGACTTATAACGACTTAATTGACCAATGAAATTCCGTCTTACTTCTGCAGCTTTTATTTTGTTAACTGACACCTCCCCGGTGAAACAGCGTTTAGGGCAGATCTACGGGGGGGGGGGTCAGGGGTCCCCCCCCCCCCCAATTAGACCTGTAAACAAAATGAGAGAGAGATCAGCGAACCCTGGAATTTCACGTAGAAATAATATCTTGAAATTATATCTAAATAAACGAATGTGGATTATGTAATCAGAGTATCTATTGATATATTAAACAGACATCTATTTATGTGGTTTGTGAGCGTACTATATTTCGATGTTGAATATGAAAACATTATGGCTACGAGCGCTCCACGTGTGAAGTGTTAGTCCTGATTTGTATGTGTTTTACCAGAATGTCAAATGGGGGCATACGGTCTGATACTTTTCAATATCGATGCGTGCTTATGCGAAACAAAAGTGAAAGTTAATCTACATACATTATGTTCGATTTATTTTGTTTTGGTGCATTTTTGACGGTATATTTTCTGTTTGTTTTGAATGAACATTAAACCGTTGCTCGATCTGGAGCTCAGTTCCCACTCTCATGTTTTTGATTGCATGGGTCTCTCCATTTTTCATAACTGGATGTAAAACTCCATAAGTTCAGTCTTGTTCAATCTATGAACGGCTCTCCCAGAAAGTGTCGAATTTACGCATGCACACGCTGTGTTGTGGTGCATTATGATAGTAGGATTACGGCATTTGTATCACATGTGTTATTCTCTGCGAAAATTATCAAAACTATAATCCAGTGTTTAGCCTCTCAACCCATCCCACCCCTCTCCCCCGGCTCCGCCGTGCCTGAATAGGTGTTAGTAAAATCCGTCTGCATTTCACATTTTTTCGCTTGGCTGTTTAGGAGTGGACTACAGCTATACCTATACAATTATCAGCATGTCTGACCCATTTTTAATTCTTTGAAGTGAGCCGCCATACCGCTCGAGCCAACGCTACAAGCTCCTCAATTATCTGTAATGGTTAGTGGCGAGCAAAAAAATTTTGGCGATATTATCGGACCAACACAGAGAATCCATGTGAATTGGCAGGTTTGGGCATAGAGTCATAGGGTTGCCTTTTAGTCGGCAGACGCCGTCAACTTTCCCCACCTCTATAGCCTACATATCTCTCCAATTTATCCAAAGTTTATTACTTCAATGGCATTATCAGACTTCATACTGCATATCTAAACGCTGTTTCACCGGGGAGTTGTCAGTTAACAAAATAAAAGCTGCAGAAGTAAGACGGAATTTCATTGGTCAATTAAGTCGTTATAACGACTTAATGCTGCAATTTCATTGGTCAATTAAGTCGTTATAACGACATAATAAAAAAAAAAAAAAAAAAAAAAAAATAGCCCCTATTTTTTTTTTTTTTTTTTTTTTTTTATTAAGTCGTTATAACGACTTAATAAGAAGAAAAAAAAAATTCAGGGGTTGAAAAAAATAATTTCCATGTCCCTTTTACGGCTCCGTAGGTTCCTGCAAAAGCTTTAGTGTAAATCATATGATGTGGAATAGGACTGGACAGCAAATTTAAGAAAATGGTGTCCTTCATTTAAAGCGACATGAAATTCAAAACTAACAGCGAGAAGCGGAAGAAAGAAGAAAAAATGACAAACGCATTTAGGGATGCCTAATTATTAGACAAAGCATTTGGAAGTTATCGCTTGTGAAGAATTTGAATGGAAACAAGAAGATTGGAACAAGACCCAGTGGCGCCACCTTCAGGTGGATCTTGCTGAAACGCAATACCAACCCATGTCTGGTCACAAGGAGTGTATATGCTAAATTTCGAAGGAATCCGACAAAGCTTTTGGAAGTTATCGCCTGAGGAGAATTTGAACAGACATCCACAGAGACAAAGAGAGCAAGACCCATTTAACTGGAACGGACACGAAGAAGCGAAACCTTCAGCCAAATGTTACTGAAATCCAGTACGCAACCGCGTCTTCTCACAAGGAATGCGTATGGCGAATTTCGGAAGAATCCAAGAAAGCGGTTGGAAGTTATCGCTTGTAACTGACATCCACGGACACAAAGAAGCAAGATCCATTTTGACCCAGTGGCGCCACCTTCAGGCAGATGTTGCTGAAATGCGATACCGACTGGCATCTTGTCGCAAGGAATGAGTATGCCGAATTTCGGAAGAATCCAACAAAGCGTTAGGAAGTAATCATTCGAACAGACATGCACGGACATGCACGGACACATAGAAGCAATAACCATTTTAAAATCAGCGATATTGACTGTATCGAGTGACGAAATGGTTCCGGTAATAAAGAAAGACTGGTCATGTGCTCGTGTATCTAAACACATACAAACTTCATTCTTCATGTAAACCATCCTGACGAGAAAGGCGACTATACTCTGGTCTCGGCGTTGGTAAATAAGATAATGCAAATGGCGGCCTGGCCTCGCTTTCATCGGGTCAAGCGCAGTGGCATTTGTTTTGATTTCGCGCTTCGCATCCTGCCTTCGTGTTTGGACTTCGCGCTTCGCATCCTGCCTTCGCACTTCGCATCCTGCCTCCGTGTTTGGACTTCGCACTTCGCATCCTGCCTTCGCGCTTCGCATCCTGCCTTCGTGTTTGGACTTCGCGCTTCGCATCCTGCCTTCGCGCTTCGCATCCTGCCTTCGTGTTTGGACTTCGCACTTCGCATCCTGCCTTCGCGCTTCGCATCCTGCCTTCGTGTTTGGACTTCGCACTTCGCATCCTGCCTTCGCACTTCGCATCCTGCCTTCGTGTTTGGACTTCGCGCTTCGCATCCTGCCTTCGCACTTCGCATCCTGCCTTCGCACTTCGCATCCCGCCTTTGTGTTTCTAAACCACATGCCTGAGACAATGCAGCGATGTCCCTTATCGGCCACCACACATTTGCGATATAGGGTGTGACCCCTTGTTTTCTTCATCTCAAACTGTAGAACACGATGGGAGAGGTACCGAGTCCCTGCGTTGGGCAAGTAGCACTGATGTGAACGTTTTGGGGTCTAGGTGTACCCATTGTGGTCCGATTGGGTCGTGTGAGGTGTCATCGTGAAGCACTCCGAAGAAGCGTCCAACGGGATGGTGGGCGTGGGGGGGGTGTTGGGGTGGAACTGACGTCATTTTGCGAATGCGCAGTAGAAAAATGGTATTTGAATGGACGTTTTCGGGTCGAGATGGATCCATAATGGGCCGATTGGGCCGTGTGAGGTATCAGTTTAAAGCACTCGTGGAGAAGCATCCAACTCAATGGGTGTGTCGTCCGTTTGCAACAGACAGGGAATTGTGGGAAAAGGGTACTGGAATGGCGCTTTTGGGTGGAGGTGGAGATGAGAGAACAACAACAACAAGGCTGGCAGGTCAATCATTTTATTATCCCCTCCAGTACATTATGTCCACCCTGAGGGAGCCGCGTTGGGTATGTTAACAATTCAAGTATGCTCTTGCCCAGTCAGAAGCCGTCCTTTGAGAAAGTTCAATCTTCGTTCGGTGTAACCTTAGCATCGTCGGGCAGTCCAGGATACCGTTGAGGCAGCATATCCTGAAACAGTTGTTTTCCCATTCTGATCGCATTTTCCAGGGCCTCGGTGGGTGGTAACCACATATCCTCTTGCAAGTGACGTCTTCATGATGGACCTGTGCGTGGGGTCGCCTTTCCTTTCAAGCGGAAGCAGGCTATAACGCTCATAGATGACCATGGCTGTTTTCCTGATGCAGGGGCTCATTTGGATATACGCCTGTTGTAAGTTATCCTGTCCGGCGCCTTCGATTACCGCAGCATAGCTATTAATAGCTTCATTCACAATGCGATCCCAGATGGTAGATTCTTTCTCACTTCCCTGGGATGTAGGCTGACTATCTGAGGTCAAGCTCCCCGTATCAGCAGATAGACTTTCAGCAGTCTCTGTTTCGGTATCATTATATGGCTCCTCGGAATCTATATGGAAAGTCTTCTGGTGTCGCATCATATCGTAATGTCTGGTAAGGTGCGTTCGCACTCAGAGCATGTATAACCCATGTTGGCGGTTGAACGTCGACTGTGCACGTTTTTGGAATACGCTTGATTTTATTGACAGTATCGCCCGCCAACGCCCAGCTCAACGCCTCAACGCCCTGGTGAAATTGCGCAGGAGCTCTGATTTTTCTAGACATTCTATGGAATTGACACTACTTCATCGAAATGCAGTGACGTCCGTCAACGCCCGTCGTTACATCTTAGGTGGCTTTCCACAGTTTCGTATCAATGGCCCCGGAATACGATAGACTGCCCGTGTTCAGCTAAATCATTATTCTTCTTGCCTTTCTAATAGCTAATATGTATAATACCATCCTGTTCAGCATTATCAGCTGCAAAACGAGCATATACAGATCGATGCTTGGTTTCGTCTACACGGTGATCGGAGCCATGGAGTAAATTTGTCCTGCCTCATTTATGCCCCTTGGATGTGCCTGAAAATCAGGACTAATTTACGGGGAGAAAATCTGACGAAAAACGAGCAGTTTGACCCACACTTTTTCGCCTTTGTAAGTTGGTGCGGGACCTGGAAACAGGAGGAAGTAGTTTAATTGAAATCGCTCTTACAGATGTTTCTGGAACTTGAGCCGAAATTGACATTTTTCGACATTTTAAGGGGTTTTCTATGAAAAATGAAGCAAACTTGGAGGGGAATGTTCGAGATTAATTTTTCAAAACATATCAGTGCTGTGTTTTAAAATAATAGATCAGTTATGCTCTTTCGGAAGATATACATATATGTGATTTGGAAAAATCTCTGGAGTGCAGCCTTTAGGTTACTTTATCGGGTCGAAGCTTCAAAATCTCGATTTTTGTTTTTTGTCTTACCAGACTACACATTCAAACCTACAAGTTGGGGGAATAAGAAAATATAAAAAATTAGTGCGTTGTAGTAAAAAATATGACTTTTTAAAACTCAAGTCATTCGTGGTGCAGTAGGTGAGGCTCAATCAGGCGAACGTCGCGCACCTGGGGGGCGGGGGGAAGTTACCGGTCGGATATCTCATGATAATATGTATAACCTGCAAGTGTTGTATACCGCCATACTCGTAAACACTTCCAGATTGCGATGAATGGGAATAATAAATTTCGCCAAAAAAAAATTCTGCCTCTCAATTACGATAGACTGACTGTCCGTATTCAGCTAGATCATGATTCTTCTTGCCTTCTTAATAGCTTATATCTATAATACCATCCTGTTCAGCATTATCAACGCTGAAAACGAGCATATACAAATCGATGGCTGGCTTCGTCTACACGGTGATCGGGGCCATGGAGTAAATTTTGTCCTGCCTCATTTATACCCTTGGGTGTGCCTAAAAATCAGGACTCATTTACGGAGAGAAAATCTGACGAAAACCGAGCAGGTTGACCCCCACTTTTTTCGTCTTTTTGAGTTGGTACCGGACCTGGGAACATGAGGAAGAAGTTTAATTGAAATCGCCCATACAGATTTTTCTGGAAATTGAGCCGAATTTGACATTTTTCGACTTTTTAAGGGGGTTACTATGAAAAATGAAGCAAGCTCGAGATTCATTTTCTATAACATATCAGTGCTGTGTCAATAATAGTTCAGTTATGCTCTTTCAGAAAATATATACGTCTTAACGCTGTGATGCGCGAGCTCTTGCATATAAACACGGCATACATCTGTGAAAGCTTCATTATAAGCCGGGTATCCGTGGAGACGACTTCCATGGTTTACGCATGTGCTCGAAGTCATTTTCCACGATTTTGCTTTCCATACATAATAATCTTATAGAGCGAAGCCATCTCACGGAACGGAGTCCAGATAACGCGCAAATTCAATGTACGCGCGAAGAACGATCAACACCAACGTCACACACGACAGTAATAGAGCATCCCTATACCATGACGGTGAGCGACCCTACGGGATGTGGAATAACATCATGGGTGATCAAATTCTTAGAAGAAGGCCCCCTGATTTATACCCGTATAGTCTGGTGCTACAGCCAGTGGCAGTCCGCCTACAAAACTACAAGGTTACAGAATGTGAGCTTCGTCCCAGGGATTCCTCACGATATCGATCAAGCATATTTCTTCGACCCCGACCAGACCAACGTGGTAGTGCTAGATGATCTGATGAGTACGGCCAAGGACAATTCACACATTGCCGACTTGTTTACCAACGGATCCCATCATCGGAATCTGTTTGTCATCTATCTGACCCAGAATCTCTTTCCTCAAGGGAAAGCATCCAGAGATATTGCCTTGACCTGCCAATAGTTTGTGTTGTTCTCCAATCCCATCGACAGAGCACAAATCCGTGTGTTTGGTAGTCGAATTTATCCTAAGAACATCGACCATCTCATGCAAACTTTTCAAGGCGCGACAAGTCGTTCGTACGGCTACCTGTTCGTAGACTTAAAAGCTCATACCCCAAAGATCGTCGGTTGACGATCCACCTGTTACCCGGCGAGGGGTCACCACAACGTCATATACCCCTTCATCATCCACTGAGTCCACACCTGGCAGCACCCGTCCAACAGCCCATAACACATTGGAACCTACATTACAACGGACTTTAATTCAGGAATATGTCGACCTCGTGACTCATATGAAATTGCTGGACAAGGACCCGGTCCACATGGAAATCGAACTAACAGCGTTGATGTTGAAAACCCCAAGCATAAGCTGGACAGCGGCGTATGTCAGAGCGATAACTCAAAAGAAACATTTGTTTGAACGCATCATTAAGATCAAAAGCTTCGCACTATAAATAGCCCACACGACATCATTTCCCTTATTTCAACATGATCACTACAGAGTCCACGTTGCCTGATGTAAACATTGAACCCATCAATGAGGATATTCTAGCCGAAGCCTTAAGTCAAGCCGATGTTCAAGTCGATGCTATTATTGATACAGCTCAAGGTGGATCCACCTTTCAGCACCAACGCATGCGTTGTCATCTTATCACTTTCATAGATGACATCCAATGAGTGACACCGGTATGTCTTCTGCTGCATAGGAAACAGATAGTACGTACACGAAGAGGATACCAACACAACTACCGGTGCCCAGAATTTGCTGACCCTGCATGAGGCATTTCAATCCTTTATGGAGACGCATCTGGACACGGGAAATTATCTTCTTCAAACCCCAACATAATGATGCCCGTCCATAGATGATTGACAATGCATACGGCGTTGAGATAGGGCGTTAAGGTGATGAGACAGGCGTTAAGGCGTAACGACGGGCGTTGACGGACGTCACTGCATTTCGATGAATTAGTGTCAATTCCATGGGATGTCTAGAAAAATCACCGGAACGTTGAGGCATTGAGCTGGGCGTTGGCGGGCGTAACTGTCTATAAAAGCAAGCGTATTCCGAAAACGTGCACAGTCGACGTTCAACCGTCAACATGGGTTATACATGCTCTGAGTGCGAATGCATGTTCATCAGATATTACGATATGATGCGCCACCAGAAGACCTTCCATATAGAGAAGCCAGATAATGATACCGAAACAGAGACTGCTGAAAGCCAAGCTACTGATACGGAGAGCTTGACCTCAGATAGTCAGCCTACATCTCAGGGAAGTGAGGAAGAACCTACCTTCTGGGATGGTATTGTGCATAAAGCTATGAATAGCTATGCTGCGGTAATCGAAGACGCCGGACAGGATAACTTACAACAGGCGTACATCCAATTGCGCCGCTACATTAGGAAAACAGCCATGGTCATCTATGAACGGTATAGCCTGATCCCGCTTGAATTAAAGTCAACCCCACACACAGGACGATGACGAAGGTCAAGCGTCACTTGGAAGAGGATATGAGGTCACCACCCACCGAGGCCCTGGAAAATGCTATCAAAATGCGCAAACAACTGTTCCAGGATATGCTGCCCCAACGGTATCCTGGACTGCCCGACGATGCTTAGGTTAAACCGAACGAAGATTGAAATTTTTCAAAGGACGACTTCTGATCGGACAAGAGCATACTTGAATTGTAAACATACCCAACGCGGTTCCTCCAGCGTGGGCATGATGTAGTGGAGGGGATAATAAAATGATTGACCTGTCATCCTTGTTGTTGTTGTTGTTCTCTCATCTCCACCTCCACCCCAAAACGTCCATTCCAGTGCCCTTTTCCCACAATTTCCTGTTTGCGCAGGCGCAGAATGCTGCAAACGGACGACACACTCATCGAGTTGGATGTTTCTCCACGAGTGTTTCAAACTGATACCTCACACGGCCCAATCGTCCCACTATGAATCCATCTCGACTCTAAAATGTTTATTTCAATACCCTTTTCTATTGCCTATGCGCAGATAGACGATATTCCCAACCCACGCCCATCCAGTTGGACGCTCCCCCACGAATGCTTCAAACTGATACTTCACACGGCCCAATCAGCCCACTATGGATATATCTCGACCCGAAAACGTCCATTCAAATACCCTTTTCTACTGAGCATGCACAGAATGACCTCACTTCCAACCAACACCCATCTAGTTGGACGCTCCCTCACGGATGCTTCAAAATGTTACCTCATACGACCCAATCAGACCACTATGGGTTCACCTCGATCCCAAAACGTCCATTCCAATACACTTTTTCTACTTCGCATGCGCAGAATGGCTTCAGTTTCACCCCACGCCCATCCAGTTGGACGCTCCTCCACGAGTTCTACACGATGACACCTCACATGACTCAATCGGACCACTATGGGTCCACGTAGACCCAAAACATCCACCCCAGCGCTACAGGCCCATTGCGCATGCGCACAGTTACTTTTCAAAAACATTTAACGTATGGCTTCGAGACCCCTCCCATCGTGTTCTACAGCTCGAGATGAAGAAAACAAGGGACCACACCATATACCGCAAATGTCCATGAGTGAGTTTCTCATTGGGTCTAACATTGTCCGTATAGATTAACATTGAAATTCACTGGGGTCTTATAGGTAGTGGGAGATCACTCTTGCTGTGCCGTCACGTGACCGGAGGTGACGTCACCAGAAGTGACCCGAAAGTGACCCGGATGTCACATGACCGGATGTGACGTCATCGTGACGTCAGCTCCACAGGATCATCATTTGGAACCATCATTTTTCCTAAAGAATTCGTGTTTTTACTATTACTGGGGGGATTTGGTTTAATGTCACACTCAAGGTTATTTCACTCATATGGTGATAGCCAGTTTATATGGCGGAGGAAGCCGGGTTACCTGGAGATAACTACCGCCCGTCGGTTACCAAAGGATGCCATCACCTTACTTTGTCTGTGATTTATTTGACCCAGAATTTCCTTCTTCAAGGATATTCGAGAGATGAAGCCGAAATTTTCATCTCGACATGGTGCCTGCTCAGATGATTGATACACATAAGACTCTATGTGATCACTCACTTGTACCTCGCTCACTCACTTATTCAGTCATTCGTACCTCACACACTCGCTCCCTCCCCCATCCACACATACCTCTCATCCTGCACCCGATACCCTACAGGTGGATCCACAATACCTTACACTCAATACTATACAGTTCATGTATACCTGTATACGGGAGTTTTATTCGGTGTCACTCATCCCTCTCGTTCTCAGTAAAACGTTATACTTCCGCTTGCGCATGCGCATTCCATCCATCGGAGCCCGAACGCGACAAGTCTAGATACGCTGGTTCCCGCATCCGATCGGATCTGAAACAAGAGCTTTAACAGAATCATGCGGTCTCTGCTACTCTTCGCGTGCGCATGCGCGTATCACTATACTAACGACAGGTCTGAGACTGTAACCAATAGAACCATGTCCGCCCCATGGGATAGCTGCGTAAGGGTGTACGTTTCAACCATCCATGTGTGCAAGCATCCGCGCTTACTCCTCGACTGCGCATTCACACCATTATGTGAACGGTCAACATCCCTAAGCGCGTTCTCTACATTGTGAGTCCGTCACGGGTTCGAGCCCAGCTGTTTCATATGTGGAAGTTTGTCAGTTACTTGTCGACGGGCGGTGGTTCTCTCCGGGTGCTCCGGCTTCCTCCACCAACCAAACTGACTGTCATCATATGAGTGAAACAAACTTGAGTGTGACATTAAGCCAAATCCAAATCCCCCCCCCCCCACCCAAATCATCCCCGACAAAGCTGGAGCCCAAGCATGTATCAGTGAGGCACAGGAGAGAAAGTCACCGACAACTGCTGACCCTGAACCGTGCATGGAGTTAACCGATCATGAAGAGAGGCGACCGTTGTTGTTTTGACCCGGTATCATGAAGAGAGGCGACCGTTGTTGTTTTGTCCTGGTAATATTCACTGACCGGACGGCCTTGTACGAGGTATTTCATCCGTTGTCAGCCTGTTCTTTCCGTAGGATGTGGTTTCAAACAGGTAGCCAATCCATCATATTTTTGAAAGTTCGCATGAAATGACTCTTATCTCGAAAATATGCGTCTGTTGTCTCTCAACGAAATCGTTGAACAACAACACAGAACTTCTCTAATTTTTAGCCAAAAGGAAATTTGAAAATCTAATACACATTTCCTTGCAATAATGAATGGGGAAATTGTATCTGCTATTTAGTAGGCCTAAAAATTAAACAGTACTAAATTCTTAAATTTTAAACCTTTAAGCTAGTAATTTGATATCAAGTTCAGAAATCCATCTTTGTTTATCAAGCAGTTCAGTTTGGACAGTATAGCTATTTCGTTCCATTTGGACAGTAGGTATTTCCATCCATAGGTCCTTCCATGTAGGTATGTTATATTCTATGTGATAATATAACCAATATATCATGTTTTCCCATAACATACATAATATTAAGAGTTCTAAACTCTCTAGTTTTCAATGAGTGTACTTGAAATTTGAAAACTGATCATGAAATTTATCTATGTTTATGGATCTCTTCGGTCTGGGAAGTAAAACCATGCTGCACTGAATTGGACTTTGAAAGTGGAGGTCTCCTGCAGCCATGACAGCCAATATTGTATAATATTGTGTTTTCTCATTGCCTATTAATTACAAACAATTATGATGATACCTGGATGCCAGTACATGTACGGTACCAAGGAATTATGTGTACCACCCCCTCCCCCATTCAATCTGGTACATCTTCCCACAAAGCGGTATTTATACAAAATGCCAACCACTTCCCACTCCCTTCTATGAAACACAGAACCAATAAACATAGACTGAGGGAATACATGATGATAAAGCGAGACCACTTTCTTTCCTCACCTAATAACCATGATTTATCTATGTAATACTGGATTACATGTAGCATGATACTGGAGGAATTTTGACTTTCTATCTGAATAAAATAAACATTCAAAATACCATTAGAAGCAGCATGGTAGGAAAGTGCTGAGCCTTTTGTCAACTGAAATAATAATCACTGAAAATTTATATTCTTATTAACTTCACAAGTGCATTAGACGATAGACATCTTCATGAGAAATGGATGTGTGCATCCTCATAAAGGCACACAAGATACTTGATTGTATCGTTAAAATTCACTGATCTTTGATCCAGTGGTGAGACAAATCTGGAACACTAACTGACGACCCTGTGGATCATGCAGTGTTCTGTCCTTGTTAGATCACTGAACCATCATTATTGCATCGAAGATCCAGTAATAAAGATTTTTGGATCGATGATCCAGAAATAAAGATACAATGTTACTATTTGCAACATTTGTTGATACTGTACACGTATATTCGAGATGAGCCACTGGTGATGCAATTTTCAATCAGGGGAGAGCATCATGTATCCATATCTGTGATCCAGAGGTGCCAACCTGTAACCATCTCGGTCATCTATACACGGTAAAACTGACCCTGGGATCGTGTGTATCCATTCTCAGCCTACTTTCGGCAACTGTAACGGGGATTCCCCCCGAAAACAACCCCACGTGATATTGTCAGCCAATCAAGTAAAATCTACCGACGTAACCCGAACGTAACCCGCCATTTTCGAGTCATGTGATGTTCTACTTCTTCAAATTTACAGACCTACAATACCTCTTGAATGATACGGAAGTTATTCATATCTGTATCTCTTGCAAGCCCAGGCAATATGTTTCAGAAGTGGAATGAAAACCTGTAATTTATCAGATTTCTCGAGTCTGTTCTCTGCCGGATGAAGGCCGAACAGAATCCGGTACAGTACCGGATATCGCTCCGCGATAATGGAGACACACGATTCGCAAGCCATCTTATGGATGGCGAAATGTACGCAAATGCCAGTGGTACATCACTTTCAAGTGAAAAAATTGCTCCTCGTCATTTTGGCTCATTGTGGCTTAATGATCCACTATGGCGGAAGAAATGAGCCGGCGTCCAAGCTTCTCGAGCAGTTAGTTGGGCCGAGGGTGAGCCGTCACGGTACAAACGAGCCGATGGCAAGCCATACAATATATTGGATGAATATAGCGTCAATATTTTACAAACTGATATTTTTTTGTGTGTGCATATGGATCGTTTTATTTGTAGTGTATAACCTTGGCCCGACGTCACTTGGGCAATGATGTCGTTTCGCGCTTTTCATGGCTAGAGAGTTCTACCTCGGGACTGTCCTATTGATATACCAAAGGATTCGCGTCCGATAGGGATTCATGCGAACTTCCTCCAAATAAAATCATAATCAGCAATCTTTCCCCAAGCTGTCGTTCAGCTGATACACGAGTGCTTCAATGCTCCACTGGGTCATGGGTGTTGGAGCAGGCGGAGTCCCTTCTTCATATACCATATGCGAGCATGTTTTAACATAGTTCGATACACGGGCGAGCAAGGATATAAAGGATGTACGTCCACCGTTGAAAGTATAATTACCAATAAGTTTCCAGGATCCTTAGCGATAAGATTTTCGACACCTCACCAGGTTTTGCTCAATTAAATTGCAATAAATAAACTCACCAAATTCAAAAAGTTCTGAAAGCTAGGACTATATGGGCTATATGGTACTTTTCCAAAAATTTCACCGTTGCGCTCCGAGACCCTTCCCATCGTGTTCTAAATGACGAGACGTGAAAACAAATCCAAACAACCCATATCACAATGAACGTGTGTGAATTTCCCAGGTTGAACCTATACCCCCATATAGCCAGTATAGGACTACATGGGGCTATATAAAGACCTCGGTGACTTTTCCCAAAAATTTCACCGATTCGCTCCGGGACCCCTCCCATTGTGTTTTTCTCGGCGAGCCGAGAAAAACGAGACCCCACAACCCATAGTAACACCCACAAAAAAAAATTGACCACCCCTCCCCCCATATAGCCAGTATGAGCCTATATACTCGGTGACTTTTCCTAAAATTTTCACCTATTCGCTCCGGGACCCCTCCTATTGTGTTTTTCTCGGCGAGACGTGAAAAACGAGACCCCACAAGCCCACGAAAAAAATTGACCACCCCTCCCCCCATATAGCCAGTATGGAGCTATACCCATACAGGCATTTCCCGTAAATTGTATATTGTACGAGTCCGTGTTCCGTTTTTTATTTATTTATTTTTTATTTTTTTTGACCTCCACGTGACCGCCACCTGCCGCCTCAGAGGTCAAAGGCGTGCATGAGCGCTTCCTATACTTTAACCTGGAAACAGCGCCCCCTGGCGGAACCAAGAGTTACCTCTCTGGAAAATGTTACCTTAAAAGGGTTTACTATACTACTAACGTCGACCTTAATGGGCCAAAACTACCATGAATACACAACAACTTTTAGCAACCAAAGTCCTGGCTTGTGAGCATCACACTACAGAAAATTGTACATTTAACATGTATGTTAAATGTATGGTGCAGGTATGTGAGAGTCCGAAATTTGCATTCATTTATAATACATTTCCGATATGGTGTAATTAGATATTTATAATAATTTAACTGTACAGTGCAGCTTGGAGAGTCCCTAATTTCACCTATATGACATAACCATGTGAAATGTTTCGGGTGTACATTGATTTGATTGGTTGCAAATAGGGGATGAACCGCCGTATTGAATATATAGTTTTACTTATATTTGATACCCTGGTGAACGGTCGCATTCACAGACATTTGACTAGTAGGTTGAGAAAAATTAAATGATTGCATTCACTTAACATTTGAATACCATACTGAGCATATTGAGTATGTTCTAGTTTAGGTATATTTAACCCGTGTGATGAAGGATTTTATATAGTCGGATTTGAAATAAATTCCAATCCGTTCGTATATAAGCAAATAAAAATATTTGCCATAGCTTCGCCATACAGTGGCCAGGTCATTGGGATATGGACATGATGTATGTAATCGCCTTGTGATATATGCTTGTACATACAAGTCTTCCTTACATGTGTAATGTACGGTGAAATCAATGGTTTCTATCTACATTTCACTTGGATTATTAAATCTGTATATTTCTGAAACATTTCCTATATGGATGACAAGTTGGGAAAATTGAACATAACACGCATGAAATTGCTAGGTTTCATGTAATGACATTTTCGTATTTCATTATATTTGCAACGTGCACTACATAGATGTTATATATGACTATTTCAATATGTTACACACGGTTATGATAAATGGATATTTGATAATATTTCCTAGACTATAGAAACGTGTGCAAATTGCAGGATTTGAAACCAATGAAAGGTGCTCGCACACGCGGATGATCACACGTTTAATAGCATATGCAAATCTATTTGCATATAATATGAACATATGTCAATATAAATACTGTGAAACACATGCATTTCTAAATGTTTGTTCATCATATGTGTGACATTTTATTGTATATAGGCCAGGGGTGGAGCAGTTAATATTTATTTTATTTTTGTTTCAGCATTTTTTGTCGGGGCGCAAAATTGGATAACCGATATATAGCCATGCGTCTGGTTCCTTCATGTCATGATGACCCAGCTTCGTAGGCGGGCACTACCGGTATGTTAGCCTTCATGCAAACTTCCATCCGCCGTTGAAAGTCCAGATCTACGGAAAATAGATCTACAATAGTCGCTCCCGATCTTGGCGATAGAGAGCGTACTCTCAGATCTGGTGTTAATCATAATTGTAAAATCCGTCAACTACGCAGAAGAAATCTATCCATCTCCGTCCTCCCCATACATCCAGTCGGTTAGAGACTTGTGTCAAATCAGAGCGGAAAACGATGCGTGGCTGGTGATTCTTCTCGGCGCTTCTATTAGAAGAATGATAATTCCTCCATACTATGGTCCCATCACGTTCTGTCGCTCAAATCCACTCAGGAAACGAAGTGCTGTAACCCAAATGTCTTCACCTTGGTAGGTAGCCCGTAATGTAACGGTTGCGGTTGCGGTGCAGCGACCCGGCTATAAATGACAGACGCGCGGACCTCAGAGAAGACCAGCATAAATGTTCGACAGCTCTCATGGCGACTGGTCCTATTTGTGCTTCTTCCGACGTACATTTTCCGTTCTAAAAGTCCACTGTTTTAGTTCATCGTGCCCGATGTCTACATGATGATGCCTCTATATTTCGTCAAACATATGCATATAAAAAAATCCACCAAAAGACTCCCGATCGTCTCGTATCATGTAAATAGGCGTCAAACTGAACGATTTCATTTCTGTTTTCGACATTTTACATACTAAGTGACATGGTGAGAGCCAATGTGGATTTTTTTTTCATGTTCAAATTTGAGTGGACAGATGGATAAACCCCTGTAGTGATATTCAGCACTATTGATATGAAAATTGACAGCTTTAAAGTCGAAAAATCTATCGAAAATGAAACACAATATGCCTTGCTTTCGGCGCGTCGAGGGCGGCATGCAATCTTGAATCCAACCTTCGAACAGCCTTGTCTCTCATTATGCCAGGGCCGTAGCTTAAATTGTATGGAAATTGTCTTGAATCTTCAGCCGCATTTATCTTCAATCCGATCACCATCCCACCATTAATACACAGCGCATAAGTACATGATGACTATTGCAAAGACATATTTAAAACTATCACCCCAAAGACATCGAGAGAGATTAGAAAAGACATGTAACTGTTGGTCGACTGCCATTTTGTCCTGGTATACCAGATCCGAGAGGAGAATCGCCGCGCACACACTTCCCCTGGGTAACATTTTCCCTTCGGACATTTCCCGTCATGGACTGTTTACTTTCCCTGTATTTGATTTTACTAGTATGAGCATAGTTTTCTTGTTTTTTTGTTTTTTTTTACTTATTAAAATATGTATTTTCAACAAAACTTTATTTTTATTTCATTACAAAAAAGTTCACATTTTACACATAAATGTGGAAGAAAGTCTGTATGCCGAAGTTAATGTCTGTTTTGCTGCCTGATTATTTATCTTTGTATGTAATTTCTGAGAGGGCACGTAAGTTGATTAGAACTTGTCCCCAATCCTATTGCTATTATTGAGGTAATCAAATATGTTTAAATTAAGAAAGTCTAATGCTAAATTTCGAAATATACTATCAGAATGCAGTGGCCATTTTCCCCAGTCGCCCTATGATACGGTATTGTACAGTGTCAATGTTTTACTTATTTTGAAAAGATTTTTTCTAAATTAATTAAATGAATTTTGTTTTGTTGCCGGCTGGTACTTTCCCCCGAATAATATGGAAATTAACTGTTTAGGTTTTACTGTATTCTGTTAAACATGATCAACACCATCTGGATGTATCTGTATTAAAGCATGGACACTATAATAAAGCGTCTCTGATTAAAGCATGGTTAAACTAGCATTTAATTGCCCCGGTATTTCTGCTGCTGTCAATGATACATCTTCTCATCTGGGTTGAACCAAAGTAAAGGACTAGGTTATTATGTAATCTTCATTCAGTCTTCGAATGTGTATACTTGATGTTTGTTTATTGGGGATTAGTCATGTTTATGGAGGATTAGTTCAGTTGGCAATTATTAGATTTTGTCATTCTTATCTCAGCTGAGAATATGCTGGAACAAAATAATCTCGAAATAAATATCTCCCGACCAGGGCCAAAAGGAGGTACATGGGGATGGGTTCATGTTCTCAAATGTTGGTGTTATAGAAATACGCCGGTGTTGAATTCAGGTGTTCTATCTGTGATAATTTTGTCCCCCCCCCCCCGAACCAAACCTCCAAAAATTTTGCCCCCCCCCCCTGAGTTTGAAAATTTTAGTGCCCCGCTAACCGCGGGACCTCAGTGAAGATCATCATCATTCTATTTAAATCCACTCATGACTAAAGAGTAAGATTCGTATTCAACAAGTCACTCATGCTTTCAAATATTTGCAATATAATTACCGTGTATCATTTCGACAATTAGCATGATATTGGATATTCATGTATATAACGTTTCGTTGCGTGTCTATACTACTTTGTCGCCCCTGCTCGGGTGTGCCTGTCGTTGGGCAGGGGGCTGGACTGTCTTCCACGATATGGCTCGCCCTGGTGGGTCCCTGGCCCAGGTGGGGTGTGGTTGTCCGTAGAAGATGGGAATGGAGCCATCTCCGGGATGTCAGGTTTTTCGAAATATCATGAAATAGTTTTTGTCATTTTCTTTGTGTATGTCAGCTTTATTTTATTATTATACTTAAGCAACATTGATTGATTTACACCCAAACAATTATTAATAAACAATGAATGCATGAATCATAATCGCAACTTAACTGTGTATCATTCACTTGGCGCAAATCGTACATGTGAATCTCACTCTACGAACTTTGATCTGCTTTTAAATGTGCTACAAGTTATCTTAATGATAGTGGATAAAAAGAAACTGTACTTGGAGAAGAGCATCTTATTTTAAATTTTATTTACCTTTTTATTTTTGCTTAAATTATAGATCATGTACGATGAACAGGCTACAGAAGTAATTAAAGATCATAATATCATGGATTCCACTAAATCTGTAACCAAAATGTAATTCCGTCATATAATTCAAAATCTCGGTTATGTCATTTCCGAGCAATTTCGCCCATGTTGTTGACTGACCAATCATTCTCGCTCTTTACATTCAATCGATTATACGCGCATTGCCGGACACATGACAACAGAATCCATGTGTTTGGGTCTGTCCACAGATTTTTTTTTTAAGCTGAAATTTATAAAATAGGGAAAATCACACTTCCTTAAAACATGGACGAAAATGTAATTCCGTCACGCAGTTTTGCTTAACCACATTCGTCAATTTGAAACTTTACTTGGCAGAAATGAGAAATAATGTAGTGCAGACTCTCAGGATTCGAATAAAACATCCTCTGAAATGAGAAACATTCGAGCTTTTACTCTCTAAAAACAACCACAAACTGTATACCACAGATACAAGCGCTGTAACAAAATTGAACATCTACAACCACTGTGTAGCTCCGATACACAATTTGTGTAGAAAAAGTACTTCTGATACACAATTTTTGCAGATGTGCAATTCTGTACACAACTGTTTTTTCAGAGTATGGAATATGTATGTGTAACCAACACGTCTTCATAAGGCGGATACTTCACCGTAATTCCGCCACGCGGTATTCGAATATCACGTGATCAGGTTAAAAACAACAGTATTTCCCCATTTTTTCTCTCATCCTACATTTCTTAGTAATAGGGCTAGGAAACTGAAATTCCAAAATAGATGTTACCATGGACGAGTAATAACAGAGATTCAGAAGAACTGAAAACATGAATGGACCAGTGTGGATGCTATAAGAATGTCCGGTGGCTAAGATTGGCTAAGATCTTCTAACCCAGCTAGGAAAATTTTCTCCACACTGGGGACAAGTGTCCGCCCTTAGTTGCAATAGAAAAGTATAAGAAAAGAGACACCAATCACCAGACATTCTTATATCCATCACACCGGTATGCCTACCTAGTAAATCCGCCACGCTGGAATTCATGATATAGAATAGTTTATTTGGGTAAAAGTTGTGCACAGCAGGGCTAAAACGCAATCAAACATACATATGAAACATACACAACTACAAACATCAAACAACAGATAAAACACACATAAATATAAAAGGGTGTACAATTACCCGACAAAATGATATATGAACGTTCAATTTTCTTCTCCATATCAGATCCGGACAATCTTGTTTCGCATGATTGAACAGACCGCATCCAGAGAAATACATTCGGCCTTTACTCTACAGTCCCAAAGGTAAATATATCCGAATAACTTAATCCTGCGGTCTGTTGCAGGTCAGGTCAGCTCGGCCTAAACTGGCTCACGACCATAATCCGCATTACCTGATTACCACCCCTATAGTCGATAAAATTATGACTCAATCACGGTTAGTAAATTTACAAGTACATGTACAACATGTGAACTCTTGAACATGTGTGCGGTTGCAGACCGGGCAAGCCACCTATCATAACCCACAGGCGAAGTAAATATGGCATAGGCCTATGCTGTGTTTTGGTTGAATCATTATGTTTCAAAATGTCTACACAGTTGAAAATGTTTATGTGAAAGACCAATTATAGTAATAAAGATGTGTCATTAACCTGTCCATATGTCGTTTACGTCGGTAGTTATTACACACAATACAGTTGTGCAAACGACGTTCACAAACATTCTGATCTCCTGGAGTGTCAGTAGAACATGACAAAGTATATTTTCACCCCCTTTATGAATTCCCTTTGTTTTTTTCTACAAGACCAGACAAGCCCACACCGGGTCTTGTTTATATTACTTGGTGACGCCCGTATTATTTGAAGTGGATACTGTATCCGATTGCTATTTTTGCAGTTAGAAAAAAATGTGGGTGAATAATTTAAAACTAGATGTCAATCTGTAGGCCTACAGCTGGAAAAATTATATTCTTAATGTCACTGGCAAATCGTTATAATAACAATCTATAGCTATTAACTGACTATTGGCATCGGTAATTAATATACCTAAGACAACAGAAACATGTTTAAATCTGTGCCTTTATTTATTGTATGGCTTTCATGGAGAAAAACATCTCCGGTGACAATCTGAGATTTAAGAATATCTATATTATTTGCGATTTATTCTATGATATACACATAAATCTATAGATAATCATGTACATTAGTACATGGAATCGGTATCATTAACATACCTGACAGATGAATTTAAAATAGAGCCCAGAATTATTTTTTTTCTATCAATGTGACCAAGAATTTCAGTCAAGTCTCCCCAATATTCAGAGAGAATGGGGGGGGGGGGGACAAGGACCACTTTGGCCCCCCGGTGTACGGACATTTCCCCCAGTGGGCATTTCCCCCAGTGGACATTTCCCCCACCCAATGTTTTTAGGTTATTTTGAACATTTTTATATATTTTTTATTTTCTATATTTAAGGATTTTCACATAATGTTTTACGATAATGAGTCAAATAGTGATAAGATATTATACATATACACAGTATATATCAGTATTATACAGTCTTATAGCACATTTTAAAACAATATAAAACATGTAGTATATAGCATAACAGTATCTGTTCGGAGGTCAGTGTCACGAAGCCATTTGACATGTTTGATGAGAATAAAATTGAACTAATAGTCAGGGGGTCAGGAGCTGAACCTGGAAAGTGGTTCCAAAGTTTTTTTCTCAGTGTTTTCATTTTATATAGGTATTGTACTCTATGAAACTGCATGATGGCATTCTCCCATCATTGAGCATTTTCATATAACTGGTTTTATATAATTGCGGCTATCGGGACAGAAAACATAATTGTTTCATTTTTATACGCCCGCCAAAAGGCGGACGTATTATGTGATGGCGGTTTCCGTCCGTCCGTCCGTCTGTCCGTCCCTCGTATCCGGTCTATATCTGGGACAGTTTTCTATCTTGATGTTTGATGAGTGGATACCCTACGGGGAGACGATGTGTCGCATACCAAAATGAAGGTCGAGGTCAGAGGTCAAAGGTCACTGGCCTGAAAAACAGGAAATCACTGAAGTGCTCGTGTCCGATCTATATCTGTGAATGTTTTCTATCCACAGTTACAATTTTTTGTGAGTGGATATGCTAGGAGGAGACGATGTGTCGCATACCAAAATTAAGGTCGAGGTCGGAGGTCAAAGGTCACTGTTCCTTAAAATCAGGAAATCGTTGATCATTGACAGTTTTCTATCTACAGTTCTAATTTTTGGTGAGTGGATGCCCTAGGGGGAACGATGTGTTGCATACCGAATGTAGGTCGAGGTCAGAGGTCAAAGGTCAGCGTGACCGAAAATCAGAAAATCATAAAAAAATTCTAATTTTTTGTGAGTGGATTCAATACGGGAAACGAAGTTTCGCATACCAAAAAATTAGGTCACGGTCAAAGGTCACTGTGACCCCAAAAGCAGGAAATTATTAAAAATAACATTTTTTTGTGTCAGTAGATACATTAGGGGGACACAATGTGTCACCTACCAAAATGTAGGTCAAGGTCAAAGGTCAAGGTCACTGTGACCCTAAAATTGTGAAATTGTTAAAAATCATGATTTTCTGAGTCAATTGAGAAATTACGGGAAGCCGTTTTGTCATGTACCAAAATTTAGATCCAGGTCAATAGTGAAGGTCACTGTGACACCAGAATCAAGGTCAAAGGTCAGTGTGACCGACAAATCAGGAAATATTAAAAATTACTAATTTTTTGTGAGTGGATTCAATAGGGCGAAATGAAGTTTCGCATACCAAAAGTTAGGTCAAGGTTAAAGGTCACTCTCACCCCAAAATCAGAAAATTATTAAAAATAACATTTTTTTTTGTGTCAGCAGATACATTAGGGGGACACGATGTGTCACATACCAAAATTTAGGTCAAGGCCAATGTGACCCCAAAATTGTGAAATTGTGAAAAATCATGATTTTTTGGGGTCCATTGAGAATTTACGGGTAGACGGTTTGTCATGTACCAAAATTTAGGTCAATGTCAATAGTCAAGGTCACTGTGACCCCAGAATCAAGAAATCTTTAAAAGTCACATTTTCATATGCCTATGTTAGTTTGGAATATTCAGATTTCTCTCCCCTACATGTGTCTGGCATTTGTCCTGTGGAGTTTAGTCCCATGTTTGGAACAGCTACATTTAGTTAAACTGTTGTGAAACATGGCAGTGTGACTAACGTCACAGGACCTACGAAGTACAGTAGGCATTAGGACTCGAACGCGAACTGAACTCTTGGAAATCCCCACCCCAGTTGAAATCCTGCCTATATTAAGATGGGCACCGCCCAAGTCAGAATCGCCACTGATTTTCATCAAAAATCACCAGAAATTTCCATCAAAAATAGGTCAGCTCAGAACTTGTTGGTAACAGTCTCCTAATGCGCCTTCATTCCAAAATAAATAACGATCACCGATTTAATTTTACATTTTTTTTTTAAAGGAAACAGATTGAATAATATAGGTTCACTAGATTTCAAGCTTTACGTGTGAAAATACATCTACATCTCTTTAGTGGTTTTTAGTGCCCTTGTCCAGGATCAAAACAACTTTTTAAATCACATTATTTTCCCAACAATACACCAAATTTTTATATATAGTACTATAGTATAGAAAGGTAGCATTTATGTAGTTTACGGTAATTCAACTCGAGACCAACACCTTCTATGCACAAGATAATAATGATTCTATGTGATTCTCCTGAGCATAACCGGTACAAAGACGAATAAATAGCGTCTCTACATCACGTTGTTATCTAGATATATGAGACAACACATTTTGGGTATCGGCAATCTGATGAATGTACTATTCCGGTTTCCTTGTTTCACATTATATTCTATGGCAGTTGATCGGTGATTTTCTTTATGATAAACGTTAAACCACCTCAGCTTCGTTGTGCAAACAGCGCTGAATTTTTGAGGGTATATGCAGTAGGGTATTTTTAGCCGGAGAGTAACTGATAGGCCTAGTCATTAAATGCGATAAAACGCTGGAGCAAAACGGACCACAGTTTTCTTGGCAATGATGACATGTTTGGATGTGAAACAGGATACACGTTACAGGCTACAGCTTACATATATATAACAATATACTGAAGTGTTAATTATAAATCTAATTTTAATCAGAATTATTTCAGATCAGAACTTGCTGGTAACAATGCCCTAATGCACGTTCATGCCAAAAATCAAGGTTCTAATGTCAACGGTTCTCCTTATTTTGCCGACGAAAGGATTCGGATGGACTGACTGACTCACTCATTACCGGACAATTTGCGATCTGTAGCCTACTTCGTAGGAATATACGGGCGTATATTGAATCCCCTTGGCCTCTTGCTCCGGGATTGAGCTAATGTCACATTGAAAAAGAACAATGAGAAATGCATTTTGTCCTGAATTCGGTTGGTCTGTTTGTGACCCAGAGCATCATACAATTTGTGTTAAACATGATGTATATGTATATATTGCCATCTCTGTACATGTATGTTTATATTAATTGTTTTTCCTTGGTTTGTTTGTGCGCATCTTCATCTTCACAAGCCCAAGCAAATCCCAAATCCTCGCAGATGGTTTACCGGGACATTTTTGGTGATTCGAATGAGTTCTTGAGTCAATACTTCTGTTATACAATCTCGTACATTTCATCCCCGATGCTTGTTTTGAATTAGCATGTCAGCAAACCAAGTCTGCTGTTTTGCTTTGACTTAGGATGTGTATTTCATCCCTACATTTACATCAAAGCAATTCGGCCCATGATGAAATCCAAACCAGTCACATCTCATACCTCACAGTGGATTGGCATAACCAGCTGGCTTAGCACGTTCATTGATTGGTTTGATTTAGGGGGAACCCCTTGACCTATTTATATCCAGAACTAGTATGGGCAACTAACCAAGCCAGTGTATTGATCCTAACAATTCGGTTGATACACTGGCTCACGAGGATGCTCTGGAGAGCCTCCGGAAAGAAAAGCACAGACTGACTGTACACCACCCATGTTGATAACTAAATAAATATTTTTATTGTTGAGCTATTCGATGAATTTGGAAAATTAGTGTACATCTATTTCTTGCAATTGTTTCCTTCTTCTTGTTTTGTACATATATGAACCTAAAACTGAACTGTGAGAAAGGGAGATTCTCATCATATTTCTCTTCTTGAATTAGAGATGCACTATATACATATGAAATAAAGCTTGTGTATGGTACATGTACGTTGGTGTTTGTGTCACTTGTGTCAGCAATCAGCAATTGCCGAGGTAAATGTCGTAGCATAATCATTTCACCTCAGCAATATTTAACATGGTGTTAAATAGCAATTATTTTAACATGACTTTATTTTTGCCGATGTGAGTTTTCCGAATTGTGTGGGCTGGTTATTTTGACTGGGTATAAAATAAGTTGTAAAACCAACAAGCAGCCAGAGGATGCTAAGTCCCCCGCCGAAATGGCAGCAATATTTTTTAGCATTGTTGGTCTTGGGGGATATGCATGAGGGAGGCAACTGCTACTTCATAGCCGTTGGATGCGGAAGGGTCTTTCTGCCTTCCCAAGTTTTAAAATCAACTCCGAACGGTTGACTGAACGTTTTTTTGCTTCTGTAATATAGTTTTCATGCAGTGAAGCATGGAAATTATGTAACCGAGAAGCGACCCCAAGTGACATCTCAAGGCATATTATCTGCAAACCAAATTTGACGAGAAGCTGAATTGCATCCTCAACCTATTGTCTGGAAACCAAATTTTAAATTTGCCACCAGGTGTCGCCACCTGTAGGTGCAAGTGGGCGAAATGCAATCCCAAGGATCATCTCATGACATGGTGTATCAGCATACAAACTTTGGGAAGAATCTGAAAAGGGATTATTGCCCGGAAACCAAATTTAGATCTGTATGCACAAGTGTGCGAAACACAATCCCAAGTGACATCTTATGGCATATGAATACCAAATTTGAGAAGAATCCGATGAGCAGTTGTCAAATTATTGCCAGAAACAAATTTCAGATTTTTCCACTAGGTGTCGCCATCAGTATGCAGAAGCAGGTGAAATACAATCCCAAGGGACATATCATGGCATGGTATCTGCATACCAAATTGGAGAAAAATCTGATGAGTGAAATCAAATTTAGGCGGTGCTACCTGTAAGCACAAGTGGGCGAAACGCAATCCCAAGCGACATCATATGTCGTGATATATTCATACCAGATTTAAGAAGAATCTGACGAGCGGTTCTCAAGTTATTACCCAGAAACAAATCTGGTATTTCGCCACCAGGTGGCACCACCTGTAAGTAAAAGTGAGCGAAAGGCAATCTCACGCAACATCTCCTGACATGATACATGCATGCTAAATTTGAGGAGATTCTGATGAGCGGTTCTCAGTTTAATGACTGAAAACATATTTTGATTTTAACACCTGGTGGCGCCACCTATAGGCGCAAGTGGGCGAAATGCAATCCCATGCAACATCTCCTGGCATAGTACATGCATGCTAAATTTGAGAAGAATCCGATGAGCATGCAGTTCTCAAGTTATTGGCCAAAAACAAATTTCAGATTTTCTCATCAGGTGGCATCACTTTCTGAGCAGAAGTGGATAACGCAATTCGAAGCAACATCTCATGGCAAGGTACAATTTGGGAAGAATTTGATGAGAAGTTCTCAAGTTATTGCCCGGAAACCAAATTTCGAACAACATTTCAAAGCGTTTCAAAGTTATTGCTTGCAGCACAAAAGAACGGAAAGAACCCTAGTGGCGCCACCTACAGGCAGATCTTTCTGAAACGCAATACCAATCAGCATCTTGTCACAAGGAATGCATATGCCAAATATTGAAGAAACTAGATACAGTCAATCGAATACGATTGGAGGCATGCCTTCTGCATCTTTAGTAAAGGAAACATTCATTATTTGTGAAGAAAGTAAAAACGTAAAACTTAGGAAAAACATCATTAACATGGCCCCATAAGATGCCTTGAGGGTAGGTACCCACATACCAAATTTAAGAGAATCCATTAAGGTCCAACAGTTACTGTCCGGAAATGCAATTTTACCTTGGCCCTCCGGTAGTGCCATGTGTAGGCAGATAGGCATAAAAAATAATCCCGAGATCTTGAGGCAAGATCCCTTGACATTGGAAATAGAAACTGTTAACTTGGCCTACAGGTGGCGCCACCTATGAGCAGATCGACAAGAAAAACAATACCAAGTGAAACCTTCAGGTAAGGTACATGTATACCAAACTTGGAAAGAATTCATTCAAGTATTAAAAAGTTATGGTCCGGAAACATAATTTTAAATTTTCCCCCAGGTGGCACCACCTATATCTGGATCGGCATGAAAGACAATGCCAAACGAGAAATCGAGGCGAGGTACCCACACGCCAAATTTGGAATGAATCGGTTCAGGTTTTCAAAAGTTATTGTCTGGAAACACTTAACTTAGCTTTCAGGTGGTCCCCCAATCAACATGAAAAACATTCTCAAGCCAGATCTTAGGCAAGGTACCACCACACCAAATTTGGAAAGAATCCTTAAGGTTTTCAAAAGTTATTGTCTGGAGATGCAATTTTAAGTTGGCCCGAGGTGGCACCACCCACAAGCGGGTTGGCACGAAAAACAATTCCAAGCAAGATCTATAGACAAGGGACATATTTACCAAATACAAAAACATGGATCTGTGCCTGATAAATTGAAACCTTTTGGGGTTGTAATTATCCCAATATTGCAGACAACACACAAAGTTCAGCTTCTGCTAAGATATATTGGAGATATATATGCTCAAACGCCATATATGAGGGTCGGGCGAGGGCTAGTTTGGGAGATAGAGGGTGCGGCCCACATGCTCTTCTTGAGGGTAGTGGTAGGTGTGCTGACATGAAAGCCATGAAACAACCACACTGACAACTGCATGCCATCATCTGTCAATCCGAAAAACCACAAGGTGGAATTCAATTCAATTCAGGAAATTGATCATATGCACAGTGTGCACCCAAACTTTAGGAACTCAGTTGCAATTAATATAGTGAGTTACAGTGTGGACACAAATGGTTCCTGCTGTAGGTTAAGGGTAATTAATATGATGGGAGATACAATTATTTGACCGCAAAATTGAAGGAAATGTTGTCCTTCATTTAAGATGACACGAAATTCAAAAACCAGGGGTTCGGTACTGCGGGGATTTCCCCGCCAGTTATTTCACATTATACTTCTGAAATAAAATATGCTTCATGCAAAATCTTTAGGGTAAATCATGTGATGTGGAATAGAATGAATTCATAGCAAAATTGAAGGAAATGTTGTCCTTCATTTAAGATGACACGAAATTCAAAAACCAGGGGTTCCGTACTGCGGGGATTTCCCCGCCAGTTATTTTATATTATACTTCTGAAATAAAATTTGGTTCATGCAAATGCTTTAGTGTCAATCATATGATGTGGAATAGAAGGACTGGACAGCAAATTTAAGAAAATGGTGTCCTTCATTTAAAGCGACATGAAATTCAAAACTAACAACGAGAAGCGGAAACGCAATACCAACCCATGTCTGGTCACAAGGAGTTTATATGCTAAATTTCGAAGGAATCCGACAAAGCTTTTGGAAGTTATCGCCTGTGAATAATTTGAACAGACATCCACAGGCACAAAGAGAGCAAGACCCATTTTAACTGGAACGGACACGAAGAAGCGAAACTCAGTGGCGCCACCTTCAGGTAAATGTTACTGAAATCCAGTACGCAACCGTGTCTTCTCACAAGGAATGCGTATGCCGAATTTCGGAAGAATCCAAGAAAGCGTTTGGAAGTTATCGCTTGTAACTGACATCCACGGACACAAAGAAGCAAGATCCATTCTGACCCAGTGGCGCCACAGTGGCAGATGTTGCTGAAATGCGATACCGACTGGCGTCTTGTCGCAAGGAATGCGTATGCCGAATTTCGGAAGAATCCAACAAAGCGTTAGGAAGTAATCATTCGAACAGATATGCACGGACATCCACGGACATGCACGGAAACATAGAAGCAAGAATCATTTTAAAGTCCCCCGGCCGCAGTGGTGTCACCTTCAGGCAGATGTTGCTGAAATGCGATACCGAATGGTGTCTTGTCGCAAGGAATGCGTATGCCGAATTTCGGAAGAATCCAACAAAGCGTTAGGAAGTAATCATTCGAACAGACATGCACAGACATGCACGGACACATTGAAGCAAGAACCATTTTAAAGTCCCCCGGCCGCGTTGCGGCGGGGGACAACAATAAATAGCTGTCAGACATGCCTGATTAAAATTTGACCTTCTCTTATCCTACTCATTCTCATGGCATCAGATTGTATGCCCTGTGATTCGATCTAATAAAAATTAAATCCTATCTACTCTCCCATTTGGTTATGCCACATGTAGGATCTAACCGGCTTGCAGTAACATGAGTATCAACCAATCCAGAAAACAATACATAGTTCTTTGAAGGGAACATAATGTTAGGGGCAATATGTCGTGTCTCCTGGGGCGAACAGCTTCGCCAGGCGAGCCAAGCGGTAGGCCCCCACGCCTGGCCGAGATTGTTACCTCTGCAGGTGTTGTGTTAGCGGGCGTCAGCTAATCAACAATTGTCTGGCTCTTATCATTGCTTATCCAGGCGCGAGGTGTACTCCACAAAGACAGTATTATAGTGTTTTGTTTGTGCATGACGTACGGTATATCTTATGCTATGACAATTTCCTTCAAATTCAATACATTTTACAGATATCTGGTACCGGTAGACGTAGAATATAACTTGTTTGGGTGGCATGAAGCTTGAAATTAGTCAGCAAATAAAGACGTTCTTATTGACAAGCACTTCTTGCATAAATGATTAACCGGTCACGTGCACGTCCCGTTACAAATACCCACCAAATTAGTTACAAAGAAGACAATGAAATTCAAACCCATTTTCCATAGTATTGTAAATAAAAATTCTAAATGGAAAATTTAGTGTTTACAGTATTGGAAATATATTAAGTTCAAATGTAATGGCTAAACTGCAGATTTGCATCACATACCTATGGAATAGTTCAAATTGAACAATTGAATTGCGATGATAACATTGTGCATTTGAATTACTTTAACGTGTAATAATCGTAATTTTGGATGTGGTGGTTAAATGCAATTCTTCGCCAGATATCTATCAAATGATAGCAAATAAATCCATCAAAACAAACAAAAACAAACAAAAAAATATACATTTACAGTATTGTAAATGAAACTGTAATGTGTGAAATGATTTCATACGTAGCTACCATCATAGCAAATAAAACTGCAATATTCACCATACATTCACACGTGTATGTGGAAGAGGTAGATATAAATATTCCTTTTGAAATGATTTAATATGTACCTAATGGCGTAGCAAATAAAATGGTATTATACCCCATACATTTAAACATGGGGTAGATGTAAATATAAATATTTTTTTTGAAATGATTTAATATGTACCTACCATTATAGCAAATAAAATTGTAATATACACCATTCCTTTGCGCATCTGTGAGATAAATGTAAATATAAGTATTCTTTTTCAAATGATTTCATATATAGCTACTAGCTTAGCAAATAAAATGGATTTATACACCAACATTTACACATCTAGAGGATAGTTGTAAATATAAACATTTTATTTGCATTGTTTTGAGATATAGATGCCATAGTTCGAAATTTACGGTTAAGTTTCATCTTATTTGCCATATATATCACGCAATGGTCAATATAACTGCAACAATTCACATATATTTATTACAGGTTTGAAAGTGGCTAAATATAACTGATAGATTTGCATTCGGATCACTACAATAGCGAATGTATTCAAATAAATGAGATTTATTTGCAAAACATTATCGTGCGTTGTATATCTATCGTAATTAGGGGACTCTCCAAGGTACGACATGCACAATAAATGTATCCAAAGGAAACCTTAAATGTATTGTAAATGTATGTGAAATGTATGGGAAACACCAAGATTCGACATATGCCATGAAACCATGGAACTCTAAAAACATTTACTACAGTGGTGAATTTGGGGCTGTCAATCATACAGAATACATGAACAACATTCTTGAATATAACATCAAATATGGGAATCCAATTTTATGAGCCCTACCTCTCCGATCACATCGACTTATACGTCAAATGAATGCAAATGTTACTTATAATTGCAAGCGTAAGACTTAGTGTTCAAATAATTGGAAATAAAACCATTATATTCACCTTACATGCTGACCGTATATTAAATATAATTAAAATGACGTTTTTATGTAGTGACAGATACACACGCACACACACACACGCACACACAGACGCATGCACACATGCATACACAGACACACACACGCATACACATACACGCACACACACACACACAGACGCATACACACATGCATACACACACAATATGACTATTCACATGCAGGACATGAGAGCTTCTGGACATGGACCTGATAGAAGTCCGGAATGGTGGAACATTCGTAAACATCCGGGCACTTTTACATCCGGGGACTTTTACATCCGGGTACATCCGGGCTCTTGTCAATGACGTCCGCGCCTACATCCGGGTACTTCTATCCGGGTCCTTTAGCTGTGTGTTCCATACGGGTATATCGGGTTTACACTTGAACAGCCGGATAGTTACGGAGGTGACCGAAGAGACACGGAGGTGACCGAAGATGTCACGGAGATGCCCGAAGAGACACGGAGGTTACCGAAGATGTCACGGAGGTGACCGAACAGACAGGAGGTGACCGAAGATGTCACGGAGGTTACCGAAGAGACACGAAGGTGCCCGAAGAGTCACGGACGTCACCGAAAAGACACGGTGACCGAAGAGACACGGAGGTTGCCGAAAAGACACGGAGGTTACCGAAGAGACACGGAGGTGCCCGAATAGTGACGGACGTCACCGAAAAGACACGGAATGTCCAAGTTGAACTGATTGTGCTAAAAATAGATCACCAGCTAGCTTGCTATAAAAGGGAAGCGGCCTGGCCGTTTCATCAGACACTCTGTCAACCACCAAGATGTTCACTTGTACTACGTGCTCGAAATCATTCACTCGTCTGCACGACTTGCGCCGCCATGAGGCTACCAAGCACGCCGGAACCGCCCGGTATAGCTGTACGATATGTACACTGTCGTTTCAGCGCCCGGATCATTTACAGCGCCATGAACGTTCAATTCATGGGCCACCCAAGCGTCCATGCGAAGAATGTGGTCAACTCTTCAAACGACCCAGTCAGTTAAGACGGCATGAGCGTTTGATTCATGGTCCATCACCACGGCATGAGGGACAACTTTCCACTAAAGAGGCACCCAGGAGGGACAGACCCACTGAAGATGAACCCGGGGAGACGAATGCCACTGGTGATGCGATCACGGAGAGCCCGCCTATACCCACAGTTCAGAAGAGCCTAGATATCCAGCCGGTCCCTAGCATTACTGTTCCCAGTCATACGCCTGACAACAACGAACATTTTCTGAAAGATGCGGTGGATGTTCCCGGCGATCTCTTACAGGACGCCCATCCAGTGAGTGACATCTATCGGCGCCATTGGCCCATGATACGGCACTGTTTCCACCGTCATCGCCCTATTCAAGATATCTACAACTTCCGGCTGACTGGCCTCACCCGTCTACGCAACTACGTGGAAGCCATCTTCAATGCCCAAGCTACGTCCTTCAAATTAAATCTGGCGTTCGGTTATGTACTGCAGCATAAGGAGACAGATCAAGTCCGATACTTTTACCCGAGCAGTAACATCCGGGTATTTGACCAAGCGTTTACCATCATTAACCGGACATCGCTAAAGCCCGTGCTGGACCAAGTGGACCAATTGGATGTCTTGCAATGGGCCTATGAACAGCGCCCCAACACCAAGTGGGTCGTAGAGAGGGTGACCAATGTTACGTTCTTGGTGACCAAATTACGGAATCTTCCCATCGGGTGAATGTATTCACCCATGCACTGATAGATACTCAGAATGCACAAACAACTATCTGAGGATATGTTGCCTCAACGGTATCCTGCGCTGCCCGACGATGATTAGAATAAACGGTTCAGAGCGAACATGGCCGAAGATGGAACTTGCTGAAATGGAGACTTCTGATTGGACAAGAATACATCTAACGGACAGGAACGAATATGACAAATGCAAATGGTGGCCTCTGATTGGACAAGAGTCTTCTTGAATTGTAAATATACCCAACGCGGTTCCCCCAGCGTGGGTATGATGTAACATTGGGGAGAATAAACTATATGAACAAACTTCTAGTTGTTGTTGTTCTCTCATGGCTCATCCTTGTTGTTGTTGTTGTACTCTCTCCGGTCTGTTAAGGCGTAACGACGGACGTCACTGCATTTCGAAGAATGAGTGACAATTCCATGGAATATCTAGAAAATCAGAGCTTCTGAGCTATTTCACCAGGGCGTTGAATCATTGAGCTTGGTGTTGGCGGGCGTTGCTACAAGATGACACCTCACACGACGCATTCGGACCAAGGATGGTCCATCTCTACACCAAATACCTTCCTTCACTGCCCCAAAATACCCGCTTTCGCTACTACTCGTACTGATGACGTCACCAATGACGTCACAGATGCTGCGGACATGCCTCAAATCGGGGTGTACACCCCGAGAGCTACAACATGACACCTCCCACGACGCATTCGGACCAAGTATGGTCCATCTCTACCCCAAATACCTTCCTTCACTGCCCCAAAATGCCCACTTTCGCTACTACTCGTACTGATGACGTCACCGATGAGGTCACAGATGACGCGGACATCCCTCAAATCGGGATGTACACCCCGAGAGCTACAACATGATACTTCCCTAGACACATTCGGACTACCCAAATACCTTCCTGTACTGCCCTAAAATGCCCACTTTCGCTACTACTCGTACTGATGACGTCACCGATGACGTCACAGGTGACGCGGACATCCCTCAAATCGGGATGTACACCCCGATAGCTACAACATGACACTTCCCTAGACACATTCGGACCAAAGATGGTCCCTCTCTACCCCAAATACCTTCCTTTACTGCCCCAAAATGCCCACTTTCGCTACTACTCGTACTGATGACGTCACCGATGACGTCACAGGTGACGTGGACAGCCCTCAACTCGGAGTCTACACCCTACACCCCGAGAGCTACAAGATGACACCTTCTAGGACGTATTCGGACCAAGGATGGTCCATCTCGACCCCAAATACCTTCCTGTACTGCCCCAAAATGGCCACTTACTACAACCAACTGCGCATGCGCAGATTGACGCGACTTGCACTTAAAAACACACCATTCTGACTCTAACCCACACAAGCTTCACTTTGACACCTTCCACGACCCATTCGGACCCATAGTGGTCCATCTCTACCCCAAACACACACCCACATACCACCCAAAATGCCCGCTTTCTATACTACGGCCAGACTGCGCATGCGCAGACTATTGAAAACGGACGAATCATTAGTCCAGTCGGATGCTCCTCCACGAGAGCTTCAAAATAAGACCTCATACGACATCATAGGATCATTAGGGGCTCACCTAGACCCCAAAACGTCCACCCCGTATGGGCCTATACCCCCATAGCCATGCAGTATAGGCCTATGGGCCTACCCAGGCCTCGGTGAACTTTTCAAAAATTTCACCGTTTCGCTCCGGGACCCTTCCCATCGTGTTCTAAATGACGAGACGTGAAAACAAATCCAAACAGCCCATATCACAATGAACGTGTGTGAATTTCCAAGGTTGAACCTATACCCCCATATAGCCAGTATGGGACTATATGGGCTATATGGTACTTTTCCAAAAATTTCACCGTTGCGCTCCGAGACCCTTCCCATCGTGTTCTAAATGACTAGACGTGAAAAACAAATCCAAGCAACCCATATCACAATGAACGTGTGTGAATTTCTCAGGTTGAACCTATACCCCCATATAGCCAGCCTATAGGCCTATATACAGGCCTACCCGGTACTTTTCCCAAAAATTTCACCGATTCGCTCCGGGACCCTTCCCATTGTCATTTTCTTGGCGAGACGAGAAAAACGAGACCCCACAAAGCCATAGTAAAGCCCCACAAATTTTTTTTGACCACCCCTCCCCCCCATACAGCCATTTTCCCTTATATTGTATAATACAGACCCCTATTGTAGGGGTAAAGTCCGTGTTCCGCCTTTTTATATTTTCGGAAAACAATCCTAATTTTACATGCACCACCCCATTGACTGGATAGGCAGGCCCCAATAAGCCCGGGAACCGATATTAGCCCTTTTGGCTAGAGTTGATAGGTGTTTTCCCCTATTTTAGGGGTAAAGTCCGTATTCCGCTTTTTATAGTTTCGGGAAAAAATCCTAATTTTACATCCACCCACCCCATTGACTTGATAGGCAGGTCCCAATAAGCCCGGGGACCGATATTAGCCCTTTTGGCTAGAGTTGATAGGAGTTTTCCCCTATTTTAGGGGTGAAGTCCGTGTTCCGCTTTTTATATTTTCCGAAAACAATCCTAATTTTACATGCACCCACCCCATTGACTGGATAGGCAGGCCCCAATAAGCCCGGGAACCGATATTAGCCCTTTTGGCTAGAGTTGATAGGTGTTTTCCCCTATTTTAGGGGTAAAGTCCGTATTCCGCTTTTTATAGTTTCGGGAAAAAATCCTAATTTTACATGCACCCACCCCATTGACTTGATAGGCAGGTCCCAATAAGCCCGGGGACCGATATTAGCCCTTTTGGCTAGAGTTGATAGGAGTTTTCCCCTATTTTAGGGGTGAAGTCCGTGTTCCGCTTTTTATATTTTCGGGGAAAAATCCTAATTTTACATGTACCCACCCCATTGACTTGATAGGCAGGTCCCAATAAGCCCGGGGACCGATATTAGCCCTTTTGGCTAGGGTTGATAGGTGTTTTCCCCTATTTTAGGGGTAAAGTCCGTATTCCGCTTTTTATAATTTCGGGAAAAAATCCTAATTTTACATGCACCCACCCATGACTGGATGCCCCTTCACGAATGCTTCACTTTGATACCTCACTCGACCCAATCGGACCATGCAGCGTATTTGAAGTCTGGGGACTACTTTTTCTCCGCGGAAGCTTTTTCCCGCGACCGCATCACCGCTAGAACGCGGAGGAATTCGAGGTGAAAGAGGAGGCGCCACCTGTTGGAACTATAGCGGCCTTGACCTTTACACGGCCTCAGAGGTCAAAGGCCGTAAATGGCCGCTTCCTATACTTTAACCTGGAAAAAAGGGTCAAATGCCCTTAAATGCGCTTTATATACTACGAAATATGGCTTTAAAATGGTAGACCCTACTACTGTATTGGCCTGCCTGAATGTGCCGGTCATCCCTTTTTATACATGCCATGACCTTACAAGGTCGAGTTAACTCTACACTAAATCCTGATATCTTTTGTGCAGCTTAGACAAGCGGATCAGGGAAATGTCACATTACGTAAACACAGTCGTCAAACCAAGGATGAGTTTTGTCAAAACACATCACAATATCAAGGTTGCATGCACACGGATTAGATTCTATAAAATTGGTAAATGAAAAGTCGAAATTTATGCAATTGTATGGTGGCTATGAAATCTACTTGAACGTGAAAATATGGTGGCTAAGAATCGACATTTCACACATCTTCCATCAATGAAAGATAAAGGACACGATCAAAGAGCGTTCATTCATCTCAAAGTAGATGAGGCATCAAAATAATAGCAAAACTTCGAAGAATAGTCCATTATCAATAGCTAATGTCATTATCACAAATATCGGTCAAATACCATAAACAATTTATTCAGTTACCGTAGTCCATGTTCATAGCGTAAGGTCATAATGCCATATTTACTATTATTACTCAATGAAAATACTCCAGGTATGTGAGACACGTGGCAGTCACACGACAAGTGTGCACATGTCAAAACAATGTGTCCAAAGCATGACACAATATCAAAACAATTGCTGCAAAATTCTTCCAGTACCCCCTCTCTAAATCTAACATATATACAAGGTGGACCAAAACAAAACAAAATACATGTAGAACAGCAAAGGAATACATTAAAATGCCAAAGCAGAGAAACAAAAAATAAGCAAAACAAAAATACAATAATACGAAGAGGGGAAGAAATGGTGCTAGAAACTGCATGAGTGATCAGCTCTGAGCAGAAGCCAATACACCAGAACTTGGCCTCAAGTGAGAGTACGTTTCGTGCACCAAAACGCACACCCACTGACAAGAATCATGAAAGAAAGAAAAACAAAAAAAAACATTACAAAGGTGGATACAAAGATGGAAAAACATAGTCACGCGAGGCAGTCTCCGGATTACTGTCCAGTGGCAGGTCATGCATTACAAGGTCATCGGGAGGAACAGGCCGACGTACAATGAAGGTCTGCGAACAAAATTGAGAACAACGTTTATGCAGGTTATAACGTGTACAAAAGATATACAAAAGCGCAACAAGGGTACCCAGCAAAACCATGGTAAAAGAAATATATGTTAAAATGTCATTCATTGATACGTCAATTATCATATCGTCAAGGTCAGCTAACCATCTTACTCAATGCCTGCCAAGAAGTGACATTCAACAGGGCAATAATTCTTGTGACATTTAAGAGTCTGGGAATAGCGAGGTTAGGCATTTGAACCCTATCGGCAAGAAATGAAAATTCTTTCGAATAGAGAGTAGCAGACTCTACTTTCCAGCCCACACCTGCAAAAACACACTTACCGGGATGGAGCAGGTAAACGCCGTAAATTAATGAATGGACTTCAGCGGGCCGTGCGGCACAATGCACGGTCACATCTTCACCAAAAGTTTGCAACACAAATTGACTAGTAGAGAGCTCAAACAACTTGCTCGAAGAATCATTAATTTGCAATAATCGCATCATGCAAGCGGTATTAGAATTATTCGTTAACACACTCATAATGCAGGGAATATGTTCTTGTTGCATTTGCGCACTACCATAGCATACTCGAGGAGAACGACCCACACACCGGGTCGGGACGAAATACCATCCAGTCTCTGTGTCCAGTCCAATATGATCCGCCGCAAAGACAATTGTACAGAATGTCCAGGCTCTTCTAATGGCATAGCCCAGGACTGCAAACCATATTCAATGTAAGCGCCATCGTCAATTAATGGAAGAGTGACCGCGTAGGAAAGCGTTTCTTTGTTCCAAACTGGACGCACCAATACATTGCGGTAATACCATTTGTATGGAAAAATGAGACGAACACCTACTGGTAGGAGCCGTCGCAACGCCCGAAGTTGAGAAGGTGGAAACAAATCCAAAGAAGCCACTTGGTGTCGGTAGTGCAACTGAGCTTCCGCAAAAGACTGCAAGGTCAATTCTAACGCGTCCAAAAAGTAGTAACAATATGAGTTGTTGCCGTTCAGTCCGAGCTTCATTGTCATCATCAACAAGAATATCAATATATTAAGTAATATTAGCAACAGTAGCCGACAGTCTGTTTAGTTGATCACGATTGACCCCTATTTCATCAAAGGCTTTGTTGACATGTGAGGCTAGTTCATTAGACTAGCGAACAATTGATTTCGTTTCTGCTCGTGCTGATTGAATTATTCGGCGAAAGTCATCGACCTCATGTGACGTGGCGAGTCCAAAGGCAAAGGCGGCCCCTTCGCCTACGAAATCCAGTAATCCTCTGCGTTGTCTATCATCAGTATCAACGGAATGAACTCTAGTAAGTTGCTGAATGGTTCGGCGAATATGCCTTAAGCGATAGAACCAACTAACTATATCATCAGGGTGAATTTGGTCCTCTCGTACAGATGCATTAATGGCTGTCTCAAATTCCATTACACGTTGAAGGAATGTTGGAGGTATCTCTGGGGCTGTGATAGTAACGACCACAGACCACTCTGCTTTGACGAGAGCTATTGGTCGACCGCGGACAACGAGCACACCATCTGAAAGGCTTGCTATACGCGGCTCTGCGCATGTCGTGCCAAATAGGACGATCAAAAAGATCCACATCCTGACTCTATAACGATTGAAAGCGAAATGTATATGTACGGCTTTTCTTATTATACTTAGCACCGGGGATGAGCGAACGTGGTTTGCGCTTGCGCAGAAAGTAACGGTGAGTGGTTGGCAGACAGCCGTCTCTTAGATCCGACCCATCAGATTCATTGTCCTCTATCTCTTCATTCATTAGCTCGGGACCCTCGCTAGAATCATCCCCCATCTGAACATCCATTGGCTCTGGCATATCTGGGGTGCCACCCACCTGAATTGTGTCATCATGAAGGACGTCGTCACCATGACGAGCCACAGGCTGAGTGGAGCCGTCAGTCAAAGGTAGTGATCCCTGTGGGGGCGGTTCCACGGAGGGGAGAGGAGCCGGGTGACTGTCATGCCGTTCTTCGGCATGAACCAGGCTACGCTGAGTCCCGGCAGCAGAATTGCGTACGGGCCGAGGATCCACTCCATCCCAAACGATTTGGGAGTCAACGATGCGCAACTTACTGATATTCACCACTTTTCGCTTTCCTGAACGGGAGTGACGGATATGTGCCACTGGGCCATTTATCCGGGCTATCTCATACTGGGGGTCTCAATCAGATGTAACTACGGAATCACCTATCTTGAACTCACCTGCGTTAGCTCGTCTATTTGTCTGAGCACGGTGATATCGTCGTGATTTTTCCGTTGCCACCTTGCACGTTGTAAGACATTACCTATTATTGTAAGTCTGTCATCTAAATCTTGAGATGCATCAACAGGAAGTGAAAGCGGAAGCCGTGCGCGGCGGCCATAGGTCAGAAAAAATGGCGTATAACCGGTCGTGACATGTATTACGGTACGCCATGAGTGCGGCTGGCATCTCAGACTCCCAACGTCTGGATTGGTTATTCACTAACTTCTGAATTATATTCTTAAAGGTCTGGTTGAACCTTTCTGTTTTGCCATTGGTCTGAGGATGGTACGGTGTGGTTCTACGGTGCTCAATACCAACTGCTTTGAATTTTCTTCGAAGTGAGCCAGCATTGAACTCTTTACACAAGTCGGTAATCACTATCTCAGGTATACCATGGCGTGTACAGTACTCGTCAAAGAATTTTCCCTCAACACATTCAGAAGTTTTTGCTGGAATAGCATATGCTTCAGCCCATGCAGTATGGTGGCCAATAATGACCAAAATGTACACATTCCCTGTAGGGGAGCGAGTCATTGGGCCTATCAAATCCATGCCTACTATATGTCCAGGGTATTGCGCAAGTGGCATTTCGGTATACCGTGGACGAGTCCGAACCCGTCTATTAACTTGACACCTCGGACAGGTGCCAATGAATGAAGCGACATCTCTGTGCATGCCACGCCACACAAAACTATCTCGAATTAGAAATAGCGTCTTGTGTAACCCTCGGTGACCAATGCGCTCATGAGTCTGTTTCAATACACGCTGCCTGAAAGCTGAGGGCAAGACTAGTCTGGGATATTCTGCTTCTAATGGGGATGCAGTACCCCATTATGTATTGCATAATCATCAGGTAGATTCCTTAGAAATCTCCATACTCTTTCTCCTGCTGTTGACGTAATTCGGCCACGTCGACGTCATGTGGATCAAGAGGCACGTAAGGTAGTACCTCATCATCTGACTCTGGAATGATGTAATCACCAGTGTCAAAGGTCGCCACTTCCGGAGGGCGCCGGGGGCGTGAAAGCATGTCTGCCCTGATGTTTTTGGTACCTTTAATGTACTCTATTTTGCATCCATACTCAGCAATAAGTACAGCCCATCTCCGGACTTTTGTATTCTTGACCTCGCCTACAAAAAGACTCTTCAAGGGTTTGTGGTCGGTATAAACTACAAATTCAGCCCTATACAAATATGGCCACAGTTTTTGCAAAGCGTACACAACCGCATAAGTACCCTTTTCTATGACTGGCCACTGCAACTGGCCATCTTTCAATGTCGAGGACACATACTGAATAACCCTTTCTACACCATCGTCACCCTCCTGGACCAAAATAGCACATACTGCGTAGTTAGACGCATCCGTGTATAGCTTGTATAGTTTTTGTAGATCAGGATAGGCTAGAACTATGTCAGAACACAATATACTTTTCAGTCTGTCAAAGGCTGTCTGATGGTCAGGTCCCCAATAAAAACGTGTTTTTTTCAGTTTCAATGTTAAGAGTGGGCCTACTATGGATGCATACTGTGGTACACACGACCGATAATAACCAGTCATGCCGAGCAAGGATCTAACCTCACTCACTGAAGTGGGCGGTGACATACTACGTATAACTTCTATCTTTTGACTTTGTGGCGAAATACCATTGGCTGATATATGGTAGCCCAGAAGTTCGACTGAATCGGCCGCAAAGACACACTTTTTGCGCTTAAGCTGAAGGTTGTATTCCTGAAGGCGTTTGAACACAAGTTCCAGATGGTAGGCATGCTGTTGTGCATCTGTTGAGTAGATCACAATGTCGTCTACATAAACAAACACAAATTTGCCCACATAATCTCTGGAAACGTCATTCATCGCCCTCTGGAAAACTGCCTCCGAATTACAGAACCCGAACGGCATGACCGACCATTCCCACAGACCCTCTGAATAAATAAAGGCCGTTTTTTCAGCCATGGGTATTTGCCAATAACCACTTTTGAGGTCAAGAGTTGAGAAAATGCTACTACCACTAAGAGAATCAAAGATGTCAGAAATCAATGGTAAAGGATAGCTATCGTTACGTACAATAGAGTTCAGCCTACGATAGTCAATGCAAAATCTTATGTTACCGTCTTTCTTGGGTACCAGGGTGATCGATGAAGCCCAGGGTGAGGTCGAAGGTCGTATCACACCTGCGTCCAACATCTCTTGAATCAGTTCCTTGACAACATGTTGTTTCTTCAGTGGCAGTCTATAGGCCCGCTGTTTGATCGGTGGATGATCTCCGGTAGGCATAGTACACTTGACCTGGGGGTGTCTTCCTGCTCCAGACTTCTTGGCAACGTCAAAGAGGTCATGGTATTTCTTAAGTACACAGTCAATTGATTTATGACCCGTATTCTCTTCAAACGTGGAGGATCCAACCCCCATGCCAAATCGCACTGTTTCTAATTGGTAAGTTTTGTCAAACCACCGCATTCTGGCTGTTCCATAGTCAAGACGCGCACACCCAAGACCGAGCGCGTCGGAACCTAAAACACACTGATGCAGCATGTCTGGTACAACAGTAACTGGAACAGGACTAGCATCTTCAAACTTCACCTCAGTCTGTCCAAGAACCTCCAATGGGGTCTCGTTAATGGCGTATATTGTACCAGCTTTTCGCAAAGGGCCACCTGCTGACAATCTTTGCCACACATCGTTTCTTAATAAAGTTGTACATGCGCCTGTATCAACGAGAGCTGTCACTGTTCTGCCTTGCAGATTTAACTGGGCCGAGAACCTGCCCGTGACATTGGCAGCCTTGGCCCCCATCCGTTTCGCGATTGATTCTGAATGAAACTGTTTCGAACGCTTACTTGTCTCTGGGGGTTGTCATGGGCCACATGCACTTGGAGATTCCTGCGCCCGCGAACAGCACGTGGTCTTCCTGGTAAGTAGGTTGTACAGTTGGCCTGAATGTGATTTGGCTGACCGCACCGGAAACACACTGGCCTATTTTCACACTGATGACATTCACGCCTGTTCATTTGCACACCCTGAACCCGCTGGCGCTGTCCCTGGTACCACTTCTCCAGCGCTGATGAAATTGTCCACGCGCCTGCGCATTCTGTGGATGATGGGGCGGTGCATTCACCTGCCGGGTGACTACATCTCGCAACCGCCGAATCTCTGCCGCGATTGCACGATTCTGTACCTCCTCGTCTTGACGTGCGCGGTTGCTAATGCCTTGTGCCTCATTTCCAGTATTTTGTGACGACCCGACTTCCATAGGTTCATGTTCCGTAGTCACATTCATGGTCGCCAACAGTTCTGCGCTGGTCGTGTGCTCATCGACGTACTTCATGGCCTCGTCCAAATCTGTAGCATGTCTTGTCATGACTATTTTCCTCGTCAGAGTTTTGTCGAAAAGGGAACGGACGTATGCTCGTAACATTAACCGTTTAGCATCATCCGATACAGTAGGGTAAGCTCGTCTGGCAAATTCCTTAAACCGACGGTTAAAAGCACTGATTGCTTCACTGGGTTTCTGTACAATAGTGTCGAGCTCACCTTTTAGTCGTTCATCTTCATGAGCGGACACAAACTGAGTAGTTACGTGAGCACGTATGTCATCCCACGTTGTAGTTTCTCTACTTTTGCCATTGAGAAAGTGTTCAATCTCCCGATGAAGTGATCCAAGAGAGGTCCTTGCCGCTATTTGAGCGCCTTGTAAGGCCTGAAGTGCCACGGTGCAATCATCCAGCCATTCTCTCACCTCACTTGGAGACAATCCATCACACTTTTGAATAGAAGAAATGTGGTCCTTTACCTGTTCTCTCTGCAATTGACGATTGTCCTTGGCCTGAATGTCAGTCCGCAGATTGTCCTCAAGTTTCATGATGCCTTGAGCAATGGCCTGGAGCTCATGCACTTTTACTGGCTCAGCCATTTTGTCCAAAAGGTAGTACTCTCAGTGTCCTCGGTCGATCGTCTGAAGCTGTCGTCTCATGATATTGTAGTTGTATCCAAAAGAAAATTGTCTTTATCCTGGCAAGCTCGCCATTATGGAATTTGCGGTCTTCAAGACGACAAGGGCTTGTGCGCGGTCTTAAGATGTTGTACAATGATAGATTCCAAGGTCCGGCTTCTGAGATTTCTGGAAGACTTGATAGCCTCTTTAAATGAGACAGGATACAACAATTAACGACGGAGTCGATGTCTGCTGAATATTAAGCCGATTTATTGCAATTAATTCCATCTAGATTAGGAATGATCGGCGGCATTTGGCAGGCAGACTAACACAACTTCATTAACATCAGACCATTTGTAAACAGTCATTTTCAGAACTGAAGATAGTAACATCTATCATCGGAGACATGGTGATATTAGCCTCTGTTGAGACCCGATGGTATTGGCCTGCCTGAATGTGCCGGTCATCCCTTTTTATACATGCCATGACCTTACAAGGTCGAGTTAACTCTACACTAAATCCTGATATCTTTGGTGCAGCTTAGACAAGCGGATCAGGGAAATGTCACATTACGTAAACACAGTCGTCAAACCAAGGATGATTACGTACACTTACATAAGCAGTTCCTATGTTATCCTGTATAAATTTGAAATTACATAACTGTTTCTCACAAATAGTTGTCACAATAACTGACCTAAAGGGTCATGAAAAAGTATTTGGAAAATAGTTTTGTCAAACACATCACAATATCAAGGTTGCATGCACACAGATTAGATTATATAAAATTGGTAAATGAAAAATCGAACTTTATGCAATTGTATGGTGGCTAAGAAATTTACTTTTACGTGAAAATATGGTAGCTAAGAATCGACATTTCACAAAATGGTGACTAGGCCTCCCGAATCAATACTTGTGTTGCGATTTCGTCAAGAATACCTTTTAATGTACTAAAACATATCGGTCAGACATTTTCCTCAGCAACTATGCAGTGTATTCCTCAAATGTTTTGTAGAATTTTGTCGTATCTTGCATTTCTTAATTACGGATGCCAATTGGAGTTTTTGTGACGTCGGTAGAGTTTAGCTGATTGGCTGACGACATAATGTGGTGCTGATTTCGGGAAATTCCCTCATATATTTGCCGAAAATAGGCTGAGAATGGATACACACGATCCCAGGACCTGTCTTACCGCGCATAGATGACCCATATGATTACAGGTTGGCATTGTGAGATGGCGAATGCATGACAACTCGGACATTGAAAATCCGGCATTTCCGTAAAAAAGTATGGAAAGGCGGACTTGACATCCATAACATATGAAACTCGGATTTTTGTGGAGCAAAATGTAGGGTGTGTGGATAGTATCCATCGGTCTGACGCTGTAGAGTACGATGACTAGATGGGTCTCAGGGTCGACGAGTGATTTCAGCCGGTGAAGTCATCGTGCGCATGCGCAACTCGGAAGTGAAGTCTTGTGGAACATGTTGGGAAAATGTGGGCCATGCCTGGTCCAAATGTGTCGTGGTTGATATTATATCAGTTGAAGAGTTCGTTGGGTAGAGTAAGACTGGGTGGTCATGTTTGATTTGTAGTGTGATTCAGTGTGTGCGCAGTCGGGGAGTAGTATAGAAAGTGCAATCTCCGTGGGAGTTTGAGATATAGGTGAACCATACAGGGTCTAAATGTGTCGTGTTTCGTATTATATTGTAGCACACGTTGAGTAGAGTAAGACTGGGGTTTGACGTTTAGCTGTGACGTAATTCTGCACATGATCGATCGAGGAGTAGTATAAAAAGGGCATTTGATATGAGAGTTTTTGGCGAATTGTGAGCCAAACATGATTCAAATGTATCGTGCTAGGTTGGTGACATTGAACTGTGATAGAAATGGCATTTTATATATGATTCGATGTGGGCTGTTTGTCGCCAGTAGAGGTGGGGATCGACGGATCTCTATGGGTGGGTCTGTGTCTGGGAAGAACTGTTCGATCCATTCACCGGCAGTGACGTCATATGGCGTCACTGCCGACGCTTATATTGTCCCTGTTCATGTGGCAACTTGGATGATATGACCACACGGCCCCTAGCACCGGCATAAGCGGTCTATGATGGAAAGACTCTGACAACTCGTATATTGGTAATTGGTGAGCTGTGTCGCTGTGACAACTCGTACACCTGGGATTGGTGAGCTGTATCGTCGTCAGATGAAACTGACGGCATTTAACACAAAAGACTCAGCATCAACTTCCCACAAAGCCAACATATATCAAAGACTAAAAGGTATGTACAGGGGGCTGGGGGGGGGGGGGCTCGGGGACGAAACATCCAGCAGCAGAATCTCCCCATATAGAGGTAAAAAATTACAACACATATAAGGGAAGTGGGAAGAGGTGCCGACATACTGACAGAGCCACATGTCAGCCTGTCACCGTCAGGGCCGGGATCGAGGTTTGCAGTTGGACCGGTGACATCATCGACGAGCATGCTCACTCGGTAGGGAGACAAGACAAGACATGGTAGATTTGATGAATGTTATGTTCCGTCAGCACAAGTCACAATCTCCGAAATGAATGCACGCTTTTGCACAAAGGTTCAAAGACATGCGTGGTACAATGTGCAAGAGGGCACGGTGTGGTACGAAGCCCCGTACGAGAACAATACTTTTTCCTTTATATTTCCTGAATGTCTGTACCACACGGTCTTGTACGAACTTATGACGAATCGGACGAGAGTCTGTTTCCAGACCAATAGGACGAAACCTATCCTGTGCATCAATGAGGTGGACATGACGTAAAACGAACATAATCAAAAGTTTTAATTGATCCTGGCAACTTGCGTGAGCTTTAGCGTTAGTCCGACGTTGCAGCAGCTGTTGGGATTGTCGTCTGGATCTACGTCGGATGTGCCTTCGAGTGGACCAAAACCATGATGGACCTGAATGCGGGGTAATACAGACTCGCCGAACTTTACACGATGAAGGCTTTGTCTTGCCAGTGCAACGCACACAGCTATGCGAACTATTGCACCAAACAAGTCGGGGGTGACCTGCCCGTCTTTAGCGCCATGCGCGTTCAATGGATCAACGGACTGGGGAACGTGCTCGGAAGTATCGTCAAAACTCTCCTCTCGCTTGTGACGCGTGAGGTCAAATCAGTCGGGAAACAAGCCGTACTAACTGGTATGCAGGCCCTGGGCGATGGATTCAGCGGTATGTCGCCGTCCGAGAAGCAGATGGATGCCGAGCCAAAGAAGCAGGAGCCATATCTGGCTAACATGACCTTAATCCATCCAGAGTCGTGTCCCTCCACCAACATGCCCAACAGCGAATTTGATTTGTGGAACTGACACGAACTGAACTGACAACCAAACCCAACACCGAAGAGGGTCAGTTGTGGTACATCTCCCTGTCCAGTATCAAGGAGTCGGCGCCCATCGAGTTCGCCAAGTCCAAATCGAATATGGCGTACCTAGATTTAGACCACGTACTTGTATGTGAAAGCCAAACTCGTCAACGCGTGCGGTATACCAATCTCCAGGACGGTGCCTTACTGGATACAGTAAATCTCTGGCTCTACTGTATGTTGAATTATGAGCAGGTGGATGTGATTCTCAGCGACACACTCTGAGAGCATCGTCAAACACATACCCATATCGTGCCTACATTCAAACGTTGGACATCATACGACCGAGAAGCCAAAATGTCTCACTTCTACCGCGTTCCACTGGGGAACATGGAGTTGGGTGCCAGTGCCAGATGGAGTCTCACAACGAACAGTCGGTCGGTGGATCTCACGGGACGGCTGTATGCGGACCTGTTTATGCAACACCGCTTGGATGGAGTGCCCATCAAACTCCGACTGACGAGTGCGACACTGCCCTTTGCTTTGATGGCCACTGGTGCAGTGTGCGACTATAACATCGTCATTCAAGGGGCAGCCCTGTATGTCCGCGCAGAGTGAAACCGAATCCTGCCCTGCAGCTGGTTCACATCGCAGATTTAGAGCAAAAACTACCCATTTACCTCATCTGATGTGTGCAAACCTAAGTTCTTCCCGTCTTTGCTCAGAATCTGGTCACCAGCGAAAAAAAGTGTATCTGGGTGATCTCCACAAGCGACTGACAATAGCCTGAGTGGGGAGCACCAGTTGCAATAAGTGGTAATCGGATTTTTACATCCGAAGTTGCTAGAATCTCTTTGGTGGCGACCAGTCAAATCTACAAGGACGAAGGGAACCACATCGATCGGGATGCCTATTGTGACAAGTACACGTTGTTTTGCTTCAATCTCAGCCGAGCCTCTTTCAAGAAAGGCAATTTGCGGTTGGAGATCTATTTTGGGACACCTCTCCCAAAACTGTAAAAGTGATTTGCAACGCCGAGTTCGACCATCATTCGAGTAGACAAAAACGTTTTCTGTTACTATCTCTTTCCTTAAGTGGCATTTAGAAGTTGGGAAGTAGATAAATAAACAAATTGCTTATGGATAACAACTTCTAGTTTATTCAGGACGACGTTTCGATACAGGTACTAGTATCGTTCTCAAGTCAATGACATCAATAAGTAAATAATCAGTATATATATAGTTCCTGAGTAAATGTCAATAGGATGATAACAATAGTATTATACTAGGTGAGAAATTTATAATAGGACAGGATTAGACTGTGGATATGGCTAGATTAATTAACAAGGTAGATTAATTAACACGGTGGGCTTCTAGGCACGGTGGGGTTCCTGGATTAGTAGGTCATAGGCGCTGGGGATGAATAGGCCCTGGTCTCTGTTCAGTTGTGGTTTTGTTCTTTGGATGTGGATGGCCTCCAGTAGTTTTTTGTTTTTCCAGTGCATGTGGTTTGTGGCAAGGGGTTTGGTGTTGTTCCAGTTGATTGAGTGGGTGGGGTTTTCTTTGATGTGGTCCGAAACTGCTGATTTCCCGTCTTGTTTGGTCACAGATGATTTGTGTTCTTTCATTCGTTTATTGAGGGGTCTTGATGTTTCGCCGATGTAATGTTTTTTGCAACTGCACTCCAACTTGTAGATTACACCTTTTGGCTGGGGTTGGGTGGTTGGGGCTTTTTTACCGGTCGCATTGATGTGATTCTTCAGTTTTCTGTTGGTTGCAAAGGTTGTCTGGATGCTGGCTCGTGTCTGGAGTAGTCTGGCGACCTGGTGACTTGTCTTGCCTATATAGGGTAGAGTTATTCGGATATTTGGGCCCTCTTCTCTGATAGTACGTTGTCTCTGGTTTGGTTGTAGTGCTTGTTTTACAGTTTTTTCCACTAGGTGTTTGGGATAATCGTTGTAATTGCTGAAAACGGTCTTGATGTGGGACTGACCTTGACAACGAAATCTCCCACATCAAGACCGTTTTCAGCAATTACAACGATTATCCCAAACACCTAGTGGAAAAAACTGTAAAACAAGCACTAGAGAACGATACTAGTACCTGTATCGAAACGTCGTCCTGAATAAACTAGAAGTTGTTATCCATAAGCAATTTGTTTATTTATGTTACTATCTCACCTAATGGAACAGATCTCAACTGCACTGGAGAACAATCCGTAGACACGTATCGTCTTTGAAGGGTTGTTTGCTCGCAACATTTTCCACTAGCTACCGTGTGTACGTCGACGCTTACGGATTCAACACAAACTAGATGGATCGACCAGCGCCGAAATGAATTTTTCGTGTAAGCCTACTTGGCAGAAGAGTAGAAAGAGTGCTTTGACACGTTCGTCCGTCTCATTGAGTGAAATCCCCATATGTCTCTAATCCCTCTGGCTTTCGGTATATCGTTCAACTTCCGGTTGCGCATGTGCAACTCTAATCCCCTTCTCAAACTATTCTACGGTGAAAGCCTGGGTCTCTATGTCTCAAGGCCCTCTGGTTCTCAGTAGAGTGTTCCGCTTCCGTTTGCGCATAGCCACCCACACTACACTGGAGCAGAATTCTGGGTCCAGGAGTCTCGTTAGATGAAATTTCCATGTATCTAGTCCCTCTGGTTCTCGGTATGGCACTCCACTTCCGGCTGTGCATGCGCAGTCCTACTCCCGTTCCTACACTACTCAGGGGTGAAAGCCTAGCTGGGTTCAGATGTCTCATCGGGTGAAATTCACAAGTATCTTTAGACCCTTCCGTTCTCGGTATAGGAAATGTGGAGAAAAGGTTTCCTCACTCGCCATTATGCTAAACATATAGTGCTGGAGATAGTGCCTGGGACCAGATTCTCTCCACGACTTTCTTCTGACGTCAGGTTGACGTACCGATTTTCCCATGAAATTCCTTTTGACCTGAACTGTCTGGTCTGCTATCCTACACAAAAACTTTGTCCTGGCATGTTCATATAGAATGTTCAGAATGACGCACCTTGACATTTGATTTTGGTGTATAGTTAAATCACGTGACCGGAAGTGACCATTGGCCTTGCACATGGGATTACCTTGTGTCTGCGGAAGTAGATATGTGACCTTATCACCTCGAAGGACGTCGCCGCATCACCGTGGAGGAATTTGGAAGGGTCACGTACGTGAGTCAACGTGCCGGAACTATGACGATCATGGCCTCTGTTAATGGTATGCAAAGATAAAGGTCAATTGGCGCGTCTCTGCACATTCTCTACTACTACGGATCCGTAAAATAAAAATCTGAATATATTCGAAATAAAAAAAAAATTCATTGCGAAAAGGTTGCGTTGTTCTTTCCTGTGCAATTTCTTATGTCGTATGGTACGTACCTCGTGAATATGACTTGATTATTTATATGCGACAACTCGGGAGATAAATCTAGTGAATCGAGTATTAAGCAAGAAGAAAAATCTTGCAGAGAGGATATCGTATGCTTGCAGTGGTAATAAATCAAGTCTCATCCTTAAAATTAATTACTTGATTAGTATAAATTGAATTATAAAATGACAAATAAAATAGTTTTCCTTGAACTGGGAATTATGCAAATTTACGTCTAAAAAGATTGATAAACTATACTGTCTGTTACATTTCCATTTCAATTATTTTTAAACAGGTTTGAGATTTAATACAGAACTGGTACGATACCCTTGGACTTTCTTTAAAAGTTGATGGACTGAGCTGGGGTTTAATTTCTCCTATTATATAAACAACACTGACAGTGTGGTTCGTTATTACACAACTAAGTCCAGCAGATTGCCGCTAATCTTAACAGTGTCAATTTACTCCAAAGTTTGGATGCCTATAGTTTAGTAACTGATTTCCGCAGATTTCAGCTGTAGATAAACAACAACAAAAATGCATATGTATTGATGGGTTTAGTCACAGTGTTGTACCGTATATTTTAATAAGTGTTTCGACTGGTGAACAGTCTGAAGTACATATATGTTTATTTTCATGTTGTATGTCATCATGTCTATTTCTGAATGCAATCTGTTTATGAATCAGGAGACAAGGTTTCAGCTAACAAGGTATTTAATATTTATTTCATGGTGAACAATGATGAACATTGGGTGCCGTCTATAAATCGGTTAGCACGTGAGCATTCTCAAAGAGAGCCGTGTCTACCCGCGGGAGACCAAAGCGACTCTCATGTAAACTGGTGACATTTTTGAATCTCCAATCTCAAAGCGAGGCAGCATGACATCATTCTCAAAGCGAGCCGTGTCTACCCGCGAACTACTTCCTGTATTAGATAACTCGCTTTCACGGCCAAGTATACATACCGACAATAATTTGTTCGCGATTGATATGCTCCGAAACGGAAAGAGTCATTTCCCAATTATATAGCCCACGTTATGTTTAGCAATTCGCTTCTAACTCGGCGGAGTCAGCAGGTCAGTGACAAGCCATATAATCATACGCCGCCTACTCACCCCCCAAATTTTGGGGGGATGGCTCCCATTTACGCGTGAGACTCTTTCTCGCAGTAGGGAGTCTCGCGAGACGAGAATGGCACGTGAGCAGGCTTCCCCAAATATTTTTGTCAATGATTCATTCATGTCATGTCACCCCACGTGTTTAATTCGCCCTTTTTTGACCAATCACCTTCCTGGTTTTATTTTTACCGCGTCGTTGTGTACTGACGTCAGAGACGTAAGATGGCGGCTGTGCGTGTGACCTGTGAACGAACACATTTGCACACCTGTACATGTTCTTGGATGTAGACGTTTCGAAGTACGATTTCACAGAAATATTCTGTTATATTTCGACAACTCTCAGGTATTGTAATTTTTTTCTTTGCGGTCAAAACTCCACGCGAAATGATGTGCTTCATCTCGTGTACGTTCATGTCATGATGTGATCGCTTATACCTGCGCTGCAGCCTGCAGCACGGTCAGGGCAGGTGGGCGCCATGTGTCATTCTGGGCCGGTTAAAATCGGTTGCCACGCAGATGAAGCTTGCATGGTAAATAATTATGGTCACATCATTTTCTTGCTGTTGTTGTTCCATTCCTTCGGACAACTGGCTAAACGAGAACAGAACACGCATCTATGTTGAAATACACTATTGATTTTTCCCATTAATACATCTCAGGTTAAACAGGTTCAGTTCGCCCCTGTAAGTTCTTCTACATGTACTTCAGCAGGTTAGGTTGAATACCTCAAATCATGGGGTACTGTAACTAAGTTGGGGTACGGTACCTCATTTGAGATACAGTGCTACCCCTGAGTATAGGGCTATATCAATGTTAGTTTTTGCATATTTATGCAGAAATGCAGACATCTGTTCAAATCTCGAAGGGCATGGATCAGTTCTTCACATATCTGACCTTGAACATGTAATCGGCCTCAAAATGTAGACTGCCATCAAGTTTTCTGAAACTCCATGAGAGTGACATATGTTACAACAGGTACAGAATGAAGTATATCTCAACTTGTGTAGCATTCATGTGAAAACGGGAGAAAATAATTATCTAACATAGATGGCATGGCATGCTGTTTATTTATTTTCGACGGCCACAGCGGAGTGCACTGTGTGGCTCGGTTGTCAACATTGCAACGTCACAATTGAAAGTGGGTGTCATCACTGCTTGTTGGACGACGTCATAATGTGGAGTGTTGTATAACTGACATCATCGCTATTCTAGATGTTGTGGCTGTACATGCTATGGCGAGACTGAAGTTCGTTGAAGCGGACGGAAGTTTTCATTATTATTTTTTGCTGATATTCTTGCTTTCACTGTATATATCAATCTCAGTAAACTCAGATATAATATGACGGAATATTATATCTGAATTCCGCTGTATATAAATCTCATGCGAATCTGAAACTACATTTGTTAGCCAATCAGAGGGGCTAGATTGTTGAAATCACGCCCAAAGTAATTACACATGGTAGCACGTGGACTAATATTTACATTATCGGGGAAACAGTATCCAAATATGGCATCATTTCCAGACAGATCCGTGACGATCAAAGAGTTTACTCCCGCCGAAAAGTCTGGCTTTGTTTGGGTGTAGAAAATATCAAAAGATTGTGCTGCACGAGATGTTAATCTCCTTGAAGTAAATGTCAATCATTGTCAGAGAGAAAAGTCAGAAATGGTCGTGATTGGCTTATTATGGGATCTCGCGGAATATCGGCGAACATTTCGCACAAAGATTTCATAGCGTTATGTCTAGATGGTATTCCTCTGATTTACCATCTTGGTTTACCTAGATTGTTGTCGACTATGAAAACTATGATGCCTAGCATGCTTCGATGCTAAAAACAACGCAGTTGGGCGTCTAAAATTGTGTCCAGGTTTGAGGCTGATTACATCTTTAATATTTTGGTCATTTTTCAACTAAGGCGTAACAAAAAAAATTGTCTGTTTCCGGGAACCCGACCGACCGTAAGAATGCCGAAATGGCAATGCTTTTTTTTTTTTTTTTTTTATAAATCTGCAGGAAGAGTTATTTCCCTTGGCCGAAATTCAAGAATAGTTATCTCCCTTATCGTCGCACATGTGACCAGCGCACAGTCTCCATGCGGCATGGCCACCCGCCAGAACAGCTCCGGTGTTGGTTTCCATCTATCCCATTGAGGAATACGGACAAAGGAATTATTGTCTGTTATTAGCGACGAGTTGTTTGTGAACTTATTCCATCGTTGTCAAATACAAGGCTGTAACTGCCGTTGTATAGAGTCGGAAGTACTGATTCAAGGAGCGCGAGTTTTTGATGGTGAACGAATGGAACTGTCAAATTTAGAAAACGAAAGCGTAAGACGCATTTCTGAGGAGTTTGGACTAAAACATTTTTTCTTCACCTGCTTGAACAATCACTGCGCAGAAAAGTCTCAGAAACTGAGTGCTTTTGACAATGTCAAAAGAGGGGACGTTACCAGATCAACGTCAGGTATTTAACAAACCATAAGACAAACTGTTCAACGATGTCATTCAACACCTGTCAACAGGTCCGGGAAAAGTGGCAAATGGGGTGATTCCGGCAAATTGCCTGGTGGGTATATTATTCATAGTTGAAAGTGTTTACATATATATATATTTTTTTTCAAGAATAAATAACTGGAGTTTTGAACTGAGCACTTTCGGCGCCAATTTACACGAGTTTCTTCCACTGACAAAATTAAAAGTTACGCTTATGTATTTTGTAGGAAAATGAAATATGTTGTTGACCTGTCAAAAATTATAAATCTCATGCATAGGCTATAACTTGCCTATTTTGTGCCTTCCCCGCCGAAATTCATATTCTACTCATCAACACATGTTCGTCCAAACAGAAGGGAGCCATCCACAAGCTTGGTATTTCATTATTTTTTTTATTTTTATTTTTTTAATCATATGACTGCATATCAGAGGTATCCATGATCATTCACCAGGCGGACTATAATCCTGTCTGGTGCCAGTCTGAGCGAGTTCCACTGATGGGTGATCAAAGTGAAAGTGAAAGATATCCCTGATATGATATAGAAAAATTCTGCCGAATACCCAGAATTCACTGTAGTGTAGATTGAAGATGAAGATTTATAATTTTTGACAGGTCAACAACTTATTTCACTTTCCTACACAATACATAAGCAGAACTACAGTATTTTTTTTATTTCGTCAGTGGAACAAACTCCTGTAAATTGGCACCAAAAGTGCTCAGTTCATAACTCCAGTTATTTATTCTTGAAAAAAAATATATATAAACACTTTCAACTATGAATAATATACCCTTGTTGTCAGACCAACACTTCTTAAATAACTGATTTTCTCGTGTAATGCAGACCGATCAATTTTAGAATCATGCATTCATTTTGTCAAAAAGTGGTCAAAACTTGAGAGCTTCGGTGTAGGATCTGCCTGTCCAGCTTTATTTACTAGTAGTGATCAGTTTAACTTTGTGTGGTATCTTACGGTTTTATTTACTGTTTTCATATTAAAGATTTTCTTTCGTTTAATAAAATATGTAGTTGTTTCTTTATTTTCTGTTGAAAGAAACTCTGCTTCACAAACCGGTCCAGATTCTGTAAACCATTATGGGTACTTTCCTCACTGGAAGAGGTTCGAGAATTAAAAAAAAAAAAAAAAAAAAAAAACCGACCGACCGACCCTGGAAAATTTGAGCCCGTTACCGGAAACAAACAATTTTTTTTTTTTGGCCTAAGTATAATCATAATATACAGACAGACTACACATTTGAATCCATCAGTCATCACTTTGAAATTTTCAAAATGATAAATCTCTTTAATTTAAATATTTAATCTCTCTAGCACTCAAATAAAGACTGCATATGATGACATGCTTTTATGTTGTGAACATGTGTAAATTTCAAGGATGTAAATGCAGTGACTAGTTTACAAATTGAATTCAAATGCAGGGGCGTCGGAAGCAAATTCAAAGTGGTATGGTCACTATCATAGCTCCTGGGGTATAGATTGCCAGAGACGCGTTCTGAGCGATTTCTAGCGAATAAAATCACTTTGCAAGGAACTGTATTTTTAGTTCTTTCCTAATCCTTTTACCATGAAAACGCAATTGTTGGTGGTTCTCTGCGATGCTGAATTACAAAAAACTTATGTATAGTAAAGTACTGTAACCTAGACACATTGTGTAGACCTAATCGATATAATTCTTATGGGCAATGGGGTGTTGATAAATTCATTGCAGAAGTAACGCCATCTACATTCATGATTTAACTAGCTATACTCCTGCAATAATAAAGCTGGTGCTCATAGTTTTTATAACGGGCCATGACTGCTAACAGTGAATTATTGCCAGGGATTCATAGACGTCCATTCTTACTACAGTTAAACGGTAGTAAGAAAATGTCAAAAACTGAATACATACAGTAAAAAACTCAAAAGTGTACGTTTTGGGCAAGAAATACTCAATATTTTTGACGAAAACTCAATCCTCGAAATGGTGCAAATTATTTCAATGATGTGAAATCCATCGCCGATCCTTCGACAATCTGGCTTCGAATGTTTGGGGATTTTCAGTTCTAGAAATAATTGCCAAAGTTTTGCCAATAACACGCTTGATACAGAAAGAGGAAGTAAACTCAGGTGTGAGACATGCGCAGATCACGATGACGACGATATAACGACAGGGTCTCAGTCATAGGGCGCACACAGTCTGCGACACATGCTTTACAACAGAAGATTGGCTAACACTAAATCAAGCGCTCCCATTGGTCGCTGATTGACAGGAAATCTGTACAACCTGTGAAGAGCAACTCTGCAGCCCAACATGAACTTGAGCAAGAGACTACATAGACACGACAAACTCCACGTGCTTTCTGTTTCAGTTGGCGGGACGACGGGAATACGAGAACAAATTTACCATGTGGTTTTCTTCGCTGATAGTAGTGCGATACACTTTGAAATAAAACTACCGGCTGTGTTGTAAAGTTAAAATTTGAAAAGAAAACTCTTTTCATTGACGTACATGACAGAAGGAGCTTATGCGGAGTCCAGTTTTCGTTTTTATACTTTCGTAATTTGTGAATCTCCAAAGACTGACCTGTCAGTATTCACCATCACACAAACTATATTCAGATTATGGTCGAAATATTGCTAAATGCCTGGACCAAAATGATTTAATAATAAAAATACACTGTTTTATTATAATTATAAAACTTTTTTAATCGTTGTAAGGACGAAAACAGGAATCTTGAATAAAGTGGCGACAGAGTCCATTTAACCCAGGTTCTGGCGGTTGCTTACATTGATGACATCCAGCATTTTGTTAAATTCTGCGTAACCTTTTCACGTAACCTTTGGGTAACGCAGTCAAGTTTGGCGTAACCTAACCAATAGGTTACGCACCTGCAGTACCCGTAACCTTTTTGGGGGTTACGCAATGATCTCTAATGTCATGGCCTGTATCATTGGACTAGATTCTTTTCCATCACACAATGTTTTTAATTTATGTCCAAATTTAATGTCTTCATTATATTTCTCAAGTTAAACATTAACCAACAGAAAACTTCTTAAAATTTTATTTCAGTATTTCATTATAAATATCTATGATACGTAAGAACTAAATAAAACACGTTACCAGCTTCACCTGAATGTGTTTAATTATATTTGGATTTTACAGTGAAATGTATCGGAGGTGAAGTGTGCCAGACCTGTTGACAGTTTGTGGGTTTATGTGGTTTTTGACTTCAGTATTACAGAAATTATATGTTAATATCTTAATTGGTAGGGTGGTAAAAATATCCAAAAACTCAATATCAGCTTGTGGATGGGCCGTAAAAACTTGGAAAAACTCAATTTGAGCATAAAAAAACTCAATATTTTGTATTGGGTAGTCAAAATTTGGACTTCTATGAATCCTTGTATTGCATGGACAAGGGATGCAAAAAGAAAAAAAAAATGTGAGAAAACCCCTCTACCCAACAGAATTCGTATGAAGAAAATTAATTTCTTATTTCCTCGATGACATAACGTCAACACCAACCGGTATCATGCATATGAACGTACATGTTACTTTTCATGCACGATCGAAATTGTTCCAAGAGGGTTAGCCAGTGGTCAGAGCCGATAACGAATTCAATGGCGCGCTGGACCGATCCAAGTCTTATTCAACTTGGAAGCTATCAAACCTGTTTGTTTGTTTTGTATTGTTCTTCATATGCTTTTTATACGCCCGCCAAAAGGCGGACGCATTATGTGATGGCGGTTTCCGTCCGTCTGTCCGTGTGTCCGTCTGTCCGTCCCTCGTGTCCGGTCTATATCTGGGACAGTTTTCTATCTACAGTTCTAATTTTTGGTGAGTGGATACCCTACGGGGAGACGATGTGTCGCGTACCAAAATGAAGGTCAAGGGCAGAGGTCAAAGGTCACTGGCCTAAAAAACAGGAAATCACTGAAGTGTTCGTGTCCGGTCTATATCTGTGAACCTTTTTTATTCACAGTTGCAATTTTTTGTGAGTGGATATGCTAGGTGGAGACGATGTGTCGCGTACTAAAATGAAGGTGAAGGTCAGAGGTCAAAGGTCACTGGCCTAAAAAACAGGATAATCACTGAAGTGTTCGTGTCCGGTCTATATCTGTGAACCTTTTTTATCCACAGTTGCAATTTTTTGTGAGTGGATATGCTAGGTGGAGACGATGTGTCGCGTACCAAAATTGAGGTCGAGGTCAGAGGTCAAAGGTCACTTGCCTAAAATCAGGAAACCATTGATCATTGACAGTTTTCTATCTACAGTTCTAATTTTTGGTGAGTGGATGCCCTAGGGGGGAACGATGTGTTGTATATGAAATGTAGGTCGAGGTCAGAGGTCAGAGTTCGAATTTGGCACCTGTCCGTCAGTCCGAGACTGGTAAAAAATCAAACGGACTGGTGTGAGTGACTGAACAACAAGTCCGTCGGACTGGTAACAAAAAAGCTCTCAGTTCACTGTGTAAACTATTTCTCTGGATATCTCCGCACAATTTGTAAAGAATGAAAAACGAAATATGTGTGTTTTCGGTTACCCGACCGAGTCTAAATAAATCGTGCGAGTCTAAAAACATTTTCAGCAAATTCCAACGAAATCATGACCACGGCCGCGTTTTACGACAACAACAACAACCGTAAAGCGGCGCGAGCAAAGTCAGCATACCGTAAAGTGTGATTGTAATGCAGCATGGCAAAGCAGGTTGGCGATCTTTTCAGAAAATAAAGCACCCACTTCCAGATCGGGAATCGAGAAATCAGCAACATGATTACGCTTCACACCTGATCATGTTTACCAGGACAATTTTAAACATATTCTCAATCAACTTCGAAAGAAATCTACTGATTTTTTGGCTTGAAATGGTGTTTGTTGAAGCAGTGTTTCGCGACGACACGTGCAGTCAAAGTCGCCGTCAAAGTCTAGCCGACGGGTTTTATCGTTTGTGATTATCTTCACACGCGCTCAAGAAATTCAAGAAATGCACAATTATTAATTTCTTATTTAGTAGCAACCATCACAGAGAACAAAATATTCATGATGACAAATGTTCCCAGATCACCTTTTATCAGAAGCTATTTTTATTTAATATTAACGGACTAGTAAAAATATTTGCGGACTGGTTACATTTTTGGCTCACCAGTCCGGCGGACTGGTTCAAATTTTTCTTAAATTCGAACACTGGAGGTCAAAGGTCAGGGTGACAGAAAAATCAGGAAATCATTAAAAATTACTAATTTTTTGTGAGTGGATTCAATAGGGGGAAATGAGGTGTCGCATACCAAAATATAGGTCAAGGTCGAAGGTCAAAGGTCACTGACCCAAAAATCAGGAAATTATTAAAAATAACATTTCTTTGTGAGTAGATTCATTAGGGGGACACAATGTGTCACATATCAAAATGTAGGTCAAAGGTCAAGGTCCCTGTGACCCCCAAATCATGAAATTGTTAAAAATCATGATTTTTTGAGTCCATTGAGAAATTATGGATAGTCGTTTTGTCATGTACCAAAATTTAGATCCAGGTCAATAGTCAAGATCACTGTGACACCAGAATCAAGGTCAAAGGTCAGTGTGACCTAAAAATCAGGAAATCATTAAAAATTACTAATATTTGGTGAGTGGATTCAATAGGGGGAAATGAAGTGTCTTATGCTAAAAATTAGGTCAAGGTCAAAGGTCACTGTGACCCCAAAATCAGGAAATTGTTAAAAATAACATTTTTTTTGTGTCAGTAGGTACATTAGGGGGACATGATGTGTCACATACCAAAATGTAGGTCAAGGTCCCTGTGACCCCCAAATCGTTAAATTGTTAAAAATCATGATTTTTTTGTGTCCATTGAGAAATTACGGGGAGATGGTTTGTCATGTACCAGAATTTTAGTCAAGGTCAATAGTCAAGGTCACTGTGACTCCAGAATCAAGAAATCTTTGAAAATTACTTTGTTTTGTGTCCGTAGATTCATTAGGGGGACATGATGTGTCACATACCAAAATGTAGGTCAAGGCCCAACGTCAAGGTCACTGTGACCCCCAAAATCATGAAATTCATAAAAATCATGATTTTTTGTGTCCTTTGATACATTGACGGAAGACGAATTGTCCTGTACCAAACTTTAGGTCAAGGTCAAAGGTCAAGGTAACTGTGACCCCAAAATCAGGAAATCACATTTTCATATGCCTGTCGAAGACGAGGTCATGTAATGCGATGTTGCGTTCTGTCCATTCATCCATTAACATTTGTTGTCCATGCGATATCTCTAGTCTCAAGGTATGGAATGGTACCAAACTTTGAGTATACCTTGCTCGCATGGCAAAGAGGAGCCATACATTTTGAGATCAATTTGTCCAAGGTCAAGGTCACAGTCCTTCAAAACTGAATCAAGTTTAGCTGACCATATGTGTTAGGTTGGAATATTCAGAGTTCTCTCCCATACATGTATATGGCATTCATCCTGTGGAGTTGTCTCCCATATTTGAAACAGCTGCATGTAGTTAAACTGTTGTGAAATAAAAACCATACATTTAGTAATTTAGCGGGGAGAGGGGTCCTTTATGAACTTCATACCTCTTTATTAACTCAAGAACAAAGGTTTACTTCATCACTTTCTTCTTCCTTCATGAAAAATTATCTCGTCTGAAAGGAATCCATTTGAAGAAAAACTACTATTTTCGTGTTTGACTATTGTCGATTTCAGTGTGGGATATGTGAGTTCTCGGGTCTTGCTTCAAGGTCAGCTAGTTACCAAGAGTTAAGCTCGTTTTAGTTTATCATTCGATATAAGATGTTATATATGTTACATTCTCAGAAGCACAAAATTGTAGGCTAGCTACCAATTGGAATCAAGGCTATCAAACAACCTTGAAATTTGGACCAATGTAATTCCAGATACACAGGCGTATATTGAAGCCCCTTGGGCTCTTGTTATTTTGTGCTTTCTTCTTTCTTTCTTCGTTTTTTTTTTTGTTTTCCTTTTTTTCTTTCTTTCTTTCGTATTATTATTTTTTTTTACACAAAAGTGGTAGGGCCATGGTCGTGGTATGGCCATGCTCATACCTGCCGTACCGCTTCCCACACCCTCGAAATGTCTGACACCTCACACATTCTGCTAGCTTGGCAGTATCAGAAATGATAGGCAGCGGGCTGTTTCTGGGTGTGTGCATGCTAGCAGTGTGTGTCATTTTTTTGCCATAAAAATTAATTTTAGTTAGCTACTTAGGCCTATTAAAATTAATCCTGTGTTTCCGGTAACCCGACCTACCTGGTGTGATCATTGCCGACCTGAAAGTTTTTTCAACAAATAAAAAAATAAAAATGCAAAAACACCGACCGACCTCGCTGATTTTCACCAAAATCTTGCTCTCAACATTATTTTGCGAACCCTTTGCTTGCTTCAAGGGGACGTAACTCACCGAACCGCAGTTTCGCACTTGCCGCTCTCCGTACAGTGATGTTCTAGACATAATATGTATTATTAAGAGCAATGTTAGCGACTATATTGTACCTCTGCAACGGAGAATATCGCACTCTGCAGCGCGGATATCCCAAAATGGCCGGGACAATTTTATCCGTGTCTGCAGAGAAATGTAAATTATGGTTTGCCAGCCAGGCGAAACATTCACAGGACTTGTAGATAAGTTAAAATCAACTGAATGCGGGCCGATCAGTCTGATTGTGCTTCCTGCGCCAAAGATGAAAGTGGACCATGGCACGAAGTTGACGACATGCCCATCGAAACAGCCATTTCGTTATTTGGACTAAAATATGTCAGAATTCGGTGCGAGTGCGACTGCCCATCTACACCACCACCGACTGTTACGGAGCAAAACGTGACCAAAGATGCCTTTGCAGTGTTGATGACTGCTAGCAAACGCCAAACGCTTCCAGCGAAAAAGTCGAAAAGGTAGTGTTATCCGACAAGTACAACAACAACATCGTTTTCGTCATCCAGATCCTGAAAGTTGATTTTCATTTTATGGCCGTTTTTTTTCTTTTCGACAACTTTCGAGAACGGTAAATATGAAATCTAATACCAAAGTTTACACGCTAGAAAACATATCGTATCAGATAAAGATGTAAAGCCCAATGATAGCTGAAATCATGTATTGAATATATGTGTTGTCGGAACTGAGCTGCAGTTTTATGTTGCATGTTCAGTGGCATTAACTGCATTGGCTATTGAGGATTAACTATATTGGCTATTGAGTTTACAGTATTCTTCTTGCCAACAATATATTTGATGTATTGGGCGATACAAGTTATTTGTTTAATAGCACAAATGGATATAAAGTCTGATGTCCATCTGAAAGTGTTTTGCTTTGTCTTCAAACTCCTTTGTCCATATAGACAGAGGAGAAATACTGAAGTGTAAAGTCTGATATCTATTCTTCAGCAGCTGTCCATCAACAATTGAGTATAGATTCCTGACCTGCTTGTTTATTCCAGCGTGTCGACTCTGATATAAGTAATTCTAATATCTAGAGCTGTTATCCAGATTTCATGAAGTTATAAAAAAAACTGTTAAATGTTTGTGATTGAAAAGAAAATATGTAGGCTTCAAGGTGGAGTAGCAACAAACTTAAACTGGAACCTCTAATACAAACTGTCATAAATTCTCTAAATCAACGACTACCAATTCCAATTCCGTATCACTAACTGCAGGTCTGTCTGACGAATGTCTGGTGAACATGGATTCACTTGATGTGAGCTGTGATACTCCATTCCGATCCATTCTGTATATCACACACAATCCCAAGAATAACAAAGCCATGTTTTTTGTATTTAAGGCATTTATTTTTACACAAGTTGGTTAGTATATTGAATAAGTATGATGGATATTCAGTACATCTTTGCAATATTTTGATTGAGCAAAGAAAAGAAAAAAGCAAAAAAAAAAAGCAAAAAAACAACAACAAACCTACCTACCTCGATTTTTTTTAAGCCGTTACCAGAAACACAAAATTATTTTTAATAGGCCTTACTGAAGTTATATCGCTGTAATTTGCACAAGGTCAGTAGATAGAACAGTGTCACAATATACAGTCTGAATTTGTATGTGAAATATCTCTAAACATGTATATTTTTAGACAATTTTCATTGTGAAAAAATTAGATGATGAACTTAAAATGTGTGTCTGTTCAACGATAATAATTTGCTAAAAAATGACCAAGATAGTAAGGCCAGATATGTGATCTATTATGCAAAATGTACCGAACCACACTCCAATCCAAATGATTTTTGAGAATGCAAACTTTGTTCTGAGACGAGCACATTTCATCTGTCTGAGCTGTTCACGTCGTTTTATTGTGTCCTGTACAGAACACAGGGTCACGACTGTCACAATTTTTTCTGGAATAAATCGAGACTTACTAAGTAAGCGGAACACGATAAAAGTTAGCAATGATATTATCCAATAATAGCACAACTGAGCATTTAATGCGAGATATTCTTACCACGAACATCAACCTTCGGTGGAAGTGACGTCATTTACTGTATTCTAACATAAATCTAGGCCTATAGATCAGCTGTTCCTATAGTCCGACATGCAGCCCTAGAATATTTTATAATTCTGAATATTGAATGGAATAAAAATCATAATTATAAATTACCTTGTAGGGACTGCATGTTGGTTTAAGCTGTTCCATCTGCTATCAACGACCCGCACAGCTGGGGTAAAGATTTCTATTCTACAACATGGTCTGGCGCCTGTGTGTCTTAATAAATTGATTTGTGTACATCAAAAATTTCTCAAACTTTAGTACGGCACCCAGTATGTTTTGTGAACTACATGTAGGCATCCTCTGATAATATCTGAAAATTGGGCATTAGGTACAGCATGTACATACTTTAATATTTATAGCGAACAGTAGGTAATTCCAAGATGCAAATTCCAAGATGCAGCCCTGAGTAGGTACTTCCACCCTTCCCCTCCCTTCACCATTGTGATATAGCTGGAAAATTGTTTTAAGGGATGTTGAACCCTATTCACTCACTCACTTATTTATGGTCATTTATGTTCTCCGAGCCCTCAAGGAAGACCCCTCCCCCTAGCACAAATTCAACAAACACTTTTTGTGGTGGTGTCGTACAGTACATGTGGTTTCGTACGGTACAGACGACGAGCACTTTATTTTACAATCACTTTCGGGGACTCTAACCCTACACATTCTCCACGGGGACTCAGGGGTTCATAGACGTCAATTTTTTTACCACCCTAGTTAAAATATTAAGTTTTTTTTCAACTCCATTTCAGTTTTTTTCCTGTTTTTACGGCCACTCCACTAAGTTGTATTGAGTTTTTGAAATTTTTTTATCACCCTGCATAATCAATACAAAAAATAAAAGTTAATTGCAATATTAGAACAAATCGATCAAGTCTTAAATAAAGTGTTAAGTACTGGTACCTAGCGTTTTTACCAGGAGGAGTTCGAGTGTCGTTGTATTGTACCAGAAGCTTACAGTTACAGTGCCAAGGCAGGCACTTGGATCACAGGGGAGTTTCGAGTTAAATGGGAGTCAAAAAGTTGCTAGCTGACATCATGATCCAGGGATTGTAGGCCTAAGCCTATTTGTAAGGCAATTCATTATGTGTTGGGAATTCTGAGTAAAATTAATACCCTTTGTAAATTTTGAAGCTTGTCAACAACAACAACAACAACAGCATTGGTCTAATCACGATGCCTTCTTCTGATTTTCAGAGTCAGTAAAGACTTGAAAGAGAAGTCTTCTTCACGTCCGCCACTGCATGCTAACAGAGTTTGTGGATTCTTGATCCATGGCACTGTGTGATTTATAGATTTTATTTGCTGATTACAAGCGCCCATATATAAGACATGAGAATCACAGATTAACAGTTAATGATTGCAATTGATTTGATGAATAATTAATCACATATAAATCACAGATTGACTTAGTTAATGACTGCATTTGATTTGACAATGAATGAATAAACTAATCCATATAAAAAACACTGGGTGACACAGTGATGAGTGATGAATGGCTGCCATTATACTGGACCAAAATTTCATCGACGGAGGTGGTTTCAGATCTGCCTTGGCCAGAAAACGCTTGATGACAGAGCTTGCGGTCGTCTTTTCAGAGAATAGGAAAGTTGTGAAAAACTGACTGTTTGCTGAAGCTATCATCATTTTGATCAACACCAGGATGAATGCGATCAACCATGCGGACATTTCTAAATTCATTGCGCGGTTGTCTCGTTTTCGAGGAACGAAAGGGATGTATGGTGAACATACTTCCGTTTGATTTGAGAACACCGCGTGAAAATCGATATCTAGTTTGCATACGAATAGTTATACTTCTTCACTTCTCAATGCATATTTCGTTAGATTACATTGCAGATGTCCAGTTTGTTGTTATTTACTGTTTTTGCTGTCCGACAAACTACGGAATTGAGACCACAGAATTTCCTTCCGGAGCTCCGGCTGGAAAGTTAATGATGTAGCTTAGAGGATTCCCAAGAAAGTCCGCTGTTTCATTGGTCAGTTTATGGGGAATCCCTTGAACTTTGTACAACAGGTGGCGCTGCTGGCGGTAAAAGAGACGGCTTTACGAAACGTGCTTACGACAATCTCGGTATTTTACGATCAATTAAATCACTGGAAAGCGCTGCTTCGCGAAACCAGAATTCGTTATAGGCATTTTTTTTAGGGATTTTGACACGTCAGTACCAATAATTAATACACATGCGTAATTATTGCTTGCAAAAATACTGATGCGGGCGAGTTACGGGAAAGAAACCATTAATTATCAGCGGCCATAGTAACAGGTCTTCGATATACGTCAGAATATTGGTGCAAATTGTTCGGAAGCGGAAAAAAACCAAAAAACCTCGGGAGTCGACGAGTTACCATAGAGAGTACATGGCGAAACCGCCAGCTTGGCATGTCGAGATTAACCCGGCATTTCCGATATGTACCGAACGTTAATATATTCATTAGGCCGAACGGCTGGTGAAACTATACCTCGCTATCATCAAGTTTTCTTGTCAATAGTACATGCAATTTCGTGTGCTCTGCACGACGAGGTTAACTTGAAATATCCAATTTCTTCCAACGCTTTTCTCACTTATATTCAGCTCTGGAATTCCCCGTTTTCACGAAGTGACGATCTAGCAAAGCGTTTTGGAACGATTGAATTTATCCATCTCATTTTGGGAATTGAGTTTCTGTCTGAAAACTTTGAATATTTTTATCCTAAATGATACATATTTGAGTTTTTTAGTCAGTATTCAGTTTTTTACTAATCTTTACAGCCGAATAATGGTGGTAAAACGTGACGCCTATGAACCCCTGGGACTCTAACCCCACACATTCTCCACGGGGAACTCTAACCCCATATTTCGGGGGACTCTAACCCCACACATATTTCGGGGGACTCTAACCCCACACATATTTCGGGGGACTCTAACCCCACACATATTTTGGGGGACTCTAACCTCACACATATTTCGGGGGACTCTAACCCCACATATATTTCCAGGGGGCTTAAATAAGGCGTTCGTTGTAGCATCGACGTGTACCGTAGACGAGAATGGTTAAACTGAGACTCTCTCAGATCCCCCCTTATAAACGCATTAAAGCACGTGACTGAACCAACATTCACAGCCAAAGCTATACTCACGTCTTACTCCCCATGGAGTTTCCTTTTAAATCATTTCATTCAACCAAAGGAAACTATATTGTAGGTCTGTTCGCCAATGTTTATCTTATGTGAGCTTTACCCCAGAAAAGGGCGGGAACAACCAGCTTTGTTGCAAGGCTCTCCAAGACAATCAGTATAATCAGCATACACTCACAATGTTTTATGCCAATATTCTACTTATGTTGCCCCCCCCCCCCCACGACCCACTAGTTCAACAAGCTAAACAGTTGGACACAACTCCATTCCTGTACTCCCATGACACTAGAAGCAATATTATATTATACCTCTACCCTGATGATAAATGATGCATCCAGGGGATGCATGTCAGGTGATCAATTATCCTCAATTCTGATCTCAAATTATGTAACACAACATTAATTTTATTGTCAACACATTATATTCAAAGGACAATGTGTGGAGTCCTGAATGTAACACAACACCAATTAACGGTTAATGTAACACACCACCAGGGATCTCATGTTGGCAAATAAATAATTTGTATTACATGAGGGAGGTGACAGGGTGATCGATTTGTATGGCATCACAGAAAATTTTGTTGGGGGTGGGGGGGGAGGGGGGAGAATGATTATCAGCGAGCAACCGAATGCTACTTTCTTACGTTGAACAGTTGCACAGTAGGGCCTACTGGCCTCGATCTCTAATATATACATGTAAGCATAGGAGACAACCCTACCATACCTATGATTATATTATCCCACCTGCTATTTAATTGTCATGGATGTACTGTCTCTCCCCGATCAGACTCTATATACCAATAACATTCTGCAAATGGCGGTCTAACAGGCACACTGATTAGATGAATTCGAATCATAACTCCATTATTTGCACTGTGGCGCACACGAGAGCTAGCACCTGAGCTAATGGCCTCAATTGCCTGTTGGCTCAGGGGCTAGCTCTCGTGTGTGGGCAGTTTTTGGTGAGGTTTTCGCCTCGCGAGGCCAGGAAAAAAATATCAAAATTGTTTGATAATTCTGCCTTGCGAGGCAAAATCCTTACTGTGTGTGGCGAATGTAAGTTAACCACTCATCTGTTTTATTAGACCGGTCAATGAAACGCATTTTATTTAAACATTATTTATACTGTAATAAATGCGTGTTTGTGTCCGTCTCCAATTATGGGTTGAATAGATTGAGCTCCGGTATATCATGTAAATGATGACTTAGTATCATGCCAGTATGAGAAGACCCAAAACTCGGTAACAGAATAGGCTCCAGTTGGTAGGTAACGACTTCATGTCAGAATATTATCAGTGTTAGGATATAACGAATCTGTACCTGTATATCACTCAATGGCGACTCAGTATGGGGAAACGATCACAGCTACATACAACGATTCAGTACCAGTTCATGATCACGTCTCCATGAGAGTGGTCAAAAGCACGAACGAATCAACTCTGTATTTTCGTCATATATAGGATGTTCTTTATTGATGATGTAGATATATCGAATAAACATATGGTATACACATTTCCTCAACTTAAGACTCTCACAGGTTATGCCGAGCAGTTGTAATAACGACCTATGCTGCCTACTGCCCGAATGATGGAACCCAGTAGCACTGCTTTATATACTACTAAGTTAGTAACATGCACACACATTCACTATATTCATGAGACTGTAAACTTCAAGGTTGTGTATAGCATTTCCAATTAACTCTGGAAGTCATATATCCAATCACAATTGAAGACAGATAAGAAGCATACGTGTGATGGGAGATAGCTGCTGTATCACAGATTAGCACAAATTGTGTATATCCAAGATGTAATTTTCAGAAGTAATTCCCAGTATTATTTGAATATGAAGTAATATTCCACAGTATAAATATCCCAGGTATTCCTTTAGGGCTTATTGGATGATACGTACACGGCTGTAGCCAGCCAGCTATCTGCCATTACTGGGTTCTTGCTCTACTTTTATAGACTCCGGTTGGATTACCACGTGATATGATCAGCCAATCAGAATGACGGAAATGGCCCTATCTCGAAAGGCTGGGCGAAATTAGAAACAGTGATAACGAATTATAACTGTAAATTTAGTTAACCAACATTTGTACAAGAGATTTCCATAGCTAATAGTATATAAGGAATTTATTAAATTGGTTATAACTGCTCTAGTTTACTAGAAACGATCTTTAAATTTTGTCAGAAAAACTAGTCCAGGCATGACGTTTACGATCCTCACGCCACAGATTTCGGGGGTCACTTCACATGGCAAAATTCCTATAGCTCACACAATAATCCAGCAAGTGCCAGTAACAATGAACAACTGCAGACGTATTTAAAAAGCATGGAAATAATGTTTTTGATAACAGATTGTCAACTCACAGTCAGAATTGTCCGGAACCGAAGTCAAATTTACCACGGACAAAATCTACAGCAGTCGGGTTACCAGTGGTGTTGGCGAAGGCAAAGCTCATTACGAAAAATAGTTTGTATATAGAAAAAAAAACATGGCGGACATGACGGGTCATGGGACATTTCTGCTCCACAAATTTGTTTATTGTTTCTTGGATTTTTAGTCGCTAGCCGACTATCTCCGGTCAAAAAGCCATTATACACTACGACCAAGTATCCTGTTAAAATTAAAGAGGTAAAAGCGTCATTTAAAAAATATTCAGCAAATAACATATTTCGATAAAAGTTATTCAGTAGTTGAAAGCAACTATGGTGAACGTGTTTCTGTGACCTCATTTTTATACGCCCGCCCAAAAGGCGGTCGTATTATGGGATGGCGGTTTCCGTCCGTCTGTCCGTCTGTCCGTCTGTCCGTCTGTCCGGTTCTCGTGTCCGGTCTATATCTGGGACAGTTTCCTATTCACAGCTCCAATTTTTGGTGAGTGGATACCCTACGGGGAGACGATGTGTCGCGTACCAAAATGAAGGTCAAGGTCACAGGTCAAAGGTCACTGGCATAAAAAACAGGAAATCACTGAAGTGTTCGTGTCCGGTCTATATCTGTGAACGTTTTCTATCCACAGTTGCAATTTTTGGTGAGTGGATACGCCAGGTGGAGACGATGTGTCGCGTACCAAAATTAAGGTCGAGGTCAGAGGTCAAAGGTCACTGTTGTCAAAAATCAGGAAATCATTGATCGTTGTTAGTTTTCTATCTACAGTTCTAATTTTTGGTGAGTGGATGCCCTAGGGGGAACGATGTGTTGCATATTAAATGTAGGTCAAGGTCAGAGGTCAAAGGTCAGTGTGATCAAAAAATCAGGAAATCGTTAAAAATTTCTTATTTTTTGTGAGTGGATTCAATAGGCGGAAATGAAGTGATGCATACCAAAAATTAGGTCAAGGTCAAAGGTCACTGACCCCAAAATTAGAAATTATTAAAAATAACATTTTTTGTGTCAGTAGATACATTAAGGAGACACAATGAGTCACATACCAAAAATCAAGGTCAAAGGTCAAGGTCACTATGACCCAAAAATCGTGAAATTGTTAAAAATCATGATTTTTTGTGTCCATTGAGAAATTGAGGGGAGACGGTTTGCCATGTACCAAAATTTAGCCCAAGGTCAAGGTCACTGTGACCCCAAAATCAGGAAATCATTAAAAATCATGATTTTTTGTGTGCATTGATAGATTGAGGGAAGACGATGTGTTGTGTATCAAAATTGAGGTCAAGGTCAAAGGTCAAGGTCACTGTGACCCCAAAATCAAGAAATCATTAAAAGTCACATTTTCATATGCCTGTCGAAGACGAGGTCATGTAATGCGATGTTGAGTTCTGTCCATTCATCCGTTAACATTTATTGTCCATGCGATAGCTCTAGTTTCAAGGTATGGATTGGTACCAAACTTTGAGTATACCTTACTCGCATGGCAAAGTGGAGCCATACATATGAGATCAATTTGTCAAAGGTCTAGGTCGCAGTCCCCAAAACTGAATCAAGCTTAGCTGACTAAATGTGTTGGAATATCGTTGGAATATTCAAAAGTCTTTCCCCTCCATTTATATGATATTGTCCTGTTGAGTTGTCTCCCATGTTTGAAACGCTTCATTTAGTTAAACTGTTGTGAAATAAAAACCATACAGTTACTAATTTAACGGGGAAAGGAGTCCTTTATGAACTTCACACCTGTTTATTAACTCAGGAACAAAGGTTTACTTCATCACTTTCTTCTTCATTCACGAAAAATTATCTCGTCTGAAAGGAATCCATTTGCAGGGAAACTGCTATTTTCTTGTGTTTGACTATTGTCGATTTCAGTGTGGGATATGTGAGCTCTCAGCTCTTGCTTCAAGGTCAACCAGTTACCAAGAGTTCAGCTCATTTTAGTTTATCATTCAATATAAGATGTGATATATGTTGCATTCTCATAAGCAAAAAATTGTAGACCTTTCTCTGGATTGCTAGATCAATTGGAATCAAGGCTATTAAACAACCTTGAAATTTGAACCAATGTAATTCCAGATATACGGGCGTATATTGAAGCCCCTTGGGCTCTTGTTTAATATCACGGGCATTGAAATCACACTTCTGACATTCTCTGAAAAACGTAACAGCACCTGCACTTGGCTCCAGTGCCTGAGATGACGTCAGAAAATGCGCACTGGCATTCCGAGCGTGATGCTTTGCAACGTCATACTCGATCTTAGAACTTTTATCGCACTGTGACGGCTTCTAATGTGACGTCATGGATACCTGATCACGTTATCCGACGTCATCTCAGTCATTTCCCATTTTCATGTTGTTCACTAGACCGAATTGAAGAATCTGACAATATTGATCCCTATATGAAATACGAGATTTCAATACTTGAAAATCTTTTGGCAAATGTTGCAAGTGATCATGCTGTTCAGTTTACCCGAACAACTAAAATCACGCTACTACCTCTTTAAGGAAGAATCCAACGAAAAGGAATAGGAAAAATTGCCCCCCTTATGCCAGCCTGGCGACGATCTAAACAATATGGCGGACGTCGTTGGCTACAAGAAATTTTTCCATACAGCACAATTAGTCAGCGGACCAACCCTAGGAAGTGCCTACAAGATCTGTCTTTTCATCATTATTACTATAAGTATACATTGCTAGTCACTCTCCCCTGCCGTCGTCTTATGCTGGAAAGCTGTGGTGGTGAGTAGATCTACTCGTACGAGCTCTCTGTGTAGCATCCAGAAGCATCCGACTTACTGGGAGAAACTGGGCTCATCGGGAAATAGAACACAGGAACAAGCCATCCAGAGCAGAGATATCATCACCACCATCATTAGAGAGCTTCCTGATCACTCGACGGTCATCTTTACGGATGGTTCCTGTCTGACTAACCCAGGATCGTGTGGGGCGGGGGCCATTATATACAACTCGGATAGATCCATTGTGAGACTCTCCAGACCGGTCGCTCATAGAGGCAGTATTTTACTGGCAGAGTTAACGGCTGTGCAGGTAGCGCTGGAATATGTCGATGCCAACCCCACAATACCACCACCATCATCAATACATGCATTCAGTGACAGTCAGACAACGGTGGGCTCTCTTCAACTAAACTGGAAGAAGGGAAACTACTCTGATGTATATAACATCATAGAAAATTCCAGAAAAAATCTGAGCCACAGGGGGATTACAGTCGACATCCACTGGACCCCAGGCCATGTCGACCTGTGTGGAAACGAAGAGGCAGATAGACTTGCAAAAGAAGCGGCAAATGAGGCCAGAAACCTACCAAAGGAATCCTCAATTGTGACAGTGGGTGACATTAAATCTGCAGCCAGAAGGCTGATCCTGTCAAAGTGGCAACGCCGCTGGAATATCTCCAATACGTCAGGAAGGACCTTTTATGAGGTATCTCCAATGGTCACTGGTCACCGGTGGCTGGATTCCCCCACCCCTCAAATAGCAAGGATCCTGTTACAGTTGAGAACTGGCTACTCCATCCTAACGAGTACCGTTTCAAACTCAAGCAGGTTATCTCCCCTCTGTGTGACTGCGGAGGCGTGGAATCTGTGTCGCACTTCTTACTTACCTGCCCGAACTACGACTTGCCCCGTGCAGAGCTTTTCCAGGCCCTCCGTCTCAAACTAGGTATCGGAAATCCATCCGCTGAGACCCTGCTGGAGTACAACGACTGTCCAGACAACCCAGATCATACTCCAAGAACTAGGCACTTTCATCATCCGAACTGGCCGTTTCCCAATACCATCCAGGAATAGGCTGGTAGTCCCATGACCCGTCCAACCACCCATTTTCTAAGAGTACCAGTGAGGAAAATTACACAGAGAAACCATTTACACAGTGGCATCCGTACAATTGTGCCAAGTAGTGCCTTTTTAGGCTGTTGGACTGGAACTGGTTCCAAGTGAAACTTTAGTCCACGACAGAATATCCACGCAATATAACGTAATTATTTTCAGAACTCTTAATTGAGAATACAAGAATAACTAATTTCCATCGAATTCCTCAGGATGGCATGAATTTATGAATGTTAGTTTGACCCAGTTTCCTTCGCTAAACACAACATGGCCGCCCCGAGTGGCGGGCCAGAAAAACACAGTTCTGACACCTCGCAAATGTTGTGTCAGACGATTACAATTCACAATGGATTTACGCTATGGTGATATATAAAATGCAGACAATGTCCGGAAACTCCAGTCTCTGTCCCAGGTAAGTAAACCCCGTCGAAAGTACCTCAACACAAGCTTATTCAGGGTTGTCACACACGTTGGCCACTCCCGGTATGGGATGCCCTGACACAAAACATTCCGGCTCATAAATTCCATTTATTCAGCGAATTCAAGTTAAAATATATAACAACACGTAGGCTCCTCCCTGTGTGGGACGCCTAGTCCATATGGTAAATCCCAAATCCAGAATCACCGTGAAATAACTGGGACAACGATCGGTGAACTTCGCACCAGTGAAAATATTTACACACAAAATAAATAAAGGCATATAGGTCCACGTATATCACAATACGTACGACTGTTCAAAATGGCCATTTTTACATGAGCCAGATCATATGATCTCGAAGAAGGTGTTCTGCGGAAAATGAAATCAATTCGGTGAACATCACCAGATGCGCTGAAACCACACAAGAGCTAACCCCTGAGACAACAGGCAATTGCGGCCATTGGCTCAGGGGATAGCTCTCGTGTGCGTCGAATTGAGTTCATCACTCTCATACTAAAATCTTTTGCCAATGGTCATTTATTGAATGTTTTCATGGACACAGATTCACAGCTTCCTGCGACCAGCTTGATCCACCATTTGTCAGTTTTAGATTCTGTCCAATCGCGCGAGTCCACACATCACTGTTGGCGTCTCCCGTCCAATCAACAAGTGGCTCGTATTCTCACGCTAAAAGGTGATGCGCCGATGCGCCATGTCCAGATTTTGACGATATCGGGTTGAATTTTTTAAATTACAAATATTCGTAAGTTTATATCAACTTTTATTCATGCATAACCGATGCGCAAACAAAACGATCGTTCGTGCAATTTGTGCAGCCCTGAGTTAGCATCAAAGAATTATGGGATGTAATCAACAAATTTCTCGCGTTGGAGCCCCAGAATATTCAGTATTGAATATGTCACTGCTATGTGCGTACAGCTGAGCTAGCTCACACTAATTAGTGAAGTCTGGAACTGTGGAGATTCTGTAGTTTTGGATGCAGGTTGCAGGCATTTAAAAATTTGTGGGTGCATCACATTGAAAATGTCAGCTGTTGTTGTTGTCTGGGGTGATAGATCGTTTTCTCAGAAATCATGCAAGTTAATGTACAGTCATATACGGCAACACAAATTCATCCAAGTGAACTGCACTGTAATTATACGTTACGGTTCGTCAGAATATTGTCAATACAGGCAACTCATTCTCAGCATGACAAAAGAGAGAAAAACTAACAGATGTCATTGATATACATGTACCTGTATCCAGAAATAATATGCAGGCTGCAGCATGTCAAAAAGATCCAGCTCAAAATCTCCAACATGACTGCCAGTGCAGTGATATATCATGAATACATGTATTTTGTTTTGTTTTTCTTGAGAACTCTGTCTACAGGGCTGAAAGTAAGTGGTAACATATGTGAAAGACTGTCAATCAGAATATCTTCATCCGGAAGTTCGTTGGTTGTTAGGAGCTTGTTCTTTCCATCTCGAGCTTACCCACTGTCATCAGGCATGGAATTTGGCCTCGAGGATAGCGTATGCATGTCATGCGAACATCATAATTTGATTTTAAGAAACGCTAGTTGCGCATGCCCGGGACGACATTTGGAACGTTTCAAATTTTGATTGGGCTGCCTGCCATGATGACAGTGAAGGGAAATACATTAGAAAGGGTTGAAGGCTCTGAAGCAGTGGAGCAACGGAACTCATGAAGGTTAGACTTGCACTATCAAGTTCCATTTGTCCAGGGTCATATCCAGGTTTATTTGAGCACACTGATTTTTTATTTTTTTTGCTTTCTCTTTGGGGGTTGGGGCAGGAGACATTTGTCGGTAAAATGTAGTACTTAGACTTGATGATTTGGGTGCTCCTTTCCTATTTTTATGGACCTGTGTCAATATAGTGCTCTTGAAAATATTTACCTTTGAGACCAAATACCTGCCTGTATACCCACGCAGAAGACTGTCACAACAAATTTATCACATAGATCATTTTCTTCGTGGTTTAAAATATATCAACCCTATGTTAAAAGACTGGCACAGTGCTGACCAATGTAATAAAATTGGAAATCTGACTGTGACATGCAGATTTGATTCCTTTTCATCTGTTCTGTGATGAACAATAAACTGGACGAAATAATGAGCTGGAATTTTGATGTTGCTGTTTATGTGGTACCGGTATATGATGCTTCCGATGATAATCTATTTCTTTCATTTGCCATTTCCCTATTAGGCCGCTGTCAGTTAATAGGTTGTTTAGCATGACCTCCTCCTGCTAAAACATACATGCTAGATGCTATAATTATTAATTATTAAGGTAAATTTTTTACCATTGACTCATTCCATATCAAATCAAATAATCTTCAATAGATCAAATCAACATGACAATGTCACTGTGTAGAGATACATGTAATTATCATATTTATTTTAACTTCTTCATTTATTCCATGTGGGCAGGAAAAATATTTATACATGTAATTATTCTGTATTAAAGAGACATCTTAAGTTTGCTTTAATTTAATTGTAACATTCTGTAAATAATTATGATAGATAGTAAAACTCAAATGCACACACATTGTGTGAACAGAAATCAAGGGAAACAATTCTTACTTGTGACTGCTGTTAAAGATATCTGCAAAATTTACTACCCGAATTTTCAATATCAGGAGTCCTCTCTTATTGAAATCTTTTTTAAATTTTTTCTACACCGACTAAAGATAGGGATTCTCTGTCAGGGCAATGGATTTTGTATGTCCGTCGTCCTTTAGCTGTATCACGTAATGTATCACGTTGACGTGCAGGTCGACAGCCCGTGTCGTCGTCGTTGTTGTCGGGAGTGAAGACGTGAAGCGCTCGACCACTTCGCTCAAAAGCGTTTCATCAGAGAAATGCATGGTTAAATTCGGCACGATGTACCGACTGGTTGATGAGGAAACAACTGATCCATTAACTAAAACCATGATGGTTTTGGTACGCAACCGTCAAAACAAGAGTTAAAACTTGGTTACTGCTACGTGCTCAACACGAGGGAATCCCCGCTAGAGATGCATGCCGGGACTGTGCCAAACTGCCTCGTTTTGAAATTAGGGTTTCCTCAAGAATGTTAACCAAAATGGTGGCTTCTGAGTCGCTTCTGCGCTGTGACGGCACAGTTAGCTCATGCGTGTTCGTGGATTTGCTTACTTATTTTTTTACGGCCAATAATTACTGATAATTAAAATATATGCGGCATTATTTATCTCCAAAATATTGATGCGGGCGGGTCATCATGCGAAACAATCTATCAACTGACAATGGCCTTAACACACCTTCACCCAGTGGTGGTACTCGCGCACACAAACTTGTGCAGACAATTTTTCTGTCACTGTCTTTTAAACAGTCTTTGCATGCAGGTGTTGCACGCATGCCCTTGATATATGGTATATGGGCATGCGCGTCCTCCACAGCATTGGTATATGAGCAATCTCAATTGGTGTACCAACTGTGGCCTGCAATACAGTCTGATGCGCTTGAACAATTAACCAATCAAAACCTAACAATTTACTCTGAAATGTGATAAGGCCTTGTACATGTAGACCATCAAAGGTGTATCACACTCCTGGCATAGATAACAAATATCACAGTGAACAGCAGGGATGGATCTATTTGTAGTTTGCTCAAGGACTGAGGAAATCTGCAGGTTGGATGGTTTGATAGACATCGATGCATGTCCAAGTACTGGTAATCATGCTGATAGACCGTCCTCATTAATGGCCTGATCAATACAGTTATTCAGATATCTCTGTTTGCTCATCTCTTCATCCTCTGTGTTTTCATTTACTCAAATGCATGACCAGATGTTGGATAGAAAAACATCACCCTGGAGATTTTGAGGTGACTGGTCGCCAGTTATTTTCGAGAACTTGTCCGCTAGTTAACGGTACTTTTGTGGTAGGAAGTGGGTTCACCATTGCCTGTACTACTTTTAGCTTGTAGCTTGCAGGAATTTTCCTTCAGCTCAGTCGCAAGAGTTGAAAAGTTAAAAAAAATAACCTGTCTCAGGTGACGAGTAAGAATGATTTCTACCTGTCTCTTCCCAACAGTAACCTGAACATGCTAATCATACAAAATAATCATGTTGCTGTAATGTGTCATAAATAGGAAAAAATAAATTAAAAATTCCAGTACTTGAAAGCCTGATTAGTTTAATTTGTGTCTAATTAATAATTTATCTCTTGGCAGTTTCCTGTATTCAAGGAAGGTTTTTGTGCAAAAATGAATTAACCATGAAAAAACCCTGTCCCTTATTTTTCTGCCTGTTTCATGCAAAACGTACCTGTCAGAGACAGAGTGACACATGTTTATTTCGACCCCTGAGTTGGTAGGGCATCATACGTAACATGATCCACCTGTGTGGAATTGATAGAGGGATGGCCATGCAGGCTTAAGATTACCCTAATTTGGGTCACCCTCTAATCAGTGGGGGGGGGGACTTTTGCCATGGGTGAGAGAGGTATGAATTTATGGGATATCCATGACAGACAGAATATGCTACATGTATGATCACCAGTAGAATATGGGATGGTATTATGTGGGCGTGTACTCGTTACGCTCCTCGGACTTGTGATGCATGATGCACAGCCAAGCGAAAAACAAACTCATGAATTGATGGTGTGATCTGTGCCCACTGTTTAAACTTTAATAAGTTGAACAGGAATCGATAATTGCGGCTGTGTGCAATAATTCTTCTCGGCCCATCCCCTCGGGCTTCCATAGATAATTCACAGATGCTCGCCTGGCATAATGGAACTCATAAACTGTATTTGGTATACCATATTGGCCTTCTGAAAAAAGTTGGTGTACAGAGCACATTTTCAATCCTTTGAGCAGTGACAAGTCATGTGGGGCCTTTGGGGATTGACCCATGGTGTCGTCGTGCACATCCCAGCTCCAGGGATTGACTTGGGGTGTTGCTGTGCACACCCCACCCAGATCATGGAAAGAATTAAGGAGCCCAGTCCGTCAGACAGCTTGTCGTAAGAAGCAACTAAACTGGGGAACGGGAGTGAGAAGAATAAGGACCCGTCCGTCTGTCTGTTATCTTTAGGTTGTCCGTGCGGTATCTCCTGTTCCGTGTCCTGGATTGGTACCAAACTTTGGGTATACCTTACCCATGGATCAAAATGGAGCCCTATTCATTTTGAGGTCAAAAGGTCGAATCTCAAGGTCTCTTTGATTAAAAATACAGTAAATTATTGAAAATTGTTGTGTTTATGCTAAAGTACAGTTTAGACTTGATGTGGATGTGATGGCAAAGAATTCTTAAATCTGTTGATTTTTACCTCTCTGCCAAGTACGGTATTGACTGTTTGAACCGTCTGTCTGCCCATCTTGCTTGTTGTCACAATATCTCTTGAAGTATTTTCTAAATTCATATAAAATATTACACAACTACACATATTACATAAGCGATATTAAATCATATTCACTCACTCAATATTACACAACTGGCAATGGGTCAGAAGCCTAGTGAAGATGACTGACCTTCACCTATTTTATTTAGGTCAAATTTGATCATTAGTGATAACTTTTGGAGGATTACATCATGGGCTCTCCAAATTCTAACTACATATATAACTGGTGATTGACTAGAAGCCTTTTCAATTTGATTGACCTTGGCTTATTTTATCAAGATCAAATTCTAGTTATTGCAGTATCTCGAGGGATCCTGGTGCGGCTCTTCAAATTTACACCACAGTACATATGCAACTGGTGATTAATTAGAAGCCTATTCAAGTTGACCGACCTTGATCTATTTCACAGAGTCAAATTCTAGTTGATGAAATATGTTTTCAAAGGGTTTTCAAATATGTTTCTCAAAGTTAGACATGCATGGGTATACATATATATTGAAGCTAATAAGGCTCTTGTTTCACGTTGTAAGTAGAGCCACACAATTTTTTATTTGGCCTAAAAGCATCAAAGTTTACACCACATATGAATCTGAATGATCATGGTACCCATTCCTCTTCATCTTTAATATGATTGTCAACATAACAATACACACAGTGTACTTGTTATGTTGTTTTACATTGATTAGTATATGTAACACAAAAACTTTGCATGTAGAAACTTGATAGCTTGCCCACAATGTATTGACAGATCATTTTGTCATCGCTGGCAAGATTAGCATGCTCGGGCATGATTGTGTAATTTTCTAGCAATTGATGTCTGAACTGCCAACAAAACAAATCTATGAAGCATGTCAGATTAATAGGATGATTGACTCTTGTATTAGTCCTGGACATGCCTGCCACTTTATCCTGTGACTGTGTATAACATTTGAATATAACAAAACACAGGGTATGTGATGGTATACAATACTTTCAGGGGCAGGAGGTAGATTAAAGTGCCAAACAAATTAGGCTCTCTGATGATCCATTGTGATCACCAGTGTCTGTAGAGCCTAATTTTCAAAATTCGAAATTCAACATTTTTTGTAGTTTTTGTTAGGGTTAGGATTTTGCCAGGGTATGTTTGTTTGGGTCATCATCACCCGACCAATAAGGTTAGGAGCGACGTTAAACTTCAAACAACCAACCAACCAACTGCTTCCAGGGCTTACGATTACCCTAATTTGGGCACACCCTCTATTCGACGCAGCATATATTTTGTTTAGGTAGGGAAACCCAAATTAGTGAAACCCGCATTCTGGTAAAATAGATAGGTTTTCACTCCAATATGATGATTAATTGATGAGGACTCTCCATGAGCATAACTGAACATTGATTCTCAATACAAGAAAAATATTGAAAAAAAATATTTCTTAGATTTTTGTCCTTGCTCTCTAATTTGGGCACATCCTAATGTGGGCACAATGTTTAACATTGTATCAAGCTGCAATTTAAAGCTCTGACCTCATATCCGAGTTGAGATCGCTGAATCTCCCTTGGCTAGTATCATTACATTCAGCAGACCCATACCATTGTCCACATGTAATTGGCTTATCGTAATTCAATCACAGGAAGTGAAATTTCCCACCATGAAATATGGAGGGTATCAAATTTATTGGAACAGAAATTTAACAAAATGGTTCAAAATCAAGCATTAATCCATTATAATTTATTTCTTCATAAATTTCCATGATTTTAGAGGGTGATCAAATTTATTAGCACAGCTGATTGAATTTTGATAGCGGGATGGAATTATTAGAGGGATTACCATAATCAGCAGTTCATTTAAAGATGTAATCAGCCTCAAATCTGGGCTGAAATCAATGTCTCTCAAACTCAGCGAAAGTGACATATGTTACAACAGGTACAAAATGAAACACATTTGACCACAAAAAAACTAAATTTGTTTCTACCATTCACGAGAAAATAGAAGGAAATGATCTTTAAAAATAAACAGCATGGCATGCCGTTTATTTTTCCACAGCCGTGTCAACAAGCGTATACACGTATGGTGCATTCTACCAACGTATGCCGTGCGACAATTCCGAACCGTAGGCACGAGCCATGACGTTATCCCATGACTGCAGCTGTGCAGCACTCAAATTCGTGAGCGTCGCAACGTCACTCATACGTCACGCAGTGACGTCATTTTCCTCTCCGCGTACAACACACACTCAATGACGAGACAGAAAAGCCGTCGAAGCGGGCAGAGTTACAAATTTCTCTGACAAGATATTCTTGCATTCGTTGTATATGACGATCCCACTATCATCAAATATAATACATATGATGCTTTGGTAATCTTCCCTGCTGAAAAAACGCACAGGGGAGAGTTTACAAAATCCATTCATTTTGAGGCTGATTACATCTTTAACTGTTTTCAGTGATGAATTTTTTATTAATATGTTATCAGCGATATTAGATACATGTATATATTGTAGAACATAAATACGTACATCTAGTTCTAATTAAATGGCCTCTGTTTTGATGGTGATATATCACCCAACACCGAAGGATGACATTCCTTGGATGGATGGGCCTGCTCCTGTTTTCATTATCAAACACTCCCATGGGCAATTATTCACCTTTTGAAATAAATGTCATTTTGTTGACTGGTTTTATTTCTTATACACTGGTCAATTTTGATGGGACCTTCTGTAATGCACGGTCTCATCCATTTGTTCGTCAATTAGCTTTTAGCATCAGTTGTCGTCCTGGAGTTCTCTTTCGATTCTTTATATACATGTGTTTACATCCTTTGGTGGCTTTTATGGAGTTATGCCCCTTTATCATATTATTTCTGTGGGAGAAAGAATGAAGCTCTACCGATTGGGCTATGAAAGCCCTCCCCCTCACCACCTCATGCATTCCTCTTGGTTTTTTCTTAAATTCTCAACATTGAGTACTTTGATTAGTTTTATAATCACTGTTCAACATTCTTCTTGTCCCAATACATGCATTTATGTAGCTCGTGGACTAGTTGAAATATTAAGAGTGCTCCTGGCAATGGGCAATGAAAATCTTCTTGCTGGCCCCATAGAGGATTAAATCTCGACATGTTGACTGATCGTCACTTCCTGTCATATCAATGTTGACTCACCTGGACTCCCTGTATGTTATACGTTAATTTATGCATACTTATACCGGCACGTCCATGCACACAGAAGGGAAAATTTAAACCTTTGTAAATTAATTGGAAGAAAAACAATTGTATAAAGGTTCAGTTCTCTGTGACAAAGTTTGTTCTGTCCAAGTAGAATAGTCATTGCATGATTGCATTTATTTATTCCCTGTACATTGTCGCATACCTCCTGGCACTCTCCTCTCCTGTACCGTACCTGATATGATATAGAGGTTATCACATGACCACTCTAACCTGCGAGTCACTTAACCACTGGTTGTTATGGGACATCTGCCTCATCAACCATATAGTAATGAGCTCTAATAACCTTGGTACATCATCCGTAAAATTTCATCCGCAGTGCTTTTATTATTTTCCACTACAAGCTACCTGCACATATGACACTTCATTAATATTATTGAAACTGGAAACTTTCGCCATTTACTTTGTTATTAATGGCATGAGGAGGCAATATAGCAGCAGTCAAGTTTAAGTGGTGATATTGGTTCAGGCATCACAGTCGTACAGTATTTGCCTCTTCTACCAGCCTTTAAGATTGTTGGTGTTGCCTAGGGCTACCATAATATTGATTCCATTAATTGCACATTTTATTTGCGTCCGTCACGAGACTATTACAGGCGGAAATTCTCAACTTCAGGTGGACTCTTGTCTTGCTTTTCCCACGTCGGGCATATGGAACGGAAAGTGTGGAAGGCTCAATTTAAACTGGCATGATCTGTTCTTGGCATGCCTGAATGACGTACTATATAGAAGTTTCCTATATATATCTGATATTCATTCAACTCTCAACAGAAGAAATGTAAGTTTAACCAATTTATAGGTTTCTGCTATTATTGAAGCCAGGTAATATCAGAAGTTCACTTGGAAGTGAGACACAAAATTGTGCGGAGGTGTTTGATGGAGTACTGGTTTTAAACCTCAGCTACTTTGACCTAGGGGTATTGTCGTCATAAAGTATGTACGTCCGTCAATCTAATTAAAATTAAAACCTATCTGCTTCCTCATTTGGATATGTCGCTTGTGGGATCTAACCAACTTGCACTAACGTGTCGACCAATCCTGAGAACTCATCATAGACTGACATAGTGCTTTGAAGGGAACATAATGTTAGGGGCTATTTGATTGGCTCAGCCGAACAGGCAACATGCTGGCAGGGTATCTTCTGATGTTGCCGAGCTTCCGCCAGTTCGGCACGATAATGCGGGGTAGAAATGTGGACTCATCCTTGGCATAAACCTTGGGTTAAAGCGGATAAGATGATCCTATCCCCCCTCTCCGACTGCAAGTAAAGTAGTTGAAATGCGGCCGTGATGTCATAAGACTATTAAATATTCATGACCTGCACGCTCTGAACACCAAATTCAATTGAAATCAGTAAGATCCTACATAGCGACATATACGATTGGGGAGCATTGATAGGATATTAATTTATTAGGATTGATCCGTCCGCACGTTAATCCACACATACGTATGGAGAGATATATGCAAAACGGTTTCAATGATGAATTCCAAACTTGGTATGCTTACTTATAGCTAGTCAAGAGCCTTATTACAACGCATAAAATGCACCATTCAACCAATTACAACCCATTTCAAGGGTGGATACATGTAGGAAGCTACTAAACTGTTTGAGTCTTTGTGCAACTGAAAAGGCTCAAGTCTAGACATACTGTTGTCCCCTATCTTGGCTATTGTATGCATTGTCTCATGAGTAGTACGAACCTGGTACAAGTACATGTATCTGTGGATCTGTAGCACCAAACATTGTTGTCTATAGCCATAAAAGAGATAACTCCAGAGCCGAGGGGTTTTACACACAAATTCCCCCCCCCCCCCAAAAAGTAAATAAGGATGCTCCTCTCTTCAAAACCCCAGGTATGACTGAACTGTCTAGTCTCAAACAGGCTTGGTTCCTGCAGGATTCCATATAAAACTTGCTCTTAAATGACAAATTTAGAGTTCATGACCTGGTTAAAACCTCGATGCTTCAACAGAATACCATTTATCCCACTTCAGACAAAATTGTTCAATGAAAATGAGCGATCACGGTCACATGTCGCTCGCTATTTTTCCATCCACCGCCATCGGTTCTAATTCAGGGTGAGTAACTAGGCTATCTTCCTTTACAGTAGCTCCTGTCTCAAAGCACTCGCACCGGCTGCCTCGCGTCGATTACTCCTCTCACATACAGTGTTTTTTTTTTGGTTTCATGAGCAACAACAACATAGGGCCAAAGTTGTTCACAAGAAGTCCTTTCTCACAGAATTTGCCTGTGGACTTCAGCATGTTCAGAAAGGGTCTTCAGCGGGATAAATTCGTTACAGGGTTTGTCAGTGACCCAATACAGAAATATATGGGGTCAGTGAAATTTACATTGCGCTCGGCTGACGCCTCGCCCAATATAAATTTTCATCACCCCATATATTTCTGTATTGGGTCATTGATAAACCGTGTAACTATAATACAATTATACATGCTAAGATATAGTTTTTGTATCCTCACTAACACCCTGTATATATTCCCCTGTGATTTCACTCATCCCCATCCCTATCACAATCCCTCTGTTAAAATTAAGCAGATTGAGTACTCTCGCTCTCAATCACTTTCACACCTTTCCTTCTGGAGAGTTCTCAAATTTTATCATTCTCGGGGAAACTGGAAATGTAGTGGCAGTGCAGAATTGGAGTGAGTAATCGCTCAGTAGCCATTACGTATGCAACACAAAATCCAAGAGCATAATCAACAGCTGCGAGCATTCATAGATTTTACAAAGACGAGAAACTGCTGCGGGTATCACTCCTCAGCTATCACAAAAAATTCCACAACAACTACAGCATATATCTTGACACGTGAGATACATAGCTTAGTCACACATGTACATGTAATTTGAATATTAGCATGCAGATACTTTCATTTACATACACATGTTTCACATGAAAATCACAAAAATAAATCTTATTTGTGACAGTTTTGGTCTGATCACCTACTTGAGAAACAAATATAATGGCATCCATTGTATTTGTTGACCCCAAATAGTTAAAAAATGAGCCGGAGGAGCAATGAGAATTAATTTATGGAATTTGATCTTGAATTTAATCTGATAATTACATATATGTATCTGTAGCAGTGCACATTATCATATTAATATATTATACACTGAGTTCTATTCAGTTGGGCCAGACATATATTAATAAATTACAGCAAGTCAATGTGAAGTTTGTTTCCCAGGACTTGAGAATTAACCCCATTTTTCATCTACTTGTTGGACAGGATGGGGGAAATTAACAGAGAATATCAACAGGATTTGTACGAGTTAATAGAGGGCTTAATATCCCGGAGAAGTTTGGGTACATGTATTTAGGAATACCATTCAAAATCTGACGTTATGCCAAATACCCTTTGAAACTCATTGAACTGTGTTCTTATATATACATGTAATACTGCACACATCGCCACATGCAGCATGACTGCAGAAGTCACAATTAAACCAATCTAAATATTTATTTCTCGAAGTTTCAAACTACATGGGCATGTCTGTGTACTTGACCATCCATCTAAAATGTTGATATTCCAATTGTTGAGTCATATTGTCTCATTTTCACCCCAATGGCCAAAATTGACCTTGGAATATCATAATCATAATGCCTTGCCTGTATCCATTTTCTTGGTGACAACATTTCTCAAGAATGAGTATTCCCATCAAACTTACATCACACATGCATGTGGACAAATATAGACTGCATTATGGACATGTTATGCTAGTGCCAATTTTTTCAGCAGATCAGACGTAACTTACATGTATATCTAATTATTTTTAGGATGACATTTTCTTGGTATTCATTGATAAGTTGCGTTGGATGGGTCTGTTCCTTGAGGGTGACTGATCAAATGGTCAGCAGTAAAAGCAATTAAGAGCTCTAAACCACTTTGCCACTACAAAAGCAGAAGTTTTGAAATCAAAGTCTTGGATCGTATACATGTACATTCAACTACCCCTCTGACAGACTGAATAATGGCTTTTGTACTACACGAATAAGCTTATACAGGGCTCGAAATTGCCACAAGCCCGGTAGCCCGTGGCTGGTGAATTTAGAACTTGTCTGGTTGAATATAGTTCTAAAGCTAGCTAACCAGCCCCACTGGCTGGTTATAATTAAAGAATTTCACCTTTGTTTTATGAAATATACCAGCCCGATGGTCTGGTAAAGTTTTATGGTAAATTCATGCCCTGTTATATATAATTGCAGCTTTAGGAACTGTACCAATAATCAGTACTGGTACCTTACTGGGCTACATGTACATATAATTCACTCATTTTGAAAAGATACATTCAGTCAGCACTTTTTGGCCAAGCTGTGAAATTGCTGGGAAAATTGAGTAAAAATTATGACAATTACCTTTCTTTATGTGACTGCTTTGGAAGTTCAATTTTTATCACCTATTCAAAGACATGAGCAGTGGGAAATAGGGGTTGATACGATTCAAGTGTGTACCTTCAGCCCTCGCAATTAGCCACGGCAAACGGCATTTGCCGTGGTAAATGCTGCCAGGTAAAATCACTTCGCCATGGCAGTTTTTTTGGCGTGGGTCGTGAAGTGACGTTGTTGTTGTCAGTAAACAACATACGGTCGATGGTAAAAAAACGTCTCCTTGAACTGCCTTTTCTTGCTAATAAATTTGGTTTTAATAAACGAGACAGCTTCTGGTACTGCATGTGGTTGTCTGATTGCATAATTTGGAGACAACTGTCGGCACAAATGCACTTTTCCAAGAACTGAAAGCCGATCTGCAAGGCTTTCTCACTTGGATGTCTGTCACTCTCCAGCATGCAGGTCATTCCTCCGCTGGCGTTTCTTCGTTGTCGCAATAGCACAGGTGACCGCATATGAGGAGAGTGCTCTAGGGAATGATGAGGGTTACGATGAAGGGGAATTCACATAAAGTTAGGATTATGTATTATTGTATTATGAATGGCATGGTAACCTGAAATAGTGAACTGAGTAGTAATTTTGAAATAATTAATTACAGCTGGAACTAAATATCCTATATACTCCATGTTTCATACATTACACGGAATATAATTTGCCCGACATTTGGGATTACCGTACTCCACGTAAGCCTCTACAATTGCCATTCTCCTGCACAGCGGTATTTAAAAGTTTTGACAGTGACAATTTGTTTTTCTTTGACATCGTACGAGATATGAGGCTGACGAAATGGTGAAATGTAAACTTTGAGGTTGTCGTGCATAAAGCCTGAACTGGCGGACGATGGTGGAAACTATGCTTGAACTTTTCTTTACTTTTTGAGGCGTGCAAGATCGGCCAACATGTTACGACCACGTGGCCTTGTCACTATCGCCGTATCGGATAAATGGATAGCTGGAACCTGAGGTAATAAAAAAAAAAGACGAGGCAATAATATTAAGCTGTCGTTGGATGTGCTGAACATTCTGGAGGCGGCAGACAAAAACTTTACCACAAGGAGTTAGGAAAATCAGAGTTTTTATTCATTCTTGTTTGCAAAGAAGCCACGGCAAAGCTTAAAATATTGTTTGTTTGGTTAACCCTACTTACCCACCAAACAGGCCCCCACCTATAACTTTAGTTTTTTTATTATATTTTACCTCATTTTTTTTGTTTAATTCATTTAAGAAATATAGGCCATTAGGGTATTCCTGAAACTATCTTATATTGAAGTTATATCTGTGAACCAGGAAAACTCAGATTCATACAAATGGTAATATTTTCTCTGATTCGCACATCTCATGTCTCTATACTCCCATGAAGCAATATTGTCACCAGGTATGTGATCATAAAAAGTTAAATTGAAAACTAAAATTAAAATAATAAAAATAAAAATCGACCTACCAACCCATGGTTTGTAGCAAGGTTATGTTACCCCAAACAAAAAGCTTTTTTAATTTTGGCTCAATGGTCAGTACATATGACCAGAAGTTCATCTGTATTTTATGAACTTCTGATATGACAAAAATGAATGCATCAAATTGTAGTAGAAAATCTGTGAATTCCAGCAAACATCCTTGGCAAGTCATTAATTATAGTAGTAAAAACTATATCTACTGCGAAAAAAAAAATGCTGTGGTGAAGCCCTTTTTTGCCGTGGCAAATTGATTTCTCTTCAGCAATTCTTTTGCCGTGGAGAATTTTCCTAATTGTGAGGGTTGACCTTGATGGGAGATGGCCGGGGATGACTTGGGGGGCCCTGTACGGGAGACGTTCTAGAGATGATTTGGGGGCCCTCTATCTAGACATAACCTGAAATCTTCTCAAAATTTTGAGGTTTATAGATCACCTAAGTAGGTCAGCTCAAAACTTGATGGTAACAGTCCCCTAATCAAGGTCCTAATGTCAACGGTTCTCCAGGCCTTTTCATCAAAATTCACGGGAATCCTAACTAATACATGTACATTCTCGCAACCCAGCTGTTGGATTCCCGTAAATTATTTTGCAGGAGTGCTGACGGGAATCTGATTCCTGTGGAAAAACAAGCCCAGTTCTCCTTATTTTGCCAACGAAAGGATTCGGATGGACTCTTTACCGGACAATTTGCAAATGAGAGCGTACTTCGTAGGAACAAAACAGAAAAGGCAACTGAAGATTGTGCTTCATGTGATGTTATGTGACAGATTTTCCAAACGACCCAGCTTTGTTTTGAATGCAGTGTGGAGTTCAGCGTGATGGTTACTGCACTGATCGCTTCATAATTGCACCACGATATACTCAAGGAATGAAGGTCTCATAACCAGGTCACATTTTCGGATTTGTTGAAAGCCCTGGTGACCATCTTGGATCAAATACTTGGAATATATATTATGCGAGGCATGACAAAAAGAGTGACTGAAACAGAATTGTTATAATCATCAAAATTAGGCCTCCACCGACCAATACAGAACAGAACAATGGCGGGGCAGTGTCGGATTGAAGCGGAATGGGGGGCATACAATTGAGCGATTTCTGATTGCTTCCTTCCTGTGTTTAAATACACATTTAGACATGAAGGACCCCTTGGACCAAAATACCATTTAACCTGGTGATCTGCAGAATTATATCTCCACTGCTAGAAAATCTTCTTGGTCCAAGCTAGTGTTCCTTCCTGTCCAAATGTGTATTTGAATGACTCGATTTAGACCCATTTTCACATGCTGCGGATTTCAGTTTCATGTCATAACTATAATCAAAACGCAATCGAGCTAGAACTTTTGCATATTGTGTACATATATATATATTCTCTCTTGCCGTTACATTAACCTTTTCAATGTTGATGACGTGCACTGCACGTCACTGTTTTCTCTCCTCATTGTGTTCATGACGTGCAGCGTACGTCCAAGTTCACAGTCGTTCTGTGACAGTGCCGTTACGTTGACTGGCGTAATTCTATGCATTGAGAGACACGCTGATCAAACGAGAAGGTAATTTCGTCGTTACCGGTGGATGCGCAAATGCCATTTCCTATTATTTTGACATCAAAGCATGGACGACACATAAGTGTACAGTATTCTTGTAAAGGCTGCGACATGGCAGGTGAACCCAGGTTAAACAGTGAAAGGGTTAAAACAATTATTTTTATGACATTGTATTTTTTTTATTTCAACCACACAACGTATAGAACAAAATGCCGCTTTATCGTATCATCTCCTTTATTAGAACAGCCGATTGAGACAGAGAAAGGGATCAACAGGGATAACTCATACTTTAGCTCTTTAATGCATAAAAATTAATATTGATGATCCATATCACTCCATGGTAACAGTATGCACCTGTTTCTATATTCTGCAGGTAAAACCTAGGTAAAAAATAACTGCTCTTCTGAGAACTACTTGCATTAGAGGGAGTTGACAGGAGTAGAGCGATAGAAGAGTAATGGATGAGCTGACTGTCCAAGGATAACGGTGTGGACATTGGAGATACATTGGGTAAGCACGATGTTTACTATGTTCACCTGCTTGTATGTGTTCAGATTTTCAGATTAGCGCAATATGCATTTTCTACTCCAGAGTTCCCACGAGTGCTTTAAAACCGGGAAAGTGCTAGAAGTTTATATTACCAATCTCCAGAACTTGAAAGTAGTTGAATTCCAGATTTTTGTTGGTCAGTCGGTCTTGGAAAGTCCTTGGATTCAAGCCTTTGTTAAAAAAATGTCTTTGGTTACATTATTGTATGCCATTGCAAGCTTTCAAGAATTGAGGATGCGAAAAATCTCTGTGTATGTCATGCTTGAAAATCCTGGAAAAACGAGTTGGTTTTGGTCGTTGAAAGTCCTGGAAATATATTTTTCAAGAAGGCTGGGAATCCTGTTATCAATTACACATTACTCATCATGATATCAAAGCATTAGCAAAGTACATGTACATATCAATCACTAACCTAACATGGAAATGTAAATAGTGTGAAAGCACCGAGCAGGATATTAGTGTTAGACTGCACTGATATGTTGAGCAATAGAGCCAGGAGATAATCAGGAAGTGGCTATTCTGTCAGTTCATTGCTAAATGAGCCAAAATCGACAAACAGGAAGTGGCAATCAAGTAATCTGATTGGATACATCATAGTTGGAATTGTGCAAGCCCCCCATTATGAGTGGAGTGCACAAGCTGGCATGGGTGATTACAACCAGCAGTTGTTTTCATATACCGTACAGTTTGTAATTTTATCACTAATATCCTTTAAATTGGCATAGTCTTAAATGGAGACCAGCCAGCAAAGGAAAGAGACAAGAGCTATACATGAGGACATGATAGAAGATTGAACAACCGCCATGAAAGGCGAGCAGAACTTTGTTCAAGCTCAACAATCTCTCACCTAAAATTAATCTGAGGTGAGGAACATGATTGCTTGCCAAAATCCGGCAAATTTACGTCATTCCATATAGAGCCATCAGGCCCTGTCGTGAGAAAAATTTGGAGGAGTGATGAAACAGTCTCCTGGATCACTTGGGGCGAGCAAATTGGGAGAGCAAATGAATTTTTCACCAAATAATAGACCTAGTAGTTTTCTCCCCGCTAAAGGACGAGAGACCTAGCTGGATATCATTTAGGAGGACGAGTTTGACCAGAAAATGTAGCTTACAATAAAGCATGGCAGACGAATCAATCAACCAAATGTCGCCCCACGTACCTTATGTACTTGGCAAGGAAAACGGTATACTTACAACCACGATTATCTCAAGGTACTCCTTTCTGGGGTCTTTTCTCTCACACCTGTTCCATTTTCTCCTCGACTCACACCGTTCAAACTTTCCAAGTTGGTCGAACGCGCATGCGTTAACTAACCAGAAGATTGCGATGGTGGCATCATCATCACGGTTTTATCCAAACACGTCTCTACCAGTGCAAACGATCTAGACCCTATCGTCGTACAGACGGTGGAGATCGTTTGCACTAGTAGAGAGGTGCGTGGATAAAACCGTGATGATGATGTCGCCATCGCAATCTTCAGGTTAGTTAACGCATGCGCGTCCGACCAACTTAAAAAGCTTAAACAGTGTGAGTCGAGGAGAAAATGGAAAAGGTGCGAGGGAAAAGACCCCAGAAAGGAGTACCTCGAGATAATCGTGGTTGTAAGTATACCGTTTCCCTTCCCAAGTATATAAGGTATGTGGGGCGACATTTGTTTGATTGATTCATCTGCCGTGCTTTATTGTGCACTACATTTTCTGGTCAAACTCGTCCTCCTAAATGATATCCAGCTAGGTCTCTCCTCCTTTAGTGGGGAGAGAACTACTAGATCTAACCAAATAAATTAACAAATGCTGTTACGTACTGTTTTCCGACTTCAGTTTCTGCTTCATATCCATTGTTGGATACCGCAGGTCCCCAGTTTAAGAAAGTCTTCAGTTCGACCTTGCCTCCCTTAGCTTTGACATGTTAGATAGATGCATCCATGGCGAATAAAATTAAAATTAATAGACGATGCAGAAACATCTTCGCCTGTCCTCACGCCAACATGGCGCCTCTAAGTCACGTAGTCATAGCAATGGCTGAAGTCCCATAGAATATCGCGAGAAGACAGCTATGCGCATGACCCGATATCGCACATCCTGCTTGGTATTGAAAGTGGAAGCGGGCTTCAGTGATACATTTTCGAGCGGTAGAATTGGCCGTCATAAACAAAAATTTGAACTAAATTTTTTTAGTTTTGGGATATTTTTTGGACAAGTGATAAATCGTTCGCCTGAAACGACTTGGGCGTGTGAAATTTATGAATCTGCTAAATTTATGATGTCCAAATGCAACAAGCTGAGCAGATACCAGGAAAGTTTGTTTGAAAGCGAGCTTGGCTTTCTTTACGCAGATGTTCTTGACAAAGCTGAAGAAAGCATAGAGGTCCATGTGGCATTTTTGCATAACATTCAAGAGTAGCGGAAATTAGGGTCAAAACAACTGCTGATGTTAACATTTTGACCTTCATGACCTTTGGAATTTAGGTCAAGGTCAGTCCAGAGACAACTTGACCTAGATACCCTTATAAGGCAGCATTATGCCAAAGATTGACTCTCTAGATCAATTTGTCACAAGCAAATAGGACATTTCACAATTTTGATCACTATGACCCTTGAAAAAACTTAATCTTGAGGCCCTAATAAGAAAGCATTGTATTCATAAGCAAATAGTGCTGCTATTCACATATTGACCTCGGTGACCTTTGAAAACTATTCAAGGTCAGTACAGATTGAAGGTGACAGAGGCCTTCGTAAGACAGCATCATGCCAAATATTCAGACTCTGGCTCTCCTTGTTATTCAGATATTTTGTTCATGAACAAATATGACTGTTATTCACAATTGTTCTGTTTGACCTTTGAAAAAAGTTCAAGGTTAGTGAGTCCAGATTGAACTTGACCTAGAGGCCCAAAAAGACAGCATTGTGTCAAAGATAGAGGTTCTGTCTCTCTTTGTTATTAAGATGTGTTCATCGACAAATATTATATGATGGCTATCCTCCACATTTTGACCTTTGTCGGACAGACGAGCAGCATTTCCATAGTCCCCTCTACTTAAGTGGTGAGGGATAATAACTATTCATCACTTTTGTAATGGTTATATTTTGCTGCAGCAAAGCAATTCTAATTTTGTTGATATTGAAACTTGTTCCATGATAACATGAAGGTTGTATGTGCCCAGGCTTTGAATTTGGGGGAAAATAGGGCAAGGCCACTTTGGCCTTGGATAATGACCAGATTTTGGGGGCAACAAGGCCAATAGACCAGGCATTAAGGCCAAATGTGTTAATATACTTAGGGCACTACAGTCACTTTATTTGCAGGTGTTATGGAAGATATTGCAATGAAATAAATAAAAATGAAATTTCTCCAAGCCTGGGTTATTATTTAATGGGCCCCATCCTATTCTCACACATATTTTGCAAACTCACACATATTTTGCAAACTCTGCCTATAATATCGCAATATTTTCACAGCTGTCTGTTATTGTTGTTGTTGTAAAACATTCAAAAGGTATCCACATGCTGTCTGTAAATATACAAATTATAAAAGATCTTATCCAGTAATACGAAAGAAGGTATAGCTTCCGCGTGTTTGAAGCCCCCTTCTCCAGTTCCCGAGATTTGGTCGCAGAAACACGTCGTGTGACGGCATGATCGCATTATTTACTTTAACTTTCAATCCAATGACAGCACTAAGCGACCCGCCCTCTGTAGTCTGACCAAGGGGAGAGTAATCCGGATTGCCAAACGGGAACCATCCATTGAAGCGTAATCGAACCAAAAACAGGTGGCTCCCGAATTACCGATGTCGTAAAACTGTACGATGCTGTTTACGGTAAAAGGAAGAGGGAAAGCTGATTTGTAAACGAAACCACCGATCACCGTATGACTTTGCTTTTCCAACGAAATTACCAAAGCAAAGAATAAAGAGAGAGAAAACGCGAACACATGATGGAAATAAGATTGGTTTTATTCTTAGGGTCACGTAGGCCACTTGAGGCTTCACGGCGGCCGTGTTGTGGCCGTGTACTTGGTGGAAATTTGTAGGGCATGTGGGCAAACTAATGGGGCACCGACGGCAATTGCCGTCGTTGCCGCCGTCAAATTCGAAGCCTGTGTGCCAGTGAGTTGGTTCATACATGTAAGAAGACGTCTATCCTATCATATCATGTCACACGTTAAGTTGATTTGTCAAATAGGTGGTACAGTGTGTGTAAGTTATTTTCCTGTCAAAAGGCCATCGAATGACCTTGAGATAGGAAAGTAGTCTGATCCAGTCAGAGAGTCCGTTTCTTGGTCTATTTTTAGTCAGATTGGTGATATACTTTTGTAGACATTCCTTTCAGACCTACATGTATAGCAGTCAGTGAATGGGCTACATAGTGTCACAGGAGCATGATGTATATTGGAGTGGGGGGGGGGGGAAGATCCATAGCAAATGGAAACATATCCTACATGTACATTAAAGATGTAATCAGCCTCAAAATGGATGGATTTTGTAAACTCTCCCCTGTGCGTTTTTCTAGCAGGGAAGATTACCAAAGCATCATATGTATTATATTTGATGACAGTGGGATCGACATAAACAACGAATGCAAGAATATCTTGTCAGAGAAATTTGTAACTCTGCCCGCTTCGACGGCTTTTCTGTCTCGCCATTGAGTGTGTGTTGTACGCGGAGAGGAAAATGACGTCACTGCGTGACGTATGAGCGACGTAGCGACGCTCACGAATTTGAATGCTGCACAGCTGCAGCCATGGGATAACGTCATGGCTCGTGCCTACGGTTCGGTAATGTCGCACAGCATACGTTGGTAGTGCACCATACGTGTATACGCTTGTTGACACGGCCGTGGAAAAATAAACGGCATGCCATGCCGTCTATTTTTAAAGATCAATTCCTTCTATTTTCTCATGAATGATAGAAACAAGTTCGTTTTTTTGTGGTCAAATGTGTTTCATTTTGTACCTGTTGTAACATATGTCACTTTCGCTGAGTTTGAGAGACATTGATTTCATCCCAGATTTGAAGCTGATTACATCTTTAATAATCCCATTTTAATGTCATCTGGACATTTGATCCTATAGCCAAATATGGATCATATATGTCCAAGGTATTCGTAAACTTGGGCTCTACATCTAAAAATGTATTTCTCCTGAAAATTTCACGTTCACATAAAAAACACTGGAAGTCCAAAGTCATACACAGGTATCCCTGCATATATTCCCACAATCTCTGCTCATACTCATAGTCATATGAGGAAATAGACCCTTGACCCAGTAATGGTGGTTGAGATAAGGGAGAAGTTATGGTCTCTCCAAATGAGACTCTTTGTTGACAAATGCTTGGGTTGCCTTGTTCTTTCAAACCGCAGCATTATATTGTTAGGCCGTCCATAATTTTTTTTTGATTTTCTGGTAACTATAGCTACTCAAATATTTGTCAATTTTGGAGTATCTCAGATTCAGGTTATGAATAGATCATTGCCAGACTCTACAAAGGTGCGTCTCATGGATTGTTTGGATTTCTGCTGTCAAAGACGCCTTATATTGAAGCTGATATGGCTCTTATATTTAATAGCAACTGATATGTAAACATACATGTATGAGTAAATTATCCAAATTTATGTTACTGCATATGAAGTACATTCAACCAAGCAAAATTATGATTGTCACTTTTTCCAGCATTGATCAGGGCAATCCAGATTATTATATCCAATATCTACTGAAAAATGTGCATTGTACAAGTATTTGACTCTGTCTCGTATAACACAAGATTGTATTTTCCCATATCATAATCTGTGAAACCTACATGTATGCGAGATGATGTGCTGGGATCACATCAGGATACCTGTGACATTGGGCAAAGTGACTAGCTATGAGGTGGGTGCATATCCTATTGTGATGTCAGTATTTCAATGTCGATACTCTTGTCTCATGCATGTAAATAGTGTAAGGTCCAGAGGCCATCATCTACGCTAATCTACCACCAAGTCACCCATACCTGATCCTTGCCTTGTTTGAGACAGAAATGTTAACTATCCGGCCAAAGTTGATTACATTGGGACATGTATTGGAACATTTGATATCTGATTATGGCGATGATTTGACTTGAGATTGGGAATGATTTGACTTGAGGTTGGGGATGATTTGACTTGAGATTGGGGATGATTTGACTTGAGGTTGGGGATGATTTGACTTGGGGATGAAATTATGTGTATTCTGCAGCCACAGGAGTTTTTCGCTATGAGTTTTATTGCTTCTGCTGAACTACATGTACATTTGCATCTACCAATGACATTTTTCTTTGACAGACATTTGATATTAAAGGCTAATAACAACTGATTTCTTGTTTCCTGTTAGAAAAGTGATGCAGGCAGGGTCTTATTTTTCATTATTTATTGCTCATCATTGAAATAACATCACTCATCTGAGAATGTTTGAACAAACTGGTTACCTCCGCTGATATGATGAGAGCATACTATTTTCATTCATTTTCTCATTTCCATCATCAGATTTGATTGAACGAAGTGAGGTTGGCTTAAAATCCTGATTCAAAGCGAGAAATTGCACTTAGAAAGTGCGTCAAAGGTTGAAAAACTGCAAATAATGAAAATAAATGAAAATGACGAAAAAAAATGGGCCGTAGGTAAAATGGCAAGCGGGTAAACAAGGAATCAAGTGTGGAAGGCCTAAAAGCAAGATGGATTGCACGTAAAAAAAGTGCATGTAAGAAACAAAACTCCAAATTAACATGTACTGGGCAGTATATTGTTCATGTTGAGAAGGAATTTCCTCTGTCTACAGGCCATGAGGACTTCATTGTAATTACGGGGAAATTATGGAGTTTGTTCCCCGACCTCCTGTTCATTGATTTCCTGATATTGAAGGAAACTTCTGCTTGAAAGCTGGTCCTACATGTAACAAAAGCAGCTCAGACCACTTACGTTTTAATCCCATTGTTTTAAGTATGAAATATGCAGTCATAACAGATTTGTAGCAGCTGTGCATGTCTCCGGCTGAAGTAGAATTCCAGAAGAAACCCCATTGTTTCACTGAGGGGACAATCTCCTGTACTAAGGGGGTACATTGTACAATGTATATATCAGTGGTCTGCTGTTGTGAAGTTGAGATTTTTAGAGATTGTAAATATGATCAGGGCCATATCCAGTCATTTTGATACCTGTTAATGGGTATGGGCGCCCAAACTTTACAGCCAATTTTAATGCTTTTTACATACAAATGCGCCCAAATACATACAAATGCGCCCAAAAAAAGGCAAGAAAGGGTGTCCCCAAATAAACTCTGGATATGGCCCTGATGATCCGTGTTCATGTACAGTAGCTGTGCAGGCCAGATCTCAAATCTAACTACATTGTTGTTCAATGACAGACAGACACTTGCAGTTCTTTTGTCGATCTGTGGTGCGTTGGACATATAATATATGCACATACCATATCAGGGTGAGTACATATTCAAATGTAAATATATCTTTATTTCCTGAGAGCTTACAAACATACTTCATCAGTCAGAAAAACTGGTCTTCCCTCAAGAGGTGCTTAAATATCAGAAAAGACTACAACAAAGATCTTCATATTTAAACACAAGACAAATAAAAAAATATATATCTACACACATAGATGGGCTGCCAGTGAAACTAAATACTCCAGGTCTTCGAGTGAACCAGTCCAGGAAAAAAACACAGAACCAAAAGTCGTAAGTACAGAAGAAACCCACCCCTCGTGTTGTGTTAAGTGCACACGACCTGATAATGCCATGATGCTACAGTGTGATTTTTGTGACCGGTGGGTTCATTATGCCTGTTCCAGGCTACCTGTGTACGAGTTATCCAAATACACAGCTGATGAAAACTGTAAATACCAGTGTGAGCTTTGTGCTCCCCATGACTTAGAAGTCAGTGATGCTCTTCAACAGGACATGCCCCCTACACTAATCATCACTAAAGATCAGCCGAAGGACTCTGATGTTATTAATGAACTGAATGCTATTAAAGACGCAGTTAAAAACCTGGCAGAAAACTGTAAAAACATAGCTGAGACTGTACACAAATCAGTTACTTCCCAAGCTAGAATAGAGAGAGAGTTGATGGATATAAAAGTAGACTTCCCTAAATTAGTGAATCACAACTCTTTGCTTCTCCAGTCATGTATAGAAGACATAAGGAAGAACCTTCCGACTCCAGTTAGTGATGTCACAATCAAGTGTAGCTTATCGGAGGATAATAGTGTGGTTGATCTCAAACTACAAAAGCAGTCAGAAACTATTGGTGAGCTTTCCTCCCAAGTAAAGTATCTCTGCAATACAGTGAAGCAGGTGAACTCCAACATTGTGAACTGTCGGAGTGAAACCGCAGCTCTTCATGCTGATATGAAAGAGCTGATAACCTCTCAGGAAAGTGAGCCCTACATCCATCCGAAGAAGACCTGTAAATCATTTGCAGAAGTGCTAAAGTCTAACCCTGCAGTGTCGCTGCTGGTGCATCACATTTGTCAATCACTACAGTTCCAAATCCACAGGATTCGGTGCAAATACCAACCCTGAATCAACATGCCCAAACTGAAACGCAGGGCACGCGTGGTGAAATATCAGAAGAGCCAGAGTCACCACTGCATACCCAATGTAATTCCCAGCAAAAACTGGTTGCAGAGGCAGGTTCGGAGCAACAAGTGCTACAACCTAACACTTCAAACCCTGTAGGATCTCGATTACAGCCAATAAGTGGAACAAACCAAAATGCCTGTGACCCACCTAAATTGGTTTTGGTGGGAAGCTCCATCACCAAACATATAAATGCGAGGAGGCTGGAAAGCAGTGTAGGTGTCGCTGTAAAATCTGTGCGTACCCCGAAAATTCAGGATATCCAAGCCTCATTACGCGAATCGGGTGTCCGCGATGGCGATACCATTGTTATCCACACCGGAATCAATAACCTGCGTGAAAATGAGCCTCCGACATCCTGTGTGTCAGCTTATGTAAACACTATAAGCAAAGTTAAGGAGGATCTGCCAAAATCGTGTATCATCCTGTCACAGCTAACGCCGGTAGGAAACAAATGGTTAGATGTCCAACGAAAGATTGTTAACGCATCAACAGAAGAACAACTCCTGTCCAGGAATATTCACTTCGTGAACCACGAAAACCTTGCTCCGAGAGGTATCCTATCCGGTGGACTCTTCGCAGAAGATAATCTTCATCTGTCTGAAAAAGGTACAAAACTGCTGGCTTCAAACCTGATCAGTGGCATTAACCGAGCAATTAATAGAAATGTCCACCCTGGCAGAGTTAATACGCATTCCAACTCACAGGTTCGCCTCAACAACAGAAGTAGGCATCACAGTGCCAAACGTGACACCAGTAGTCGGTACCGTAGTTCTCAGCGTGACAACAGAAATCATCATCCCAGCTACCAACGAGACTATAGAAGCCGTCCCAATCTTAAGCGGAGAAACCAACAAAACGACGAATATCTTCAGAGCTCCACCAGTCGACCGTTTTCCTCCTACAGACAACCGTATCTACGATCCATGGGAGACAACTCTAATTTCCCCCACTATCAGCGGAGTGGTGGTTTCATCCGTGATTATGAAGACTTCGGTGACACCTACAATTACAACTACAATGAAAGCAGGCATTAGTTTATCCTAGTCTCTTTCAGTTCATTCGCTAAAATTCCCTATCATCCATCCACACAAATATAATCAACAGGTGGAGGTGAACTTTAGCTCCCTGATCTGTTTCCCTGTGTTTTACTTTTTCTAGTGCTACTAAATTTCTGTAACGCGAGTGTGTTTATCCGCAGACAATCTTCGATGGAACTCCCTGTGTTTTAGTGCTACTAAATTTGTGTCTCGCGTGTGGGTGCCTATCTGCAGTTAATCTTCGATATGTACGAAAGAACCCAGAAAGACTTCTTGAATATCTGTTCATGGAATATACAGTACAGGAAAGAAATGAGCTCAATAAAAATCAACCCGATCTTGTCCCGATCTTTTCACCGTGTTAACATCATGCTGTCCCGATTTTGACCTGGTCTTGTCCCGGTTGAAAAATCGGGACAACATCGTGACAGCATCATGACGTCCCGATCATGGTCCGATCTTGTCACTGTGTTGGTCCGATGTTGTCCCGATTATTTGTCCCGATTTTCTCACCCGCTGATTCTCTTCCCATTCCTACAAAGTAACCTGGAAACCCTGGCACTAATATGTTGTACAATTGAGATTATTTTTCTGATATGCTGGGGCCAAACAACATCCCGTACGGCCTATTGCACCGGGTATCCTACTGTGAGTAACGTTCACACCCGCGTGTCTCCAGCGCGTCAAAACGAACATAAATCTGCATGGTACATGTTCGGATATAGTGATCAAACATATTTTCATTTGTATTTCATTTCTTGTCACCTATCGACACAATTCGGTTATATTTCGTTCAAACTCCGTTCATCCTTTTGCGTTCATTCCGGTTCGTTCTCATAAATCATTAAATGTAAACGTGTGTAATAAATTATTTCTGGAATCAGCCGTGATTCACGGAGAACAGTAGTTGAAAATGGCAACTTATCACGGATTTCCAACTTCAAGAAAACAACGAAGGTCGATCTTCATCATCCCCAGATTCACAGAGATATATGTTTCTTCTTTCTATTACAATCAACTTTATGATTAGATCTAAAAACATAATTTTATATGCTCTAAATTGGGGTAGGGATGAAATCTTTCGCGACGTCTGCACGAAAGAGTGCTCTCGCCAAGGTCCGCGCGAGAAGGTCACAGCAGGTCTTCAAATGCACATTCCGGTTTTCTCGTGCAAAAAGTGAATGCTTTATGCAAGAATTTTGTCCATTCATGCTAGATCTGTATTCTATAATTTGCGTTTTACAATATGATCTGTTATGAACTGTTTATAGGATTGAGCGATATGAGAAAAGAAAAAGTTATTCAAAATTGTTTCATAATATTTTTTATCAGAATATTTATCTTATATATTCTTCTGTGCTATCGGTAAAATTATCTTGCATTCTTCTCGTTTGTTATCACATTAGTCCAGACAAATTTTTAGTATTATGTAAATATTTAGGAAGAATGGTCTAATAAGTTGTTTCTCCGTGATATCTTCCGTACATAAGCGACAGGTTTCCGCAACACAATTGTATTGAAGACGGAAAACATCTTTGGAATGTACCTTGTACGCCTCGATGAGAACGAATCTTTTTTTATACCATCCAGGATAATATTAATTAAAGAGGTAAAAGCGTCATTTAAAAAATATTCAGCAAATAACATATTTCGATAAAAGTTATTCAGTAGTTGAAAGCAACTATGGTGAACGTGTTTCTGTGACCTCATTTTTTAATATCACGGGCATTGAAATCACACTTCTGACATTCTCTGAAAAACGTAACAGCACCTGCACTTGGCTCCAGTGCCTGAGATGATGTCAGAAAACGCACACTGGCATTCCGAGCGTGATGCTTTGCAACGTCATACTCAATCTTAGAACTTTTATCGTACTGTGACGGCTTCTAATGTGACGTCATGGATACCTGATCACGTTATCCGACGTCATCTCAGTCATTTTCCATTTTCATGTTGTTCACTGGACCGAATTGAAGAATCTGACAGTATTGATCTCTATATGAAATACGAGATTTCAATACTTGAAAATCTTTTGGCAAATGTTGCAAGTGATCATGCTGTTCAGTTTACCCGAACAACTAAAATCACGCTACTACCTCTTTAAGTATTTTTCCTTTTGTTAGACCCACCCGATTACATTTCGATTTTTGATTGATTGAAATTGTAGTCCCCTTCCCATTCGGATTTCGCGGCCCATCAACTCAATGCTCTATTTAAATTTCACGGTACAATTCTTCGTTCATTTAAGATCTTTTGCAGCGCTAGATATTAAAATAAATAATTAAATAATAAATAACAATGCGAGAGTAGAGGGAGATATTTATAAATGGAAGTACTAAAGATTTCATTTCAAGATATGTGGTATTTTATATTTTCTCATGTCTCGCAAAACGGGATTCATTTTTTTGTTAATTTGAGCTCTAGGCTTAATTTAAAGTGTTACTATTATTATATTGGTAATATACTCTAACTTCGTAATGGGGATTAGATCAGCATGTACCCCATGTGAAATGTTGTTCTTTTATTCCGTTGTTATGTATTGCGGGGGGGGGGGCTCTTAATTCTGAGTACAATAAAAATTTATACATTCGTCTCACAAACAAACAAAAGACGCCGACTATAACAGAATCTTGGGACAACAAGCCATGTAGTTGTTATAGTATTAAATCAATTCATCCGTAATCACACTATGGAAGTGAACAGTAGGTGTTCACACTTTAAAAGCACCGCACGGGTAGGACTACGGTACGTGGTGCGGCTGTTTTCAGGGGCATAGCTCTGCAGGGTCAAAGTTCGCACATTTGGACCACGTGGGGCTTTTCGTCGCGGGAGTAAAGAAAAAGACATTTCTTTATCTCTCTATACAAATTACAATCAGTACATTTTGTAAACATTTAACTATACGGGTTTGTGAGCCATTCTGTCCGTCATCCATCCAACTTTATTTACAGGCAAACATGTACGGCCGATTAAAGTTTAACTGCAGCAGCGGGCATTCCACTGTGGTAGTCCAAACTTCACTCACTCCGTCCGTTCATTTTGTTTCGGTTTATTTCGTTCCGGGCAAACTCCGTTTATATTCCGGTCATAATTCGTTCAAACTTCGTTCCGGTTTAAAACTTTTGCGGTCAAATTTTAATTACCGAACCGTCATCGTGTTAACAACATGACGTCCCGATGCCGTCCCGATGTTGTCCCGATGTCGTCCTTGTAACAAGACCGGGACAAAACCGGGACAAGATCAGGACAAGAATCGGGTTATCATCATGTTAACATCGTGACAGAATCGGGTTGTCATGATGTTAACATCATGTCATCCCAGTATTGAGTTCATTTCTTTCACGTACTGTACGTGGCATCTCCCATAGGCTTCATGGTGTCAAGCAATTCAAGCTGCATAGTCGAGACCTTCTACATAAACTGTCTCGTTTTGATATAGTGGGTATAACTGAAACACATACTAGTAAAGACTGTGATATATCCATACCCGGTTTTGTGACCAAGGGCCGACATGATCGACCAAAACACCAGAAAGCTACAAAATACTCTGGGGGTTTGGCTATTTTGGTAAGGGCAGAAGTGGCTGCGGGTATCTCCCCAATAAACACAGATAGTACTGCCACTCTCTGGATAAAGATAGCAAAAGATTTCTTTGGTGTGGCATGTGACTCTTACTTGTGTGTGGCCTATATTCCCCCCGAAAACTCCTCCTTCGGTAAAATTCACAGTAGCAATTTATTTGATGAATTAGAAAATGAAATAGTGTATTTCAGTGCTAAGGGAAATGTAATTTTAGCAGGTGACCTGAATGCTAGGACTGGTAGACAAGTAGATTTTGTGGCACATGATAATGTTGATAACCTGAATTATGTCCCCTTACCCACATTTTATGTCGGTGACTATATCATGCAGAGAAATTCCAGGGACTCTGTGATAAAACCTATGGGTAGACGTTTACTTGATATTTGCATTTCTAATGGTTGTAGAATACTCAATGGAAGGTCCATGAGTGACCTTTTCGGTGATTTTACCTCGATTAACCCTTTAGGGGCAAGTGTTGTTGACTACATTATTGTGAGTTCTGAGCTGTACACAGATGTCATTGACATGCAGGTCCACCCTTTCTGGGGGGATCTGTCAGACCATAAAATGGTCTCTTTACAATTGAAAACCGGACTTTGGCATTGCATAGACAGAAATGAAACTGCCACTGTTTCAGAGGCATTGCCTCTCCCACCCAAATATATTTGGGAAAAATGCAGCACAGAAAACTTCTCCAAAAGTATAATTGACAATCTGCCTCAGCTCAGAAAGGATCTGTGTGATAACCTAAGCAATGATGAGGCCAGCATAGACAATCTGGTCTCTGTATTCAATAAGTTTATGATTTCGACTGCAGACATCAGTTTGAAAAAGGCTAACAATGATATACATGTACCTGTAAATGGCAATCATAAGCATGACAGGAAAAAATTTAACAAACCCTGGTATAGCAGTGAATGTAATAATCTCCGAAAACAAATGACAAAATTAAATAAACAATTTAATCGATGGCCCTTAAACCCACACATTAAGTCAAAGTTTTTCAGTAAAAAAAAAGAATACAGGAAAAAAGTACATCATGCCAGAAATAGCTACAGAAGTAAACTTTTGAGAGAGCTCGATGAAATCTGTCAGAAAGATTCATCTGTTCCATGGGACATTTTGAAAAAATTGAAATCTGAAAATTCAAGCAGTGATCTCAGTGATAGAATAGATCTGAATAAATGGACGGACTATTTCACTGAGCTCCATCAGCAGAACTGTGATAATCTTAATGAGTTCAGAAAAGAAGAAATTAAGGCATCTCTAATGGATTTAGAACAAAACCTATTCCCTTCTGATCTTGATACTGTCATAACTGACAATGAACTGAACAATGCTTTGAAACAACTGAAAAACAATAAATCTGGTGGCATTGATAGCATTTTGAATGAGATGCTCAAAACTGCAATTCCCCACATGGTTGATACAGTGCTCCACTTGTTTAACTCTATCTTGAAGACTGGGACTTACCCCAAAAGTTGGGCAGTTGGTATTATTGTTCCCATTCACAAGAATGGTAATCCTCTTGAACCCTCTAATTATAGAGGCATTACACTTGCCAGTTGCCTTGCTAAAGTATTTAACCAAATATTGTACACGAGACTTGCTAATATGGTCCTGGAGAATAACTCCATAAGCAAGTGTCAAATTGGCTTTCAAAAAGGATGTCGAACTAGTGATCACATTTTTGTGATGAAAACCCTCATAGATAAATATGCTAAACGCAAAGGAAAGCTATATGCTGCCTTTATAGACTTCAACAAGGCTTTTGATAGCGTGTCGCACGATGCCTTGTTCCTGAAAATGTTAAAATCTGGCATTACAGGGAACATGTACAAGGTTATAAAAAGTATGTATATGCTTAGTATATCTAGAGTCAAATCAAAGAATGGACTGGGTAAAGAGATCGCCATTACTCGAGGGGTACACCAGGGCAGTGTTTTGAGCCCGATTTTATTTAATTTGTTTATTAACGACCTATTAGAAGATTTTGAACAGAGTAGCTGCTCTGCACCAGTTCTCTTTGAGAACCTGTTCATAGTCTTGCTTATGCAGATGACATTGTTGTTCTATCATTAAGTAAGAATGGCCTGCAAGACAAGTTGGACATTCTCCAAAATTATATTAGTGACTGGGGCCTATCGATTAATATAAAGAAATCGAAGACTATTGTTTTTGGACAAAATCAGAAAAGCAAAGAACAGTTCCATATTGGTGTACAAACTCTTGAAAGTTGTAACTCATATAAATATCTAGGCCTTGTTCTGCACAGTAACGGAAAATTCAACATAACTGTATCTAATCTTGTGAGCAGAGCCAATAAGGCTCTATTTAGTATAAGACATGCCCTCAGTGTAGGGAACATTAACCCTATATTGTCTTGCAAACTGTTTGATACCATGGTCAATCCAATTTTGACATACGGTGCAGAAATTTGGACTGGTTACCTGAAAGAGTTTGTCAATCCTACAGACCTACTGAATATATCAAATGATATTGAACGAGTTCATATGAAGTTTTGTAAACATGTGTTACGAGTAAACTCCAGGTCTACTAATGCCGGTGTACGTGGAGAACTGGGGAGAACCCCTATTAATTTCTCTGCTATTGTAAAGAGTATTAAATATTTTTTCCATATTCGTGATGCTGATCCATCCTCCCTACTGTACAAGGCATTTCTTGAACAGTGTGAGGCTAATCGGGCAAACAATGCACAAAATTGGGTACACTATATGAAACGTCTGCTACAAAGCCTTAAGTCGTATCACGTATGGGAAAATTTTGGTTGCCCAAATCCCAAAGCTAGCACTAAGTTTATGAAAGTTGTTCTACATGAAATCTATGAGACAAAATGGAGAGACGAGGTATCATCTTCCAGCAAACTTGAAACATATAATCTCGTGAAATCTTATCCCCGCCATGAGCGAAATCTAATGTCTCTGAGTAATGGAAAACATAGATCTGCACTAGTTAAACTTCGAATCAGTGCCCATAGATTGGAAATTGAGACAGGTAGATACTCTAAAACCCCACGAAGTAATAGACTCTGTAATACATGTGGTGTGTTAGAGGATGAAAAACACTTCCTTCTTAGCTGCTGCAAATTTTCTGAGCGTCGGGCAAAACTAATGGCTGAATTGGCGAACCTAATAAGCGATAAATCTATGTGCACTGATGACATGTTTGTGGAGCTGTTATCCTGCACTAATCCACAAATTACTAAATATGTAGCCCATTTTGTTTACGACTGTTTCCAGTTAATAGATGGTTAAAAAAATTTCTTATATAGCACAGGGTGCGAAATAGCCCTTTGCCCGGTTGCCCAGGGCAATCTAAATTTCCTTTGGGCAACCAAATTCTGTCCGAATTGCAATGCAATTGGATGTGATGGTTGCCCGTGCTTGCCGATGGGCAACTAGAATTTGTTTGTCTATTTCATACCCTGTAGCATACAATATACCCTATTTAAATGTGGCTGTGCATTGAAGACTACCAGTCCCCAGGTCACTGTGTGCCAGTCCCATAGATTTGTGAGCGCTTATTGTGCACATTTTAATGTAAATTTGTCCTGTATATTGTTTTGTATTGTCCGTCATCCGTGTCTGTCTTCTACATGTTTATGTCTGAAACTGTTTGTATTCACGTTTTTTTAACCCCCTGCGGGTATAATTTTACGTCAATAAATCTTATCTTATCTTATCATTATGGACTGTCAAACAATATTATTCTTTAGTGCATTCACATAACCTTACATATCTCCGTGCCAAATTTTGAATGACCGTCTAATGGGTGTGATAATTGTTTTGTCAGTTTACAGCCGACAAACATGTGCATGAAGCATAACCAAATACATGTAGATATTTTACCCCCAGGGCAAGTTAAAGGTGTAACTAACAGCAGATATGAATTTCTGTACGTAACCATCTCCGTGTTATGCAGAAATGTTTTTAAACTGAAACAAGCTGGCAAGCTTGGCAAGAACAGTACATGTGTATCATGTGCGAATTTATCTACAACATCAGGGGTCGAAATAATACCTGGCCACCTGCCCGAGGCAACCTAAAATCAGCATGTGTAAGTCCTTGTTGACCTTTCACCTGTCCATGGGTAACCCTTACTTACTTACTTACTTTACTTTATTTCCATACATGAATACATATAGAAACATAAAAATATATATACATATATCAATGATTGTTAAAAATAAAAAAAGCAAAAAACAATGCCATGTACAAACAAGATTATCACAATTCCCAGGCAAACATGCACATACGAAAAACCCAGGTTTTTTCGTCGGTCAAGACACCATGTTAGAAGAGACAAGTTGAAACTGCTATGGGCAAGCCACTTCAGAGTAAATAGGCAATAGAAATAATTATTATTTCGACCCCTGATCGTGTAATTGAATTGTGTGCTATTGATCAAAGTAAGAATATCTATGCACTTATATGAAAACAGATTTTGTCTTGATGTACTTTACGTATGATGCTGTAATATTTGGTCTAGGGAGTTCCACAACTTTGCTCCTGAATAGCTCAAACTTTGCATCATATAGCATGTTTTGGGTCGAGGAAGGTACAATTTGTTATTCGCAGTTGACCTGAGGTTTCTTGTTGTAACTTTATTTACATATTTAAACAGATCATTAAGGTATGAGGGACATTGCTGATTGATGATTTTGTACATGAAGGTTGCTTTTTGATATACTATTCTGTCAGGTGTACAGAATTATATTGTTATCCATTGAAGCTCTCGCAGAAGAGTTCTGGGACGTTTTTGTAAAATCGAGAATGCTGTCCAGAATTAGAGTGAAATTGTAATGTCCCATTGCCAGTCGTGTGATCCAGACCTGGATTGCATCAGTCACATGTGAGTAACTTCAGCCCTTTCAACTGATCGGCTATACCCAGAATAAGCAGAGCTCTGTATTGATGTTCTGGCACGGGTCAGCTGATCATTTCCCATTAGCAAGGTTCGTTAATCCTGCCCTGGCTGTTTATATTATCTCTGACTTTGTTCGTGGACCCCTCAGTATGAACAATTTGATACCATACAATATTCCTTTGTGGACAGAAATGATCAAAGATCAATGCTTCAACAGATTTTTTTATCCGTCCAATATCCGTTTTAGATGCGGTAAATTATTTATCGCCATGCATTTGCATCCTTTACTAACATTCATGCATTGAATAGTTATATGCATAAACAGCTATTACAGCACAATATAAATCTTTGTTTGGACCATATAAGTTGTTGTTATCAGTGGCGGGGTGTCCTTTTAAGCTGGTTTTTGTGTTCTTTCATCACGATTAAGTTAATGACATATATTGTGAATGCTTACCCAGGTATGAAATAAATGCCACTTCATCATAGTTCGTTTATTTTGAAATTAGGTAGATATCATCATTAACTGACGAGTAAAGTAGTAGTACTTAGAGGAAATTCCACCCAAGGTTGACTGATTTTCAGGCTTTCTTCATAAAAAACAAAGTGTATTCCACTTTCGCCCAGAATGCTCAGTCTTTAGTTGTGTTAAAGGTAGGTAAATTTCAGATTTTTCAAGATTTCTGAAGAATGCTGCCTCGTGATCCAAGGTACCGTGCATGCCTCGTGATCAAGGTACCGTGCATGCCTCGTGATCAAGGTACCGTGCATGCCTCGTGATCAAGGTACCGTGCATGCCTCGTGATCAAGGTACCGTGCATGCCTCGTGATCAAGGTACCGTGCATGCCTCGTGATCAAGGTACCGTGCATGCCTCGTGATCAAGGTACCGTACATGTAATCATTCATAAAGGAAATTATTACAGTCTCTCAGTTTTAAGGAGGAGAATGAACACACTCGCCCTCCATCACTCTCCTAAATTTTTCTCTAGGAGAGCTATTGAACACTCTCCTCAAAATGGCCAATACTGTGAAGAGTGATATTGGAGAGTGATAACTCTCACATCACTCACTCTAGATTGCTGGAAGGTGAAGCTGAGACAGGCGGAGCGGGGTGGTGGGGGGTGGGTCCCCCAATATGAAAAGAGGGGGGCTGCTTTAGCCCCCTCCCAATAATTATCGAGCCCGTAGCTTTAGCTGCGGAAAGCTCAGTATAGGAACGACAATGATGTCCGTCTATCTGTCTGTCTATCTGCAGGAACGAGTAACAGGGATTCATACAAGTCAAAAATTTTACCACCGAAAACTCAATATTACTCAAAATTGAGTTTTCACAATGGTGAAATTGAGTTTTCAATTTTTTTTACCGCCGATTAAAAGATTGCAATTGAGTTTTCAAAAATTTTTACCACCGATTCACCTATTGGTATCCAGTTCTCAAATATTTCAACCACCACCATGCACAGGATGTTGTTGGTGTGTTTTAATATGGTCAATATATTATACTGTGAGCAGGGGTTATTTTTGACAAAACATTTTCATCTACCCAATATCCAAATTCAATAAAACTCATTTTATTCAGCGCGTCTTCAGCTAAAGTGTTCATCGAATGAAGTATAAAAACCGAGAGATTTACATGTACCGTACCACAAGATCAGTCTGAATAACAATGGACATGGGAATCTATATCATGAATGAAATCGGAGGGAGAAATCAAGCAGTAATTGTTCAAAACAGCAAACGATCGAACCAGGAAACATGCCCTGTTGTCTGCAGCGAACTGCACCAAACACAGCCTCTGCAGATTGTTACTGAATTAAAGTTTAATCATGGAGTTAAATATAGAAGGAGAAACTACTCCGCCAGATCAAAGTGTTCAATGTACGATTCCGCCACAGCAGGGATTCGTCGGATTAGCCTATGTGTACTTGGGGGATTAAAGCAGGTTCGGTCATGTTCGGCAGTTCTCGGATTCCCGCGCATGCGCCCCATCGACATCATCAAAGCTATTATAAGTTGAGTGTATTGGAAATGTGAATTGGTACTTAGCCGCCCGCTGTGCACGCCGCCGGGGAGTGTTGAGTTTGACCATGGAGGGATTCGGAAAGAGATCTCCGCTGCTCGTTCTTAACCGTTCGACCAATATTCGCATTTGAAGTTTTGACTTTACTGCCCTAAAAATCAATGTCACGGTCAATGCCACTTTTGGATACAAATATGCACATCTTCAGACTTGGGTCTAAGCGTCTCCCGAATATCTAAGCTCTATATCAAAGGCTTCATGTCGTTTTTTCGAAAAGAAAAAGTGCTTGGAATAATAATAAACAGAATAACAATAGGTCTATTCCATTGGAAATGGAGGAACCTAATTAAAAGGAGTCTTCCGACGATATCGATATCACGCTGAATATCTATGCCACACGTCTGCAAGATTTGTTCCTTGAATTTCTGTTTTGGAACCGGGTTTCTATTGAAAGGATACAAGCTTTCGGTCCCCGCACACAAGCGACAGGCTAACCGAATTTGTTTCACATGCAGCTCCATTTTTCTGCCGTGAGAAAGAATATCTTCGTTGTGCTGAAGGTGTTGCTCTTCGTCAGAAAATTTTGTAAATAAGCTGTCGAACATGTATTTTTAGCTCTTATACATGTATATCGAAATTTGAGCAGCACACGCTCACCGTATACAATATAGAGGCCATTTTCATTTGTGATAGATACAGGAATTGTTTATTATGCATCACGTTCTCAAATCCTCTTTTTGCCTTAATAATTGGGTAGAAATTTATTTTTACTCACCAGGGAACCACCAGTGTGAATTGTACTGTTGCGCTTACCGTTCCTCGTTTTCGAGCTTATTTAACTCCGTGGTATAACGTAATTAGAATAAAATGAACTGTTGATATTCGTCAGCCTATATAATAGCTTTAATACCGATGCCCGTCAAGAACCCCATCGGGCCAGAAGTGATCTTCAATACACACGTATTGAAGATCAATTAGCGATTAGCACGCAGGGGGTAAAACGGCCTTGGCTGACTCATTAGTTAATAGCTTTGAGGCAGCGCAAAAGCGAAAAAAGGCCAATCTAGTGTTTACAGTATTGCATTTTATCAAAATTCAGGCTTCCGGTCCCTAAAATGGTAAAGACTGATATGTACTCTTTTATTTGATCTTGAACGCAAGCACAAAATGTGTCATTTTTGAAATGCGGAAATTCTGTTAATTCGGCAGTGAAAATGATGTATTTTCTGTGCGTGGCAAAATTGCCCATGTATTTTAAATGAGGGTTTTGACAAGTTTTCTATCGTTTATTTTATTCGCTAGTGCAACCGGTCCCTCATGAACTATTCGTTTCCACATTCGCTGTACTTATACCAAGTTCCCTGCAAATTTTTGTCTTGTTGAGAAATGCGGAAATTGTAGAAAAGCGATAAAATATACAAAACAACAGTATAATTCCAAAGTCCTGTAACTAAGCTATGAATGGTCATATTCTGATCAATGAAATATGCTCATATTCAGTATGATTTCAAATTGCCTAATATTTGTGTTGCGCATAATTAATATATCGTTATTTTTACGTGGAACTACTGCGCATTTTTAATTTCAACTTCCGTTGATGTTTTTCTGCGGCGAATAAGAACCAACGACTCCGTCGGCGGAATCATACATTGCACATCAAACGGACAGATCTTGACTGACAGCCATTCAGAATACAATAGCTCTGCGGGCGACATCACGGGTCAGCGACCCGCGGCTGCATGGCGGAGTAGTTTCTCCTTCTATATTTAACTCCATGGTTTAATAAAGTTTTTACATGAGACAGATCTGCCAAATATTTTGGATGGTCACATTTACTCAATGTTAAATTTTTTAAGCAAATTTCTTGAGTGCTATTTATCTCCTGTTAAGTTTTCCAAAATCCAGTTCTGGAGGTCACCTCGTATTTAAAGTATGGTTTTCCATTACTCTTCCAACTATGAAAATTTATTGTTTATAATTAACGAGGAGTCAACTTTATGGAGCAGACGAAGATAAAATATGCAGCCTGGTCTCATCGCAGCGTCAGTCGCACCTGGGACGAGTATAGTATTTAATATTCGTCCCAGGTCGCACTAACATCTAACGAGTGAAGTTGTAGACCAGTCAATGTACTTTACAAAAATACAACCCGATCATGATTGCAGGTTTTGGCTTGTGTAAGTCATGTGAAATTTAGACGTTTGGTCTTGATGTATTTTCAATCTTTGACATCGCTGGACATTTCACTTTTTACTTCGTGTTTGATGGATACTGAATGGACCGAACGTCCGCATCACGGTCCAGATTTAGCCGGGAAATGGTCGACTGACTGCAGGCACGTGGCTCTACAAAGCGCAAGACTGTCGGCTGTCATTCCTATTGCGGTAATGGAAACTTCCACTGACCCGGTGTTGTAAGCCCACAAGCCTTCCCGATGAATCGAATTGGAAGAGTTCACTTTCAAAATAGGGAAGTAAGGCACAAAAGTTTTCATATCGCTTTTCACTAACAACAACGCGAGGGCAGATTTTTCTTTCGTTTCGTAGACTATATTTTCTTTGTATTTCATTTCTGAAACTTGCAACTCTAGCGGACAAATTGACGACCTACGCAATTTAAAGATGACAACAACAACTACACAGGGTCTGTTTGAAGTTGAAGAAAAAAAAAACTTTTACGGCGACAGATGACCGATAAAAACTTTTGGGCAGCAGTCCCTGTTGTCAAACTTTTGTGATAGTCTGGAAACCCTCGGTAGTACGAATGCAGGCTCCCACACAATAAGCGTTTGAGGGTTCCAGAAATAATGTATGCAAGGCAATTGTGTCTGCCGCTATGCGGCGCTGTGATCAGCATACTCGAAGCCGTTAACAACAACACCACCACACGTGGTGGCACGCTCCCGGCGCCTGTTAGTGTCGTTTTCACGGTAAGATCGTCATTCGATTGAGTTTATTTCGTAATTTGGGGCTGTCAAATTAACTTTGACCATGTCTGGCGAATTGAGTTTTCCACGAAAAATTGAGTATTTGTACAGTAAAACGAAAGCAATTGAGTTTCTTGCCATACGAATTGAGTTTTCAAATTTTTTTTACCACCGGTATTCGGTGGTAAAAAGCGACTTGTATGAATCCCTGAGTAAATGTTAAAGTTTTGATCCTAACGCCTGCCCAATCGCCGAACCCTCATATTTCAGATGCTTACATCAGGCTACACATATTGAACCCATCCACTACCCTCGGGGAGCATTTCCCCACCCCTGGGACCCCAGGACCAAGTAAATGTTAAAGTTTTGGAGTTTTCTTGTCCAAAGCTTCTCAGTCTCACGTATGTCTCCTAAACTAAGGCCAGCCTGACCCCCCCTCCCCCCCAACTTTCATATATTCCAAATGCTTGCATCTGGCTACACTTATTGAACCCATCCAATGCCCTCGGGGAGCATGTCCCCATCCCTGGACCACCGAACCCAGCCACCCTATATCTCCTAAACTAAGCCTTTCCCGAAGCCATACCTTATATACATGTACATGTAGTTTGGGAGTTCAGATTATCCTGTACACTTATTCAACCCATCCACTACCCCCGGGAGCATGTCCCCACCCCTGGGGCGCCGAGCCCCACCCTAAATCTTCTAAACTAAGCTTCGCCAGACCCCATACCATAATATTTTCCCACAGCTTACATGATCCTACACTTATTCAACCCATGCGCTACCCATGGAAGCATGTCCCACCCTCCGGGCACCATGCCCCACCATCCATCTCCTAAACTAAGGTTCGCCTGACCCCATATACTCATATTTTCCTGGAGCTTACATTTACATCATGCTACACTTAAATGTATAATATTTCAATTTCTAATTTTATGTCTTTTATATGTGAAACTAACCTACATGTAATGCAGTGTACATTGTATATACAGGCATACATACCAAATCACCTACAGTATATTCCTTTCTAGTATTTGCTAATAGTTTGGTGACATTATTTTATTTCAGAAGTACAGTATCAAAATAAACCCTTCCCTCGCAGTACTGAACCACTGTTAGTTCATAATTTCTTGTCGCCTTAAATGAAGGACACAATTTCCTTCAATTTTGCTATCAAATTCTGGTGTAGCCTAAAGCTTTTGTACGGACCATATTTCTGTCCACACATTTAACTTCCTATATTAATTAAAACTTTAAAGTTTAAAGTTTTAATCAGTTTGTGATCTCCCGGTCTTTACCAGTGCACATGATTACATGTATGTAGCATTACAGTATGATTGGACACAGTTGCCATTATATTCTACAAATGTGAGGGTTTACCACAGTGCTGGTGTCTCATCGCATACTGGAAATGATAGCTTTACTCCAACTTTTGCGTTGTTAATAGCTTTGTCAGAAAAGGGATTTTTTTTCACGTATCATCACACAAAGTTACACCAAGAACGTGCTCCAAATTGCACAACTATTGTTCCTAACTATACATGTACCGGTACATGTATTCATCAAATCTATGCAATGAGGTGTTTAAGCTCACTTTCAAAAAGAAATGTAATCTTTATTTGAAGTTATAATATAGTTCCTCCTTTCAATCCATCCTCAACATCACTGACATAGAAATCATATTTTTTGATAAATGTATTGTTATTTTGAATGATGTGCATTGCCAATGATGTGCAACCTCAAATGATGTGCCACCTGAAGGGCTTGATCTTTTTGCGAAGCTGCATGTTGTTACTGAAGTGCCTTGAAATGGGTTGAATATTAGTAGGGAAGTGTCTGAAATCTCAAAAATTGCCCTGTTTGGCACCCACATCTCCAAACAATTAAGCTTGGCATTGATGCAACAACTTATGCATCAGTGAAGTGATCTTTCCTTGTAGAGGTGTTAGAAGTTGACTTTGACTTAAACTGACACAAAGATGGTTTTATATGAACACCGATATTTGAAGAACATTATTTTTTATTGTCTCGCTGAAAGGTGGAAATTATGAAACTTTCCACTCTAAATTCTTCTCTGAAAATGCGTAAAATGAAGGGTAAATTTTCAAAATCTCTGAGGGGGGACACCCCTCCCAGTCACACCCCCAATTTGCCACCCAACAATGTTGAATTGCTTCTGCCATGTCTGCGAGACTCTTTATTGCCAAAAGTTGAAGCTGTGATGCTTGATTGTTGGAAGGAGAAGCTGTGACGCTTGATTACTGGAAGGTTAAGCTGGGACACTTGATGACTGGAAGGAGAAGCTGTAATGCTTGATTACTGGAAGGTGAAGCTCTGATGTTTGATTACTGGAAGGTGAAGCTGGGACACTTGAATGGAAGGAGAAGCTGTGATGCTTGATTGCTGGAAGGAGAAGCTGTGATGCTTGATTACTGGAAGGTGAAGCTGGGACACTTGATGACTGGAAGGAGAAGCTGTGATGCTTGATTACTGGAACTGGAAGGTGAAGCTGGGACACTTGATGACTGGAAGGAGAAGCTGTGATGCTTGATTACTGGAAGGTGAAGCTCTGATGTTTGTTTACTGGAAGGTGAAGCTGGGACACTTGAATGGAAGGGGAGGCTGTGATGCTTGATTGCTGGAAGGAGAAGCTGTGATGCTTGATTACTGGAAGGTGAAGCTGGGACACTTGATGACTGGAAGCAGAAGCTGTGATGCTTGATTACTGGAAGGTGAAGCTGGGACACTTGATGACTGGAAGGAGAAGCTGTAATGCTTGATTACTGGAAGGTGAAGCTGGGACACTTGATGACTGGAAGGAGAAGCTGTGATGCTTGATTACTGGAAGGTGAAGCTCTGATGTTTGATTACTGGAAGGTGAAGCTGGGACACTTGAATGGAAGGAGAAGCTGTGATGCTTGATTGCTGGAAGGAGAAGCTGTGATGCTTGATTACTGGAAGGTGAAGCTGGGACACTTGATTGCTGGAAGGAGAAGCTGTGATGCTTGATTACTGGAAGGTGAAGCTGGGACACTTGATGACTGGAAGGAAAAGCTGTGATGCTTGATTACTGGAAGGTGAAGCTGGGACACTTGATTGCTGGAAGGAGAAGCTGTGACGCTTGATTGTTGAAAGGTGAATCTGAGATGCTTGATTACTGGAAGGTGAAGCTGGGACGCTTCATTGGTGGAAGGAGAAGCTGAGACCCTTGATTGCCAGAAGTTGCAGCTGTGATGCTTGATTGCTGGAAGGTGAAGCTGAGACCCTTGATTGCCAGAAGTTGCAGCTGTGATGCTTGATTGCTGGAAGGTGAAGCGAGACCCTTGATTGGCAGAAGTTGCAATCAAGCCTGATTGATGGAAAGTGAAGTTGGGACACTTTATTGCTGGAAGATGAAACTGAGACCCTTGACTGAAAGTTGAAGTTGGTATGTTTGATTGCTGGAAGGTGATGCTGGGATGCTTGATTGCTGGAAGGTGAAGCTACAGTGCTTGATTACTGGAAGGTGAAGCTGAGAAACTCGATTGTTGAGTAGTGAAAGCTTAGACATTTGAGTGAGTGAGTGTGTGAGTAGGATTTAACGTTGACCAGTTTCAACATTTTTTCTGTCATATCATGATGGTGCCTACATGCCAGAACACGAGTGTCCACAGTTCCTATTATCCTGGACACTGATCAACCCAGCTTAGACATTTGAATACTGTGACACTGATTAGCAAAACAACATCATGTTATGGCTTCATCAGTTTTGGAGATTGACAGGTGACGTAATGTTAATTTCTATGGTGGTTCCCTAGATTTTTAAATAATTTTGTCATCTCCTGTGTGTTGAACAGTGGAGTAGCTGTACATCTAGTGAATTAGTTCAATGACATTACCATGCCAGGGGTTTTCTAGCCGTTTTTTCATCGTGGTTACCACGATGAAAAACAATATATATTGAGTTTTGCAGAAAAATTTCAAATTGAGTTTTGATTAAAAAAATTGAGTTTTGCAATTTTTGCCGTTTGTGCGCGAAGCGCACGAATTTTTTTTTGAGTTTTCCCACAACATACCAGTTGTCAGTTGATAGGTTGTTTCGCATGACCCGCTCGCATCAATATTTTGGAAATAAATAATGCCGCATGTATTTTAATTATCAGCAGTTATTGTTCGTAAAAGAAATAAGTAAGCAAATCTAAGTAAAACGAATGAACCTTCACAGCGCGAGTCAGTGCGAAGGCGACTGAAGAGCCGCCATCTTGGTTCACATTCTTGGGAAAGCCGTATTTCAAAACGAGGCACAGTCCTTTTCTAGCGAGGATTCCCTCGTGTCAAGCACGTGGCAGTAAAGTTTTAACTACGGCACTTTTGACGGTCGCGTACCAAAGCCATCGTGGTTTTAGTTTATGGATCAGTTGTTTACTCATCAACCAATTCATTTAACCATCCATTTATCTGATGAAACGCTTTTGAGCGAAGTGGTCGAGCGCTTCACGTCTTCACTCCCGACAACAACAACAACACAGACTGTCGACCAATATTATACTCGTAGCTTGAGGACGACGGACATACAAAATTCGTCGCCGTGGACAGAGAATCCATATCTTCAATCAGTGTAAAAGAAATAAAGAAGATTTCAATAAGAGGGGACTCCTGATGTTGAAAATTCGGGTAATAAATTCTGCAGTTATCTTTAATATTGATCACAAGTAAGAGTTTTTTTCCCTTGATTTCTGTTTACACAATGTGTGTGCATTTGAGTTTTACTGTCTACCATAATTATTTACATAATGTTTCAATTAAAATAAAGCAAACTTAAAATGTCTCTTTAAAGAATAATTATTTCATAAATATTTTTTTCTGGCGATATTTATGAGAGATTTCAGAGTGTATAAATCTGTACAATAGGAATGTTGCCAGGTTGTATATTCGATCACAGTCTTCTCTGTTAATGGTAAAAAATTTAGCTTCAATAATTAAAAATTATAGCATCTAGCATGTATGTTTTAATTAGCATGAGGTCATGCTAAACAACCTATGGTTTCTGAAGAAGTTTGGTAAACATATGATCAAACATATGACCAACCTCAGTTCTGTAATTGGTGCGATGAAAAAGTTGGAAAAATTGAGTTTCATCATTTTTTTGATGAAAAAGGCAAAAATATTGAGTATTGTAGATTTCTTTGCGCTTTTCAAAATTGAGTTTTCAAAATTTTGAAATTGAGTTTATGAACAATTTTGGGCTAGAATAACCCCTGCATGATGCGGTCTACATCTGGGAGATACCTGGTGAAGAGTGTGATGGAATTGATGTAGGTAATTACCTCATATATCATTTATACAAGTCATAATCTCAATTCACTGAACTTCTGTAATACAGTGATAGTTACGAATTGCGTCTTCATGCACACACATTATGTACATGTCCCCATTTGAGCAAAATACTTCAATGAAACATGTTATTTCAATTAGCACCCATTCCCTGTATATGCTGAAAGTATGTCACCATCATTGCTCATTGCGCCCCAGGCCAAAGCCAGGACTCCTACATGTACATAGTTTTGACCTATTGATCACGTTACAGTGATAAATTTATAATATTATACAAGAAGAACATGTACATTTATATACATGTACATGCTGGGAGAAATAGAAATAAGAGTTCATGTCTGTGATTACGCTGTAACAACATAAAGAAGGTTTAGTTAAGTAACAGGTCTGGCAGCTTATGTCTGAGTGATGGTATGGTTATGTCAATATATTTATACTGAATATCAGTTTATGTACATGTACCGGTAAATTTAATTAGATTATTTAAATATATTGTTTAGCTTAATCATGTTAATTGTAACAATCATGTTCTCTAATATACATGTAGTACATGTAGTTAAGTTCTAATCAAAGTTCATTGGGCTTTAATAATCATAAATCCTCAAAATGTGGTGGTGATCAGTGCTGCGATCAATTCTTTTTACCCCTCGGCCAAACTTGGCCGAAGGGTATTGTCGTCGTCATGTACGTCCGTCCGTCTGTCTGTCCGTCCGTCCGTCTGTCCGTCACACCTTTCTCGTTACCAAGATATCTTTAGAACGACTTACCCTAGGCACACCAAACTTGCAGTGCACATCCATATGCTCGTGACCCAGAACCCTATTGAATCTGGACCTGATTGGTTCGAAACTTTGGCAGCCATCTTTAATTTATGCGAAACCATCACAGCTTTCTCGTTACCAAGATATCTTTAGAACGACTTACCCTAGGCACACCAAACTTGCACTGCACATCTATATGCTCATGACCCAGAACCCTATTGAATCTGGACCCGATTGGTTGGAAACTTTGGCGGCCATATTTAATTTATGCGAAACTATTAATCTTGTTTATCTCGGGTACCATTTCACTTTTCAGTGTGAAACTTGGTATAGATCATCGATGCATCAAGAAACTTCAAAGGAATGACCAAACCAGTTTCCCTGATTCGGTGGAAACCTTGGTGGCCATCTTTAATTTATGCAAAATCTTGAATGATATATATCTCTGATACCATTCAAGTGTTCTATACGAAACTTGGTATACAGCATCGATGTATCAAGACACCTGCAATGTATAACCACATCAGTTCCTCTGAGTAGCGGGAAGGATGGGCGTCCATCTTTAATTTATGCGAAATCATTAATGATCTCTATCTCTGATACCATTCAAGGGCGCGATGTAAAATTTGGTTTATATCATCGATGCATCAATAGACTTACGATAAATGACAGTTCTGGTATTTCTGATTGGGCGGAAACCTTGGTGGCCATCTTTAATTTACGCAAAATCTTTAATGATGTATATCTTTGATACCATTTCAGTGTTCTATATGAAACTTGGTATACAGCATCCATGTATCAAGAGACTTGCAATGAATAACCACATCAGTTCCTCTGAGTGGTGGGAAGGATGGGCGGCCATCTTTAATTTATGCGAAATTATTAATGATCTCTATCTCTGATAATTTTCGAATGCTTGATGCAAAATTTGGTATACATCATCGATGCATCAAGAGACATAGGTAATGAATACCGGTTTCTCTGATTGGATGGAAACCTTAGAGACCATTTCTAATGGCAAATTTTTCATAATCTGTATATTTGTCACTCGACTGCTCGGTGTTTCTGAAGTCTTGGTTCAAATTGAATACATTATGAATGGCTGGCGCCCAGAGCCGAGGGGTTTTCAGATGCGCAGCTTCGTATTTCTCATTCCAGAGGTGGTCTGTTTACCTTGCTTTCCGAACAATCTTAGGAGTTTCATGTATCCGTCGTGATAAGGCCATTCATAGTAATTTGTGTGTTTCAGGCAATGAGTTCCATCAAAAGTTGGGTACGGTAATTTCCCTATTAATTCACCTTCCAAATTTAATTCGAAAACGGCCGATTTTTCCGCTGTACATAGTGATTTTGTCCATCCTAATAAAACGAACACGGGAGCATTTTCAATATCCGTGAAACAATAAATTCGAACACTCCCGTTTTCGCCACGGAGTTCGTGCCGATGAAAGTAAAGTGAATATGTTACTAGAATCTCGTATAGTATATCTGCGTATGCTATTATTTGTAAGCGCGGAGAAACAACAGGGAATGGTACAATATTACAAGTAGGTACCCCTGCCCCCCCCCCCCCCCCCTTCCCTTCCCCGTCGTGATATAGCTGAAAATGTTGAAAGCGACGTTAAACCCTATTCACTCACTCACTTACTATTACTTACAGTCTATAAGGAAAAAAATTGATTCAATTAACTCCGCAGTCATTTTATCCTAACTTGATCGCGTTTCGCCGCAGTCGGGAAAAATATATACGGTAGTCCCCTGCACGTGGTCGAGTGTCTGCACACGGCCCGCTATTGAATCATTCTTCAGTTTCCAGTGTTCGTATACAGAGTTCGAATTTGGCACCTGTCCGTCAGTCCGAGACTGGTAAAAAATCAAACGGACTGGTGTGAGTGACTGAACAACAAGTCCGTCGGACTGGTAACAAAAAAACTCTCAGTTCATTGTGTAAACTATTTCTCTGGATATCTCCGCACAATTTGTAAAGAATGAAAAACAAAATATCTGTTTTCGGTTACCCGACCGAGTCTAAATAAATTGTGCGAGTCTAAAAAAATTTCCAGCAAATTCCAACGAACCATCACGATCACGGCCGCGTTTTACGACAACAACAACAACCGTAAAGCGGTGCGAACACAGCCAGCATACCGTAAAGTGTGACTGTAATGCAGCATGGCAATGCAGGTTGGCGATCTTTTCAGAAAATAAAGCTCCCGCTTCCAGGTCGGGAATCGGGAAATCAGCAACATGATTACGCTTCAGTCAACCTGATCAGGTTTACCAGGACAATTTTAAACATATTCTCTATCAACTTCAAAAGAAATCTACAGATTTTTTGGCTTGAAATGGCGTTTGTTGAAGCAGTGTTTTCGCGACGACACGTGCAGTCAAAGTCGCCGTCAAAGTCTAGCCGACGGGGTTTGTCGTTTGTCATTATCTTCACACGCGCTCAAGAAATTCAAGAAATGCACAATTATTAATTTCTTATTTAGTAGCAACCATCACAGAGCACAAAATATTCATGATGACGAATGTTCCCACATCATCTTTTATTTAATATTAACGGACTAGTAAAAATATTTGCGGACTGGTTACATTTTTAGCGCACCAGTCCGGCGGACTGGTTCAAATTTTTCTTAAATTCGAACACTGGTATATCAGATATCTTTCTTTAAACCAGCATTCCTTTATTTGAAAAACACACATTATTTTAAGTAACAAATTTGAGAGATCTTCAACGTTAATATATTTGTTCGTCGTATATGCTAAACCCCTCGCTGTCCCCCATTTACCTGCCCGACCTGCCCTGTATTATTCGTATGGGAGGCACTTGGGCCGTGTTCAAAGGAGGCACTGGAAGGGAGCAGAGTTCAAACTTTGTCGGGTGACGTTCCCGCGGAGATATCAAGTTGTAACGTGTGTGCTGGTGAATTGCATCAGATTTCTTCACAGCAACTGAATTCTTCGTTTGGGGAAAGCAAGATGCGATTTAACCTTTCGGTATGCTGTATGCTATCCGTTATATTTCAGGTGAAGTGGACAATCAAACAATCATTATTTGACGTCAAAAATGAGCCATCACGAAAAGCCTTTTGGAAGGATGTACATTTAACGTTGATTTTATTTTAGTATTTTGATCAATAAAAATTTATAAAAATAAAAAATCTGGACTACAATTCTCGAGCATCACTTGTTTGTGCATGACAACGTATCGACAAGCCTGGAAGATCACAAACAATGGTGAAAGGGTTTCCTTTTTTCTTTCAGAACATCCATTCCCCCCTCCCTCCCCCTAACAGTCCATACGTCCGTGTTATTATCCACACGACAAGGTGAGGTATTTACGCAGACCCCATGTGGTTATTTGACCGTAAACAAACCTACAGAATTACGGTGATCGATTTGACTCGTCCTGCATTCTTCATCAGGTTCTCTGATTTTTCTCCCTTCTAATAATACTCAACATACAATACAATATCTAATAGCATGTTCGTGAAAGAGGCCGTATTCACTGTATAGGAAACAAACTTGAAACGATGTGTTCACATCGCACGACATAATAGTATACCCCCTCAGTGCCCCTCAATTTCCTACTGAAACACCAAACCTCCACATGAATGACATTTGCTGCAGGTCTCCTTTGATATTTAAATTGTCAATGGCTACATTGTTTTGAGTACCGGGATAGCTTGGTAATGAAGTGTTTAGTTTATTTTTAGCCTGTCCAGCTATTTCCCATTCAGCACAGCTTGTCCTCCAGAGAAAACCACATAAAATGGAAGAATCCAAAGTCAGGATAGGGGTGACAAGATGTTTCAGTTTCCAGTGGAGAGATTCTGAACAGCATGAAATATATAGTGAAATAGGAGAGTCCACGTGCAGCATGCAAGTTTCACCCAGACTGGAAATGACACTTATTCATATGCAAATGAGATCGTGTGTAATAACATTGAATTGACTGCCTGGGGAATACCTTGTCCCTTCGGAAGCCCAAATTCAGCTCTGGGTGAGGATGCGCGATTCACCAGCAAGAGGCAATTGGAAGGGGTTTCAAATTAACGCTGCAGTATTATGGGTTTGTGTGTTAATGTGTGGCCCTTGCTCGTCCTGTAAATTTCACAATACCTCATTCAAACTTGTTATATCTTGGTTTTGATTGCATCTATCGTTTAATGAAACATAGACAGGAAATCACACAGTTGACAAACGTCAGTTTTCCCACCAGGGGACACAAACAAATTTTGCGATGTGAAGCGCCGACAACAATCATCTCTGCATGTGCTCTGTTTTGTTCAAATATAGTTATCATAAAGACTTACTCTTTCCGGTTTTGATAAATATTTTATTGTGAATGAAAATATTTCTTACGAATACCCACGAACTTACCAAAATTCCAGCAATCAAAAATTCTTTGGAATTACACCGCGCATTTTTACACTAAGAATCAAAACATCGCTATCGCCATTCCATTACTCTATATGCTAAACAAATTTGAGAAACATTTAAATGGCATTAGGTAAAGTTTCGGAGATGAGAACATACCAGTATTTAATTAATATTCAGAACGATATCATACTTCGACTTTTACTTTTAGTAAACTGTTACAGTAACGGTACCGTAATAGATATTCTCATACTTGAAACAAACCAATCGAAACGTGTATTGCCGACTGACACTCGGTTCTCTTGTACAATCCGCCATTAATTCAACATTAATTTCGTGTCATAGGTCCGGGATATTTATTCACGTCCTGGATGGTGTGTGTAAAATCATGCACAGTGAAGACCAAAAAGACTCGGACATGGAATACTCTAATATGTGTATAGTTTTATATTTCCAGAATATTCATTCAATTCCATGTCCGTTAGGTTTCATAATATAGATCATAGCTAATACTGAACAAAAAGGAAGGAATACGTTCAATGTTTTGGCCTACTTTTACGATGTTATTATGGACGCGAATTTACGGACGTCAGCTCAAAAATCTGCATGATCGTGCTGAACTTGTCACACGATAAATATGCTCGACTTCCTAATAAAATTAGACGCCTTTATCAGTGTAGAGGAGATTTTCTGACATCATACACTGCATTTTATGGAAACTGATGAGATATCAAAGTTAATACACGGTAATAAATACGATCACTACGACCACGGCGAAGCGGTCCGCCATTTTGGATTCTCCGTGAAAGTCGGCGCGACATTTAATTCGAACACTCGCGTTTTTCTAGAATTCGCTCAACAAATAATTCGAAAGTAGCCAATTTTTGGAGTGCCGAGGTTCATCACTACATCGCGAATTAATAGGGAAATTACCGTAGGTACATGTAGATGTGTGTGGGTTTTTTTATTATTATTATTTTCAGCATAAATGCAATAACAAGCTGTCAAAATTAGGAAGATTTCAATTGTTGTACCAGATCTAGCTATATATAGCTGGATTTACTGTGTTATGCATTCATGTAACTACACATGTACCCATGAAATATTCAGGGATCTCAAATGTTTAGTGTATTAGCTGATTTCAGTAATTTCCCTCAAAGTTGTCCATTTTCAATGTTGCTGTTTTCACGCAAATGCATCAAAAACAATATAATTTATATGGGGTGCAAGTTTTTCAGTGATTTTCAGATTTGTTTCAGCTGTTTCAGATTCACACCCCTGATCATTAATTGGAAAGAGTTATTAAAAAATTTACTGGAAATTTGGAGAAAATAAAATAAATCAAACACAGTCTACTCCAAGATTGATCAATTGAGAAACTGCCCTCCGTATATGACCATGCTAGGAGTATTGAATGGATTACTGTAAGTCATTTATGTACAAATGTATGGTGCTCCAGGGGTACTCTCCTGAACATCTAATAAGCATATTGAAATAGTGGTTGTAAGTAATTAAGTTGTTGATTAATTAATAATCTGCTGTTGCTAACAACAGAGGTTTATATTATATGTGGCATGCTCGGTATTCATGAGCAATCATTCCCATGATTATTCCCAGCGTGCATATTCACATCTATCTACATCAAAGACTTTAATTGAATTCTGGAGGTCAGAATATGGAAAGTGTTTATTACCCGTGTTTAATTAATGTTCCCTGCTAATTTTAGGGTAGACCTACATGTATGAAGCTCTTCAATAGCACTCATTATAGCTGTGATTGATTGAATATCTAAGCAATCTACAAGACTTAAGCTGTCTTCATGGGACCTTTTCCTTTGGCTTGTTAATTAAGTAGGAAATTGACATGGGAGCAATGTGAATCATGCAGTACATCTAATACTGAACGTGGTTGGGTGGGTTCAGGTTCCTGTTGCTTTTTAATGCATTTTGCTGAGAAGCAACAGGAACTTGATAATGTGATGTCTAGCACTGTAAAATCACTTGTCTTTATTGCACCATGTAAGGGTTGCACGGCATACTCTGTATGACCAGTGCCCATTGTAATACGATGGAGTGCCCAATCAAACCAACCAACCAAGCGTCCTGTCTCTGTCTTCTGCGCTGTCCTCCGTGGATGGATGGATGGTGTCTGGTTCCATGCTGCTTCAAAGATTTCTTCTTTGAAGTAGCAAAAACACAACTGGGCTGGGTGGTGCTTGGTTGGTTCGTCGTGATATAGCTGAAATATTGTTGAAAGCGACGTTAACTTCTATTCACTCTCTCACTCTAATACTGAACAGTGTTCATGTTGATGCACAGTGAACATCCCATGGTAAATGTCATCACTGAACATAAATACTGAGTGCCCGATAGATACACTGAAAAACAGTTACAATGAAAGAAATACAACATTCTGTTGAAATATGATAATGTATATCACATAGATAAATTTTCAGATCCTTCTCCATTGAATTTCTATTTATTACATAAGAAAACTCCTGTTTCTATATCTGAAGCAAATCTTAACAAGACTAATTTGTCCCGGCTGATTGAGAACGCAATGTCATGATGGGCATATGAGAGGAGAGGGGAGTGGGAGTGGACTAGAAGTGGAGTGAAGAGGAACAGATGCATACCTGTATGTGACCTTGCCTTCTATAGTGGAAATGTTTACAGGTAGATGTTAATGATGTCCTACTGTATTGGAGAGGACTGTTTGCATTGTCAGCCTGGTTGGGGCATCTTCATTTTATCAAGCCAATTTCTACATTCTCACTTTGAACTTCCCTTGATACATCTGGCCCCCATTAATGTTCAAAGAACTTATAGACATGAGACGTCACTGACTTCGAAACAATTTGAATTTTGAAATGTGTCATAGAAGAGCGTCATTGATTGTCTGACTTATATGTTGGGCCAATACAAGCACCATATTCGGAGGAATGACTCAGCTATTCGAGGATGATGTCACTCCACACACAATCGGCATGTACGGTAATTTCCCTAATAATTCACCTTCCAAATTTAATTCGAAAATGGCCGATTTTTCCACTGTCGTGATTTTCTCCATCCTAATAAAACGAAAATGGGAGCATTTTTAATATCCCCGTGAAACAATAAATTTGAACACTCCCGTTTTCGTCGCGGAGTTCGTGCCGCTGAAAGTCAAGTGAATATGTTACTAAGAATAATTTGTTATCAAGAATAATTTCTGTATACCCGTTGACACAGAAATAAAATACAAAAGTTCAGTTTTTGTTATTGCGAATTCTTCATATCATAGCACTATGATCGGAAGTCACTAACCGGGTTCTCATTAGCCGGAGGTTGAAGGCGAAAATGCCCGTCAACTGGCCATTTTGGGGCACCTGCTTGATCAATAGAAAATAATTTAACGGCAATTTGAATGATATTTCCGATGTCTCATTTTCTTTAATAAACAGATGATATGGTAGGACAAAGATATAAATGTTTCCCTCTGTTTGTCCCTGTCAGGACTTCGGTGTAATAGTTAGTATGTGCACAACTGCGTTGTCGAGGGAGCCATTATTTCATTTCTTCACACCTGCATAACGTGCCCCATACATTTTGACTGCAGCACGGGATCAGTTGAGTATTTCATTTGAGATACGGGGAGATGTCAATAGACATTGATGTTGGTGTTTTATTCACTCGCCAATCCAGAAAAACATTTCCATGTAATAAACTGACGGACTTGTTCCCAACAACATGATAATCCATTGTTAGTTTGAAAAAAGAAAAGAGAGAAACAAAAAAAACATATGCAGAGTACCCTCGTCTCGACAGTCTGCGTGAACGAAACGATCATTGGTGTGTCGATAACGCAAATCCGAAATGGCCAGAATGAAAAGTCGGTCAGATGAAACGAAAGTTCCAACCACTTCTCTGCAAACTTTTAACCAAATTACTGAGCTGGTGTAACTTGACTACAATTGTTTTAGAAGCGACACTAAAGTCAAAACGCACATGTCGTGCTTTTAGGCGTATCACCTCTTTGCACTGGAATGGGACAAGCCGTTTCAACTCTTGATCTTGAACTTACAAATTCCTGCCAAGTTTGTTTCATAAATTTGTTTACGTTAAGATGATTTCATTGGCTGAGAACGTCAGCGGGCCGCGAATTACCTTTTCTGGGGCAAGCACATGATCTCATTGTGTCAAGCAAAATAGACTCGTCCATGCCAGCCTGCACATGGTTTCACGTGCCCAGTCAAAATATAATTAGGTGAGGTATCCCAGATATTACATCAGACCACGTGCGATCTGTAAATAGACTAGGATTTCCCCATGTCTGTTTTTCATCGGCATTATTCTCTGTCATTATTTCCTGTACATTTTCGGCCTGCTCGGATTTCGCTGCCTGATAAACTAAACACAAAATTACTTTGGCGACTAAACACTTCATGTAACAAAAATTCACTCGCCAGTTTGCCGATTTACTCTATTTTTAATTGACACATTGGCAAGTAACTGAACAATTCAGTCACCAGTTGCCATTTTTTAGTCGTCTTTGGCGAGTTGTCGACTGGGTTTCGTGAGCCCTGGGTCCCAGAGTCTTTTAAATGAACTATGATTGAGATATCAAACATAATACACGGTTATCAAGATCACAATGATCCCGGTGAAGCGGTCTGCCATTTTGGATCTTCCGTGAAAATTAGCGTAACATATAATTCGAACATAAGCGTTTTCCTGGAATTAGCGCGACAAATTATTCGAAAGTAGCCAATTTTTTGAGTTGCGAGTTTGATCACTGCATCGTGAATTATTAGGGAAATTACCGTAGGTTTGCTTCGTTACACCTCAGATTTTGAACACTGAAGGTGGTCAAATAAATCAAGGCAGGTTCGAAGTGGGAACGTAGAAATGGGGTTTGCCAGCTCGAACTGACGCCAGGTGGCTACGTGTATCAAGAGGTAAATGACACCTACGAATGTCGTTTTTCCTGACGTCACAAAGGCAACGTCATAATGTAACAACGTTATAATTGTTCGTTTTATGACGCCATGCCTTCTTTACCTGTTGGAGCACTAGCGCCGCCTAGCGGGGCTGGCGATTCCCATTGGCTTGATAAAATGAAAATGGGTGGGTTCAACAAGTATATATGCGAGAGATTCACCAATAGCAAAATGCGCAGAAATTTAGAACAATATGTCATTCATGATGGCCAAGTTGCTAACACATGTTTATCCCAGGACAAGTGTACATGATGTTTGTATTTGAAGATTAATCCAGTCGCTGGGAAATCTGTAAGTTCACTAAACTTTAAAGTAACAACCTTGAGTATGCAGTCACTGAATAGAGAATTACTGTACATGTACATATCATATAAGGAACTCATTGTTACATTCGCATATTGAATTGATTTGATTTGATTTTGCAAATTTATACTGACAGAATAAAAGGTACATTGTGCTGTTTATTTATGTAAATACAGAGTGTGTAGAGTACTATTGTCACCTGAAATTAATGGTATTCAGCACTACATGTACTAAAAGGGAGAGAGGTTGACCTTGGTTCACCAAGAATATAAAGTAACAATCCTGATTGATGGAAATGGCGATCACAGATCAATTTCCGTGATTCATATCAATAGTAGGCCCTTATTCTCAGCCCAACATCACACCGGTTCTTGTCAAGCAACGTTGAGTTCGGTCAACAGTTGGATGGGTGACCAGGTGCTGTACTGACTGTGAACACTCTCGAGTTCTGGCACATGTAGGCAGCATTGTGATATGACAGAAAATATGTTGAAAATGACGTTGAATCCTACTTAATCACTCACTCCCCTTATTCACAGAATCATGAAGAGTGAGAGTAATTGGCGTGGCAATCGCTGTAACTCCTGGAGATGCCTCACACATTTTTCACTCTACAGTTATTGAGTAATAGGACACAGGCCTTGTGATTTGACGCGCGTGATCGCGCACGCGCACCATAACGCGCCTGAAGAGGCACTGAGGTGCGTTTTGAACGCGCGCCTTATACTTTATGATCCCCTTCACAATTTTGCTATGTCAAATTTTGGCACGAATCCGCGAATTCATTCCCGTGAAAATTCGCCTGACAGGGCATTCGGGTGAATCTAAACGGATTCACGTAGATTTGAACGTAAAATTAAACGTTACCGGTTGAAAACTTACGATTGAGCCCCGTCCGCCGATTGTCAACACACGCTGTCGAAAACTGGGCTCTATATCATCTATCTATCGCCATGTGCCAGTCCGAGTCTATATGTAAGCTGATCTGTCGAGCGTTTTCATTGGCTCGTTCACGGCAGCCTGCCAATCGCTATCATTGAAACAAGTGTCAAGGGCCAACTTGGTTGAAAACGAAATGGTGAAATGGCAACTGACACAGGGCCTAAAAACGTGGAAACAAATTAGAAAAACAGCCCTGTGTCAGTGGGAAAGGAGCCTGAGGGATAACTTTGCATTCCTTTTAACAATGCGGACAATAAGGTGGTACTGGCCTTTTGCAAAGTGTGACAGAAACACAGCGATCAACCAAACAAAGTGTATAGATAGAGGCAAATAGTAGCCGACGTCAGTTACGGCAAAAATGAAACTTGTTACCTGCTGAAGCCAAACTTGGTTAGACACGTAACAGCGATGGACTTCGCGAGTGTTCGGAAATTGAAACTGATTCAGACATTCCAGATTTCTGAAGGCAAGTGAATGGATTGAATGATTGGAATGATGAATATGACGATGTAAAAATTGCCATGTGCCAGTCCTAGTCAGCTTTTTTTTACAATTTGTGGTTTTTCAGAGTTTTATTTCTATTTTGCCAATCTTGTTTTCAGCTTTTGGCTCATTAACTGATTGTGTTAATTTTAAATACAAAAAAAAAAAGAAATTTAAAACAGTGTTTCTTGATTTTATTATCACCTCAATATCTTTCATAGCTAAACCAGTAAATATTAGTTCCCCCTGGATATCCTGAAACATTGCTGCGAGATGGATTCTCGGCCAGCACACATTTATTTCAATTCACACCTTAACGTTTCAAACACCGTATCACACGCCTTAAAAAAAATTAGGTGTGCATTTTAGGTGTGCTAACCACACACCTCGCACGATTTTAGGTGTGCTTTAATCACTCGCCAGGGCCCGTACAAATCACAAGGCCTGGGACAATCTTCCAATAAAGCAAGGCCAGCAAGCTTATTAGTGCAATATGATTATATTTGTTATAAGATTAGTTTAATGATGTAAGTCTCCTTCAGCCTATTATTTCTGACTTATGTTCATTTCCTGGATTTGTCCATAAATACAGGAAATACATGAACTTAAACATTACATGTATATTGAGGTTTAATGACATGTGCTGATATTTTAAAAAGAAAAAGAAAAAATTTACCTCCTGTTTTTCTAAGCTTCTGAGCCATTGATATATTTACATGTACTTATTACTATCCTGATTTACCTAAGATATCTCTTTTGGGGTTGGGAAATTTCAAAATCTACATGTGTATTGATTAAATTAAAAAGGAATGCAGAACTTAAGAGCTTATATAATTAGTATGTCCTGCATATAGCCTGATGAACAGCTGAGATATTCACCTGCTGGTTAATCACTAACGAGTACTGGTGCTTCCGCTACATCTCAAGTACAGGAGTTATGAGGTATATGTACATGTACTGTACAGAAATATATGGAATATTTTTCAGATAAGTTTTGTTGATATCCACTTTCAGATATATTATATAGATATTTGAACAAATTCTCCATCAGCTAGGTTGTAACAGATACATACATGATCATACATTCAGCAAGATTACACTTATTAATTTGTATAATATCTAACAGATCTATAATCATACTGATCTGGGTTGTCACACATATTCCTTACATATTTATTTGCAGCCACCATAATGAGCCACATTTTGGACGATATGCTGTGAAACTTTGTCAGGACAGTGTTGAACTCACCGTGGGTAACCTAATATATGAACGTTCATCCAATCCCCATTGGGAACCCATTTTTTTTTTTTTTTTGTGGTCAGAAATCCATAAAACTATTGTTTTGGGGAAGGTGACTTGAAACCAAAAAAAAAAAGAAGAGAAAATGAAAGAAGGATACCTAACGCCCCGCAGAGAGTCGTCAACATAAAATGTATATGTACACACCTTCAATGTGTTAACAGCTCTAGCTGCCATCATCGAATGTACTTTGGATAGTATTATAGGGTGATCCCAGAAGTTAGGGAGAGTCAAAAAGGTCATTTAATGCAGACTGCATCTGGACCGGACTGGTAAGGCCACAGTTCTGATTTTAAAAGTTGTGGAACTTCATCAGGATAGCTCTGGTCATGGTGATACCACTGGGAACTACAAACTCTGGCAATGGGAAATTGTGCCTTATAAGACAGCATTTAATTTCCTCTAAGGCCTAAATTAAAATTGCCCGGTGTTTGTTTGGGGTAACCCGACCGACCCAGCAATATCCCTGCGACTCAAAACTTTTTGAGAACTATTTTTGGGGAATTTTTTTGTTCCCCTAATCGGTCGAGGAAAATCAAATGTGTACAGTTCAAAAACTCGCGGGAACAGTCTCGCTGATTTCCCGGACTCCGTGGCAATCGGGAGCCCTCCAAATTGTTAACATAGCAAAGTCACACGAGGGTTCCCGACCCCATACCGCATGGTTGAAAATGGCAGCCCACCTGTGTTTTTGTCAGGAAAAAGAACCGTAAATGGCCACTGTGCCGAATAAATGAGAAAGGATTAAGATTCAACTAAGGTTGCCAATGGGGTGAACTCTTTCAGCATGTTTGCTGTACGGTATAGTTATCGAGGATAAATATTTGTGTCTTTGCTGATCGATGTACGACCATCGCGGAAGGAGGCATGAAAATTTCCGAGACGACAACGGCAGTGGTTACTTGAAGTGATTTATAACAGGTCATCTGTGACAACGTTTTTCGTGAATATATTATTTATCATCCGTTGTCGATTTCATACCGAGTTACGTCGAGAGAATCCTACCTATTGGCTATAATCCCCAGAAATATGGAGGGAAGGGAGGTAGCTGTCTATGCAAAGACTGCAGCGTGGAGCCAACGGTATGTCAGTCTGACCGGAGTTAAACAACAACAACATCAACGTAAAGTTATGCTTCTCGGTTGTTCTTGAGGCATCCTTGCCATGATATTTAGGGATAAATTTCTGCTGCATTATAGGGCATATATATATTTAGCAGTCCTACCAAAAAGCAGTACCCTTTTTGTCATTACCTACGAGGAATACCTGATTCATAATTTTTTACTCTTGGTCTGCCTCGCATGGCGATGGGATGGGATTTTCGGCAATATATGTTCTCCTCAGAGAAGTGAAATTCCCCACAGTAGACTCCTTTATTTAGCTAATCACAGCGCCCAACAGATTGAGCAGAACAATTACAGTACAGTAATGATTAGAATGATTCACCGTATTGAAACCAAATCAGCACCCCCTCTCCCCCCCATTCACAACTGAATGAAATCACTCAGTGCAACATAAGTACATGTAAGCAAAACAGAGGACAGCAGCTCTAGATATTAGCAGAGCATATTATTTGGCCTGTAATAGCTGGTCGCTAATGGACATACATTCATGGACATATTTCCCAAGTAATTTTAAGATATTCGGGTCCTCCCCAGAGATTAAAATTAAGGAATCTAAAATTCCTATTAATACTGGATACAGTCTGCATAAACTTGTTTCTTAGAGTTGTGTAGGAATCACACTCATCAGAAAATGATATTCATCCTCCACTTTACTTGATTGACAAACCAGACAAAGCCTATCTGCCGTTGGAATCCTAGGTCGGCTGTGTATGCCTTTTTCAACTTGAAGCTGATGAGAGCTAGTACGCAGTTTACATAAATCAGAACGATATTCTCTGTTCAAAACCGATAGATACAGTTCCATATCAAATTTGGTTTTGAAGGATCTATAGGTGCGCAGTTTGTTACCATATTGCTGATCAGGACGACAATCATCCCATAACACTTTGTGCCACCAGTTATAAAATGATGACGGTAAATGTGATAAGATCTCCGACAGTATGCGATTAATGGACATATGTTGCACCTTATAATACAAATGTTCCAATTTGAGATAGGAAAATATAGCCTTAACATTTATATCCATGAAATTATTCCCAAGGTGTCAATATTTAGAGACATATCAAATGCACTTTTAACTAGAGCTTGTCCTGGCATATTTGCTAGTCGATGCCAGCATTTCAGCATCATAGAAATCACTTCCAGCACCACTGGGTATCTACCTAACTATCTATATGTAATTTGTGCATTTTTATTCTGAAATTTGAAGGAAATCTGTTCAGAATTAAAGAAAATCTTCATTACCTTGCATGTTATTTTCAAGTTGCAATGTTGTACCACTGTAGGCACTATGAAAATAACATGCGAGGTATTGGTAAATTTCAGAATAAAAATGCGCAAATTTCATATAGATACTGTGAAGAATTTCAGTTTGAGATAAACTGAATCCGATATTTTGCCGAAAATCCCATCCCATCGTAATGTGACACAGACCGTAAACTGACTGACCAATAAGAAAATAAAAAATAAAATAAAATAAATTTTTGACCAACCGACCCATTCTCACTGACCAGGGTCTGTTACCCCAAACAAACACCTTTTTAATTTAGGCCTAATAACAGATCATGTAGTTTGACCATAAGTAGTCCGTTCAGATTCATACCTTTGACATTTATTCATTATTGACTAGAATTTTCCTGGATGAAATGTCATGGAATTTGATTGGCCTTTGTATCCTATCTTCATGCACAAGCTGATTTCTTGGTTCACACCTCGAAGTAGCCTTGATGGGTCAGACCGCCTAATTCATTCCGACTCTGAGGTGTAAATTGTATCTACATCTACAAACCAGAGATGAGCCAATGAGACCCTACCCAACATGCCCAATGACTGTGTAGGGTGAAGTAATCTCTCAGTATAGCAGGGGTTATTCTTGACAAAAGTTTTTCATCTACTCAATTTCTGAATTTAATAAAACTCAATTTTTTTCGCGCGCCTTTGGCGCGCTAAATAATGCCTAAACCTCAATTTTTCCCGATTTTCATCGAATGAAGTATGAAAACTCAATTTTTCCCAATTTTCATCGAATGAAGTGCGAAAACTCAATTTTTAGTGCCTTTTCATCTTAGAAATAGGAATAGCATGCAAAAAAAATACATGCAATACCCCCCAAAAAAAGAGAGTGTGTACGGGCGTTTCAGAGGTATATTTCTTCCAGTGTAAATCTAAATGATGAAAAATTCTTCTGTGCTTGAAAACAGCTGATGCATACACAGGTCTGCAGTATGCATCTCAAATGTCAGTTGTATGGCCAACATTTTGGTTGGCTTTCAGAAAAATGAAAATAAAATGCGCCCTCCATCACGTTTTTTTTCACCCCCTCTACAACATTGTATTGTTGTTGTTGCGCAGCAATACCGAACCGACGTGTTGTGAAAATCAAAGTTCTTGTCTCGCATTTTCGATTACATAATCTATTACAAAATCTATTCATGGAGACACTTTACATTTCTTGACATCTGGCAGCTCTACATATATCAATCATCCCGCCTACTTTCACTTTCAGCGACGTGCAAATGCCTGCGTCTGACTCTCCCCATTTACTGGAGTTTATTATTGATCATCGACGAGGAGTCAACTGTATGAATGTCTCCATGCATAGATCTTTATTCAGTTCTTTATTTTTCTAAGTTCAGTTTTTCAGCATTTTAACTGTTACGCTGCGGCGAGTCGTTCAAACGGCTCTCGTCAGGCTCTTTCTATACGAAAAATGCGACGAGCCTTTGCTTCTGCCAATGCGAGTACAGCGATGTACCATTCTGAAATCGCTTTTTTTAAATTTACCAAGCATGAAACTCGATAAAAACCATACATATATTGTTAGCTAAGCCTGATTTGATTTCTTGAATGTAAACTTGATATTCTGTCTCCGAATAACGAAGTCGGGAGGAAGAAATAAAAATGAAAAATAAAAAAAAACACCAACGGAGATTTCCATAAAACGTTGTCGAGAAGCCGCCCAGAAAATATAAAATACTCACAGAAAACCCCTTCAAAATATATGATTCTTTGGTATAGTTGAAGTACAGAAGCTCAGTTTATATTTCCAAAGTGCGGGTTTCGATTAAATCCGCTAAACAAACTTTATTTTCAAATTTCTTTCGAGCTTCTGCGCCACGTAATTTCGTTGCGATGAGATAAAAATGGCGTTTCCCTCAGATCAGCTTGACCCAGTTGAGCGCTTCGATGTAGGTCACGTTACCCCGCTTGTCCAATCAAGGTAACCGATACAGGATCGGCTGTTACCGTTACTAGAGAAACGGGAAAACACCCCTTGCAGTTTTTCGATGTTATCGTCTGTTTGATTGGCCATCGGTCGTAATCACGCATTCAATCAGAAACTACAAGGAATTCCCTTTCCAATGAAACGTCATACGCCCGCATGCAAAGTGGAACAAAACGTAGGCTGTGCGTATAACAACAACAACGCACACATCGGTCTTCCACCACGTGAGTGGAGTCTTTTCTTTCTTCTCGCGAGCTGTATCATCTTTGCATTTCGTTACAGAAACTCAATTTTATTGAAGGAAACTCAATTTTTTCGCGCGCCTACGGCGGGCGAATGTCCGAAAAATAAAATACTCAATTTTTTCATGGAAAACTCAATTTCCAAAAAAACGTCAAAACTCAATTCTTATTTGTTTTTCATCGGGGTTACCCCGATGAAAAACTGTCAAGAAAAACCCCTGGTATAGTTACATCATTCTTCCTAATAAGGCAGTAGGTGTGGCCAGATACATATAGGATAACCAATCAATAACAGACACTAGGAAAGATTTTGGGCAACGATTTGGTGTAAGACTCACAAAATATAATTGACAAAGGGTCTGCTGCAAGTTGTATTGTCAGTCTTTTGTCCAGGATATTACCTTTACAACGGGAAGTCTTACACCAAAGTCTTGCCATCTTTTCATATTCAAATTCATTTGAGGTCAATTACATTTTGTGTCTATTTACAAATTCTTTGAGCAGAGCCAGAGCGCTGTTTAATCAAGGATAATTTGAAGTGTGAACGGCAAAATCGGCTTGTAATGAAGATGTTGCATCCCAATCCTGTGATATACTACCTTGCTCGTGGTCAGCAAATGAGATGTCATAATTGATGCTTACACAAATGTATTTGCATGATAAATTGACCCATGCATGATAAATTGTCTATTGATGTGTGGAAGCTGGCTTCTATGGCTTAGGGACATATTGGACAGGAATGGAGCTGGAAGATTAGATCTGTCAATACAAGATGGCAGTTTGGGAAACAAGAGGATATTGAGATGGTTAAGGCTAAACCAATATTCATGCTCGTGTTTTTCAGCCGTAAGTCACTGCATGTATTGGTGGACAGATTGATTTTTCGACAGCAATCTCTTGAACTGGTTTCGACAGCAATCTCTTGAACTGGTTCGTGCACAGTTAGTCGTGAAAGATAAAGAGAAAAAGATGTATGGTTGCCTGGCAATTGAACCTGGTGAGACATCAGTGAAATGTTGACAGCTGTACTACATTGTGGTCAAAGGTACATGTAGTGTACCAGCTTGTTCTTGGTCTTTTACTGGTATGTCAACATACAGTGCATTGTATGGCATATGTACAAGACAAAATTCCACTCATGATGGTCTAACTTGTGATTTGTACATGAAGAGTTTCAAGATGACACTTACAAATGTATTTTCAATGTATTTGCATGCAGCTGTTCCCTGTTGCCATGGTTACCTCTATGTTAGGTATGCATTGTTATATGATTTAGAAAATTCAGATGACATCTAGAAAAAAATAGTGTCCTGAACAGTACTGCTCAAGAATATTTTTAGGCTAGAATTTGATTTTCTGATCATTCTCAAAGAAGGGATGACATATATATGTCATTATTGTCCCCCGCTACTTAGTGGGAAATAGAAACACCGGTGTCCGTAATTCCGTAAGTTATTTTTGTCCGGACAATAACTCGTGAACAATTTAACCGATCAACTTCAAACTTGGGTGTGCCTTGACATTGGCGAGAGGACGGTTGGGATTGTTTTTCAGCAATGTACATAATCCAATATGGCCGCCATCAGCCATTATGGATTATAAGCAGTTGCATCTTAGATTTTCTTGTCCGGACAATAACTCGTGAACGATTTAACCGATCAACTTCAAACTTGGGGTGTGCCTTGACATTGGTGAGAGGACGGTTGGGATTGTTTTCCAGTAATGTGCATAATCTAATATGGCTGCCGTCAGCCATATTGGATTATAAGCAGTTGGATCTTAGATTTTCTTGTCCGGACAATAACGATTTAACCGATCAACTTCAAACTTGGGGTGTGCCTTGACATTGGTGAGAGAACGATTGGGATTGTTTTTCAGCAATGTGCGTAATCTAATATGGCCGCCATCAGCCATATTGGATTATAAGCAGTTGGATCTTGTCCGGACAATAACTCGAGAATGATTCAACTGATCTACTTCATATGTGGGGAGTGCCTTGACATTGTTGAGAGGAGGATTAGGATGGTTTTTCAAAGACGTGCTTAATCCAATATGGCCACCATCAGCCATACTGGATTTCATTGGATTTTAAGCAGTTTGATCTTGTCCGGACAATAACTGGAGTACGATTCAACTGATCTACTTCAAACTTGGGGATTGCCTTGACATCGGTGAGAGGAAGGTTGGCATTGTTTTTCAGCAATGTGCATAAACCAATATGGCCGCCGTCAGCCATACTGGATTATAAACAGTTGGATCTTAGATTTTCTTGTCCGGACAATAACTCGTGAACGATTTAACCGATCAACTTCAAACTTGGGGTGTACCTTGACATTGGTGAGAGGACGGTTGGGATTGTTTTTCAGCAATGTGCATAATCTAATATGGCTGCCGTCAGCCATATTGGATTATAAGCAGTTGGATCTTGTCCGGACAATAACTCGAACGATTCAAAGGCTTGACATTGTTGCGAGGAGGATTAGGATTGTTTTTCAAGGACGTGCTTAATCCAATATGGCCACCATCAGCCATACTAGATTTCACTGGATTTTAAGCAGTTTGATCTTGTCCGGACAATAGCTGGAGTACGATTCAACTGATCTGCTTCAAACATGGGGAGTCCCTTGACCGGTTAGGATTGTGTTTCATGAACGAGTATAATCCAATTTGGCTGCCATCTACCAGCGATATTGGATTATGTTGCATTTTAAGCAGTTGCATCTTGTCTGGACAAAACTCTAGAATAATTCAACTGATCGACTTCAAACTTGCAGTTTGGCTTGACATCGATGAAAGGACAGTTAATTGTCATTGCTTTTCAGTTACCTGTGTAATCCAAGATGGCCACCATCAGTCATCTTAGATTTTCAGCATTTAGATCTTGTCTGGATAATAACTCTAAAACGATTCAACCAATCTATTTCAAACTTGGGGAGTGCATGGACATTGGTGAGAGGACAGTTGGTATTATGTTTTATGGATGTGCATAATCCAATATGGGTGCCATCTGCTGTATTAGATTATGTTAAGCTCATCAGCGATATCTCCATTTTCAAATCATACTCTTCATCAATGATACGAGATATCGACCAAAAAAAATCAACCATAGAGGTCCATGGCCCCCGCAGCAGCAGCGCCAGTTATGGTGGATGTAATCCACCATAACTGGTGCTGCTGGCGGGGGACATGGACCTCTATGGTCGATTTTATGTTTTAAAATAAATAACAAAAAAAGACAGCAAAGCAAGAGTATGAGAGAGTCGAATGGAGGATATTTTCTACATTTATGCAAGTTCTCAATCTAAATTTGTCATTTAGATTATTCTGGTAAATACTGTTCATTTCATGTATAGTTACATAGTTGATTCTTGGTGTTTGTATCTCGCTCATGAGCATAAAATCATCCAGAAAAAGGGTAGAACTGGAGAAAGGAGGTGGGGGGGTTGTCCCAAAAATATTTGCCTATAAGAGGGATTGGAGTGAGTATCAGGGTGCAGGATGGCGGGCTATATTCTGTTTTGCGTGGAAGTCAAAGAAGCAGTTTATTGTTAGATGCTGGGTAGTTTGTTGGGCCTTATGGCGTTGTCACATCTGTTTCTTTCGAGATTGATATTCTTTTGTTTGGACATTCCTTTTCCTGGATCATGGATCATCTGTAGGCTGCTTTTGGTCAGTCCCATCCATGGTCACCAGTGCCCTGTCAGTATAAGTATACAATATAGAACAACAGAGACTTTTGTATAGTGGAGTGTGTTACTCCATATCAGTAAATGATACTAGTAGCCGTATGGCATCCCATACACTTAGAAATGTCATCATCACACAGATATTTGCACCTGTGTTTACACACCCATACAACATCTAACAATAAATAAATAGCTAGATTAATTAGATAGATAAATAATGATTGTGCATGTTTGGTGTTACCTCCAGTTTACTGCCCCTGTGAAGGCTAAGAATGTCCGGTGGATACGAGTGTCCGGCTTCTATCTTTTAACCGAGCTAGCACATTTTTCTTCATATTGGAAGTAAGTACATATATGTCAGTAGATTACCAGACAGTCCAGTTTATTCACAGTTAGGGGTCACCAATAAAATGACCAGTCAGCATATCCCGTTAGTCATGTTAAGTTATGTCATGTCATTGTCCATATTAAAATAGTCCTGAATAGTCGATGTGAATGGTGAGGGAGAGTGGCCTGCGGAGTGGAACAAAGGTGAGAGGATATGTGAGTGTGCAGGTTAATCCGGCTCCCTGTAGTGAGTGGCTGTGTCAGGCCTGGGCAGGACAGAAGCTGCTGGACTGCTTGCAAAACCACAGTCAATAATCACTTTGAGCTTAACCTGGTTCGTTAATGTACCCTACTCTGCTCAGTCATATCTACCTGTGAACTGACTTGGCAGTTACCTGTATAACCTTACTAATCAGTGTTAACATGAACTGAGAAGGACGTTTCGCAGGCTCTGTATACCAGGTGCGAACTGATATTTATGGCCTGGAATATTTACCTGTGCAAACTACAGATAAGGAAGACTGGTCTACGTGTGGCTTGTCTAGTACTTATTGATCTGAATAATCAGAGGTAAGATACATGTACATGTGATTGTATCATATATATTTAATCTGTGGTCCGCTGAAAGATGAGAAGCATTGACTTTTTATTCTGCAGTAAATATGTACTGCTAGAAGTGATAGTTTTTTTTTTTTTTACAAGAAATTGTATTTCCACCATTGCTGTTGTTGTTCCGAATGTTCCTCCTTTTGCAAAGGGAGGCACTTGTTCCAGTGCATGTACTAGATTACAGCTAGAGGGGATTTCCCTTTAGTTCAGTTGGTAGAGCGCTAGTGTGACAAGTAAAGGAACCCCAGATCAAATCCTGATACCATGTAAAAATCTTCATCCTTTACTACACTTTCACCTTGGAGCACCTTCTTATAGAATACTGATAGTGTCTAAAAATCTTCATCCTTTACTACACTTTCACCTTGGAGCACCTTCTTATAGAATACTGATAGTGTCTAAAAATCTTCATCCTTTACTACACTTTCACCTTGGAGCACCTTCTTATAGAATACTGATAGTGTCTAAAAATCTCCATCCTTTACACTTTCACCTTGGAGCACCTTCTTATAGAATACTGATAGTGTCTAAAAATCTCCATCCTTTACTACACTTTCACCTTGGAGCACCTTCTTATAGAATACTGATAGTGTCTAAAAATCTCCATCCTTTGCACTTTCACCTTGGAGCACCTTCTTATAGAATACTGATAGTGTCTAAAAATCTCCATCCTTTACACTTTCACCTTGGAGCACCTTCTTATAGAATACTGATAGTGTCTGAAAATCTCCATCCTTTACACTTTCACCTTGGAGCACCTTCTTATAGAATACTGATAGTGTCTAAAAATCTCCATCCTTTACATTGGTGTTGTGACGGACTGGTTCATGGAGCGTGGGGGCTGTGACAAGAGAATCTTGGTTGATTTCAGAAGGGGAGAAGATTTAGGCGCGGAGGAGTATAACGGGAGGCACTTGTTCCACTTTACACTTTTACCTAGGAGCACCCTCTAATAGCGGTATACAAGCTTGCAGTAACCCCACCACTATTACTAGGGTGGTATGAACAAACGAACTGACAATTTTATTTATATATCCAGGGGTTTTTCTTGACAGTTTTTCATCGGGGTAAACCCCGATGAAAAACAAATAAGAATTGAGTTTTGACGTTTTTTTGGAAATTGAGTTTTCCATGAAAAAATTGAGTATTTTATTTTTCGGACATTCGCGCGCCGTAGGCTCGTGAAAAAATTGAGTTTCCTTCAATAAAATTGAGTTTCTGTAACGAAATGCAAAGATAATACAGCTCGCGAGAAGAAAGAAAAGACTGCACTCACGTGGTGGAAGAGCGATGTGTGCGTTGTTGTTGTTATACGCACAGCCTACGTTTTGTTCCACTTTGCATGCGGGCGTATGACGTTTCATTGGAAAGGGAATTCCTTGTAGTTTCTGATTGAATGCGTGATTTCGACCGATGGCCAATCAAACAGACGATAACATCGAAAAACTGCAAGGGGTGTTTCCCGTTTCTCTAGTAACGGTAACAGCCGATCCTGTATCGGTTACCTTGATTGGACAAGCGGGGTAACGTGACCTACATCGAAGCGCTCATTGGCCATAGCCCTTCAACTGGGTCAAGCTGATCTGAGGGAAACGCCATTTTTATCTCATCGCAACGAAATTACGTGGCGCAGAAGCTCGAAAGAAATTTGAAAATAAAGTTTGTTTAGCGGATTTAATCGAAACCCGCACTTTGGAAATATAAACTGAGCTTCTGTACTTCAACTATACCAAAGAATCATATATTTTGAAGGGGTTTTCTGTGAGTATTTTATATTTTCTGGGCGGCTTCTCGACAACGTTTTATGGAAATCTCCGTTGGTGTTTTTTTTTTATTTTTCATTTTTATTTCTTCCTCCCGACTTCGTTATTCTGAGACAGAATATCAAGTTTACATTCAAGAAATCAAATCAGGCTTAGCTAACAATATATGTATGGTTTTTATCGAGTTTCATGCTTGGTAAATTTGAAAAAAGCGATTTCAGAATGGTACATCGCTGTACTCGCGGCTCGTCGCATTTTTCGTATAGAAAGACGAGAGCCGTTTGAACGACTCGCCGCAGCGTAACAGTTAAAATGCTGAAAAACTGAACTTAGAAAAATAAAGAACTGAATAAAGATCTATGCATGGAGACATTCATACAGTTGACTCCTCGTCGATGATCAATAATAAACTCCAGTAAATGGGGAGAGTCAGACGCAGGCATTTGCACGTCGCTGAAAGTGAAAGTAGGCGGGATGATATATGTAGAGCTGCCAGATGTCAAGAAATGTAAAGTGTCTCCATGAATAGATTTTGTAATAGATTATGTAATCGAAAATGCGAGACAAGAACTTTGATTTTCACAACACGTCGGTTCGGTATTGCTGCGCAACAACAACAACACAATGTTGTAGAGGGGGTGAAAAAAAACGTGATGGAGGGCGCATTTTATTTTCATTTTTCTGAAAGCCAACCAAAATGTTGGCCATACAACTGACATTTGAGATGCATACTGCAAACCTGTGTATGCATCAGCTGTTTTCAAGCACAGAAGAATTTTTCATCATTTAGATTTACACTGGAAGAAATATACCTCTGAAACGCCCGTACACAATCTCTTTTTTTTTGGGTATTGCATGTATTTTTTTTGCATGCTATTCCTATTTCTAAGATGAAAAGGCACTAAAAATTGAGTTTTCGCACTTCATTCGATGAAAATTGGGAAAAATTAAGTTTTCATACTTCATTCGATAAAAATCGGGAAAAATTGAGTTTTAGGCATTATTTAGCGCACCGAAGGCGCGCGAAAAAAATTGAGTTTTATTGAATTCAGAAATTGAGTAGATGAAAAACTTTTGTCAAGAATAACCCCTGATATCTTTTATGCTGTATAGACCCTTGTACCACAAAAGTATTGACCCAGCTATATCTACGATTGTTTTAAATTAGTACCATAAGTAACATACCGAAGACATGCCCATCGCTATGTACACTGCATTTGTCAGTCCTGTTTATTTGTGTTTCTTGATTATAACATTTGTTTTTAATTGTAACTTTTTTTCTTCCTTTTGTCAGTCCTGCTTCACTTTTAAATGTACATGTATTCACGTTTTAACCATTGTATGGCAGACCTCTCAATTTATAATTTTGTCAAGGCTTGAGATTTGAGTATATCCGCCCGGAAGATATGAGCTCCCGAAAAAATTCATTTCAGACAAATTTTTTTTCCATATAGATCTAACAGCTATTAAAGTGTAACTGTGGTACTTTTGCAAGTATACGTCATATCCAAGATAATCTTTCAAATTATAGAATTTATACCTTTTTTCTTGTTTTATGACTCGAAGGCTGTAGTATCGAAGTATGACGTCGTTAACGTCATCTCTGACGTCAAAAGATTCTCTCATTGTCGAAATCTGCCTTTGAATCCTCCGAGAAAGAATACGAGTGAAATGTTGGGGAGAAAACTTGACTACGTTTTGTTATTCACATCACTGTCTTGAATATGGCATAAACTTACACAAGTTCCACGGTTACACTTTAATCTTTTACCCTTCATGATGCATATGAATGATTACTTTCAGGACCAAGTCCAGGATATTGTTCTGCAATCTGGAGCAATTTTGAATGGTTGTGGGTTATTTTAGAAAAAAAATTGTGAAAATACTCGGATGCATGAGATTTCAATTTAACTGCATAAGAGCATGAGACAAGATGCCAAAGGCTCGAGTCTCACTCCGAATGTGTGAGAGTTGATAGGTATGATTGATAGGTACATGTATGATTGATAGGTTGATATGGTATTATTTCTGTAATAAATCCCATATGTATGTGATAGTTTTATTGCACTTTTATGCCCGAAGGCTAACGGCATCCCCCAATACATATTAAGAGCACATACAAATATTACTAAAAAGCACATTTTCCTTACTGATTCTGACAAAAACCATAAAAGTATACATGCAACAGTATTCATGTTAATCAAGACCAATATAACTCATTGCGGGCCCCCAGTCTAGTCTGTAGGTTACAGTGGCAGAGGTGATAATAGAAACGCATGAGAAATTAGCAAAGTGAATACATATTATGTATATATAGGTACAGATATTCTGCCATGACAGATATATCTTCTATGCTCATCCTTGCTTGTAATGTCTAGGTCAGGCAGATTGAAATGGGTGAACATTGTTCTCCAGTGACTTATAATCTCAGAGCCTGATGAAGACATTCAGTTTGGGCACCCATATACAACGAGGAATGTGGTAAGGCACTGTGAAATAGGCCATGGTGCGGGACTGCTGAAACCCATGGAAACTCGAGGAAAATTAAATGATCTAAAATACAGCCTGACAACTTGATATTTAGCAACAATACTTGCATTACTATTGGTTTCAGCATGTATGGAGAAGAATTTTAAAAAAAACATAATTTTGTTTTGCCCATTGGCCAATTGTGCACCCAAACCTTACTGCCTCCATCAGTATCATGTACATGTATGTGAAAAGCACAACTGGTCAGTCTGATGTCTTGTACAGATACTGCCATGAATGGAACCATACATTTATGTCACAGATATCAGCTCACAGGAGCAACTGGTCATGGTGTTAGCCAGAGCCCCGTTCCAATAATTCCAAATTTGGACATGCAAAAATTGGAAATTTGAACAAGGGAGAAATAGGAAAATTAGAGAAGACCAAACCCAACAAAAATGTGACATTTGGACAGGCAGGCGACATACATGTACTTCACCAAATGTCTTCATTATGGAGAAATACGGGGAAATCTTCATAAATATGGAACCATGCTTTCCCGCCCTCCAATTTTAGCATATTTTTGGGACGTAAGTAATATTGTTAATATCTCAAAGTTTCTTGAATTTTCGTCTCTTAGAATTAATTGTATGACCTAAATCCTGTATTCGTCCGATATAACTGTGGGTTATCCAAGTAATTTTGGGATGATTTAGGGTTTCTATAATGGTCATCATTGAGATTTTCTGCCACTCATGATAAGCACCCAACACATGGACTTACTTCCCAAGTGTTGGAGCATTGTTAGTCTGTTTGGTTCAGGCCTCTGCTGATTGCAGCACACATATCCTATCCTATCACTTATTCTCAATACTGCCATTGCTCATCGTGATCTGTGTTGTGCTCCTTATCTGTCATCTGAGAATGCCAAGACCATCATATGCAGGTATAGAGTTAATACCCAGAGAGATTTTGTGCTTTAAAACTCAGAGATCCAGGATGCCAGGGCTCTCAAGGAGAGGCGAGCGATCACTCGCGCGCGCCTCTTGCTCGCCTGAAATAAAAAAATGGCGAGTGGTTCACCACTCGCCTGTTTTCGTCGGTCAGGATAAAATTTAATGACATCTTCAGCTGTTGCTGTCAAGTTCTTGGCTTCCAAAATATCTTGTTGTTCATCATTGGCATGTTTCATAGGTCAGAATAAAGTTTAATGTCATCTTCAGCTGTCGTAAAATTCTTGGCTTCGTAAAGATCCTGTTGTTCAGTAATTTCGGAAGGCTTCCCGCCATTTCCGCTTCATGTGTTTGTGCAAAAAGTATAACCCTGTGTCGGAACGAAATTACAGATCCGTTATGGGTAGACTGGTTGCCTCCCTTGTATTTCCATACAGACACATTTTGAGACGTGGGTTATGATTTCCACAAATATAAAATCCGTCAAGCACCACGGCTCTAACCACCATGGCATCAGGCCGTTTTAAACATAGTTTCCGATTTTGTTTAACATAACATCACTCTGTTTTAAACATTAGTTTCCGATTTTGAATTTCTCTCGCTGTTAAGCGGACTTTCGTCCCACGATCAAGTCCATGCTTTTTATTGCTCTCACGCAATTCCGGTGGGTGTCAAGCACGCCTTTTCGTTCCTGACAATTTTGTCACTGTTAGCAGGCTGTTAGCGGAAAATTGCACGATGTCGAATCCGAAAGGAAAGCCGATAGAACTATCAACGTACCTAAAAGGGGAGAGGAACCTACATCAGTGTTCCGAATTAAAGAAGACTACAACACCGTTCTGAACCGTGCATATGTGACCCACATATTCTGTAATGTACTTATAGAAGTAATTTTAGCAATTCACTCGCCTCAGGGATTTCTCAGGCGAGTGATAAAAGCACTCGCCTCACTCGCCTGAGCTTAAATGCAGGCGAGTGACGAATCACTCGCCTTCATTTTGCTCCTTGAGAGCCCTGGGATGCTGTGTTAATACTCAGAGAGCCAGGGTGTTATGTTGATCCTGAGATAGTTTTGGGGTTTTTAATACTCAGAGAGCTAGGGTGTTGTTAATACTCAGAGAGCTAGGATGTTGTGTTAATACTTGGGTGTTGTTAATACTCAGAGAACTAGGGTGTTGTGTTAATCCTAAGGGTGCTAGGATGTTGTGTTAATACTCCGAGAGCTAGGGTGTTGTGTTAATACTCAGAGAGCTAGGGTGTTGTGTTAATCCTAAGAGTGCTAGGGTGTTGTGTTAATACTCAGAGAGCTAGGGTGTTGTGTTAATACTCAGAGGGCTAGGGTGTTGTGTTAATCCTAAGAGTGCTAGGGTGTTGTGTTAATCCTAAGAGAGCTAGGATGTTGTGTTAATACTCGGAGAGCTAGGGTGTTGCGTTAATACAGAGCGAGCTACATAGGGTGTTGTGTTGATAATCAGAGTTTGGGTGTTGTTAATACTCAGAGATTCAGGATGCTGTGTTAATACTCAGAGGGCTAGGGTGTTGTGTTGATACTCAGCGAGTTTGGGTGTTGTGTTAATACTCAGGGAGCTAGGGTGTTGTGTTAATACTAAGAGTGCTAGGATGTTGTGTTAATACTCAGAGAGCTAGGATGTTGTGTTAATATTCAGGGAGCTAGGACGTTGTTAATACTCAGAGAGCTAGGGTGTTGTGTTAATACTCGGAGAGCTAAGGTGCTGTTAATACTCAGGGATCTAGGGTTTGGTTAATACTCAAGAGAGCTAGAGTGTTGTGTTAATAGCCAGGGTGTTGTGTTAATACTCAAGAGAGCTGGGGTGTTGTGTTAATACTCAGAGAGGTAGGGTTTTGTGTTAATACTCAGCGAGCTAGGATGTTGTGTTAAGCCTCAGAGAGCTAGGGTATTGTGTTAATACTCAGGGAACTAGAGTGTTGTGTTAATCCTCAGAGAGCTAGGGTGTTGTGTTATTATTCAGACAGCTAGGGTGTTGTGTTATTATTCAAACAGCTAGGGTGTTGTGTTATTATTCAGACAGCTAGGGTGTTGTGTTACTCCTCAGAGAGCTAGGGTGTTATGTTATTATTCAGACAGCTAGGGTGTTGTGTTAATCCTCAGAGAGCTAGGGTGTTTTAATACTCAGAGAGCTAGGGTCTTGTGCTAATACTCAGACATCCAGGGTGTTGTTAATATTCAAACAGCTAGGGTGTTGTCAATAATCAGAGAGCTAGGGTGTTGTTAATAATCAGAGAGCTAGGGTGTTGTTAACACTCAGAGAGTCACCTCCTTCAGTCACAGGGCACCATTTCTTAGATCACAGAGGCATACAACCTTGGACTGTTCCGTGTAGTGTAGATTGCCGTTTAATGACGACTTTATCAATATGTTTCAAAACTATTTCTGATATGATGAACCTGTGAATATAAACTTAAAATACTGTAAAGTGTGGGTAGTTAGTCTAGACTGAGAGCATGCTGTAAAAGCGCCTCTCCCTAGCTGCCTAGGTGTTCCTCGGTTAATAATTAGAACCCTGCGTTAGCTGGATTGTTGGAAATGGTTGATTACCCACATTTGACTGATTGAAAGGTGATAATAATAAATTCAACAACCCCACCTGTTCATGGATAATGTAGTTATCAGGAATGTGTTTATTAATAATGGTAATCAATTAAGACAATCCTTAACTGTGTGTGGGAGAAGTTACCCACTGGCGAACATAACTATATTGATGATGTTAATAGCGTGAGGGATATTGGATATATTTATTAATATATTACTTTATTTATTACAGGTGAATGATAAATTTGGATTAACCTTGGCCTAGATTGGGTATAGAGTCATGCAGCATTATTAAATGGAGCTGTGCGGTGCATGAACCACTGGCAGAACATCAACGCTGGCTTATACAGATATGCCGATACGGAGTCGACGCATCACAAGACAATTTTATATGATATAGTGATATACCACAGGCATATGATACGGCTGTCTGTCTAGTGAACGGAGCGTGGACTGAGTCTCAGCTGACCTTAAATGTAGCTTTGACGTGCAGTGATTGTCCTGTCCATTGTGTGTGTATAGCCTATACCCAGCTGTGTTGTTGGACCCTCGCCTGATTTTCACGAAAGGTGAGTTGGTATAGGTACATAGATTTCACAAGGTGGTTTTGCAATGAAAACAATACCGCTTACATGGACATTTAGGACTTTTACATGGACATTTTAGGACATTTAGTTAAGGTGACTTGACATTGATGACCACACAAACTTTTTTTTTTTTTTTTTTTAATGGACATGGGTGTAAATATATGATTAATTGTAGGTAAACACTTTCATTCTCATCACAAAAGTACCAAAAAAAAATCCTGGTTTGGTTCAGTGTGATACTTGGATTTTTCAGTGTCGTTAACTGGCTTTTTTTTTCATAACATCTAAAAATAAAATGACCCATTATTACACAATACAGTTTACAAAAGATTAACAACTTCAATGTACATCCAACATGCAGAATGATAACTTCACCCCATATTTGCTCGTTTTGATGGCAAATGTACATCAATGATTCTACCTGGGCTATTGAATTTACGAGATGCATCAGCTGTATCAACTCTACACTGTCATGACTGTGGACCGAGGCACTAAACCAGTCTGTCTTCATCACAGAATTAGCACCTGCATCAGACATAATTGGATCGCCACAAACAAATCAAGATTAGCCGGAGATGAGGTAATGATTGTGGTATTGACCAATCAAAACATAGCCAATTGAGGAACATATTAGAATCTCTAAAGTGATAAGATGTGTAGAGTGCATGGTCATGATGTTTATCTTCTGACCATCTGCACTGACCCATGTACATGCACTAATAACATACTATTTGATGGCCTAATCACGAATGGACCTGATGGATTCAGTCAGTCTATGCAGTACTGGTACTTCCGCAAGTACCAATCAGATACGAAAAGGAACAGGTCGGATTCACTATACCTGCACTTGTGCGCGCAGATGCTTCTGACAGACAAGTGCATCCATCGCATCAGTCAAAGTAATTTACATAAAGCATTCTGGATCTCCAGGAAATGTGTACATCTGTATGACAAAATACAATGTTTACAAAATTGTGATATATTTCTGTTCGAATTCTTCACCAGGCTGTGTGCATGTAGACACCAAGGGTGGATGACAATCTTGGGCAAAAGTAGTACTGTTGTCAGGGTCACCGTAAAGACTGGTTTATGTAACTGCCCAGGGGCACTGACATGACTGAGAGACTGAGAGTCCTCAAATCTTTCAGCTACTGCAGATAATTTGATATCCTATTTTTGCTATATTTTATATCACCAGGTCTATATTAGTGAAGTTGAATATTTTCTGATATTCATATGTCCAGAGGTCATTTTCGCAGAGTTTTTTCTGTTTTGGAGCATGAATACAACATGGATACCATCACCAACAACGATTCTGAGGTTGCCAGATAGAGTTTTTACCCCTCGGCCAACTTTGGCCTAGGGGTATTGTCGTCATCATGTACGGCTGTCCGTACGTACGTCCGTACGTACGTCCGTACGTACGTCCGTCCGTCCGTTACCGCGATATCTACAGAACCGTTTCATGCATGGCAATCAAACTTGTTACATCTATTTATCTTCACGTAAATCAGAAGCCTATCGAAAATGAGTCATCTCGGACAATATTTTGCAGAGTTATGCCCCTTTTTACAAATAAAAATCCATTTATGATTTGTTATTGTGATAATTTCAGAACTGTTCAGGGTTGTTTTAGACACTTTTCCTTTATATAACTCAATTTCAAAAAGATGAAAAACTCAATTTTTCAGCGCGCCTACGGCGCGCAAAATAAACAACAAAACTCAATTTTTTCGGGTTTTTCATCGCATGCAGCCTGGAAACTCAATTTTTTATCTTTTTAGTAGGACACTTACAATAAATAAATTCGCGACAATTTTTCATCGTGAATGAACATGTCAGTAATGTTATGAAGCTCATCAAGCAAAGTTGCGTGTCATACATAGCTGCATACAACTTTGTTTGCTAAGTATACAGTGAGAATACCCTCCTGAATGTGGGAAACTTACAATAAATACATTCGCGACATTTTTTATCGCAAATGGACATGTATATAATGAAGCCCCTGGAGCAAATTTGCCTGCCACATAACTGTATACAAGTTTGTTTGCAATGTGTACAGTGTTAATACCAATATTTTCCCTACAAATAGCTTACTTTAGTTTAAAAAATCTATACTTATAGTCAAGAAATAAAAATTGTCCCTTGTCCATTTCCATGAGTTAACCAATCCTTGACAAAGTTGGTGGTTGAGTATTGTGGTTGAGTATTGTAAGTGTCTCGGTATTTGTAAGTGACAGGAAAGAAATGAAGAAATAAATGGCAATAAAAATGTTAATAAGAGACGTAAAAAATAAAACAATGGTGGTTGTGAAGTTTTGTGAATTTCACGAAAAAAATCCAATGCTGCTTGGTAAACGCAGATAAATGGCCAAAAATTGCAAATTAAACTCAATATGCACCCTATTTTGTAGTATGTGGTGTGAGACTTGTTTACAAAACATACTGGGGTTTCAGAAATTTCCATCGGGCAGAAACAAAATTATTCATAAAGACGTAAATTTTGTATGTTATAGCATATGTAGATCCCCAGTTGCGCAGGGGAGAGTGTGGATCTTTTGTTTTTACACCAATCTGCATGGCTCACTTTGTGTATTTATTCCCAAATGGTACATCAGCTGTATTTTGGGGAATGTCTGTTTTGTTCGTTTCTTGTTTCTGGAGAAACGTCTTTCAACGTCACACGCATCCAAGTGAAATGTTGACGGAGAGAGAAAATGCTTGCCCGTTGTCTTGGTTCCGAACTTAACCGAAAACCCCGGAGTTTGACGGACAGCGTGTCTCGGAGACCAGACTCATAAGCCACAGCAGTATGACAGCAGTGGTTCCCGAGTGGACTAAAAGAGGGGACGTAACTTTGAAATATCAAAATGGCGGACTAGTTCGATCGTTGAAAACGTCGCCGAACAATTTGCTTTGAAATGAGAAACGTTCAGGACAATATCTTTATCGGACCTATACGACTGAAATGAGAACAGTTCAAGAGCAGACGTCCTTATCGGAGCTATACGATTAAATAATAAAGGTACACAAGTTATCTGTCTGCACATCAGTTACAAATCCTGAGTGCTTATCTCGACTCGAGTGGCGTGGCTGGTCACACGTTTTTTTTTTCTTTCTCGCGGGGGGTTTGGGGGAGGGGGACGGGATAACAGACGACGAAACTCAGTTTAGATTTCTCAGAAACTCAATTTATTTCGTAGAAACTCAATTTTTCGCGCGTAAATTCTCAAAATTTTAGAAAACTCAATTTTCGGCAATAAAACTCAATTTACAAAATTTTGCAAAAACTCAATTTGTAATTGTTTTTCATCGTGGTTACCACGATGAAAAAAGTGTCTAGAAAAAACCCTGCTGTTCCATATACAACATCCTAACGTGATACAGTTGTTTCTCTTGACCTGAACTAGATGCCTATCGAAAATGAGTCGTGTCAGAAAGTATTTTGCAGAGTTATGGCCCTTGTCTAATAAAATCCGTTACCGCGATATCTACAGAACCGTTTCATGCATGGCAACCAAACTTGTTACATCTATTTATCTTCACGTAAATCAGAAGCCTATCGAAAATGAGTCATCTCGGATAATATTTTGCAGAGTTATGCCCTTTTTTACAAATAAAAATCCATTTATGATTTATTGTGATAATTTCAGAACCGTTCCATATACAACATCCTAACGTGATACAGTTGTTTCTCTTGACCTGAACTAGATGCTTATCGAAAATGAGTCGTGTCAGAAAGTAGTTTGCAGAGTTATGCCCCTTGTCTAATAAAATCCACTAATTCCTATGTTAAGTTTGCATATAATTTCTATATCATGTTTGTATACTATCACATTTATTATGTCTCCCCCAACTATGTTGGGGGGAGACATCTAGTGTTTGTGCTGTCTGTCTGTCTGGTTGGATGTCTGGATGTCTGGATGGATGTCTGTCCGTCCCCTTGCCTTGTCTGCAAGATATCTTGAGAACTACTGGATGGAATTTCACCAAACTTGGATGGATGCTTCATTGGGATAGCCCCCTCATTTGATTAGGTTTTGGTGTATGTGCGTGCATTCATCCGTGTCCGGTGTCCGTCCGTCCGTCCATCTACTTGTACATGTATATACAGGCCTTGTCTGCAAGATATCTTGAGAACTACTGGACGGAATTTCACCCCACTTGGATGGAAGCTTTAGTGGGATAGCCCCCTCATTTGATTAGATTTTGGTGTGTGTGCGTGCATTCATCCATGTCCGGTGTCCGTCCGTCCGTCCATCTACTTGTACATGTATATACAGGGCTTGTCTGCAAGATATCTGGAGAACTACTGGATGGAATTTCACCAAACTTGGATGGAAGCTTCATTGGGATAGCCCCCTCATTTGATTAGGTTTTGGTGTATGTGGGTTCATTCATCCGTGTCCGGTGTCCGTCCGTCCGTCCATCTACTTATACATGTATATACAGGGCTTGTCTGCAAGATATCTGGAGAACTACTAGATGGAATTTCACCAAACTTGGATGAAAGCTTCATTGGGATAGCCCCCTCATTTGACTAGGTTTTGGTTTGTGTGCATGCGTTCATCCGTGTCCGGTGTCCGTCCGTCCGTCCATCTACTTGTACATGTATATACAGGCCTTGTCTGCAAGATATCTTGAGAACTACTGAACGGAATTTCACCACACTTGGATGAAAGCTTCAGTGGGATAGCCCCCCTCATTTGATTATGTTTTGGTGTGTGTGCGTGCATTCGTCCATGTCCGGTGTCTGTCCGTCCGTCCATCTACTTGTACATGTATATACAGGGCTTGTCTGCAAGATATCTGGAGAACTACTGGACAGAATTTCACCAAACTTGGATGGAAGCTTCATTGGGATAGCCCCCTCATTTGATTAGGTTTTGGTGTATGTGCGTGCATTCATCCGTGTCCGGTGTCCGTCTGTCCATCCATCTACTTGTACATGTATGTACAGGCCTTGTCTGCAAGATATCTTGAGAACTACTGGACGGAATCTCACTCCCTTGGATAGAAGCTATAGTGGGATAGCCCCCTCATTTGATTAGGTTTTGGTGTGTGTGCGTGCATTCATCCATGTCCGGTGTCCGTCCGTCCGTCCGTCCGTCTACTTGTACATGTATGTACAGGCCTTGTCTGCAAGATATCTTGAGAACTACTGGACGGAATCTCACTCCCCTTGGATAGAAGCTATAGTGGGATAGCCCCCTCATTTGATTAGGTTTTGGTGTGTGTGCGTGCATTCATCCATGTCCGGTGTCCGTCCGTCCGTCTACTTGTACATGTATATACAGGGCTTGTCTGCAAGATATCTGGAGAACTACTGAACAGAATTTCACCAAACTTGGATGGAAGCTTCATTAGGATAGCCCCCTCATTTGACTAGGTTTTGGTGTGTGTGCCTGCATTCGTCCGGTGTCCGTCCGTCCGTCCATCTGCTTGTACATGTATATACAGGCTTTGTCTGCAAGATACCTTGAGAACTATTGGATGGAATTTCACCAAACTTGGATGGAAGCTTCATTGGGATAGCCCCGCATTTGATCAGGTTTTAGTGTATGTGTGCATGCATTCATCTGTGTCCGATGTCCGTCCAACCGTTCATCTACTTGTACATGTATATACAATGAAAATCGCTTCTTTGTAATTAATATTTTTAGATACGCAGCTTTGTTTAAGATACTTATTGCTACATTCATTTTATAGCACTTTCCCTTAAATGATGTGCCCATTCAAGGCAAGGTGGGAGGTTGGGGGAGACGTATGTTTTTGCCCAAAAAAACAACCAGCATAGGCTTCATGCCGGAGCGGCAACTCAAGGGTCAAAGCGGAACCTCTAGTTTATTGATTGGATGACTGATTTATTCATTTATTCTCTTAGACAATGCAAAGAATGCTTGCAAATCTGTTTTGAAAATGACATACATGTGCCATTTAGTATACATGTACTGTATTTATCTAGCCATGTGTACTGTTGTTTTGGTGAGACATCGATACAGCTCTTTCAATTTATTCCAGAAACAAATTAATGTAAGGGGAGGAAAACTTTTCTTTTTTTTCAAAGAAAGTACACTTACAATACCAGGGGTAAATATTTCTTCCCACAAGCCAATCAATTGGTAGAGACACCCTTACATTACATGTATAATAGCTGGGGTTCAGAGCCGAGGGGTTTCGATAGCGCAGCTTCATGTTTAAAAGATGATTTGATAAATCTCTGGCTGTCGAAAACTTTTTCCGGTACACTTAATAATTGGAGGAAATTTTAATTTAATTTAACCCACTGTCCTGCACCAGGTGCACGGCAGCATACGCTAAAATTGTGTGATATGTATTTTGTACATTGTATATTTTGACCATTATTGTTTCAAGTCCAGGCCTGAAATAAGCATTGCACACATGCACAAATGCATACATGTATTTTTGTCATAGTGTTCATACATTTTGATCGTCAGGTGCACAGAGCTAGTGCATGTAGCTAATCGTTGCGATATAACTGAAATAATGCTGAAAATTACCTTAAATCCCGTTCGCTCGCTCACTCACTCACTTAATTTGCAAACAAAGAGTCGAAAAATAGACCATCGATCATGCTGACTATAACATATGGCAGACTGCCAATTGTCGGGAAAAAATTGCAAGGAAATGTCCTCCATTCGACGAGGGTAACTATTACACTAGGGTATTATGGTATCCATACAGAGCCTGCTATTCTACAAGCTGTGCATTGGATTACCCCTGTGGGTATCTTTATCTAGGGCATCTCCTGCATCAGATGCTCCACACTATTTCTCAGTCCGCTTTCACCTCGTGTTTGACATTTCCAAACTGTACAAAATGAAGTGAACACAGAGCAATGTTCAAGCTTTTTTCTGCAGCCGGTTGGCAAATAAATGCAGTAAAAACACTGAAGAAGTGGGAAGTGAGAGTCGGGCAGTTGAATCTGCGGAGGAGAAACATGCATGAATCTCGCAACAACAACATCGGACATAGGCCTACCTATATGCCCAGTTTTCTTCACCGGTCGTTATTTGATTTTTTGGTAAATTTGTCGATTTAAAGAATTAACAAAGTGTTAAGAAGAAAGGGTTAGGGTGTTTAGATGGTGTTTCAGTACACATGTCCTCCTCAAGAGTGATACATCTTAACACAATTCAGATAAAACATCAAAACAATATTGATGCATTTGATTTTTACAGAAGAGCCCATTTGAAGGACGCAGTGAGACCCTGTATATAAGACTGATGCATGGCATTAGGAGAGCTCAAACCCGTAAACTTTACAGATTTCCGGATAAATTTATGTAGAAGGATTTAAAAAAAACTAGTATTTTTATTTTTGCATGTAGGCAAATTGCTGTGCATGAGAAATTTAGGTGCACACTGTGGATGTAATTGTTTTCTACCCAAATTCAAAGCTAATTGCATGTGTCTCTTAGACTTTGGCCATAGAAGTTTAGTAATCAGCAAGTGAGTCATCTGTACATGTGTACATGTTTATTCGAGGACCAATGAATGTGATATGATAATGACCATAGGGATGCATGTACATTGTTACCCATGATAAAGATCAAGTTGGTAATTAGATCAAACCTGAAATACAGTAGTGCCCTAACAGTATTGCGTGTCTGATAGACCAAATCCATACAGCCATTACATGTAATTACCAGGGACAACAACAACAACATACATGATTGCACTAATGATTACACTGATAACAAATTTATCCAGCTGTGACAACCTTTCCAGTTCTCCCATGATCAGAGGTCTGTATGCTGTCACAGATGTTTCCCCATTAGCTGCAGATCCATACTGTATTGTTAGTTTAGTTGTCTGGGCTGTGTATATTTAATATCCAGATGGTACAGGTTATGTGTTTGTCATTAGCTCGTTTTGTTTTGACTGAATGTGGAGTAACAGGTTTAGGTTTAAATCCCATAATGTAAACACTGATTATAGGGCAGTCAGGGTTCCCGCGGTCATGGAAAATCCTGGAAAGTCATGGAATTTAAAAATCGATTTTCCAGGCCTTGAAAGTCATGGAATTTTGTGTCTGGTCATGGAACTTCGTGAGAGGTCATGGAAAAAGTGAGAGGTCATGAAAAAATTAAATGGAACTTGAAAATGTCAGCCAGGTCAATATTTCTCTTGATTTTTTTACTGAAAAGGTGATTTTCCTGGACCAGCAAATCTCCTATATCAAAGGTCGCGTGTGGTCTACAATTGTGATCAAGTGTGTATCAGGGGAGGTAACTATGGTCTTGGAATTTGCAGAAAAACATTTTGGGACATGGGCGAGACTGTAGTCAAAACCACATAGCAAGCCAAATCATGTGGCGACAATGAACGATGCAGTTGCCTGTGTTTAGAAGGACCCTACACATGTCAAGAATTTCTGATATTGCATGGAAAAGTCATGGAATTTGTCCATAAAAGGTCATGGAAAGTCATGGAATTCAATCTGAATTCCTGTGCATGAACCCTGGGCAGTGCATTTATATGCCACTGCCCTGGGGTAATCATAATTGTTGTTCTCATTCAGCTTGTACAGTTGACAGATGAACATGTCATACAAACACCCATACATGTTAGACTCATCTTAACTTGCTAAGAGCAGTTCACGTTTCACTTAACACTACCCTTAGTTTATCGCTATCATTCGGCATGTATTTCACACGGCGCTACCTATCAACCGCAAAAGACGAATATCTGGAGGGAAATAATCCTTTTCGAAAGTTGTACACAACTGTATATAAATATTTTGACCTGGGCATCTCGGACATCAGACATGTTAATTTCACTTGAGTGCACGGGGCGCAAGACTGGGGGATTCTATGCGAGCAAGACTGGGGGATTCTATGCGAGACCAAAACGAAGTTGTGCGAATTAGCTATTTATTTCTCACTCTAATGGAACATGCTTAATTGTTGTCCCCCGCTACTTAGTAGGGGGGGATATTAGAAACACCGGTGTCCGTAATTCCGTAATTCCGAAATTCCGTAATTCCGTAAGATTTTCTTGTCCGGACAATAACTCGTGAACGATTTAACCGATCAACTTCAAACTTGGGGTGTGCCTTAACATTGGCGAGAGGATAGTTGGGATTGTTTTTCAGCAATGTGCATAATCCAATATGGCCGCCGTCAGCCATTTTGGATTATAGGCAGTTGGATCTTAGATTTTCTTGTCCGGACAATAACTCGTGAACGATTTAACCGATCAACTTCAAACTTGGGGTGTGCCTTGACATTGATGAGAGGACTGTTGGGATTGTTTTTCAGCAATGTGCGTAATCTAATATGGCCGCCGTCAGCCATATTGCATTATAAGCAGTTGGATCTTGTCCGGACAATAACTCGAGAACGATTCAACCGATCTACTTCATACCTGGGGAGTGCCTTGACATTGTTGAGAGGAGGATTAGGATTGTTTTTCAAGGACATGCTTAATCCAATATGGCCACCATCAGCCATACTGGATTTCATTGGATTTTAAGCAGTTTGATCTTGTCCGGACAATAGCTGGGATACGATTCAACCGATCTACTTCATACCTGGGGAGTGCCTTGACATTGTTGAAAGGAGGATTAGGATTGTTTTTCAAGGACATGCTTAATCCAATATGGCCACCATCAGCCATACTGGATTTCATTGGATTTTAAGCAGTTTGATCTTGTCCGGACAATAGCTGGGATACGATTCAACTGATCTACTTCAAACTTGGGAAGTCCCTTGACCTTGATGAGATCCCGGTTAGGATTGATTGTGTTTTATGAACGAGCATAATCCAATTTGGCTGCCAACTACCAGCGATATTGGATTATGTTGCATTTTAAGCAGTTGCATCTTGTCTGGACAACAAATCTAGAATAATTCAACTGATCGACTTCAAACTTGCAGTTTGGCTTCACATCGGTGAGAGGACAGTTATCATTGCTTTACAGTTACCTGTGTAATCCAAGATGGCCACCATCAGTCATCTTAGATTTTCAGCATTTAGATCTTGTCTGGACAAAACTCTAGAACGATTCAATCAATCTACTTCAAGCTTGGGGAGTGCATAGACATTGGTGAGAGGACAGTTGGTATTATGTTTTATGGATGTGCATAATCCAATCTGGGTGCCATCCGCAGTATTAGATTATGTTAAGCTCATCAGCGATATCTCCATTTTCAAATCATACTCTTCATCAATGATATGAGATTTCATCGACCAAATAAAATCGACCATAGAGGTCCATGGCCCCCGCAGCAGCAGCGCCAGTTATGGTGGATGTAATCCACCATAACTGGTGCTGCTAGCGGGGGACATGGACCTCTATGATCGATTTTTTTTCTTAAGAAAAATCTATTACAAATGGCCTAACATACTTGAAAAAACAATAATAAAATCGGCGGCAGTTCACAGGAAAATGATAATACTTTTTATTTTGTAATGGGGGCACTTCAAGGCCCACCAAGGGATCATTTCAATCGATCGCTTTCAGGAGGTACAGTTGTCTTCGTTTTATGAATGTGATTGCGTCAATGTCAGGTATCATGGGACCAAACGGATGTGACCATTTGGGAAACGCCCTAATAGTAATATACTCAGATATCACCCGTTAACGCATGGGTACGAGAAGAAGTTTCTACATATGGTCGTGCCATGCGTTTGAATGATGGTTAGAATGTGCCAGAGACCATATGAATGAGGAAATTTGTCAATTTTACAATGGCATGAGTTAGCATAGGGAATACAGATCATTTCATCAGCCAACTTACTGGCCCCGTGGGGCTCCTATGGACTGACAGGGCTCGAAATTGCCACAAGCCCGGCAGCCTGTGGTTGGTGAATTTAGAACTTGGCTGGTTGAATTTAGTTCTAAAGCTAGCTAACCAGCCAGAATTCAAGAATTCCAGCTTTGTATAATGAAATATACCCAGGGTTTTTTTCAGACAGTTTTTCATCGGGGTAACCCCGATGAAAAACGATTACAAATTGAGTTTTTGGAATTTTTTAAATTGAGTTTTTTTCTCGGAAATTGAGTATTTTCTGGGGTTGATAGTTTGCGCGCCGAAGGCGCGCTAAAAAATTGAGTTTCTGTGAAAAAAAAATTGAGTTTCTGTGAAAAAATAGTCGGAAGAAATATATAATTTGCGTCTGCCGGCAAGAATTTTTTTTGGCCGACGTTGCGGTCAATTGCAGAGACAGGGCGATATAAAGACATCATGTCTGAATACCTTACGTAAACCAGGATCGTTGTTGGAATCATAACGAAAGACATCAACAATTTTGGGGTAAAAGATTCGATCGTTACCTTTCCATTTTTATTTAACATCTTTCGACAGCGATTGGCAGCCATTTTCCTTTGACAGAGATACTGCATCAATAAATAGTTGTCTCCCTTGTTGCATTCGGAAACCAGGATTAGTGTGAAGTAGCGCACTCTTTCGCGGGCTCCCGACCAGCGCCCTCTGTAGCGCCGTGATTGGCTAATAAACAACCTTGACCCTACCAAGGCAACGTGACAATCGTTTGACAGTTCGACGAAAGGAAGGTACACACCGACGAGTTACGGTCCCGAAGAATTACAATCAATTAAATATACGAATGAACGCAGAAGGAATTGTATGGATAGCAGTTGCGTAGAGGGAAACCACCTTGCACTCTATGTCAATTTTTATCCCCAAATAAAGATCATTTTAGGCCTATTGCCTGTACCACATATCATATTCCAAACATGGCCGCCTGCATTCTGAAAGTGCATGTTGTAGCCCCATTCATTTCGTAAAAATGCTAGAGAGATGGTAATACCGCGTCATACTGGTCAACACTGGCAGAAAAAATACTTTTTGTTAGTATTTCATCGGTGGTGTAAATTTGAGATGGCCTGTGTACCACTTGACTTATTATGTCGGATTGTACTGGAATAAACAGTTGTTATGCAGCTACATTTATGTTGTTTAAGTACTGTGATGCTAGCTTCTGGTCAGCATCTGGGCAGAAATTGTAAATTACAGTTGATCGGGAAAACCCTAACCCGAACCCCATCACATGTCTGTAAAATGACTGCATATGATAGATCATCGGTTTGAGTAGCTTTGTCAATGCAGTCGCAATGGAAATTATGGCTGGTATGATAAATACAGAAATGTTAACATATCATGGATATTCATATATTTATTGATCTTGGACTCAATGATCAATCCGTTCAGTCAGTTTTGGTTCATTTCATATATCTGCATGTGTTGCATGGGATTTACTTTAGCAATTACACTTCAGTAGTTTATTTGTGTGAACCTCCATACCTCACTCTGAAGTACATGCATAACAAAACGGACATTCATGTTTATTATTATGCCATTTTTAACATTTGTATTTTTCTCTGCGATGAAAAAGCGATCAAATAAAAGATTGTTTGGAGTGTACTACTAAAATAATAAAAAATTGAGTTTTATATCTACTACACGACTAAAAAGTTGAAAAATTGAGTTTTATTGTACTTTTAGCGCAAAAAAAATTGAGTTTTTCAAGTTTTGAAATTGAGTTCGATAAAGGATTTTCGTCTGAAAAAACCCCTGTATACCAGCCTGATGATCTGGCAAAGTTTTATGGTAAATTCATGCCCTGACTGACCTGGGTGTCGTCGTGCACACTCGAGGCCATGGTAAGAATATGCCTCAGCCCATCAGAGACCTTGTCGTAAAAGGTGACTAACTGGAGCACCCGTGGAGTTACTTGGTGTGACAGGGAATCAGATCTGGGTGTTAAAAGGTTTCTGGTGTGAAAAGGAGTAGGACCCAAACACTGTGATCACTGAAACAGTGTTGAAAGTGACGTTAAATCATATTCACACACTCACCCAAACATACTACCCTACACTTGTCTTAAGAGGCGACTATCAGGGTCATCTGTGGAGTTTACATGTGTACGGGTGGGGGAGGACGATTTGATTTAATGTCACACTACTCAAGGTTATTTCACTCATGGTGACAGCCAGTTTGGTTGGTAGAGGAAAGGAATGAGACCCCACCTGTGGGGGTGCTGGTTGTGATGAGACCCAGTGCTTCGGATTTGAAAAATCCAGAAGAGCTAAAAATCGCTCTTCTAATTTTGTCAAGAAGAGCGATCACTCCTCTAAAAAAACCCTTCTAAAAACTGTTAGAAGAGCTATTTACGAGAATGGGGATGTAACTAGTAACTCCCATTTTATGATTCTTCTTGCAAGAAAAGTATTAGTATTATTTTCAAACTTCTTAACATTATGAAATGCAACATCAATATTATCCGACAATCATGTATGAAATGTTGATAATAAACGTAAGCGAAACCAGTTATCCCTGATGTGTTTCATTGTTATTCCTTTATTTTTTTCTGTGCCTTTCCTCGGATTCTGCGATCTTTGAGAATTTTGTCAATGTTTTGCACAGTTTGCGCGAAACTTCTGTTACGGTACCATGCCGTTTTCGGCCGTATACGATAGAACACCACCAGTGTTCCACCTTTTAAATGTTTCTAGTCTAACGGTTGGTGGAAGTCTTGTAGCCAGTTTGCTTATTCGCGGCCACAAACGATCAAACAAATCCCAAAATCAGACGAACGCACCAACAACAATATGTCGGTCGACACATCCACACACAGAATGCAACTGTATCCGCTGCTGTGATTGGTCAGTATTTACACAGCTGTAGAAATTTAACCAATTATAAGCGAGGACGTTCGGTGGGGACCAAGTTTAACTCCTTTGCCAGAAGAGCTCGCACACTTCCGGATTTTCGTGAACGAAACGTATTGCGTTTTCGTGGAAAGTTATTAAAGGTAAATAAAGATTATTCCATACCATAAATTCAAGAAGCGCAAAAAAAGAGGCTCTAAATTTTGATTCAGGCACGCGATTGAGCGCTTTCGCTCTCGCGCTTCTTAAATCCGAAGCACTGGAGACCCCATCTGTGGGGGTCCCTGTTGTGATAAGACATCAGTTCCAAACGTTGTGATATGACTAGAATATTGTTTAAAGTGATGTTAAGTCATATTTACTCAATCGTCCATTTTCCCATTATTTCCTCATTTCTCTCTCAGTTTAATGTTTTATTTGTTCGTCAAAATGAACACATTCTTTGATCATCAGATTTTTCAAGGTTTAGGCTATTCAAAGATACTTTCATTCGAGGCTCTCATGTAAAAAGCAACACTGAAGGCTGATGAGGATGAAAAACAAATTTTAGGTTTGCATGTGCCATCCCTTACCAAGGCTTCTGGCAACTAGTTACAGCTTGCGGCAATATTACCGCAACTATGTTGCGGCAATAATGTTGCAGCAATATTGCCGCAACCTAACTCAAATACGAAAAGCGACTATGTTGAAGAAAACTTCCGGCAGCACTGTAGGATAACATGGACAGTGACCATGTTGCAGCAATATTACCACAATGTTGTGGCAATATTACAGCAATATTGCCAGAAAGAAAACTTCCGGCATCACTGTAGGATAACCAGGACAGTGACCATGTTGCGGCAATATCACTGCAATGTTGCGGCAATATTACCGCAATATTGCCAGAAAGAAAACTTCTGGCAATACTGTGGGCTATCCCAGCTGCAGGGATAGTCAAAACCATTTAGTTTTTATCGAGCCCGTAGCTTTAGCTGCGAAAAGCTCGATATAGGTGCCACAATGATGTCCGTCTGTCTATCTGTCTATCTGCAGGACCAACTAAATGTTAAAGTTTTGGACTTGGAAAATTTTTCCTCAGGACCAAGTAAGTGTTAAAGTTTGATCCTAAGGCCTGCCCGACCGCTGAACCCTCATAATTCAGATGCTTACATCGGGCTACACATATTGAACCCATCCACTACCCTCGGGGAGCATGTCCCCACCCCTAGGACCCCAGGACCAAGTAAATGTTAAAGTTTTGGACACAGCTTCTCGGCCTCACCTATGTCTCCTAAACTAAGGCCAGCCCGACCCCCTGAACTCTCATCTATTCCAAATGCTAACATCTGGCTACACTTATTGAACGTATCCACTACCCTCGGGGAGCAGGTCCCCATCCCTGGGGCACCGAGCCCCACCCCATATCTCCTAAAGTAAGCTTTGCCCGACCCCATATCCTCATATAGCAGGGATTGAAAAGTAGCCGTTTTACTCGCCAAATGCGAGTAGATTTGTATTTTGGCGACCAGGAATAATGCTACAGATCGCCAATGGCGACAATCAAAAAAAGCAAGGTGATGGTTGTTTAGCAACGAAAATAGATTATACGTGTTCAACAGCCCGGTGATTTCGTTTTCAAGGAAGTCCCCTCAATTTCCGTGCAGTTGTCTTGTCCCTTATGGTCATGTTACGATACGCAGTGCACACAGGTTCAGAAACCGGCATTGTCTATTCAAGCCGTATGCTGTTCGCCTGGTTCCCGATGATGCCATGTGACTGGGCTTCGTTTTCGATTCTTTCGAAGTTGACATTTCCGCCATTTTAAGTTGCATTCGGTGACGGTAGACACACGGTCGAAGTTTGTAATAGCATTATTCATCCTCACGTTTATGATTCTTATAACCATGGCAAAGCAGTCCAATCTTATGCAGTTTTTGACCAGCAAACGGCAACTATCCAGCGGTTCAGTGTCTGGTGGCGAAGGAAGTTCGACTTAGTCGGGAAGAAACCGATCAACGACCAAGTAAAAAAAGTTGCGTCGCAGTTTTCAGCAAAGCTGGGCGAAAAAAGACCGTGGTTGAAGTACGACGGTGGAAAACAACTCCTGTTTTGTGAACTTTGCAAATGTCATATCGGGAAATAAAAACGTCTAATTTCGTAGATGTCACTTGACAAATCTTACACTGTAGGAGTTGTCAAGTGACATCTAAGAAATTAGTCCGTCCCATGCAGATAATATATATTCCGAGACGTTTTCGGCGATATTTCGGAGACCAGTATGCAATAGGACTTAAAAGCATGTAAACTTCTCACAGTGTCAGTATATCAACTAAAAAATATTATTTTTTTCCCCATATTTCATTAAAATCTGTTGGGAATTGACGAAAATCACCAATACCTAACATGTTATTCTGGGGCTACGATGACGTTGATTTGCCAATGTTAGAACATGCAAGCTTGACATCAGGACGTCAAAAATAACCTACAAATTCTTGTTTTCACGATATGTTGAGAACTGCTGGAAAGATTTTCTTGATACTTTGGAATAAAATTGGTACTTTTTAGTTTATCTCGTGTGTGAAGTTTCAATATCCTCCAATCAATTGTCTCCGAAATATCGCCGAAAACGTCTTGGATATATTATCTAGGACAGACAGTAGACGTTTCTTTTATTAATCCTGTTAATCGGTTAAATTTAATTAATTTGTTAATCCTGTAACAGCAGGATTACCTGTAAGTTACAGGTAATTTAAAATAAAAGACAACATTGAAACCAGTTGGTCATTTTATTTTTTTAATGTCTTTCGATTTTATTTCCTCCGATTTACACCGTAAATAATTGGCCCCTAGAAATTTCTGATCTAGGGGCCAATGGCTACTAGGTCATAATGAAACATTTCAACCCCTGTATAGTTTGGGAGCTCAGATCATCCTGTACACTTATTCAACCCATCCACTAACCCCGGGAGCATGTCCCCACCCCTGGGGCACTGAGCCCCACCCTATTTCTTAAACTAAGCATTGCCCGACCCCATACCATCATATTTTTCCACAGCTTTCATGATCCTACACTTATTCAACCCATGCGCTACCCATGGAAGCATGTCCCCACCCTCGGGGCACTGTGCCCCACCCCCACCATCCATCACCTAAACTAAGCTTCGCCCGATGCCATATCCTCATATTTTCCTGACGCTTACATCATGCTACACATACATTGCCCAACTCCATACCCTCATATTTCAATTTCTAATTTTATATCTCTTATATGTGATACTAACCTGTTATTAGCCATGAGATGCAGTGTACATTGTACATGTACAGGCATACATACCAAATCACCTACAGTATATTCCTTTATAGTATTTACTAATAGTTTGGTGACATTATTTTATTTCAGAAGTACAATATCAAAATAACCGGCGGGGGAATCCCACAGTACCGAACCCCTGTTAGTTTTTAATTTCGTGTCGCCTTAAATGAAGGACGCCATTTCCTTAAATTTTGCTATCAAATTCTGGTTGACCCTAAAGCTTTTGCACAACCATATCTGTGTGCACACATTTAACTCACTATATTAATTAAAACTGAGTTTGAATTAGTTTGTGATGTCTCAGTCTTTACCAGTGCACATTATTATGGAGCATTACAGTATGATTGAACACAGTTGTCATTGTTCATTCTTTTATTTGCATACAAATGCGAGGATTTACCACAGTGGTGACCAGTGTCCTATTGCATACTGGAAATGATAGATTTACTCCAACTATTGCATTGTTATTAGCTTATTAGTTTGTTCACGTATCACCACACAAAGTTACACCAAGAACGTGCTCCAAATTGCACACCTATTCTTCCTAACTATACATGTATTTATCAGATCTATGCAATGGGAGGTGTAAGCTTTCTTTCGAAAAAAATGTAATCTTTATTGGAAGTTATATAATATAGTTCCTCCTTCGATCCAACCTCAACATCACTAATATAGAAATCATATTTCTTAATAAATGTATTGTTATTTTAAATGATGTGCATTGCCAATGATGTGCAACCTCAAATGATGTGCCACCCTGAAGGGCTCGATCTTTTTGCGAAGCTGCATGTCTAATTAATTTTTTAAGTATGAACAATGTTATCAGCATAAATTAGCTCTTCAATGCATTGGCACACGTTGCTAGAACAAAATGTCTTAGACACATACTGCAGTTAATGAAATAGTAAATACAGGGTGCGAAATAGCCCTTTGCCCGGTTGCCCAGGGCAAACTAAATTTTCTTTGGGCAACCAAATTCTGTTCAAATTGCAATGCATTTGGATGTGTTTGTTGCCCGTGCTTGTCGGTGGGCAACTAGAATTTGTTTGTCTATTTCATTCCCTGAAATAACACAAATCTTTTGGGCGGGGGCAAAATTGAGGGCAGGGAGTGATGATAAATGAACTACGGTAAGCGATCCATATATACGATCATCTTTCGATTTACGATCGACCCCATTTTTTCGGGAGATTTACGATCGGATATTCTAACTGATTTACAATCACCCACAAATTCTAAAATGAGATGATCTAACTTAAATTCGATCGCACACGGTCGGCAATAGCTAGAATGAATATGAACAGATACGCAACATTATGCGCAAGATCGGCAGTATCGACGCATACGCAAAATGGAGTTGTTAATGTGACCTAAACCAAATCTAAACAGCATATATTCCTGAATGGTAAATAAAAACAGCTTCGTGTAAAATATAATAGTTGCGCGAGTGTCAAATTATTTCTATTATATTAAAAACGATAGACATATTCTTTTTGCGAATTCAAGAAACAAACGTGTGACGGTCTTGCAAATATTGTGAAAAATTATGCTGAGACCAATAGCCGCTCACTGCGGGAATTAAATGGTTGCCGATTTGTTCTTTAACTAAGGGTCCGATGTCTGCGATTTTGTTTAATAAACGGATGATATATGGAAGGATAATGATAGAAATGTTTCTCTGTTAGGGGCCTACTTATCCCCCATCACGGCTTCAGTGTTTTGTCGCCACCTGGAGTTATTATGTTAAATTATCTGAAATTGTTGAATGTTGTAAAATAGAGAGCTGTTAATTGATCTTTGTTTCTACTGGGACGAATATTATACTCGTCCCAGGTTTCTATAAGAAAATACGTGTGTTGGCTTCTTTTGTTTCAAGTCATTTTCGCTGGCTATCCAAAATCCGCCGTTGATACCGGCCGGTTCGATAAAAATGCTGTTGTTGACCCTTCAATTCAGCGCTCGTGAAAGATCACAATGCTACATAAGATATTCCATTCCTTTTCTTCCGATAAAAGCCTTCAAAGCCAAGATAGAACAAGTTTGAATGAGGGTGTTGTAAAAATTATATACGGGACAAACAGGCTCCACACATTAACACCAAAACCCCCTTCAATTGCCTCTTGCTGGTATATTTATTATTATTATTATTACCATCAGTAAAGTCCACTTTATATGAAACAAACTTGAAATGATTGAGGTGTTCACATGGCAGGGCGTAATAGTATAACCCCTCAGGGCCCCTTACTTTCCAAGTCTTGACAGACTCTCCTTTGATATTTAAATTGTCAATGGCTACATTGTTTTGAGTCCTAACTCCTCTCACCAGTGTAACAATCTGTATTCACATTTACCTGGAGGTGTCTGTTGTGGGATAGTCTTGCAAATGAAGTGTTTAGTTTATTTTTAGCATGTCCAGCTGTGAGCATATTTGTTTTAATGATCTTGCCACGCTTCCCAGCTTGTCCTTCAGAGAAATCGACATCAAATGGAAGAATCCAAAGTCAAGATAGGGGTGTGCGGGAGGGTTAGGTTACCAGCAGAGGGAATTACACTAGTACTCCCTGTTAAATCAAGATAGAAGGGTCCAATACTATAGTCCACAGGGGGAATCTGGACTGCATCACGTGCAGCATGCAAGTTTCACCCAGACTAGAAATGACACTTATTCATATGCAAATGAGATCGTGTGTAACAACATAGAAGTGACTGCCTGGGGAATACCTTGCCCCTTCTGAAGCCCGGATTCAGCTCTGCGTGGGGATGCGCCATTCACCAGCAAGAGGCGATTGGGGGTTTCAAAATAACGTTGCAGTATTATGGGTTTTTGTGTTAATTAATGTGTGGCCCCTGTTTGTCCCGTATATAATTTTCACAACACCCTCATTCAAACTTGTTCTGTTTTTATCGAACCGGTCGGTATCAACGGCGGATTTTGAATAGCCAGCGAAAATGACTTGAAACAAAAAAAAGCCAACACACGTATTTTCTTATATAAACAAAGATCAATTAACAGTTATCTATTTTACAGCATTCAACGATTTCAGATAATTTAAGATAATAATAGGTGGCGACAAAACACTGAAGCCGTGACCGGGACAAGTAGGCCCCTAACAGAGAAACAATTCTATCATTGTCCTTCCATATATCATCCGTTTATTAAATTATTATTATCAATCGCAGACATCGGACACACCACTCTAGGTTTTACAGAATGCACTCAATACATGTATATAAACAATGCAAAGCACATGGTAAGTTACAATAAATTCTATAACAGAGGAAGGCCGCGCTGCGGGAAAGTAGATTTGACTCCACGCATTTTATAATAGTATACATCGCAAGGCAGGTTTCTGTATGCAACCGACTTTGAGCTCTCACCCTTCCTGGGCAGACGGGGCCCCACGTGCGTTACGCACGATCAATATACAGAGTAGGTCAGACAGGAAGATGGGGGGACACCTAGGGGTTTAGCATATACGGTTGACAAATAAGTTAACAATCGCAATCAACATCCGTCGAATGCCATGTATCAAATTTGTTATATAAATGTCATACAAATACGTAATATAATAATGTGTGGTTTGATATCATAACGAAGTCCTTATTCGTCTATCAAATTTCTTCAAATTACGAACATTTTAAGGAGCTTAATTCACCAAATTGTTCACCCGATTAATGTATCATTCTTTATGATATTTTGTCACATCGGACTTTTAATAAAACCAAATCAGTATGGTGAAATTTCTTTGTCGAAGTTTAATATTATATAGTTCATCTCGTTTTCTTCCAAAAAATAATGTATTACGTTATGTAGGGCTATGGGTGAATCAGATTTCTTATAAACAAATTTATCTTATTAATGTACAATGCAATGACTATAATTATCGCGGCAATTTTTACGTTGTGAACTAGGGGAGATAATCGGATATATCGTGCTTTTCTCTCACTTCCGCGATCTAATGTTTTCGATCGAGCCGATTTTTCTCGTCATTGCAGAGGGGCGTACGATCCAATTTTTACGATCAAGCATCCATTTTGGGACTAAAAAATCACTTCCGGCGATCGAATATTTGGATCGCTTACCGTATTAATTTTAGTGACCCCAATAGATCGTTGGACAGTATGGAAATCAGTCGTGTTTCTTTCCCATCATGAAATGTGCACCATGAGCAGGGGTTTAGCCAGAATCGGGAAACAGGGCGTCTCACCCAGTTACTATCACAGGACAACTAGGCCGGGGTTCAGGGGCCGCCTAGGCCCCGTAAGCCCCAGGGGTCTAGATGCTCTGAGATGCATTCTAGGGCAATTCTGGCCATGTAGAGAGCACATCTCTGAGCCTCTTTCTACATACTTTCAGATCATTTTATGCACTATAAAAATGGAACAAAATTTAAATTTTCAAGGAAAGCTTTTGGTCACTCTTCTCAAAATTGCCAATGCAATGAAGAATAATATTGGAGAGAGTGATCACTCTTTTATCACTCACGTAAACCAGAATCCAGTGATTTTTTAATTTTAAATTATACTTAACTTTAGGGTTAATAACTTAATTTGTTCAGTTTTCATTATTTTTTAGTTTGGTCTGTTAATTTGTTTTCAAACATGTACCTTCTATATCAATGTTTTTTCTTCATTTGTTTTATTTTATATAGCCGCTAAATAAGTTATGTAAGAACTACAATGAAATAGGGCCTTGAAAAAGAAACGTCGTTGTTGATGCGTTTTGGTGAAAACAATAACCTGAAATTTTTTGCCTCGTCACTCCGAGGCCTTAGCCGACCTACTTGATGATACACTGTGCATTGTATTTATCGGCATCATTGAGATGCAAGAAAAATGTTGGTCCACGCTTGCGATAACTTTATCAGCTATATTATTTTGCGTTTTTTGCAACAGAGAACTGGTGACGGTGTTCGCCAGTTTCTCTTTCATTAAGGAGGCCGCGGGTCACACATTGCATTTGCCGGTCAGCTGGCGGTTAGTTCATCGTCATCCCTCGAACAGAATCCGACGTACATGACTCTACGTTTTCCTTGCTGAAGAAATCTATCCATAATAGGCCTTGTTAGTTCGTTTTGACATCTTGCCGCTTTGAAATTCTCTCGCAGAGTAAAACCAATCTCCGCGCAGATAGACTGATTTGTTTAGGGAATGATATCGTAGTACCCTTGTGCAGAGAGCTGAGAGACCACATTCTCAGTGGCTAATATGCTGTAAACTGCATACGGTAGTGGGTTGGAAAATCCACGCGCGCGTGTCAGATGATTTGAGAAAACCTTTAGGAACGGGTTTGCCCTCGTTTTCAAGCTCATGCCTTCGATTTCTTCGACTCGATGGGATTTCCACGTGGTCGACGTCCAACAATCCATAACAACTACAACAGCCACGTTTGGGTTTGTTTTTCCACAGGTTTTTGTTTGATTATTTTGTCCTTGGAAAGCACACCGTCCCGGGGATATGCATTAAACATTACAAATAAAGAATAGCCGTCCCATTTTTGAACTGGCCGTCTCAATGTCACACACTGAGGTTGGCCGACGGCGAGACGCATTGCTGGCTAAACCTATGACCATGAGTAACTTTAGCTGACTAATGTTGTAAGTACAGGTGGCAGCAGAAAATGCAAAAAGAAATAAATTCCCGTTATGCCTTGGTTCGTAGAGCGTTTCGGAATGATCATGTATACATCTTTTATTCTTCTAATCTTGACTGGTTCGGATGGCTAATATAAATGGATCTACGGCCAAAAGATGCTCAGTTTCGGTACTGGAACCACCGGAGTTGACATGTGAATGAATGAATCATGGGTGACAACCCTTGTTGTACATGTACCAATCTTTGTGCACTGAGGTATTCTTTGAAACTATCCAGAGATGTATTTCTGCAATGAAGCTAATTTGCAGTGCAGTAGATGGAGAAAACTGTCCAGTAATTGAACAGTCAGGTGTCTCAAGAACCACTTGCCAGTTCAGTGTTCTAATTCTCCATCCAGATTCCGCGAGCATGGTGAGTTGTCACATATCTTCAATTTTCTCTATGACTTATTCGCAAGTAAATCTAGAGACAGAAATTAACAGATATGCATGGTGACCTACAGCAATACAGACAAAATCTATTTGGTTGCATTTTCGAAGGAGTCTTATTTAATAAAAATAATAAACCAACCCAATAAATCCAGAGATTCTTTGCAAACTGGTGTACAGTCACAGGCTTTTTCCCAGATGTTTCCGTCAGTATTTTCAAATAAAAAACTGTGAAACTATTGCACTGTTAACTTACAACGCAGAGTGTTTAAGGTGTAAATTTCATTCAATATCATCAGGCTGATAACTATTCACGGTACAGTATGATATTGTCTGTTCCGGATGCTATTTTACCAATGAATCATGTGTTGTTGTTCAGTGTCGACTGCGGTTCAGTTGCAAGATTATACTCCCACACAAATAGATTTCGGCATATAGTTCATGTAAGATGAAGTGACGTGAATTTAGGGGATTTCCAATAGTAGTAAATGGGGAAGTGGTTGGCCATTGTTCCATATGCTAACATGTGAAGTCACGCTGAAAAGCGGTATCTCCTCTTACATGAACTATATACCTAGATTTCCCTCTTCTGAGTACCACTCCACATTCCAAAGAAAGAATAAATCATTGAATATATGATTGTCTTGTTTTGTAATTAGCGTCTGCACTCCCTCACATGGTCTCTCCTCTGTTCTCAATGCTGCATGCCAAAAATATATGCCTCAAGAAGTGTATGTATAAAAACCCGGACTTAAACCTAAAAATCGGATCTCTCGATCAATAATTTATTTTCTTTCATGAGAATACTACCAATTTTCACTTAGAAAACTGAACTGTTTGAAGAATAAAATAATCCTTGTCATTTTTAAGGACAGTAATTAGCCTTGATTAAACTTGTCACACTGCTTCTAATTTTCTGGTCCGCTTCAGGATTTTCTGCAAATCTGCAATTGTTATGCCATCATGCTCATCTGGCCTTTGCTGGGGTTCAGTTTTCGTGGATTCATTTCTTGTGAACTGTGAAGCAAAGGCCCAGAAGAAAGAAATATTAGCGTACTTGAGCTACATCAATGTTTAAAACTGCTGCTAATTTCACAAGTCTCTATAACTATTGGAAATCCAAATGTTGAAGACAACAACAACCTGTCGAATATCCGTCTCATCTGGGGGGAGGGGGTGTGAAGTTGGTGTATCTCGACAAGGGCACTGTGGACAAAAGCCTCATCATACAAAAGTCCCAAGTGGACAAAAGCCCTAAGTGGACAAAAAACCCAGGCAATTCCAGAATTGTGTCAACTGTTCCTATCAATATATGCCTGCAGGTGATATCAACCACAGGCATTATTGATAGGAAGAGTTGTGGTAAAATTCTGTCAGGCCCATAGTATAAAAGAAATTCTCTCCAAAGAAAGCCACCTCGAGCTCTTGAATCTACAAGTTATTATTGAGTTTAATATGATTTCTTCCAAACTATTTCTGATCGTCAGTTTTGAGATGCCATTTCAAAGACTGAATTGTTGCCGCAATGTCAGCAGAACTAGCTGTTGCTAGCAGTGACAAAATTACATCTATTTCCCACCCGTTCTGGCAACAAAATTATGTTGCGGTAATATTACGGAGATATTGCCTCAACATTTTTATTGCGATAAGGGATATGGCACTGTGGAGCAAGGAAAGCCATTGAGGTCATCACCATATGGCACTGTGGAGCAAGGAAAGCCATTGAGGTCATCACCATATGGCACTGTCATGACTGTGTGGCAAGGAAAGCCGTTGAGGTCATCACCATACAGGGAACGAAATATACATTGATTTGTCGGATATGTCAGGCAAAACAACGTACTGTCTGGTAAAATTGGTTTGTCCCTCGGACAATTGTCCGACGCAGTTTATCAGCCCTGAATCTCTAGAAAATACAAAACCGGCGATGAGATCGCTAAAAAAGGCAACCGCTTCATCTTAGTTTTTTTCCCCGAATTCATGTGCAAATTTCAACGAAAGTCAACTCGCCATGCTTGATGTTGTTGTTGTTGGGGAATGGAATGTTGAAAGGGCAGTCCTCGTGACCTACATTTTGATTGGTCTGAATTATCGACATCATCCTTTCACATTTAACAGAACTTTACATCTCAGCTGTTTGTCAGGCAGTTGAAAGGATTTATAGGCCGTCAGGTGAAGCGGAACACGGTCACACGGAATGAGGTGTACATTGAAGGGAATCCTCATGTTCGGTCGAGAAAATGGCGGGCCGGTAAAACTTTGACTTTACACCAAAAAAAAAAGTCCGCGACCAAGGGGAATTAGAAAGATCGGAAATACTGCCCAATAGTACAGACAAAGCTCTGCCTGCATGCATTGCCATCTAGCGCGGCAGTGACATGAAATTTTAAGGACGATTTTAAGAAAAATCGACCATGGTATGATTACAGCTCTGGACGTTAATATGTGTGAGATAAACCAAAAGTAATAGTCCGGTGGCTTAAGACCAGATTTTCACTTTATCGTGACAGAGTGGAATAAAGCACCAAATTTGGCACACGTGTCGTCAGAGGCATCGAGAACAATATTAGAAGGGGTGCCCCCGATTTCGAGGCCCAGGAGGCAATATGTGGCCCATTAGGGGCCCGGGGTCATTTTGGGCCTATAAATGGCAATTTTTATCCCAACGATTTTCAAAACATCATATATTCGCCATCCTTTGGGGTAAGAGTCTGAAAATTTCCACACTAATAGTGTTGGCAATGGTCTAGCGAGAAATGCAAAATAATCCAAGATGGCCGCCATAATGATTTTACAGCTACGTCAAAACCAAAATGTGGTCAATTTTTGACGAATTTTGAATTATTTTTTTTTAATTTTTTTCTTGGTGTTAAGTATACAGTAAATATTAGAAATTAATCATATATAACTGACTCAGATAGCACGGCAGTACCTGACTGACCTTTGCCAAACTGGATCAAGTTGGACCAGATCCTTATATATGCAATAAATTCGTTGGGGCTACCATACAACGAAACCCGTGACTGGACAATGCATAGCTACCAAGTGAAATGTGTCGTACTAATATAGCGTTAGACTTCCATCTACACATTTTTGAGTATGTTATTCGAGATTACTGCTGCTGAAGATGAAGTGGCGGCGCCAATGCGAAAGCTCTGGCCTATTGAAGAGAGTCAATGCCGATTAAAGAGATTCCGTTTTTTACATGAGCTGAGAAATAGGCAGGAAAAACGGTCGCATCCTCTGGAAATTGGAACAGGGCGCCGGCCTCGGATGTGAAATATGTAACCGAAAATAAACACGGGTTGCTAGAACTGGACAATATCTAATATTATCAGTATAAACAAATGAACTGTTTTATGGGATATGTTGTGCTTGAAGCTGCGGATAATAATGTGCATGCTTTTTAACCGGCCAGATTGATCGGAGAAAGAGACATCGTTGTATGAAAGAACATTGCTATTGCAGTCTTGTTATGAACTATAAGACAATTCACTAATGCATAAGAATGCATGAAATGCTACCAAGGTCATTGCTCGTAAAAGAATTACATGGATACGATGTGGGGTATAGCATAAAATATCTTATAGAGGATATCCTTAGTTATGGGCAATCTGGTATCCGGCCGTGTAATTTTGACATGCCCGTAAATAGAAATTTGGCAAGGAATAACTGCGCAGGATCGTGTACTGCAGCCAAATTGTGCGCATAACTGATAGCCGATACGAATTTATAAGCTGTGGAGGGTGCATACTTGTTGAAATGCAAGAATGCTTTGAAGGAAACCAACTGTGACGATGAGATGAGGAATACCTTACTGGCACACTGACCAGTGTTATTGAGGAAATCTCTATATAATTGTCATGCGCGCTTGTATTCTTTCAAGGAAGATTCAGCAAGGGACGGCGTCAGAAGAACAACAGACAGGGTATTGGGTGCGAAGAGCGATTGAGTCAAGGGGCTAGAGACAGCGCTTCCTGGCATTGTAACTGTGAGAGTTTGTCAGAAATAAGGTTGTTCCGAAATATGTTTTGACCTGAACAGAATGTCATTTCGAAGACAGGCAAAGTTACTGACGCACTAATTTCAACCACAGCCATATTATCACAAAGAAAGAAAGGTTATGATTTGCCAGTTTATGGCCCCAAATTTCCACGAGGATCCGAAAACAGCCGACAAACCCAAGTACCAGCAGCGTCGAAATTGTATACCCAATTTGGAGAAAGAAAATTAATTTTCCGTTGAAAGACTCCAGGAATACAAGCCAGGTATTAGCACAGGCTCTAGCTTTACTCAAACGAATGTGATGGTGAGCCTGTGATACAACTTTTGTTAAATTCTATCAGGCAGCGGAGAAATGCCCTGCCGAGCACGACGACTTTACAGGCAAAATTGTGCCCGCCAATGAGAGACTGCAGTTCCACAAGTCTGACCTTTGTGCGTCGCGAGAATTCACCCAGCATGCTTTTTAGTTTATGAATTTTGTCTCCTGAAAATGAGTCCAGCTGAATCGATGCATAACCATAGTAGTTGATGGGTAGTAAGTAGGTCCTAGCATGTTTGATTGGAATGTTCAAATACTCACACAAGTAAGTGAAAGTGTTGAGAGCTATAGAACAGTGCGCCACTTGCACCTACGAATATGAAGTCATGCAGTATGTGGATGACCTCTGATATGCCGAATTTTGTAGCCATAACCGATTGCAGAGAATTACTTGGGCTCTTATATCTTAAAGGATGTAGAGCATCCCATCAAGAGACACCGATACATAAATGCGGAAGGCATCATCTAAATAGATTTTTGCCATCAAGCTTTAGTGGCCATGTTTTGAACTAGTGCAATCGCGATATCTAATGTCTACGTATTCAACATATCAGGTCCTGTTGAATCGCACCGTTAATAGACAAGGCAGATTTTCCAGGGTAAGATAAATTGTGTATCACCCTAAAAGTATTAGGGGGGGGGGGGGATTTTGCTTAATGTCACACTCAAGGTTATTTCACTCATATGGTGACAGCCAAATTTAGTGATGGAGGAAGCTGGAATACCGGAAGAGAACCACCTCCGGCCCTTCGGCAAGTAACTGGCAAACTTTAGCATATGAAATCCTTAAAGAGCTCGGCCATCACGAGCCCCTAAAATTATTAGATTTCATTCTGGGGACTAAGGCTAAGTTTTAGTAAACCTTATTGTCAAAAGCAGGAGTTTAGAAGGGACCAGCAACTCGACATTTCGACAACTCTTTGTCTAATTTAGCTTCTACGATAGCAGGGTTTGCATAGCCGATGAATGATTACGCGAGATAGTAAAGGCATATTTTCTCGAGTGTCAAATATCGAAACGGTTTGCGAAACTTCGAAACAAGTAAATCTATCTCAGGGTAGTCATTTAGCACAGTTTTGGCTTTATTCCAGTTGGTGTTGGAAGAGTAACTCCCTTTGCCACATGCTAATTTACATGTAAGGAGCCGGGAAGAATCCAATTGGCAACATTTGATGTAGTTCACAACCGTGGCATGTACGATAACATGAAATTTCATCCTTTGAAACAGATTTGTTTTTAGTACCGATAATCAGCATTGAGAATAGGGCGCGGGTGACCATATTGGATATGTATAGAAAAGAAAATAGCCAATAGCCTTCATGAGTGCTTAATCGAGTCAATCATAACAGAGCTGCATGGTTCATACTTTATGTAAGAATCGCGAGACAATGCATACAATAGCCAAGTCTGGGGATACAATAGCCAAGTCTGGGGACAACAATGTGTCTAGACAAGTGCCTTTTCAACGACACAAAAACCCAGACAATAGTTCCTACATGAAGTATCAACCACAGAGCTACAGGTACAGAAGCTTTTCAATGGATTTATAAATATATATGATATATATATTAGCATATATACAAACACACATACATGTGTATAGCAATAATACCATTATTAGTGACGCTCTGGCGGCCATGTTGGATATTCAACGGGTAATAAAGTTTCCAATTATCGTTATTATTTTCTTCTTGGGTCAGTCAGGCTCGTAGAAAACTAATTTCGTGTAAAAAGGCGATTCAAGCTCTCAAATAGTCGCCAACAGGAGGCTGCTGTATGTATGATGGCGGCCATATTGGATTTATGCAAATTAAAGGCCTTCCACCTCCTGTAGAAATGGGCACCCCTTCTGAGATCATTCCTTATGCCCGAATGAGCCTCTCTGCAAAATATGGTGCTTTATTCCAGTCAGTCACGATCTTGACCTTAAGCCACCGGACTATAAAAGGCAAAGGTCGCTTGAGAAATTCATTTGTGACTTGTTCAGCAAATCTCAGAAATAGTTCAATGAAGCAAAACATCAGTTTGTCTGACAATAACTTTTGTCCTGACAAAGATGAAAATGTCCGGCAACTTTTTTGACCAGCACCTGCTGATGATTTTGAATATTTCTACCCCTGCCATATGGCACTATGCGGCGAGGAAAGCCATTGAGGTCATCACCCAATGGCACTGCAGAACTGGATATGGAAAATTGCTGTTGCTAGGTGGCGCAAAGGAATAGAATGAATTTATCACCAAGAAACTGAAACTTATATAATTGGATTTTAAAATTATTTTATTGATTAAATGAAGGGGAGGCAATCAGCATTTGAAATCATAGTTTTATTATCCATTTTATTTGTTGACGGCTCCTTTGTAAAACAGTCCCATTGTGACTGACCATGGATTCCAATAAAAACCTAAACCTAGTTATCAAATAAATTGTAAGCTTACATACATGTATATATGGCCAATAACATTAATGCTTCAAATGACCAACATACATATAAATATTGGTCAGTGTTGTAGTGACACTAATTTTAAGCTACATGTATTGACATGTTGATAAATGGGAGATTCTTTTTACATTGTGGTCTCTTCAATGTCTGTATTAAATTATGTGTGTTTGCGTGTGGGAAACACCATCTCAAAGACTTTAATGAGCCTTTGGTGACTTTTCAAGATTGTTTGTCCCCCAGGTTGGTTATTGTTCATTCATGAGTGAATGATTCTCTGACAGTGACAAAGAACATGGCCGCTTTCCAAGAGCATGCAAGTACATGTCAACTTACCTGAAAAGATTCTACCTGTGTTTGTTTGGAAATAGATCTCTGGCACTGCTAATTATACTGCTACTATAGGTGTTTTCAGTTCCTGGTGTTAATCCAACTATTGAAGGAAGGGAGGCAGATTTTATTAAACTTCAGAAATGATGTGTGGTGAATTATTCAAGATGACTGCTGTTGCCGTCATGGGTTGTTTATAAATTTATCCATTGACTAATTATGCCTGATCAATAACTTCAGACAGAAATGTGACTTAAAATACACTTACTCTGTGTCTCACAATTATTGATACAATGGAATGGGATTTTCTGCAATATATCCGAGCCAAGTTTCTCAGAGCATGCAGTGAAATTTCGCAAATCATGTGAACATTATTGTGCATTTTTTATCCTGAAATTTCATGAAAATCCAACCACAATGTTGGTCAAATTCATCAAATGAATTTTGCTCTGACAATTTTGCATGTTAAACTATGACGTCATTGCAACCAGTCCCAATGTTACAACATTCCAAGCCCAATGTTATTGGGCTGTTATAAAAATAACATGCAAGGTAGGGGCCTATTGGAGATTTTCTTTGGTTCTGAATAGATTTCCTTGAAATTACAGAATAAAACTAAACAAGTTACATGTACATATACTAGGAGGAATTGCTGAGAAAAATTGACTGATATATTGCTGAAAATCCCATTTCCTCGTAATGCGAGACAGATGTACATGTAGGTCGATATGTGCAGGCTTGGGCTAGAGAGCCAAAACTTTAATACTACACTGTATCTTTGGGTCATGGACCCTATACCTTGACTGGGTGGCAATGTGGCTTCAAAGACTAATCCCCTCCCTAACTCCAACCTAAAATACCATGCCTGCCTTGGCCACTTCATATGCGGTAATTTCGCCCCATCCTGCTGCCATATTTAATCCTGCAAAAAAAGGTTTCATCTAAAATAGTTTTCTCTAAAACATCAGAACTGCATCTGACATTTTTTTTTTATTTGAAATATTGCATAGGATATTATCCAGTACTTTGAATTTTATTTACCACATATTCATGCCAGGAGTGAGACTGAAGTGCAGGTTCATGCACATGTTTTTTTCAGCAATGCCACCATCTCTGGGAGGTTACTTGCACTAAAATGCCAAAATTATTCAAACAACATTTATTGTGCAAATTTCTTGAACTGTTGAACCAGCGACAAAATACCCTGGCATTGCTGGCTCTTGTGAAAAAACGTATGTGCATGAACCTGCCCTTCAGTCTCGCACCCGGCATGAATATGTGGTAATACTTACATGCGGTACTTCTGGGATTACAATGTGGCTTATTAGTAAGACAGAGAGTGCATGCTGATGATATAAATTCATATTTCAACATGAATGGGGTCAATTTGACAACCAATCCACACCGTCAATGTTCCCCTATATTATATCACTCTCGCCTGACATGAAAACCATATCGCCTTCCCATGCAACTTAGTTTTTGGATAAATACAAGCATATTTTGATTATAGATCATTTTTCATCACTTTTCGTAATGGTTATGTCATACATGAGCAGTGTGACTAACGTCACAGGACCTACGAAGTAGAGTAGGCATTAGGACTCGAACGCGAACTCAACTCTTGGAAATCCCCACCCCCAGTTGAAATCCTGCCTATATTAAGATGGGCACCGCCCAAGTCAGAATCGCCAGTGATTTTCATCAAAAATCACCAGGAATTTTCATCAAAAGTAGGTCAGCTCAGAACTTGTTGGTAACAGTCTTCTAATGCGCCTTCATTTTAACTAAAGGAAACAGATTGAATAATAAAGGTTCAGTAGATTTCAAGCTTTACGTGTGAAAATACATTTACATCTCTTTAATGGTTTTCAGTGCCCTTGTCCAGGATCAAAACAACGTTTTGAATCACATTATTTTCCCAACAATACAACATATTTTTATATATAGTACTATAGTAGAAAGGTTGCATTTATGTAGTTTACGGTAGTTCAACTCAAGACCAACACCTTCTCTGCACAAGATAATAATGATTCTATGTCATTCTCCTGAGCATAACCGGTACAAAGACGAATAAATAGCGTCTCTACATCACGTTGTTATCTAGATATATGAGACAACACATTTTGGGTATCGGCAATCTGATGAATGTACTATTCCGGTTTTCTTGTTTCACATTATATTCTATGGCGGTTGATCGGTGATTTTCTTCATTGATAAACGTTAAACCACCTCAGCTTCGTTGTGTGAATCGGAATTGCATTGCTGTGACACACCAACACACTCCGTGGCAGTGATTCTGTATCCCCTAATCAAGGAATCAAAATGGATCAAGATTTGAAATGACAAGAAAAATTTAGACATATTTTGTTTACACATGTAATTTTTTGTTTAAATTATATCCAAGTGTGATATATAGGCCTAGTCAATAGACAAGAGGTACAAAAAAAACTCAAGTTATCATATTTCCACATCATGATCAAAGTTACTTTATCTAGTTAAATTCTACCAAAAGAAGACCCTTTAAACATGCCGTCATGGCTTTGTTTCGCCCTCAGTAAACTGTTATCATTGTCGCTCACACAGACTAATCTGAAGGATGATACCACATCTTTCTTTCTTCTGCTGGGTTATTGCACCAGGCTGACTTAATTGGTTGATGTAGGATATTTCACCATCAGTGGGTAATCTGACCTGAATTTGAAGCCTGCTGTGGTCAGTGATGAAATGTTTGGATGTGAAATAGGATACACGTTAAAGGCCACAGTTTACATGTATCTATAACAATATACTGAATTGTGTGTATTAAGGCTGGCATAGCGGTGTAGATAAATGCACTAACAAATGATGGAAAATTAGCATTTCCTATTTCATAAAAACAATTACGGATGGCATATCCCACCACTGTGTATACAGTGAAACATACAGCCAAGGCTTCCCGATGGGCATGACAGTGTACTCGCTGAGCCATCAATAAATAATATAAAAAAAAATTATAAATCAAATTTTAATCAGAATTCGGTCAACTCAGAACTTGCTCGTAACAATGCCCTAATGCACGTTCATGCCATAAATCAAGGTTCTAATGTCAACGGTTCTCCTTATTTTGCCGACGAAAGGATTCGGATGGACTGACTGACTGACTCATTACCGGACAATTTGCGATTTGTAGCCTACTTCGTAGGAATATTTTCATGCAGTAAGGCTATTCTAATTTTGTCTATTTTGTTATTTGTCAGTTTACTGTGACCAGGTCATGGCATACCTTCCACTATAGCTATTTGATCAAAATTGAGATCATTTAGAGGAATTTATTATTTATTTTTTTTGATCAGTTTCTAATCAGATTGGAATATCACTAATTTTATAGGTTAGAACATAACAATGTACAGGCTACATGTATATCAAGCCTGTTGAGGCTACGTGTGCCAAGTCACCTTTGATAACGATTGCAATCTGGACTTTGCCTGAATGCTCATATTGAAGATCCCAGTAAAACGAGCCAGACAAGCTACCTTGAGAATTTAATAGGCTAGGCTTGAATGGCTCTCTCAGTGCTCCGGATAATGCTGGTAACAGTGTCCAAATTGTGCTGTGTCAGATTCAGGAATTATTGACGAAATAATCTATCTGCTATCGCTGTTTTGTTTTTTTTATCGATACATCGACCCTGCATATAGAATGGGTGATCAATGCCAGTCGATATAGGCAGCAGGTCATTTGTTCGTGTTCAGATCTGGGTTTAAGTGTGGAATCCGACCACTGTAAACTCTGAATGGCTGGATCACTTTAATAAATTTGTTTGTGTGGATTACCTGGCTGTGTTGTACCTTCAAGGATTAAACCTAACTGGCTGAACAAGACAATATACATGTATTGAGGTGGGTGCTCCCTCAGCCATTGCCGGTGGTAATGTGTGTACATGTACAATAGCTCTGTCCCATTATGGCCTATAGAATTGTTAACTGTCTTTGATAGGTGCGTGAATGAACAAGTCCGTTCAGACTGGGGAGACGCAAGTTCCTGGAAGCTCAGGTGTGTCAGTTTGTCAGAAATTCCAGGATCTGTCATCATCACAAGGTTGTTTGTCACCAGACATGGAAATTGTCAGCCTGAATCTTGGAAGTTTACTCGACGCAAGGTGTGCCTCGGTGGCCAGTGGTGTGATGACTGTAAGGCTTAGTGGTACCTGTATATCCCGTCATACTCAGGTGTTATACTGAATCATGTATAACTTGTGCGACTCACTCACTCGATCACATGTGACCACATGTCATGTGTTTATTTAGAGGTGTACTTGTGTCGATGATGTTTGTACAATGTAGGTATACATTCTTCAAATAGCATTCCGGTATTTGTAACGGCTCAGATACTCCGCCACATTTTGCCGTTGTCAATAGTGTGTTAAGCACGTGTGTACAACAGGAAATCAAGTGCCTAGAAAGAGGTACAATCTGGACTGTATTCATCCTGTTTATTGAGAAGATAGATCTATAATGTATGTGACAAGATGACACATGATACATGGTATTAATTTGCAGGGGCTTGATACATTTACATGTATATCTCTTCTCAATGGTAGATAACTGCGTATTATCACTGTCCTCATATTTTACTATATGTGCATGTACAAAACAACTGCCTCAAAAATAGTCGGTATTGCTTAATGTTTGCTGCCAGGAGAATTCACTTGTAAGATGTGTTCGAGAATACACAACTACAAAATTCCAGTGTGCATTTTCTACAACAGGTCAGATTTCAAATGCTATAACTTCGGACTACACACATGTAGTACATGTTAAATTCTTCAGTCCGGTCTAGTGAACAAGATGCAAGTGGGATATACCAGAGGTGACAATGAATAACATACCATGTTTCACAGTACGATCTGTCACGTTGAGCACACTGGTTCTCGTCATATCACCAACGTTCAGTAATGTTGAGCCTGGTCAATAATTGGATGTTTGACCGGTTGTTTTACTGGATGAGATGGTCAATGTCCAGAAGAACTGGAGGCACTCTCGTGTGCTGGCACATGTAGGCACTGTTGTGATTTGATTGAATAATTGTTGAAAACAATGTTAAATCCAACTCATTAACACATCAGAATCCGTCACAGTGCAATGTAAATGCTAAGGCAGCAAATGACCCCATGTTGAAAGCATCATATTCAAAATGCTATAAATGCATGTTATGTGACCTAGTGCATGTCCAGGTGCTTGTTTTTGTCTCTGCCACAAAGTAGCCGGGAGGCAATAAGTTGTTACTCCGTCCGTCTGTCTCAGCATCCATTCATCTGTCGGTCAACCCTAACTTGTAAAATCAACTAGTGCTAGAGTTTTAAGTGGATGTTTCTAAAAAACATGCTTTGGTATGTGTGTTTTGTCATATTAATTTTTGCCAGATTTATGAAGTGTCTGGCACTCACTATAAACCAACTATACACTATGGTGTTTTGACTGAATATTCCCGAAACTTTGTAAGCTTCGTAAACGTGCATCCTCTTCACGAGATGAAATATTATTTTTCATCAGCTTTATCAGACGTTGGACTTTGACATTTCCTCACATTAATTTACATTAACCACAAGCCACTGATTTTAAGTCGATGAAGGTCATAGAAAAACTTTGCCGACTACTAAAATAACCTGTATCACAATGAACGTTAACATGCTGTTTGGTAAATATTGGCAAAATGTTGTGATTAGTCCACATCTGTAAAACTTACATCCTCTAATGATTCAATCACCTCTCTTATGATTCAATCACCCAATCAAAATCCAATACCACCAAATTTGGGGACAAAATTCAATCGACTGTTCTAATAAATTTGATCACTCTTCAAAATCATTGAAAATAATGAAGAAATAATGGATATATGTGCAAAATTTGGAACCATTTTGTCAACTTGTTGTTTTAAATTTTAATACATTTGATCACTAGCTGATTTTATAGTAGAACATTTCACCTTCCCTGATTGAATTATTAGAGAGATTACTGTATCCTTCTCCTAGGTCTCCTAGGTCTCCTAGGTCCAAACTGATTACCCTTCATCTGTATTTCCTTGTTTGTCCCAACAGAAGATGTTCATGATGGATGAGCAGACCCTAAACTACATCATCTTCTTCCTGGGGGTGTGTGGTCTGGTCCTCTATGGACTACACACCTTCATCTTACTCGTCTCCCTCGTGGCAGGGTAAGTAACCTCAATTTTTATCGGATCGGAAAATTGCAGAATTCTGGAATATTGTTGAATTCGGGAACGGTTTCCGAATTCAGAAACACTAAACGTTTCTGAATTTGGCAGCTAATACTCACAACATAGGAGATAAGACTGAAGACACAGTTTCTCTCTTACAGCAAAAACGATGGGTAGAATGTTGAAATCACAGTGCTCAATTCAAGATAACAAATTTACCTATTGATAGAAAAATTATGACGTTCAGTGAAAAGAAGCATCAGTTATGTTTTTAGCTGAAAAGTTGCCCTGAGTCCCTGATTTCATAAACAATTCCAGCCTACTGTTGCGAATTTTTTGACAACGTCCCCAAATTCTAGCTACAATTTGCCGCAGTAATTGATCTCCACTATCCATATGATAATACCTACAATCAGAGCAAACTCCTCCGAACCTGTCAAGTGAACGACATTTCTCCACTGTGAAGAGCATTGCAGTTTGTAGGTTCATTTTAAATGTGAGCCTCCCGGGGATCATTGTGCACATGGTTAGAATAGATCTCAGCTCCTCCTATGCCAGACTAACTCGGGCACCCACAGGACAGTGGAGTAACTTATCTTTTTCAGATGGTTGCCATCAGGGCAAGCTACATGTACAAGTTTAAACTGCTTGCCCTGAATCAGATCTGGTTGCTCTCACATGGTGTCAATGAGCATCTTAAAAAATTCAATTGTGACAGCGTCTACAAATCCTCCATGCCACCTTGCTCTGTCCAAAGCTTCATCTCTAAAGCAGATATTATGATAGGGATAGATATTTGGTTCAGATGCACAGTTATAAAAATTTATTTCTCCATCCAAATCCACTTGCCATGTTGGGCAAGTAAAAATTAAATTTCACTTGCCCCCAGCAGATTTTGGTTGCCACGGACAAGTGTTCAGTTACACCACTGATAGGGTTCCTGGGTGTGGAAGGATTTGGACCCAAATGCCATGTTATTACTTAAAAAGTGTTGAATGTGACGTTAAATCATACTACACACTCGTGAAGGGGTACAACAGCAATGGTGTGAAAAAAATCAAAATTTTGCCGACATGCATGACGTGGCAAGTGGCTTTCATTCCAATATAAATCATGTCCAAGAACACTATATACTCTACATGATGTCATGAATGTATACAGCTTAATTCTCTCATTTTTTTTCAGAATAATCATAGGAATTTTTAAAAGATCACAAAACCTAATAATGTTTCGGGCTTTGTGTTAAGTGAGAAGTGAAGAAAACTATTTTGTAGAATCACTACTCCAAGAACAAGAATTTCTGAAAAAACAATTGTATTAGCATGGAACAAATAGCAGTACAATTATAGTAGCTTTTGTCATGTCATGCTTTTGTTTTGTCATGTCATACATGGTGGTCCTCTGTGGCACAAATGGATGGTGGTTTACAGCACTCCCTTTCATACGATCTTTTCGCTGGCTCACCTGATAAATCCCCTCCCAACAAACCAGAGAGACGGGTAACATACATATTTGGTCAAATATTTGCATGTAAATGCTGGCAGTTTGTTTCGAGGTTGGTATTCTAGACTGTCCATATGTATGTATGTACTGACTTTTGTTATTGATTTCAGCCATTTTTACCTGTACCGCAAGTCGGACCCCAAACTGCTGATAGAAGATATGCCCGGAGTATCTGTGATAAAACCTCTCATGGGTTTGGATCCTCTGCTAGAGGCCAACCTAGAAAGTCATTTTACATTGGATTACCCTAAGGTGAGTGACAGTGTTGTACATAAGGGGTTATCCATGCTTCTCTTCACTTCATTGAAGGAGCACGGACAGGCCACATAGTTTTAAGTGTAGCAACTTCAGCTGTGTTTTCTTCGTTCTTCACGATATTCTTAATGCGATCAATTTATGTTTTGTGATGAATATTAATGATTAGCTATGTCAACTGTCATGAGTAAGAAATAAATACTTACACATACGTATAGCTCTATCATATACAGAGTATGGTAATCCCTGTAATAATTCAATCCCCCTTTCACAATTCAGTCACTCCCCAATTTGGGAATTATTGGAGGGATTACCGCAATGATTTGTTTTGAATGAAAATACACAAAATGACACATAAGTGTGAATATTAAAGTATTGCTCTAACCTAGTATGCATTTTCTTCCAGTTTGAACTTTTATTTTGTGTTCAAGATGATCAGGATCCTTCCATTAATCTATATAACAAAATGAGGGAAAAATACCCAAAAGTAGACACCACCTTGTTTATTGGTGAGTTCTCTTTGTTGTTTTTTCTCCAGCATATTTACCGTAATGGTAACATTTCATGCATTACAGTTAGTGGTAAGGATGAATTGGTAGTATGCTACCAAAACACATGTTCAATAAGAAGATAGTTTAGGCCACACCAATTTTATTGTTTGTTTCACAGGTGGTTTTTTTTTCTCTTAAAGATGTAATCAGCCTCAAATCTAGGCTGGAATCCATCTCTCCCAAACTACACGAAAGTGACATATGTTACGACAGGTACAAAATAGAACACAGTTGACCATACACAACTAAGTTTGTTTCCACCATTCACGAGAAAATAGAAGGAATTTGTCTTTAGAAATAAACGGCATGGCATGCTGTTTATTTTTTAAAAACTGGAAATTTAAGTTTGCTCCTTTCTTTCTGCAGGTAGATGAGTTTCCGCTTGTCTGGCCCTCTCCATACTGTCAAAATATTATCACTTCCAATCTTTGGGGGGGGGAGAGCTGCCAGTGAAACAAAAAATAGAATTTGTGTGGCCTTAGTTAATTTTTTTTATGCCTGAATGATGGTGGAATGGTTTTATTATTGGAACATTAAATTAGTCCATTCCATGAATGATAATGATTCAGCAAATGTCCTCATTGCTGCACACAGTGTTCTGAGGGATTTACATACACACCTGTAACACGGTTGATATCTCTATAATATGTGCATATTAGGAGTGTCTCCGAATATATTAGCAATATGCATCAACATCATGCTTCTTAATCGAACTAATATTTCCGGAGTCACTCCCCTGTATTATCCAAGCTTAGTGATCTACACACGTTGGCATATTAGTCATCATGACGTATTTGTCATGAACACATACATTGTTTAAAGAGGTAAAAGCGTCATTTAAAAAATATTCAGCAAATAACATATTTCGATAAAAGTTATTCAGTAGTTGAGAGCAACTATGGTGAACGTGTTTCTGTGACCTCATTATTTAATATCACGGGCATTGAAATCACACTTCTGACATTGTCTGAAAAACGTAACAGCACCTGCACTTGGCTCCAGTGCCTGAGATGACGTCACAAAACGCGCACTGGCATTCCGAGCGTGATGCTTTGCAACGTCATACTCGATCTTAGAACTTTTATCGCACTGTGACGGCTTCTAACGTGACGTCATGGATACCTGATCACGTTATACGACGTCATCTCAGTCATTCCCCATTTTCATGTTGTTCACTAGACCGAATTGAAGAATCTGACAATATTGATCCCTACATGAAATACGACATTTCAATACTTGAAAATCTTTTGGCAAATGTTGCAAGTGATCATGCTGTTCAGTTTACCCGAACAACTAAAATCACGCTACTACCTCTTTAATCCCTCTAATAATTCAATCACAATCACATCTGAGTGATCAAATTCATTAGAACAGGAAGTTGACAAAATGGTTCAATATCATGCATATAAATCATTTCTTTATTATTTCAATGGTTTTAGTATGTGATTAAAATTATTAGAACCACTGATTGAATATTGTCCCCAAGATTGAGTGTGATTGAATTTTGATAGGGGGATTGAATTATTGGAGGAATTACTGTACATGTATTCTTATTTTGTGATTGTAGGTGGAAAGAATGGTATTATCAACCCTATGGTACACAATATGGCCCCAGGTTATGATAATGCTAAATACGACTTCATTTGGATCAGTACCAGTCGAATCAAAGGTAAATAATGCAGTGCAAAAGTATGATCTTACCCTCGCACATGAAGTGGGTAATTCCATAAATCACAGATGGATGAAAGCACTCTGAAATTACCTAAAACTGGGTTGATGTCTGCAGTTTAATATTGGAATAACAGATAATGAGAAATTGCTGTGTTTGGATAGGTTAAACCATGTCCTCTGAATATGTAACTGGAGTAGGACATCTTCATATTGAACTGAACATGCTTATCAGCATGTACATTTGTGTTCCTTGCACAGTTGTCTCCCTTGGTGTGCTGATGGGTTATATTTGTTCCTTTGGCTATTATTCTGTTCTCAATACATCTGAACGAAATTGAGATTCTCTGATTAAAAATGCTGTTTTAGAAATTCTGGTTCCATCCACTTTTTCCTCTGAAACAATGCATTCATGTATCTCCTTTTCTGGGCCCTACAAAAGGGCACATTAGGGGTTCACTGTATGAGAAAAGGGGTAAATAAGGAGTTCGCTTCAGTCTGAAAAGGGGGGTTCACCCGAATCCAGAACCCCACCCCCTTGACTACGGGCTTGTCACTCTGATTTTCTGTAAACCATATGTTCTTGTTTTTCCAGCGAGCACTCCCATAATCAATGACCTGGCAGTGAGACTGATGAAGCCAAATGTGGCCATGGTTCATCAACTTCCCTTCACCACCGACCAGAAGGGATTTGCTTCTTCTGTGGAGAAGGTATGCGACCTCAGAACAGTCCAGTATAAAAATACTCCTGTCAGCAGTATAAGATATTAGAAGCTCATCTGTTCCCCAGGAACTGCAAGCTAGAGAACAAAATTAACTTCCTGTCTAGGACCACAGAAATATAAAATTTGTTTATACTACCCCATGACTGAGTGCCAGGCATTCTGTGCGAGTGCCAGTTGCTCCCACCCAGCACCACCCAGCATGGACAGAACCCTGCCCCCCCCCATGCATATTTACACACAAATACCTTTTTATACGCCCGCCAAAAGCCGGACGTATTATGTGATGGCTGTTCCCGTCCATCTGTCTGTCTGTCCCTCGTGTCCGGTCTACATCTGGGACAGTTTTCTATCCACAGTTCCAATTCTTGGTGAGTGGATACCTTACGGGTAGACGATGTGTTGCGTACCAAAATAAAGGTCGAGGTCAGAGGTAAAAGATCACTGGCCTGCAAAACAGGAAATCACTGAAGTGTTCGTGTCCGGTCTATATCTGTTAACGTTTTCTATCCACAGTCCAAAAATTTTCGTGAGTGGATACGCTACGTGGAGACGACGTGTCGCGTACCAAAATTGAGGTGGAGGTCAGAGGTCCCATATGGGACTCAACAATCCAGCAGTAATCCCAGACCGGACTGGCCTCTCCAGCAGTAATCCCACATGGGAGCAGTAATCCCACACGGGACTGGCCTCTACAGCAGTAATCTCACACGGGACTGACCTATCCAGAAGTAATCTTTCACTGGACTGCAATATGCAGCAGTAATCCCACACGGCACTGACCTATCCAGCCATAATCCTACATGGGACTGACCTATCCTGCTGTAGTCTCACACAGGATTAGCCTATCCAGCAGTAATCGCACACGTGACTGGCCTATCCAGCAGTAATCACGCATGAGACTGACCTATCCAGCATTAATCTCACACTGGACTGCCCTATGCAACAGTAATCCAATGGCACTGACCTATCCATCATGGGACTGATGTTATTGTCTGTACCAGATAATCTATTCCAGACATTATTGTCTGTACCACATCATCTATTCCAGACGTTATTGTTTGCTCTATATTTATGCTTTCAATAATGCTGCAGCTTCGGTGGATGATCCCGCAAGGCGAGATGTTGGGGTTCTCAGAACGCTTGTTTTATTGATCGATAAAATTAAATGAACCAAAATTGAACTATCCTCTGTACGTTGTTTAGCCAATCTAATTATGTCTCCCCCAACTATGTTGGGGGGAGACATCTAGTGTTTGTGCTGTCTGTCTGGATGTCTGTCCGTCCCCTTGCCTTGTCTGCAAGATATCTTGAGAACTACTGGATGGAATTTCACCAAACTTGGATGGAAGCTTCATTGGGATAGCCCCCTCATTTGATTAGGTTTTGGTGTATGTGCGTGCATTCATCCGTGTCCGGTGTCCGTCCGTCCGTCCATCTACTTGTACATGTATACAGGCCTTGTCTGCAAGATATCTTGAGAACTACTGGACGGAATTTCACCCCACTTGGATGGAAGCTTCAGTGGGATAGCCCCCTCATTTGATTAGGCTTTGGTGTGTGTGCGTGCATTCATCCATGTCCGGTGTCCGTCCGTCCGTCCATCTACTTGTACATGTATATACAGGGCTTGTCTGCAAGATATCTGGAGAACTACTGGACGGAATTTCACCAAACTTGGATGGAAGCTTCTTTGGGATAGCCCCCTCATTTGATTAGGTTTTGGTATATGTGGGTGCATTCATCCGTGTCCGGTGTCCATCCATCTACTTGTACATGTATATACAGGCCTTGTCTGCAAGATATCTTGAGAACTACTGGACGGAATTTCACCCCACTTGGATGGAAGCTTCAGTGGGATAGCCCCCTCATTTGATTAGGTTTTATTGTGTGTGCGTGCATTCATCCATGTCCGGTGTCCGTCCATCTACTTGTACATGTATATACAGGGCTTGTCTGCAAGATATCTGGAGAACTACTGGACGGAATTTTACCAAACTTGGACAGAAGCTTCATTGGGATAGCCCCCTCATTTGATTAGATTTTGGTGTATGAGGGTGCATTCATCCGTGTCCAGTGTCCGTCCATCCGTCCATCTACTTGTACATGTATATACAGGCCTTGTCTGCAAGATATCTGGAGAACTACTGGACGGAATTTCACCCCACCTGGATGGAAGCTTCAGTGGGATAGCCCCCTCATTTGATTAGGTTTTGGTGTGTGTGCGTGCATTCATCCATGTCCGGTGTCCATCCGTCCATCCATCTACTTGTACATGTATATACAAGGCTTATCTGCAAGATATCTGGAGAACTACTGGACGGAATTTCACCAAACTTGGATGAAAGCTTCATTGGGATAGCCCCCTCATTTGACTAGGTTTTAGTGTGTGTGCATGCGTTCATCCGTGTCCATCCGTCCGTCCATCTACTTGTACATGTATATACAGGCCTTGTCTGCAAGATATCTTGAGAACTACTGGACGGAATTTCACCACACTTGGATGGAAGCTTCAGTGGGATAGCCCCCCTCATTTGACTAGGTTTTGGTGTATGTGTGCATGCATTCATCCATGTCCGGTGTCCGTCCGTCCATCTACTTGTACATGTATATACAGGGCTTGTCTGCAAGATATCTGGAGAACTACTGGACAGAATTTCACCAAACTTGGATGGAAGCTTCATTGGGATAGCCCCCTCATTTGACTAGGTTTTGGTGTGTGTTCATGCGTTCGTCCGGTGTCCGTCCATCCGTACATCTGCTTGTACATGTATATACAGGCCTTGTCTGCAAGATATCTTGACAACTATTGGATGGAATTTCACCAAACTTGGATGGAAGCTTCATTGGGATAGCCCCCACATTTGATCAGGTTTTGGTGTATGTGAGCATGCATTCATCCATGTCCGGTGTCCATCCATCCGTTTATCTACTTGTACATGTATGTACAATGAAAATCGCTTCTTTGTAATTAATATTTTTAGATACGCAGCTTTGTTTAAGATACTTATTGCTACATTAATTTTACAGCACTTTCCCTTAAATTATGTGCCCATTCAAGGCAAGGTGGGAGGTTGGGGGAGACGTATGTTTTTGCTCAAAAAAACAACCAGCATAGGCGTCACGCCGGAGCGGCAACTCAAGGGTCAAAGCGGAACCTCTAGTTAAAATTAAATCCTATCTGCTCCCCCACTTGGATATGTCGCTTGCAGGATCTAACCGGCTTGCAGTAAAGTGAGTGTCAACCAATCCTGAGAACTCTTCATAGTGCTTTGAAGGGAACATAATGGTTGGTGCTTTATTGTTGGCTCAGCCAGCATGGCATCTTCTGATCTTGCCTCCCTCCCACCAGACTGGCACCATATTGCTGGGTAGAATTATGGACTGGTCTTTGGCATAAACCTTGGGTTACAGCAGATATGATGACCCTATCCCCCCCCCCCCATTATGGACTGGTCACTGGCATAAACCTTGGGTTACAGCAGACATGATGACCCTATCCCCCCCCCCATTATGGACTGGTCACTGGCATAAACCTTGGGTTACAGCAGACATGATGACCCTATCCCCGACCCGACTGCAACTAAATTAGTTAGAATGTGGCGCTGATGTCACAAGAATTGAAATCAGTAAGTAGCTGGTACATGTATGTATTCTTAAATTTATAAATATATATGGCTGTTCTAAGAGGTGATCTCGTACCTTCTTGTTGCTATTTGACAGCGTCTTCTCATTTCTGTCCTGCAGATATATTTTGGTTGTGTCACCTCTAAATTCTACATCTCCTTCAACATCGCCTTGGGCCTGCCATGTATGACGGGAATGTCGTACATGATTAAAAAGACGCTACTGGATGACGTCAAAGGTCTCAACTGGTATGGCCGATACTTGGCCGAGGATTTCTTTCTTTCCAAGGCTCTCCATGAAAAGTATGTACAAACATTCTGCGAGCCCCTGGCCAAATGGTAACCCCGGTCAAATGTTGCACATGTCATGTAAAATTGCGTGGTACTTGTGACTGTATGCATACATATGCTTCAAACTTAATGAATTTTTTTTTTTAAATGAAATGGTCTCTTATATCATGGATACGCATCCTGGGAAAGTCCTGAGAACTCCTGAAATTGCTAATCTGAAAAGTCCTGGAAAATAAAGTTAAATTCCTACACTTTCATCTTCTGGGAGAACGCATGATCTGATGCCAAACGTTACTGTGCCAAAATTTGTCCCTGAGCTTAGTTAATTTCCTCATTTTTTCCAGGACTCCTGGAAAATTAAAATTATTTATCTGGAAAACTCCTGGAGTTGTTTTACTGTTGTAAGTGTATGAACCCTGCACATTTACACTGATCAGAGCGCAGAATGTTGCAAGGTTGTCTCCAGTTTATAGCCAATTTTCATTTCTTGATTATTCACTGTAGGTCTGCTCGTGCATATTCTCACATTTATCCTCATATTCTCACATTTTCCTCATATTCCTTTTGATTTTAGGGGCCATCGAATTGTTTTATCCGCATTTCCAGCTCAACAAAATGTGGCAGGGCTTACTATAACTAGTTATAAAGACAGGATGGTCCGGTAAGTATTGCAACTGAAAATTTGTATCGCCTTTGATTTGGCTGAAAATGACAACCATACCTAGAAGATTGTCTTACCTTGAAATGTACCGGTGGTGATATTCAATGTTATATTGTGGTCCATTATTGAACATGTGTCAAGATCAGAATGTGAAATCAGATTTATATGATACATGAATCATCCCGGAAACCTGACACAGACCTTTGTCATCATGAAAAATATTTTTCAAGTTTAGACAAAGTTTTGCTTGATGGTGTTCCTGGAAATGAAACCTTCAGATTATCTCATACTGCTCTCGTTGGACAAATTCCGGCTCCGGGTGATGGAAACCCAGTTTCTAAGAGAACCCGCAGTCATGTACTTTTCTGTCATAATCAGTAGTCGTTCTTATTTTTATGTGCTTGATACTCCATGGAATACATTTTCAGAGCAGTTATGTCTCGAGATAGTTAAATTTTTGTCATCTTTAACCAGTGTCCAGGGTAATGGGAGCTGTGAGCACTTTCGTGTTCTGGCACATGTAGGTACCGTCGTGATATGACTGAAACGAGGTTGAAAATGACGTTAAACCCTACTACTCACTCACTCACTCCAAATGAACCCACCTGAACCTGACCATCAATACGAGGTTTTAAGGGGGACCTCTGGGGAAAATGGATAGGTTCAGTTGCCATGGAGAGATTCTCCAGTTTTTACCCCTCGAGCAAATTTTGCCCGAAGGGTAATGTCGTCGTCGGCATTGTCTGTCTGTCCATCTGTCTGTCTGTGGACACGGTATCTCAAGCAGGCATGAGAATCCTCCGTCTTTTGACGGAATTCCGGCTTGTTTTGCGAAAATAACGTTTCTGAGATCTGTCTAAATTCGTTTAGAAAATATTTGGGTGGGGGTGGATAAAAACTTTATGTGGATCTGTACTTGCCCACGTTCTCGGAAGATGTTCGACTCAATTTTCTATATCTAGTGTTGATCGCATTTTCGGTAATCTGTTGTCGTGATAGTGTGCGACGAACCTTGTTCCTGTGGACTCGCCCCTTGTGCAAAATGGACGTACATCTAATGCTATAGGCCAGAGATTGGAGTCTTCTGGATATATCCGGAGTCTTCAAAATCTCAAAACAATTCCCGGACTTTCCAATGCCCCAAAAATGTAAATTATTTCATTAAAATTGAGTTATGTACCTCCGGGGGGTTTTATTAGTTCGAAATAACCAGTTCCCGACTGATCGGCGTTATAAAATTTCCAGCACAGTGCGATCTCCCCGCAAAGAGGTGTGTCCCAAAATAGACTCAGCTTGTATACAGCTTTGCCGTTGGTCAGAGAATGCTGGTTGCCTGTACATAGCTGTGCCTGCAGCCCGAGTGCATGTAGCTGAGGGCGTGCTGTTGTTCTTCCGTGAATGTAACGGAAAGCAGTACATTACCTCGTGTTCATTGGTGCCAGATTTCATAGTCAAAGTTTCACTCACTGTTGACAATGTCAGATGTATTTATAGTTTAAAGTCGACTATGTAAAAATTGTTGACAGGATGACTGACCTCAAGGACTTTGGAACTGGAGTCAATAACAAATTTAAATGGTCGTGGCTGAAGGAAAATATATCAGACAGTGGCGACCATAAAATTGGCCTGGCTATGCTTTGTGCATATTGTGCAACGATGAACTGGTATACGTGACCATTGGAAAGTTAGGCATATCAACCCTCACTCATTCGGCGTGAGACTCCCGCATTTGGCATAGGTGTCTCATGCAGCTATATCAAAATGTCACGCATTTTGGCAGTTTCATGAAATTATTTCTAAATTAACCAATTATCCTTCAAAATTGCTCCTGTTTGCAGAAAAAGTAGTCAGTAATTTCAAAATATTCCTAGACTTGGTTGTAAAGTATCCATTTATAGCCTCTGTGAAGGGTGAAATGTATAATGGTGAGCTGTTATATGAAACAAAAATGAAAAAAATTGTTTGAACTGACGCCTAGAAATTCTCATGTTATTTGCGCTGAAAACTTACCTCACTTCCACTCTTTGCATTTCTTGTCTACATGAAATACCACAGTAAGAATTTAAATGACACAGTTATCTCCCCTGCTAGTCACCTGATAGCATAGCTACCCACAATTCCACTTCCTTCTTGTTCTACTGCTTCGTAGGGCTGGAAGTAAACATTGTCAACTCCGTGACATGGGACACGGCCTGTGAAGAGTGTATTGTGTGGGCGCCCGGCATATTCCAGGTGTATCTAGCCGGTTCTCTGGCAGCTAACGAGGGAAATAATGTTGTTATGCCTACCAATCTCGCCAACGAGACATATGTAGCACAGTCTCCTCGTACTAGCGTAGGCGAGGAGTCTAGGGGGCTTGTTAGTTCTGTAGCTGGGTCTACGTTAGTCAGCCTATTGAATGTAAATAAAGATAAACAAACGCCCCCCCCCCCGCTCACGATGCTTCCATTTCAGACCAGGCGAAGGGTCAGTCAGGTAAGGCAACGACCCGGTTGGTACAGGTGGAAGGGATAATCGAAGATTTGGAGTCTGGCACTACGACGACTGTGGACGTGGAGATTCCAATTGAGCGGACGCCTGGATACGACGATGAAGGGAGATCGGTAACGGATCCAGGCTTAGCGTGGGAAAGCCAGGGGACTCCGATCTCTCGATCGGGGTCAACTTATGACTACGAAAACTTAGGCAGCACTAGTGGGGGGCCTAATGTTAAGTTTTCATTTGGATCCGGGGTTGGGAAGATACCTTCCTCGACGCTGTCGAGGCCTGGACTTCCCGGTCGCTCAGTTATGCCTGTAACTGCTGCTTCCGGTTTGTCTGAATTTTCCCAACCTGCTTCCGGTTACTCTGGTGGCCTTCCTCGTCCCCTTGCCGAGACGTTTGTGTCTACGAGCCTTCTGGGCCACCAGAGATTAAGGTTCCCGCAACAACGGCAGTATGGTATGTATTCAGGTACCTATGATATGTCAAATTTTTTGCCTGTGTCTGAGTTGCGTTATCAAGAACCCTCAATCAGATCAGGTCAAATTATGCGGCATCCGGTTGCTGGTCTACCTTCGCCCTTGCGTGGCTTAGGTCAGATATCTGCTTCCGGGGGTGTTCGTGGTACGGGACTGGGATTATTACGTATGATGCGTCCTCCTATACGTGCTTCCGGTTTACGACCTCGTATGCCAGTTCACCGACCTTTACAGTGGCCGTGCTCACGTCCAGCTGGAGGGTCCTTGAGTGTGAACACACCTCGTCAGGCCTTGCTTCCGGTCCACTCTCAAGTGACTGATCCCACATTGGCTGCCATACTGCGCGGTATGGAGCAGCAACGTGAGGAAATGAAGGAATTGAGAGAGATGATGACCAGTCAATTCCGAAGTAGTACGCCACTGCTTCCGGTTTTGACTGAACAGTCTAGGAAACCGGAAGCTAATTTGTCGAGGACTATCCCTTCCAATACTCCCTCCTGGCAGGAAGCCCCGGGAGCTATGGAAGTGGATAGGGACCAGTACGGTAGATCTGAATTGAATGAACCTACCAATACTGATCCGGATGCTAGGAAATATTATGAGCTTATTTCCGGCATCTATGACTTAATTCCTGATATGCAGCTTCCGGTCCCGCATGCGGGGGATATTGAAACTGAATCAGGAGAGTCAAATCGGGTTACGAGATCGGCTACCACGCTTCCGGCCTCAACTGCTATACATTCTATTTGCCACTTGTTCCATAGAACTTTAGCAGAACCCGTTACGCAGGAGGAACATGCAGTAAGGCTGAGACCTAAAGCTCGCTTCCGCCCTGCAGGATCTTCTGGTCCGTTCCCAGTACAGAAGCCAAACATATAAGTTACGGCGTACATAACTCACCGTTTAGCTTCCGGTCTGCAGAGGTGAACGGCGACTTTCAGTATTTATGTCCTAGCAATACTAAAGTGCCTAGTAATCCAGATGTTCCTTGCACGAACAAACAGGCCGCAGTACTTGAGGAAACTGCTCGACAAGGAGTGGCGATTACGAATCACCTCGATTGGTTTCTTAAAGCCATAAAGGATGGTTTATTCTCGCTGTCGGGCGCGGACAGTCAAGAACAGTTACAGGAGGGTATAAACCTCGTTCTTGACTACCAGAAGATTGCTTCCGGTGCTGTAGAAGATTTACTGGTACACAATGACTACCTATCTTCTATGCTAGTGTATTTAACTCTTTCCCCCATAGACTTGTGGGGAATTTTCTCTCTCTGACCCATAACAGATTTGTAATGGCGTAGGTCTTTAACCCATGGACTGATTTCAATTTTCACACGTTTCCAGCGATGTAAAATATCCCGTTTTATGTCCCATGTCATGTGGAAAAATATTTACCAATGGTCTCCCACAGGCCCATTCTACGTAATTTGTTCATGTTTTATATCAATATCAGCAACGTTTAATCTAAAAATAAGTAATCTTGCGAAAAAATGTTTTGTGTTTGCTTTCCATCTGTTGGAAATCACGAAAAAAGCGAAGAAATTGTCGCATTTTAGCTGCGTTTTGCAGCGTTCTGTTGTTGTTGTTCTGCTGCCATTCCTGTATTATCGTATACCATTGTAAAGCTTATTTTCCGTACATTCGGGATTTCGCAGTTACATCATGAGATGGCAGGTATAGAACGAGCTATAACTGAAAAATCCCATGTACTTCCCTAAAGGAGAACGAAGGCTGGTAACAAGGTGAAGTAAAACAGCATCACTCATTGGCCCATGGTTGAGCGACCTTTTCAGAGACCCGGCGTGATTGGACAGTCGGGTTTTTGCGCGTGGTCGCCATGGCCACGGGTCCACGAAACCGCCACGAAACACAGCGGGGCCAAAGAATGGCGGATAAATTTTAAAACGGGAGATCAACAGGTCCCGGGAAATGTTTATAATAAACTCAGATGGGCAGATTTGACGAGTTAGTCATCAAGGTTAGATACTTTGGTAGTTTATGCTCGCGTTACGTGAAATATTCAGGAATTTGGAAGCAGATTTTACTATTTTTCGAACGTTTGTCTTGGAGCACACGAAACAAATTTGTTGTCAAATTGCGCGTTTTCCATCGATTATTTCTGTTTCTCTCCTGATTTCATTTTACCCTTACCATAAAACATACCAGCAGTACATATAGTCAGATTTATTGCAATTTTGGCTTTCTGAAAATGTATAGTTTTAATTAGGTTTTAGTCAAAGTAAACGCGAAAAATTGCAAGAATAATCCACCACATGGGAACTCAAGCCACTCGTCAAAACCCGTCTTCATGGGTTAGGCGAACACTCGTCAAAACACGCTTACATTGGGATCTACACAAGTCGTCAAAACCCGCTTATATGGGGGAAAGAGTTAAGGAGAAAGGCCTTCATTCCTTTTATGCATAGTTACACACCGGAAGCTGTAAAGAGGAGTCTACTAGAGACATCTACGGCTCCTTCTTTACTGTTTGGTGATGCTGTTGCCGAAGTTCGACCTGAAATGGATCGTATAGAGCATGACAGGTCAGTTGCTTCCGGTGCTTCGTCTAAGAGACCTATGGCTTCCGGGTCGGGTCCAAAGGCGAAGAAGGCTAAGAAGAACCCGCCTAGTTCCAAGGCTAATAAGGGTGCTTCCGGCCAACAGCAAAGCCAAGCGCCTGCTTCTTTAGAGCCAAGAGTATCTACCTATGGCCATAAGAAGCAGGGTAAGGGGAAATCTAAGCAGTCGAAGAAGGATTCCTGATGTCTCGGGCCGTACCGGGTGGCTTCCGGTATGGCGGGAACACCGAGACATAACGTTTCCAGTTCCCCAGCAACTAGACCTTCCGGTAGGGGGAAGGCTGCAGTTGTTTTGGAGGAACTGGATAAGGATCGGGACGGAAGCGTGGGTCATTCGAACGATCAGATACGGCTATCGCCTATTGTTCGACACGCTTCCTCCCTTGACTGCTCATCCCCTTCCGTCTCGTATACCATTATGAACGGGTCATCTATCAGCAATACAGTCCTCTGTGGACAAGCTGATAGAGAAGGCAGCTGTAATAGAGCTTCCGGTTTGGGCTGATAGAGAAGGCAGCTGTAATAGAGCTTCCGGTTTGGGACACGTCACCCGGGTTCAATTCGCCGGTCTTTCTGGTCCCCAAGAAAGACACGTCCGAGATGCGCATGGTTATAAACCTAAAGCGCCTCAACAAGGACTACCTCACTCCACCGCCACACTTCCGCATGGAGTCCTTCCGGTCTATCCGGACAGTACTCAGGCAAGGGGAATGGCTGACTTCTCTGGATTTAAGGGATGCATATCTGCATATCCCGATACATCTGGGGGACAGGAAGTACTTGAGATTCATGGTCGGCAAACGACGCTTCCAAATTCAAGTGCTTCCGTTCGGCCTGTCCACTTCCCCTTGGGTGTTTACACGAGTGTTTACACCAGTGGCACAATTCCTGCACAGTCTAGGTATAAAGTACCACTTTTATATCGACGACTGCCTGCTAAGGAATGCCTGCAAGGAGCAGTTAATCCTAGACACCCAGTTTGTCTTAAGGATATTGACTTCTCTGGGATACATCCCACACGAAGAGAAATCAGAGCTGATTCCTTCGCAAAGGCGCAAATTTCTGGGGGTGGAATACGATACGCTACGAGCTCTCGCCAAACCCCCAGAAGATCGATGGCTAAAGATAACGACGAAGATACCTCAGTTCCTCAAGTTATCTCAGGCCAGGGCTTTACACTTTGCTGCGATAATCGGCCTCTTGACGTCAACACAGGACGTAACCCCAAGAGGGCGGTTGCAGCTTCGGCCACTAATGATTTACTTCAATCATCAATGGGTCGAAAGGCAGTTGAATCCGTGGATACCTGTAACACCGCTAGTCAAACAATGCCTCCTATGGTGGCTGGATCCACTCAACGTTATGCCAGGTGTGTCCCTACTTCCATTTCGTCCGTCACATCACCTGTTCACGGACGCTTCTATGGAAGGATGGGGAGCCCACCTCGAGTCCAAGTCGACATCCGGGTTATGGACAATCGAGGAACGCTCGTACCATATAAACGTGTTGGAGTTTATGGCAGTGACACATGCCATCCGCACGTGGGTGAGCGTATTGACCGACAAGAACCTGCTGGTTGCGACGGACAATACAACAGTTGTGTCCTATATCAACAAGCAGGGGGGGACGAGATCTCCGCAATTACAAAGCCAAGCGGAAATCTTTTTCGGTCTGTGTTGGGACAACAACATATCGGTGTTGGCCAGGCACATCCCGGGGGTACTGAACGTCTTAGCGGATTCGCTTTCACGACGGAATCAGATAATTCCCACGGAGTGGCAACTTCACCCAGACATACTAAAACAAATAGCTCATGTCTGGGAGATGCCACACATGGATCTGTTCGCCACTCGGCGCAACAATCTACTTCCACTGTTCATGTCGCCGGTCCCGGATCCGTCGGCGTATGCAGTGGACGCACTATCGCAGGACTGGTCAAGGATGGTAGCATATGCGTTCCCTCCTCCAGCTATCCTAGCGAAGGTACTCCAGAAGATCCGCGAACACACATGTGTCGTTTACCTGATTGTTCCGTGGTGGCCAGCAAGGCCGTGGTTCCCGGAACTACTAGATCTTCTGGTGGATGTACCAAGACAGCTTCCGGTATGGCACAATCTACTGCGCCAGCCCGGAACGTCGATATTCCACAGCCAGCCAGGACTGTTCCACTACCACGTGTGCAAGTGCTCAAGAAGCACTTTGCTCAGGCGGGATTTTCAGCGGATTTCGACCGTCCTCTTCCGCTGTTTACAACTCAAAGTGGGCAATCTTCGATCTTTGGTGTGGAGAGAGGGATATCAATCCATCCTGCGCAACTATCCCGGAAGTAGCAGAGTTTCTATTGTACCTGTTCAGGGATAGGGGCCTGGTGCCCGCTACGGTAGAAGGTTATAGAGCGGCTATTGCTCAACCTATTCTACTGGGTACTGGGATTAATCCCTCGACTGATCCAAACTTATCTGCACTAATCAAGTCATACAAGATAACTGGTCAGTCGGCTGTTCCGAAATTACCTAAGTGGGACTTAGTACTTCGGCAATTAGGAGAGCCACCTTTCGAGCCAATAGAGGCTATTGAGCTAAACTATCTATCTTACAAAACTTCGTTTTTGTTGGCTCTTGCTTCGGCAGCTAGGGTGTCAGAGCTGCATGCGCTCGATAAAAGAAACATCAGACACTCTAGGGACTGGAGCAAGGTAGTTCTCACAACAGTACCTGAGTTTGTGGCCAAGAATCAAGCCCTCTACGATTCCATATCTCGAGAGTTCACAATTCCAGCCTTATCTGATTTCCTTTCGTCCGGTCTTGAATCAGACATGTTAATGTGTCCGGTTCGGGCACTTGCGTGTTACCTGAATCGTACAGAGGAGATCAGAGCGGGAAGGAGGCGTTTGTTTATCCCTTTCGATCCCAAAGCCAAACAAGAAATAAGTAAAAACACTATCTCGAGTTGGCTCAAAAATACGATTCGGCTAGCGTACTCCACGGCTACTGATAGGCAAGCCGCGCTTGTAAACGTTTCGGGTCACGAGATTAGGGCATTAGCGGCATCATGGCCTCTATGGTCCAACAGATCGGTGACTGACATTATGAGGGCGTGCTACTGGAGGTCAAACACGACATTTGCCTCCTACTATCTCCGGGACATGACGTTGGCATGTAACGACCTCTATTCCATCGGCCCACTTGTGACCGCACAGCGGGTGTCAGGGGGACCGAGGCCAGCAATATAGCTACAAAAGTCCGGGCGTACAGTTGTAACCCTGCTTGCGGGTGAGTGCTTTTTTTCTCTCGGCCCCTTTCGAAAAAAAGGGGGGGGGGGCATATCTTGCATCTCAGCCTTGAAGTCAGAGTAGCAACAGAGGTTCCCTGTGTACCATAGGCATACAGGTTATTACTGTTGTATGATTTCATGGATCCTCTGTGAGGTAGAAGATCTATGATTTCTACTCTGTACAAGTCACTATGTATGGCATTGATGACTAACCACGGATTGTATCAGTTTGCCCACCTACCTTACGGTGGCACTCTATGCAAAGAGTGGAAGTGAGGTAAGTTTTCAGCGCAAATAACAAAAAAAAATTCACAGGTAAATTTTCTGTTATTAAGCTAAAACTTACCTCACTTCCAGTGATGCCCGCCCAACCTCCCCGCTATGATACATCCAGACCATGTATCGCAGTGGAACAAGAAGGAAGTGGAATTTTGGGTAGCTATGCTATCAGGTGACTAGCAGGGGAGATAACTGTGTCATTTAAATTCTTACTGTGGTATTTCATGTAGACAAGAAATGCAAAGAGTGGAAGTAAGGTAAGTTTTAGCTTAATAACAGAAAATTTACCTGTGAAATTTTTTTTTTTGGGAGGCTCTTATCCTCAGGGTGGATGTACTCACTTGAAAACTTGAAAAATCATTCTAAACGTGCAAAAAAAAATCAAACTTCTCAAATCTAATGACAATTTACCCAGGGATTCATTCACATCAGTTCTACGTACCGAATTTCGGTTCGTAGATTGAGTTTAAAAACTCAATTTTTCAGTTCAAAACTGAATTTTTTTGAGTAAAAAATCACTATTTTTCACCAAAATATTTATACTCAATTTGTGTGTTGGAAACTGACTTTTCAAGCTTTGGAAACTGAAATTTCAAGCTTCGTAAATTCGAAATTTCAATACCCGGTTGTTGGGAAATCATCTGGTAAAACTCAAATGAACACACCATGGTCGCGGTAGCAAATGTGAATATGTCGGCAGCAACAACAACGTCAAATGTAAACTCCTTCAGCTGTTCTGAATTTACCTCAGACGACTTAGTCTGTTATCGGGATATATTCATCCGAGACTGGTTCGTCCGAGGTAATTTTAGTTACATCGTATATTTCCGTGGAAGAATCCCGAATACTTACGAAACGTATTTTCACTGTACAATCGAGACGCCATTATTGTTGGGTTTTGATTTCGTTTCTTCGAACGGAGGGAGATACAAACGATAATAAACGCACGTTGTCTTCGTAGATTGCTAATCACAAGTATTTCTTTGTGTATTCTGTGTGGTCTGTCTTGAGAATATAGTAATACTGTATCATTTTCACTTTTGCCTGATCAAACGAAAGTTGACACAAACGTACAGCGTGCGTTTTGAGCTCATGACATGAGAGTGAACTCTTCCTGTGGCGACGGTAGCTTGCAAGTGTTTTTGAAGTGTTTCGTTGTTTTTTTTCCTTCTTTTTTTTTGTTAACAATATTCTATCAAAACAATATCATCAATACTCCTATTATACAATCATCGTGTAATTATTTTATAAACCAGTATGATTTTGTTTTTCATCTTTTCTCTCTGACAATCTAATAATGGAAATGAGTACATGTATATAAACGCAATCAACGACACACAACGATCTTAATTACACAAAAGATTGAAAAAAAAGATTCCTAGAAGGTGACATCTACCCTGGTTTGTAAAAAAATTATATACTCCACTTTGGGGGAAAAATGACCCTGGTTTGTAAAAAATTTATATACTCAACTTTAGGGGGAAAAATGCAGATAAATTTTATTTTAACTCAATTTGACTGTAAAAAAAAATACAATTTTCCGGTTTTCGGTTCGTAAAATTTGGACTTCTATGAATCCCTGTTTACCCTGTCTGTTCACAATCTGATGTTGAGTGCACAGATCCAAATTCATGTGCTTCCAGTAGTGTTGCATCAGCATCATGCTTGCTTTGATGGATGGAACTGTCCAGTAATCTGAATTACATGTATGTACTGAAAATATTTGGTTACAAGGGAAAAAATTAATATAAAATACCTTATAGTGCCTTGAATTTAGATGACAATCTGCAGTTTTATTTCCCAGAAATCGCTTAGAATGCTTCTCCAGCCATCTAGGACCCCAGAGCTTCCAGGGGCCACAGCCTAAAGTGCTAGGATAGTATTTTTCCAGAATGGATCTTTTTTTTTTTTTTTGGATTGCTGTTCTCATGCCTGCTCAAGAAGGACTATAGCCAGGCATTTTGAATTCATACCACATATCAAAGGAAAGGTTCGGGTATGGTAAAGCTATATTTCAACAGAAAGAGCTAGTCAAATGGTATTCAATTGTATTTTTTTTTTTTGGAATTTATTTTAACGCAGAAATAGTTAACCAAATGCTGTGATACCGTCAAATTTACCAAACTCCAGGAAAGCGCCATTGTATTGTCACGTGACCTATTTTAGCCAATAGGAGTAAAAGTACGTAAAACAGCGCGACGTAAGCTTGAGGCAGAACATGTGAAGGCATCATTGAGCTGCATGTGTTACGGTGAAAATTGCAGTTTTGTTAGTAAATATTGGCAAGAATTGCTTTAAATACTAAATAGCTCATACCATTTTTACCCCTCCGGCAGATTCTGCCCGAGCGGTATTGTCGTTGTCTGTCCGTCTGTCCATCATATCATTGTAAACACATTATCTCAAAAAGACCTTCACTTACAACAATGAAACTTCATACAGTTGTTTAATACAGCCAGTACCAGAAGCCTATTGAAAGTCGGTGCCATTGGATGTGTTTTTCAGGAGTTATGCCCCTTTATACATGTCTGTCTGTTTTTATCCTTGTAAACACATTATCTCAAAAAGTCCTTCACTCACAACAATGAAACTTCATACAGTTGTTTAATGCAGCTAGTACCAGAAGCCTATTCAAAGTCCTTGTAAACACATTATCTCAAAAAGTCCTTCACTCACAACAATGAAACTTCATACAGTTGTTTAATACAACCAGTACTAGAAGCCTATTGAAAGTCGGTGCCATTGGATGTGTTTTTCAGGAGTTATGCCCCTTTATACATGTCTGTCTGTTTTTATCCTTGTAAACACATTATCTCAAAAAGTCCTTCACTCACAACAATGAAACTTCATACAGTTGTTTAATACAGCCAGTACCAGAAGCCTATTGAAAGTCTGTGTAATCGGATGTGTTTTTCAGGAGTTCTGCCCCTTTATACATGTCTGTTGGTCCATATCCTTGTAAACACATTATCTCAAAAAGTCCTTCACTCACAACAATGAAACTTAATACAGTTGTTTAATACAGCCAGTACCAGAAGCCTATTGAAAGTCGGTGCCATGGGATGTGTTTTTCAGGAGTTATGCCCCTTTATACATGTCTGTCTGTCTATATCCTTTTAAACACATTATCTCACAAAGTCCTTCACTCACAACAATGAAACTTCATACAGTTGTTTAATGCAGCTAGTACCAGAAGCACCACAGACCTCCACACTACCATAGACCACATCTACAGTAACGCCCCCAATACATCAAGTGGAGTGTTGGAGAGTTACTTCTCCTACCACAAACCTGTGTGGATTGCTGTGAATAGACAGTAATCGTTCGACTACATCTACTATAGGTAATCACTGCTCTATTGCTATATTGTTTTGTCTGTCTATGATCTATATCATACAGGTAAAATTATGCCCACCCCAAATATGTGAGTTGTTGGGGTCAGAAACATTATTTCCACAATTGCTCTGGGCCCGGCCCGAGGGGTCCCGATGGCGACAGCCTACATGTCATTTCTAGTTGCCAGAGCGTGGCTTTGTTCGCTCCATGATATAACGTAAAGAAACATGTCTAGGCCTTCCAAATTAATATTATGTATACATCTGGCGATGGTTCAGAGGTGTGGTAATGATGACTGACCTTGATCTATTTTTCAAGGTCATATATTGTTTATTATGATACAGCATGAACAAAATCTAGCTAGGCATTCCAAATTAATACTATGTGGACATCTGGTGATGGTCCAGAGGTGTGCTAAAGATGACAGACCTGGACCTTTATTCAGGTCAGATTCTATTTAGTACAATATTTCATGAAGGATTATATCTACATTGTTCAAATTTATACCACTTAGGGACATTCAAATATGAAACTTTGTTCCTCAAAATCTGCCGCATGCTTCGAAATAAGGCCACATGTGTATATTTTATTAGTGAAAATCCAGCCACGGTTGCAGCAACAACAACAGTATTATTGTTCATTCTCAGAGCTGCCAAGTTGGACTGATTAAATATCTTGAGTCTATGCGAAGCGCAAAGCGGGGGGTGGGGGGGGGGGGGGGGGTCTGGGGTCCACCTAGGGCCCCAGCCGCTAGAGGTCTACAGATGCTCAGAAATGCATTTGGGGCATTTTGAGGCAATAAAATGACATCAGAGATTAACACACTTTCATGAAAAAAAGCAGACAAATTTCTGAATTACAGCAATTTTAAATAGGCAAGACTATGAGTAGTCGCCCTTGGCTACAATTACGCGCCTCAACTACTATTATTCGCCCGAAGATACGGACCACAGTACACGTACCTCGTCGATTCTGGGACAAACTGCGAGCTAAGAGCTAAAACTGTTTCATCGGACACTTCGCATCTATGTTTTAGCGTAAATAAAATCATAATTTGCCCAATGTCTGATTTTGAGAGAATAAATTCTGTTTTACCGTGAGATTTGCAAGCGCTACCGTGAGACCGGGAGGCCTCTCTAAATAACTGGAGACTCACGGCCAATCCGTGAGACTTGGCAGGTCTGCATTCTGTTAGAACATCAAAGTCTACTTACAGCTTTAAGCAACCTGGTATGTGCTTTAACACTATTTAGAGCTGATATCCCTTATTGATATCTTTTACTGGGAGATAATGAGTAATTTTGTTGAGATTTTGGAACAGAAAACTTTGCATCACGAAATTAGCACATGGCCTGGCAAGGGGAGGTAATTCAGTTCTTTTTCTTTTGAAACCAGTCAGAATAGGGTTATTGCCCCTGTTTGTGAAATATTTTTGGGATTCCAATGAGAAGAAGATCTTTTGTTCTAGAAGAACAAGATCTTTTGTTCTAGAAATAAACTGAACCAATTTTATTCATCAAACAATAAAGTTATTTCTATTATTACATGATCGTCTGTTATTTGGACCTGAGGTATGAATAGACTAATTTAAATTCTCCATACAATTTTCTTCCATTTACATTTTTTAAACATTTTTAACATCAATCTATTGTTTTAGATGAAATGCTCAAAAATAAAATTAACAGCTGTGAAATTCAACTGTTTTCCATGTCCAGGAATGACAAATGATAATCTATTTTATAAGAGATATAGATTATCAGGGATTCATAGAAGTCCAAAATTTTGCCACCGGATACTGAAATTTCAGTATTTCAGTATTTTTTTTACCTCAATTGAGTTTTTATCAGTTTTTGCCACCGGCGTCGTCATTGCTATTGAGTTTTTTTTTTTGGTTTTTGCCACCGCCATATGTAATGGTTCCGAGAAAGAGTTTAAAGCTTAGAGTAAAGTAATATAACATCAAATTTGACATAATCATTGAACTGTCTTAATTTATTTGAACAAGAATAGAATATTCCATCACCACAAAGTCAGCCTCCTAGGGGTGCAGTCTATCGGAGATGGCTCAATTCCCATCTCCTACCGACAACTGCACCCCAATTACTAGCATTGTTTCAGTTATGAAAATATTTTTGTCAATTTAAATAATCCATATCCTTCCTAATTTGGAATGAACGAGATCTGAATTGCGATATTTAATCCCAATCAGGGGTTTTCCATAAAATGTTGAATGAACAATTTATTTGAAAAGGCTTTAAATTAAGACATCTTGGAGAAAGAAAAATTATTACAACAACAATGCCATCTCATAAGATACACCCGCTTAAACTTAGTCATTATATCATGATCATATATAAATACATCAGAAAATTACTGGTAGTGACTTTCTTTCCCTGTCCAGGGTTCAGATTAACCTGATTAATTGACCAGCTCGAGCCTTTGCTGCTGTCCACAACAATACAGTCCCGCTGACCTGAGCACGCTTTTCCCTGTTCTATCCCAGCTTTGGTCAGTTAAATTAATCTGGCCATTGTTTCAGTACACATTGAGTTATTCGCTCAAATTTTAATTCACTCCTTTTATGATTCGTTAAAATGGCACCTTGTTCCGTTTGGTTTCATACTTTTGTCATAAAAATTTAGACAAAGTTTCTTTCGTTTCTATAAGACACGCTGCCTAAATCTACAAAGAAAAAATAACACCGTTAAGTTGCCTAAATAACATCTTGCGTTTTGAGAATATCCCAGTATATAGCATAATAAATCTCCGTAATGATGGTATACTTACGTGTCTGTGAAAACACACGTTCATCTGTCGGTAAGATTGGAACATACCCTCCTGTCAAACTTGCTAAGTATCCGCCATGTTTTTTTTCGTCACGCAATTGGGACTGCTCGGGTGGGAATCAGAGATTGATATATTCTTCTGACTACCGCTGATAGGTTGTAAGTGTATTACTATAAGGCCGAAGCTAACACACGTGGTAATCTGAGAAAGATGTCAGAATACGGATAAATCACGTTTACGTTCGTTGGGCTGGCGAAGACCCCAAGCCGAGGGCGGAAATTGCATGCCGAAGCTGTTTCAACTTGGAATTCCCCGTTTTATCGAGTCGGCTGCGAGCGTACGTCTAAAAAATGTTTTAAACAGAGTTGTTGGTCGAATTACGAGTTTTAGCATTCACCGAAATTGAGTTTATAGCTGAGAAGTTGAATATTTACTGTGTGAAACGCATACACTTCAGTTTTTTTTACAGTCCGAATTGAGTTTCCTAGTGAATTTTTCCACCGAATACCGGTGGCAAAAACCGACGTGTATGAATCCCTGATTATCCATATGCATATGAGAAAAAATCAATGAAGAAAAGGTACTCTTGCAGGTTTTGCATTCTTCCAAACCAAAAGTAGTAAATAAAAAATAAAATAAAAAGACTCATGCCTCATGAGAATTTCAAGAGTCTCCTGCTTGAGAAACAAACTTTCATATTTGAATGGCCTTATGCCTGGACCTGAAGTTTATTGAATATCACTGACCTTGACCTATTTTCTTTAGGTCAAATTGTATGTTAAGTCTAAGATCTATAAATTCATGTTCTATATGCAAATAAGTTAGAATAGATCAGAAAGTTGTTGAAGATGACTCACCTTGATCAATATTTCCAAGATCAAATTACTTAATTTGATATGAGCTATAGAGAAGAGTATATTTAGAGCTAAATATTCAGTCATGCTCTACCAGAACCTCAGCATAAAATTGTCCCTATCATTTAAGGCCTTGGCAAAAGCTGACTGGCTCAACTTCCTATGTATTTCTAAAATGAGAGAACTACAGTCAACCATACTAGGTCACATTTTTGTTAACCTAAATGATGTCAAACTTCTAAAAATACATCTTATGCAATGCATGATTTCTGAGTGTAGACAATAACTGATAGCCGAGAGGTATTGGAGTCCATTGGGCTATTTTTATTGTCTGGATCGCCACCGCGTAGCGGTGTCGACCAGACTATGCTGCCACTCACGAAATATCTGAAAATGTGTACGTGCACTATAATGCAATGACCCTGGGTTGACCTGTAGCAATCCGCCAGTGATTTTCATTTTGTGTTTGTCACATATCAGGGTATCAACCAGAAAGTGAAGAAAAAACAGTCGTAATCGTTTCATGTTAACTAGAAATAAAAGGAAATCTGAATTTGAGTGCATTTCATATTCATTTCTTCGCCCAGGCATTGCTTGTATCCGTGGACTATTTTTGTTCTTTGCATTGTCTGTTTCTGCACAATCGGCTCACACCCGGTTCTCAGTGTTTTCCGTCTCTGCGGTTTTGCGCTTGCTTGAGTTTGCTGTAAGGCCTGGTGTTTTTAGTTCATAATTTGTTTGTTGACAATGATAGCGTTGGAGAGACAATTTGTGCGAAAATCCCTGTTGTTGCTGCACGATCATTCTGTATTCGCCGAGCAGACGTTGCAAATCTTGTTCTGCTCTCGCTGGCTGAACAGGTTCTGGGATTATGAAGACCCCAGTTTTCAACACTCGTAGTCGCGTTCTTTCCTGTGAAGTCGGCGTTCGTTACGCATACTGCATGGCATATATTTCCAGAGGAGATATGTGTCGAAGCAACAACAATAGTATTTACATTTTTCTCGTCTTGTGAACTTGACCGCATCCTGTCCAGTGCAATTTATGTATTCTCTGCTCACCGAATATAATTTAGTTTCAAAAAGTTTGAACACCAACATGCAACAACGAAACTTTTCAAAAGCGGAAACAACAGAATTTGTCAGGTACCGCTTTCAAAAAGATTTGTTGTTGGTGTTGTTCAAACTTTTTCAATCTAAATTATATACGCAATGATCGTGCAGCAACAACAATAGGAATTTTCGCAAATTGTTTCTCCATCGCTATCATTGTCAACAAACAAATTTACTATAAACACCATGCAGGCATATAAGTAATCTTGGGGACTTAGCTAAGATTCATAGCGTCTCCCTTCCCTCAACGCTATGCCGACGACAAATACATTTCCCTGCAATGGTAACTCGAACATCTCCATCGCGCACTTATTATTACCGTTGCGCCCTATTGGACTTTCATTAACTTGAGGAAATGGGCCGCAATGAATAAAAATACTGAAATGGCAGACTAAATGGCCCTTCGTTGGTCATATATTAATTACAGACGTTAAAATTATGCCTATGGAGTCTCAAAATGACCTGAATTCGAGGGTCAAGAAGATGGGCATTTCCGTCATAATAGACCCCGTGTATACAGGGGATGATGATCACAACATTGATTATGGTATTTTTATTCATCGCAGCCCATTTTCTCAAGTTAATGAATGTCCAATAGGGCGCAAAGGTAATAATAAGTGCGCGATGGAGATGTTCGAGTTACCAACAGGGAAATGTATTTGTCGTCGGCATAGCGTTGAGGGAAGGGAGACGCTATGAATCTTAGCTTAGGACTTAACACAAACTCGTGCAGCTCTTGCCAATATCTGCACTACATAGAACTATTAATAAAACCAGTTAATAAAACTATCCAGTCTCCTCGCAAATTTGTCGTATCATTTTGTCACAATAGCATTGCATGAATTATGAAAATCTGCTCGCAAAAACTGGTAGAAGACGCAGACTATCCACTTTTGAGCATATTACTGCAGACCGTTTCTTGCTACCATGAAGACCTGGCATATTTCGAAATGAGCCGCCTTCACAAATTCACTTCCTTGAGGACTAAACTCTGTATTCCAGTTGTTATTCCTCAAACAGACTTGTCCACAACTTGGAAAAAATCTCCACATTTATCCATACATCTGCTGTCGGCTGAAACATGCCAGCTGAAATGTTTTGAAACTTTAAATCCATTATTGGCGATCCAGACATCAGTACTTTGAGTACTTCAATTTATCATGACCTTTCTTTGTAGCACATATTTTCTGCCAGTCATTCTTGTATGTTATGAATGCAAATCAGAGATTTCCACAGGAATAATTGTCCAGAATTTACAATATGTGTGACAGAGTATTCCCTCTTGTTTATCATGTGTTTTTTCTACCCTTCAGGTGGCTACGACTGCGTCTTAACATGATGACTATAGTGAGTGGTATTGTGGAGCCCCTGGTTGAGTGCTTTCCCCTGGGTGCAATCGGTGCCACCTGTTTTTATCACTTTTTTGGGATCAACCCGTATTATTATTTTACTGCCCATGTCGCCGGGTCGATCGTTACAGATTATATACAACTTAGAAATGTCCAGGTAAGACCAACAGATTGAAAGCATTCTAAATGATGCATGAGTATGTATTTGGGGTTTACCAGCTTCAGATGGGTGTTTTAACATGCTCAGTAAAACAGACCATTCAAATATTACCTGTGCAACATGGGGGGAAAGGTAGAACAGAACAATAACTCTAGTTTCCCTTGCGTATTATAATAGTAACAAAAGTTATAACATACACGTAATTAGAGATGGAATTGGAAGTACTGTTTATTGAGTTATAACATTCTTTGAGTTCTAATTCAGGAAGTGTTGTTATTGGGAGTGCTGTTTATTGAATTATTTGTTACAATTCGATAAACAGCGCTTCCAACACCATCTCTATGTTATATCTTGATAAACACCACTTCCAGCTCCATCTCTGTGTCATACAATGTAATTCGAGTGAAAGCATTTCGGCAATTCCATAACTTGATAAACAGCACTTCCAATTTCATTTCTCTGTTATAACTCCATAAACCGCACATCCAATTTCATTTTTCTGTTATAACTCCGTAAACAGCACTAACAATTCCATTTCTGTTATAACTCCATAAACAGCACATCCAATTTCATTTCTCTGTTATAACTCTATGAACAGCACTACCAATGTCATTTCTCTGTTATAACTCCATAAACAGCACATCCAATGTCATTTCTCTGTTATAACTCCATAAACAGCATTAATTCCATTTCTCTGTTATAACTCCATAAACAGCACATCCAATGTCATTTCTCTGTTATAACTCCATAAACAGCACTACCAATGTCATTTCTCTGTTATAACTCCATAAACAGCATTAATTCCATTTCTCTGTTATAACTCCATAAACAGCAATACCAATTCCATTTCTCTGTTATAATTCCATAAACAGCACATCCAATTTCATTTCTTCATTATAACTCCATAAACAGCACTACCAATTCAATTTCTTCATTATAACTCCATGAACAGCACTACCAGTTCCATTCCTTCATTAGAACTCCATGAACAGCGCTTCCAAATCCACCTCTACATCAACTCTTCCTGAATTTCATATCTCAGTATGTTATAATAACATATTTTTGATGGAATTCAGGAATTAAGAAATAACATTTTGATAGGCATGCTCAATGGTTATTTTACGCATGGTTAGTGTGGGAAAGTTTATATTTTTGGGCAAGGGCGATGCCTGTGAAAACTTTATTGTCCCCCGCTACTTAGTAGGGGCATACTTAGAGGTGGAATTCAGGAAGTGCTGTTTATTGAACTTTTCGCCAATCAAGAAGAAAGGATAATTCGGATATATTTCACAAATATCTTCACGTTACATCGGTTTATTACTCATCCTAACTCCTGCCTAAATTTTCTTCTTCCAGGGTGGTCCCGTGCCATTTTCTGTGCCAGAATACCTGCTGGCCTGGGTAACGCGGCAGATAATGGCATTCTACATTTTTTTCGAGGCTGTGATAAACCCACGACGGGTCACATGGGGCAGGCGAACATACAAACTTGCCCTGGGCGGACACACAGAAGTTCTAAGGGAGAAAACTGTGGTACCTTTGTGATCTTTAGCATTTGGGGGGAGGGTAGTAAATGTGTGGAACTATATAAGTGCATCTTTTTGTGGTAATGAGAGACCAACTGCCGGAATCACAAAGGTTTTTTGACCGAGATCAGAGATGCGCCGGTGTAATTGCATTTTCTGAACTGTGAGTGCTCCCCACCAATCACTATAAGTATTCTTCCATCATTACCAAACCTGGCCACGCAACATCCAGATTTTCATGCATTCCCAGCATGGCGATAGAAGAAACTATACACTGCTTGCAGAGGTGGAACTTTACAAAACAAGTATTCTTCCACTTTTACCAACATCATTCAGCATTCTACATACACAGTCCTACACAAATTCCACAGCATTGGCGGTTGAACATGTCAGTTTATTTTCATGGCACTGGCAGAGACGGTGTAAATGTTACAAGTATTTTTAGAGAGATTCACCTATTCCTTGTAGAGAACGCTATACAGATGCATTCTCCTCGCAGTGTCAGGGAGTGTTAGTCATCTCTGCCAATACTGGAGATTGATGTAAGGAAAGTTATCTTCTCAGGGAATTTCACTTGATGACAGATTGTATTTTATATCACATATTATATATGAGAGGTGTATATTAGATAAAACACATACCTCTTGAAATATGACTTGAGATGATATGTACAATTTACGCACTTGCTCACCTTGTAGAACTCGCAAGCCAAAATCGTTTAAAGGTCATCCAGTCCTTTGTGGACCCCATCTCCTTAATTTGGTGGACCACATGTCCAGTTTTGTGAATGTGAGCAGCAAGACGAAATCTGGTTGGCTTATATTTTCGGAGTCATTTTCCTCCTGTATTGTACACAATCTCAATGAAGAACTTCACAGCATAGTCACAGATTGTTGCTTACAGTGGTCCAAAATGCAAACTGGTAGGTCTTTAGATTAACCTAATTTGGGCACATTCGGTGTGACAAAAACATTTTAGGCAGGGAAATGCACCCAAAAGAGTGAAAACTAGATTTCTGACAAAATAGGTACGTAGGCTTTGACTCGAATATGACGTTTAATTGATGAGGAATCTCCATGAACATAATTGAACACTGATTCTCAATGAAAGAAAAATATTCCAAAAACTATTAAAATAGTAGTGTTCTTTTAAAAAAAAAAAAGATTTTTTTTTTTTTTTTAAATTTTTGCTCTCTAATTTGGAGAAATCTTAATTTGGACACAGCATTTATTGTTGCATCAGGGAGGTTATCTGAAGCCCTGACTGGCCTGCTTAAGTGATCACAATGTGAAAATGGAATGGCCTTGCACAACTGGTATAATTGTCTGGTACATGTTTATTTGTTGTGATTTGAAGTTTATACCACACTGACGATCCATCATTTAGCTTCACCTGCTGAATGGATTGAATTCTTCAAACTGGAAAGGCACATTATGTCATAGATAGTCAATCAAGATAGGAGCTGAACAAAATTCTGCAGCCAGGGTTTTCTTTGAACTCCAAATATGGCAAGCAGTGGTATTGGTTTTCAAATGGGAAATACAGTGATTCCTGATAAATCGATTACCGGAAGTGATATTTGAAGTACCGTATTAAAAATGAGGGGGTGATCGATTTATTGCAACTGAGTGAAAGCGGTGATTGTCTGCTTCAAATAGACAGTTCAGATTTGAAGAGATCATCCAGGGGCACTTCTGTTGGTGCTCCAAATATGGACTGCGAAATATCCATAGAGCTATGACATCATCAAACTGTATTCTAAAGAAAAAAAGTGACACATTTGGTGATGGTTGTGTGGTGTCGTATGTCAAAATGAGTCAATAATTTATGTACATTTCATGGTCTACATGTAACTGTTCAGGAATACCTACAGTTACCTGTATGGCAACATTATATAATTGTGAGTGAGTGGTAGAGTTTAACATCGCTTTCAACGATATATTATTTATTGTGTACCAAATGCACAAAGGTAACGAATGCTTCTAAAGGAGTTATGTCACCTGCACTGATATGGCCTAGCTGCTGGCATTACTGCTCTTGCTGTTTAATGATTTCTTAGTCATGGTACATGCATATTTCCCACTTCTTCTAATGGCTGCTTGTTTTGACATATCCTCATTGTGCAATGATAGGCAGAGAAAAACATTTACTTAATATATATGTTGACTATACAGGTATATCTTTCTGACCACTTTCTACAGTCAGTGTGTTCACACAAACACAGAAATACTCAAATTTTGCCTTAATAAACATGTATAATGACCAGTAGATCATACCATCACACTGATGTCATCTTCATACACAAGTCCACTTCTCTGTTCACACGTCGGATTAGCCTATCTATCAGCCCACCGGCTCTCTTCAAAAGAGTTTATAAACACAAAACATCATTCACCTTGAATCTGTTTGAATTTCACAACATGCCATGTGAGTGGCATTGATTGGCTGTCATATAGATATGGTCATCCCGGCGGGCCACCATATTGGGAGGAATGATGTAATGTAGTCAGAAAATGACTTACATGTACACACAGTCATTTGGTATGTTCTGATTGCTCGTTGCTGGATCGTAGATGAAATTTACACCTCGGATTTGAATGCTTTAGTTGGTTTGATCTATCAGGGGTAATTTGGAGTGTGAAGAGAGAAGTGTTGTGTATGAAGATGCCTGATGGAAGCTGCAGTTTTATGTCTGACTCACTGGGGGAGAGAGACCGAAGCATGCAGAGTGGTTCATGTTAGCATAAACTCCTGTAAGGTATCCATATTGAACATTGTGTAACATTAAGATAAGGGAGACTGATCTGTTAATTCTCTACTTCAGCAATTTGATTGGTGTCGCATGAACACGACCCTTGAAAATAGTTGGGACCACACAAATTTCAGTTCCAGAAGAAATAATTTGAATTCAATATTTCATCCGGATATTCCTGAAAATGATCTACTGTGATCATCTTATTTATGAAGGCTGGACACGTCATTTGAACTGACGTATATTTTATTGCCACGGTTGTGAAGACAGACAAGACGGACAGGTTGATTAATTGATGCTGGTACATCATAGCTCAAAGGGATTGGTGTTTCTTGTGTGTACGAAGGAATTGTTCAAGCATAAACACAGTGATATAAAGGAGGGATAGGGCAAGTGGTTGGCTTTTAGCTTGGTACAATTTTGTACAGTGAAAACCAAAAAATTAGGTAGCTGGGGCAGGATTTTACTTTATGTAATACTCCTGCATTTCCAAAATAATAAAGCTAATTTTGTATGGTTGCCTTATATTTTGAAAATTGTAGCCCTATTAGTGTTGTGAAAGAGTGTTCACTTACATGATTATATCTCCATAATCTTTCAATCATCTCATAGCTGGTTGTTGGTTTGAAGGAGCCAGTCTGAGACTGTGTCACAACAGGATTAATTATGTCAGTTGAATGTTTATAAAAAGATGTTTACTGTTACTGTACTTAAGAAGCTTGTCTGATATGAAAGCTCTTGTACTTTTGTCTGTGTGTTTGTGTTTGCCAAAGCTTGCATTAGATTATGGCAATGTAATCATGGTACTTGTATGTATTCATGTAAAAGTCAATATTTGAGCATTTTAACTTGGAATAGAATGTTTTAACACTATCAGATTGGATTGATTGGTTCATGTGGTATCATCTCATATCATATCATATTGATTTCATATTGATTATGTACATTTTGTATATATGTATACAAAAGTATACATCATTCTTTAAACTGTGAAAATGCTACGCAAAAAAGGAACAGAACTACGGACATTTTAACACAAGTACAAGTACATGCAGGTTATACTGCAGTTCTATGGCATGTATGGGTGTAATTGCAAATATGAATGGCTAGAACAATTATGTATTATGTAGCCTTGCAAGAAATGGTTGTCTAAATTTCCGAAATTGAAGATTTATTACTCTGTAATGTTGAAAAGTGCTAAGATGGCATGATAACCTACTTTTTATGAAGCATCCAATGAATGCAATTTTCTTGTCTGTAATTCATTTTGTCATGCCTTGTTTGATTTGTGTACTGTTACAAGTGTGCCAACATTATTGTGTGTTTTACCCCATAATTTTACAATTTGTTTGTTTGTGAGATTTGTTTATTCTGTTTTAGGTTGAATGTTGGTACATGTATGACTATACATATGATGGAAATTATACAGATGTTGGTATAACTATATAAGTTTGTCTGTATAACTCCATGTACAGAGATGGTATAATACATCTTGGGAAAATGATCACCTCTTGCCTTGGTTTCGCTCATGGTGTCAAGTCATTTTAACCCATAGACACGATACACTAGACCCATATACAAGTGTAGTTAATTCTGTATGCAAGACCATTTGAATAAGTATATCTGTTCAATGGGACTGAAAAATATTAAAATCTGATTAATAATTCCAACTTGAGTGCCATTCCAAGAAATTTCAATGGACCTTTCCCGATTTAATTCTTAGACAAAGGTTTGCCCCGGCGCCAATGGGTGCACTGATGTGTGACTTCCAGTGTAAATTTGTAGTTTGTTCTTTTCATATCCTTCCTGTGTCTACAGTGTGAGAAATAATTTGAATCAGTGATAACTGGACTATAGCTGACGCCCAAATTATCATCAGTGTACTCATAATGATCCTTCCTTGGAATACAGTGTAACCTCTCTATAATGTTGATATTGGGGAATCAAATATGAATCACCAAAAGAAGGGTTGAAATGATGGGCATTTATTAATTTGGGGGACACAGCAACACCCAGCTAATATATCAGAATCATGCAGTGCGAAATTGAGGCTAGACTTGTAGGATAATTTGATGCATATTTACCATATTTACACCAGTTATCAATAGTTAAAAATATTTCCCATGCTGTAGGCAAAGTCAAGAGTGGAAAAGTGTGAACCACAAATTTATTCTGGGATTGGCGCGTCGGTGCACCCTTCAGTGTGCCGGGGAAAAACCTCTGTCTAAGAATTAATTCAGGAAAGGTCCATTTCATTACTGAAAACGTGAGTGAAGTTTCACAAGTGTTCCATTCTGCATAGTCATGTCAGTGTAATTTCCTGCACAAGAAGTACTTGCTATGATATGTGGGACCAGTCTGTTGTTGTGAATGAATACATTCCCAAGCACATTCCAGGCAACTGATAATGTAGACGTGTAGATATCATAAATTCAAGTCGCTTGCAAGAAGGTGATTCGTGATTTTAGGTTTATGTTGGCAGATGTTTATTTGGGTGCACAAATTCCAAAATGGAGCTTTGGAAAATGACTTATATCAGTCCTTGATGTCTGTGAAATGTAGGTCACTCATATCAACAGCTTGTGGAATTTGTGACACAAGAGAAACTGCGCGTATTTCAAGCAACACAATCCAATTCCCATTCTTCATTTAGACCACATTGGCCTGTGGATTAGATCTAATATTTTTTTGTATCCAAATTAAATTTGCGTGCAATCTCCATTGATCATTGGAGCCAGATTTATGGTGACACTGCCGTGTCATAGACATTGGAACTCTTCTGTATGGGGAAATCAATATAGTCCATACACAGAGGTTTTGGTAGGACCAGAATGTCAGTCAGAGATATCAAAATGTATGATCCTGTTTCATTCTTTGGCAATAATGCACTGGATTTCGAGCAGCGTTCATTTCACTTGATTCATAAACTTGAATACTAGTTTCATAGTTATGAACAATGGAAAAGTTTGTTCGTCACTTCCTAGGCAATCTGGCTCTAACATACATCACGTGAGAGCTATTTGTCACTTCACATACAGAGTTCCACTGTTTTCATCATCTCAAATCTTGAGTAGTCGTTACTCATCATTTAGCTACTGTCCACTGTGTGGATGAAGAATCATATCACACCGTGATTTGTGCATTAATTACCATACCGTCCCAATTCTTATTCATGTTATCAGTCGGGGCACATAAAAAAATCATTTCACAAATTGTGTTTATATCATGGTGATGAATATAATGAGAGTTATCCACCCTTCATTTTGACCATGTACACTGATATCACTCCGGGCGAAGGTAATTCTGGACATATTGTATATTTTGAGGATATAGAATAGTATAATATATAGTTTGATGAGATTCATACATAACACGAGTGATATATAACTTGATGTAATTGTGCTTTCAAGCCACATTTCTGCTTTAAATGAAACTGAAACTCTCACTGGGAATGATGCAGAAAAAAATCATGCTGCATGGTAGTAGTTTCTAATTTATAAGAAATTGTCATGTCACAGTGGATGGCTGAATATCTACTTTTGAGACTTCCATGTTTTGTCAAAGTCGCCCAAGAATTCTGATAAGGATGTCAATCTTTTATATCATTTCCAGTCTGTTCATTTCATTATTGTGCACAGAATATTTGGAAAGAGAGGTATTGAACACTCACACTTACAACCAGTTCAATAACTAAGATATTGTTCATTCTCTTTTTGTCAGAGTCCATACTACCTACCACCCAGTATATTCTACTGAAAATGAAGTACATGACCTGTTGAGCCACTAGGTAGGGTACACTGATGAATGCATGCTTCAACACATACTTCAGATCATGCAGTCAATGTGTGACAGTTTTTTCATAGAGGATTAATCAGAGATTGTTACCTTGACAATAGGATGTCCAGGTTCTGACATAAGGAGAATGATGTTATATTTGAAAGATTAGGTGTTTTTATATTGAACAATCGCTGTAGTAGAAGTAGAAATTTGAGTGTATGGGGGAACCTGTATACTGCTGATTATCTCCCCTGTTGATCATGTTGATCGACAAAGTGAAAATGATGATGACATATTTTGCAAATAGTCCTCTTAATCTGTATATGGAAATGCGTCGTTAATCTATATCATCATCCCCACATTGTCTATAAGGCAGCACGTATAAATATATACATACCACTTGTTGCAATCCATCTATCCTCAGGTGTTCATATTATATACATATATATATTTAGCCGATAATCATATTGTAAATAAACTTAACAAATGTGAGCAATATAGATATATATATTTAATTTTCAGCTTGCCTGTGAGTGTTCTAGAAAAATGAATGCTGTTAAATGATGCTAAGAAAGCCTTCAATTTGAATTTATATCTTGGTACAACAGTTGTATGGGTGTACCATTAATTATGGATATGAAATCTGAAAATGCCCATTTGTTTACAAACAAACAATTTGTTTTCTATATAGTATTTATACTTCCAGCAATTCTGATTGGCTGGAGGCCTGACCAGTTTATTTCTCAAGCTAATGAAAATACAGAATTGTTTTGACAATTTTTAAATTGGCCAATCAGGTGTCCTAAAGCTGCAAAGATATTCCATGATGCAAAGGTTTGTTTTATTAGATCCATGACTACAGTCGGCTACTGAAAATCAAAGAACAACAACAATAATTCATCAGTAATAACAATGTTTCTATGGCCTGGCTCCCGGTCTACTACACATGCTCAATTTTAATTGGTCTACAAGTGAAAGGGTGGCGATCGGACCACAGTAGATCCCATATGGATAATAAAGAAAAAAATCTGAAAATATTTTTTGTAGGTCTGTTGGGGTGAAGTGGGGTGGCCATTAAATAGAGGAGAGTAAATGTTTTTGTGTGTATGCTATATATATACATTGGGGGGGGGGAAATAAAAATCAGATTTTGTTTAGCATATATAATTCTTGAATGGCCCACAACATAGCATTCAATGTGTTGATGGTGCCTGAAAGTGAATAAGTACTCCATTTCTTGGAAGGCAATGCACTAAATCAAACCTTCAGAAGTTGGTGTTGGTTGTTTCCATCCTAATAATACAAATTTTAATTTATATTTTTGTACATTTTGGAACCGCTAAGCATTTGAGAGCTATATACCGATATAAATCGGCAATAATTGTCACATTTTCATTGACTGCCATATTCCTTGTATATGTGTATGATTTGTTGATAATGATCACATTATAAAAGATGTTGAAACTATGACTGTGTTGGTCGGATTCATTTCTCCATGGCTTCCTCTGTCCTCTATGCACTATTCTGTACAACCAGGCTTTTCCATCTCTCCTGTGGCTGGTCCCCTGTTTGACTATATCCACTGGCTTGAGAGCTAAAACTTTATGCAATACATAATTGGGTCAAGTTCAAAACGAAAATGCTGACAATTCCATCTTCATGCATAGATGATATAATCAACCTCTTATTTGTTGAAGTATTCGCCTTAACTTTTGTGCACACTAGTAAAATATAAATACAAATTAATGAGGATCTCCTGGCCGCCATCTTGAGTTCACCCATGATTCTTTAACTTGGGATTATGCTTGAAGGCTCAGATCCTAAATATGACAACTTTCCAATCTGAAAATTTCAGCTCCAACTTTCACTTTGTTCCAGAGTTGTGATGAGAAGTTTGGTGGGAGAGTTGTATCAAACTCGCCTGAACCAGTTCAAACAGGTCTAAACCACTTCCTATGTGTTTGGTCCCAGCTTGTGTATTCCCATGACAGGAGTTGTCGGCAAAAGTTATATCCCCGACATTAGGTCTAGAGCTTCAATATGACACATTCTGTATTTACAACTGATACCGAATCATACCTCAAATGTGCATTGCATATTACTCCCCCATGTGAAAGTTGGTCAGTTACTTGCCGACGGGCAGTGGTTCTCTCCGGGTACTCTGGCTTTGTCCATCAACCAAACTGGCACCATATGAGTGATACATCCTTGAGTGTGACATTAAGCCAAATCCCCCCTCCCGCCCAAAAATGTACGCGTGAGCATGATGATGTCGGGTGGTAATGACGGGATACTACACAAGCTTCAATGCAAGACCAACCATGCCACTTTTGGACAAAGTATGGCCAGAAATCGACAAATTGTCACAACAGGCCTTCCCAACGAGTGCGCATGTGCAACGTTATGTCACAAGACAAGATCACCAACTCGGTCTTGTTCTGCACAGTGAGAGCTTCAACAGGACACCATCATGCCAAATTTGGACACATGACCCACATATCGCAAAAAAAAGCTCTTGCAACAGGCTGTCCTCTGTATACTACTCGCTGACTGCTCATGCGCACAGTGATGTCACCATTTAACGTCACCACCCCAGTCTTATCCTGCCAAAGTAGAGCATCACCGGGACACCATGCACGAAAATACCTTTCTCTAAGGCCCCATAAAATATGCCTTGTTTGCCATCACCACCCGCCCCGATTTTTCCGCGCGCCTCAATTTATTTTTTATTTTTTCTCACCTGCCTTGTTGGTGTTTATTTTTGTATGAAAATGAGGCTGAACTGACTGGTTTGCACCAGCAACTCTTGAATTGGACCTCATTGAAGGTCTTTCAATGACAAATATCTTTGCTGTAATCAAGGCAACATGTCTGTGATATTGTCGCGCTGTTTGCAATTTTATGGTTGTAATCTCATTCTGTTCTGTTTCTGTATAAATTTCTAGTCGTATATAAATGTATATAGTAATACAGGAACACAACATCTGCAGCATTGTCACGGTAGATTAAATGTATAGTTGATATTTATTTTCCATTGAAGAACTTGCGTTGTTCTATTTCTCCGTGATATAGTGGACTTTGTGGTATGACTGCCCATATTCATGATCGTCAATTCATGATCGTCATGTTCTCCATTTTTTCGAGAATAGCTCAGCTTATTCTTTCCTGCTGGAATAAAAACACCTCCAGTTTTGTCTTTCAAATCACACTGATTCAGATTTCATCAATATGCCATCCTTCGAGTTCTGTCTACCTGCATAGGAATGGAGAGTTTGCGAGTACAAAATCAGAATAAGATGACCTCACATATAGCAGTTTGCAGGAGGTGAGAATGAAAATACAAACGCCATGGGATTTCTGCCGATTTTAATATCCAATGTATTTATTCAATCTCTAGCAAGACCGTGTACAAAATGAAACTTTGAAATGAATTATATAAAAACCATTTTAGGACCAAATTAGACTATCGCTATCTTAATATCAGTGGATTCTTGAATAAACTGAACCATGCCCTTCCGAAAATAAACGAGAGATCCTGAAGGATCTTGGCGCCCACCATTGTCCGATAATTGTAAGCTAATGACAAGAGGATCTTTTTGTCCTTTGTTACTAAGAACAAACGATTGATTTGTAATTTTGTTTACAGAATTTCGAATCTGAGCGAAAAAGATAAAAAAAGGGTACTGCAAGCGAAGACAAATCTCTTTGACACTTTGGCATGAGCTATGAAACATACTTAAGATTTTATAATTAGGAACGAATGCTAATTCTGTTCTGTTTACTGGGCTAGTTTGAGATATCTCTTTTAAGATACCATGCTCGAAAATAGTAAGATGGTACAATACTTAATACTGAAGGGATCCGGTCCGCGCAGTAATGTTGAAACTTCAAAAGTGCCTGAATCCTGATTATCTCCCTTGGATCGAAACATGCAGTAGTCTACAGTTGTCGAGTTGTGACGTTCCTTCATGTAGCCGACCCGCCGGCAGACGAAAGGGTGGGGCAGTTCACTTGCAACTGCATGGACTAAAGAAAACTGATTTAAAATTTGAAGAAATATATTTTAATTCCGAATTATTTGAACTCCTTGATATGGACGATGACGGTGTGGATATTCTCTATAGTCAATATATAGAATATGCCCCACCGTTTGATCCGCCGACTCTTGTGATGCAACGTCACAAATCGGGAATACCTTATTAATTTGAAGCGTAACTTGGATTTTCAAATCGGACCAAAAAAGGCATCTTGCACAACTAGGCCCTATGTGGGACCTGTGTACCAAATTTCAGAAAGATCCATGAAATATTTCCTGAGAATTCACGATAACAATGTTTCACGGGGAAATTCAAGATGGCCACTTGCCGGCCATATTGAATTTTCGAATCGGACCAAAAAAAGGTATATTGCACAGCTAGACCCCAAGGGGAAGTTATGTACCAACTTTGCGAAAGATCCCTGCAGTACTTCCTGAGAAATCACGATAACAAAGTTGCATGGGAAAATCAAAGATGGGCGCCTGGTGGCCATATTGGATTTTCAAATCGGACCAGAAAAGGTATCTTGCACAACTAGACCCAAGGGGAACCTGTGTACCAAATTTGAGAAAGATTCCAGCAGTACTTCCTGAGAAATGACGATAACAAGGTTTCACGGGGTAATCAAAGATGGCTGCCTTGTGGCCATATTGGATTTTTGAATCGGACCAGAAAAGGTATCTTGCACAACTAAACCCCAAGGGGAAAATGTGTACCAAATTTCAGAAAGATCCATGCAGTAGTTCCTGAGAAATCGCGATAACAAGGTTTCACGGGGAAATCCAAGATGGCCGCCTTGTGGCCATATTGAATTTTCGAATCGGACCAAAAAAGGTATCTTGCACAACTAGACCCCAAGGGGAAGCTCCATAAAGTAGTTCCTGAGAAATCGCGATAACAAGAATTGTTTACGGACGGACTGATGGACGACGGACGAAAAGCGATTTGAACAGCCCACCATCTGGTGATGGTGGGCTAAAAAGGACCGCCCATCCGACTTTTTGAAAAGTCAGCGATGGGAAACAAGGCATTTTTTATGGGGCCTAATACTCCCAGAATGCATGTGTGAATATCACCGGACCCACGACAGTTGGGACCCAATACACAATGAGCTTCAATAGAACTTCACATTTGGATAAGGTATGCCCTCATATTACGAAAAAACTACCACCTCAAATGCCCTTTCTCTTCTACACCCGATGGTGCAAGCAGAATGACGTCACAGATCAACGTGACGATATCGGTTTTATTCTTCCAATGCGTAACACCATACACACATTTGGACCATGCACATATCGGTATGGCTCGAGAACACCAACCTCAAATGCCGAGTCTCTGCCACTCGTGCGCTCATTGTCGGTTAAGCAGTTGTACTCTGCACCATGAGCGCGTTAACACAAAATACCTGCCCATAACGGATATTGAAGAGTTTCTTGATTCATCCTAAGGGTCGGTGTATGTAGGCACCGATCTCAAGTGCCCATCCGACCGTATATACGGTTTCTCTACTACTGATGCCATCACAACAGATACATGACTTATCTGGATGCACTTCACGGCCCTTATCCAAGGTCAAAGGTGAATCTTCCCTTTGAAAGAGATCGGTCCTTCCGTAAGAGATCGGTCCGCACTATACTATTGCTCTCCAATACTTCTGTCACGCGAGCTGGCGAAATATGTGGCGCAAATGCTGAATCACTGAACAGCTGAATAATTAGAACTGATTAAAATAAATTGGAGTGAGGTCTCAAACTGATGAAAGTTAAATGAAATTACAGGTTTGCCCCATTTCGAAGGTATGGCGATATTTCCATTTTAGGCCAAAAGGCGAGCGGTGAGGACCCGATTTGTTAGAAATTTAATTCACCCCCTCAAACACATCCTAAATTTCCTAAAGTTAACCATGAGTTGTTGCATGATATCGTTTCCAAAGATACTGTAACGGTTAACCGTTTGTGTAGAGAACGGTTTGAATATGGAGGGTGACCCAGAATGGAATGCGGGGAACGACCTTGACATGTATCGTCAGCGAGAAGCAAGCCAGTGTACGGAAATGGAGTCCCCCGTATTTCTCGCTTACCAGAGCAAGATACGAGTTGACAATTACGTGAAATATTCTGTACAGGTTCTAGATTGGGATTGGGATGCTCTCTAGTGAGAGACGATCTTTCATGGCAGGCGAAACGTCTCCGTTCGTGGGGCTCTTTTCATGGGGACTTTTCGAGGACGGAGAGTGCACTCATTATATAAAGAGGTGCAGACATTTCGAGCGGGAGCAGACCAAAAAGACAGATCTGGAGAAAGCACAAAGATTGTAGATCCTGTAGCTAGTGCAACCGATATAAAACACGTCAATCCGATGCGAATTTGCCGGCTTGCATTTTCAGTGTGGGACCGTGTTTTTGTGTTGTACTATAAGTATAGGGAACACAACAGAGTGGGAAGACCGACTGGCGTGTTTATTGTAGTCTGGGGGTATTCTATAATACTGTAACATGACATGTATTACCGCGTAGCACATTACGGTAATCATGATCAGACATCAGTATAGAATAAGGATATAGGTCAATACCAGTAGATTGTATGATGTCGGCACTGTTTTTGCTGAACAGCCCGGGGCACTGGGACGTGGTCAGTAAAATTTGGGTGTCCGTGTCATCGGTCGTGAAGCGGTATTTGACGTTAATAAGGGATTCCCTCCACCCTCAGATTATATGCAAATGTACTATAAATACAGCGATAATAGAGCCAATCTCTCCTACCGTTATTCAACGACATATCGTGCAGCCCGTGAGGTCGGCGACCGGGTCGCAGAAGGTCGCAGAAAGGTCGCAGAGACGCTGTACGGGTGCGAAAGAGACCACAAAGATTACAGACAGTACAGAGAAGACAAGGCACAGCAAAGACGGGCTTCTTCTCCCGAGAAACGTCGATAAACCGTGGAATCTGAGAGACTTGCGACCGGGTCGCAGAGGCTTGCGACCGGGTCGCAGAGGGTCGCAGAGAGTCGCCATCAGCGGTTTACAGACAGTAATGATGCTACATCGGTACCAGATGAAATGATAACGCAATATATACCCAAGTAGATGCTGTGACGGCCATGGAAGACGAGCTGTACGTGTTCCTTACCTGGCGAGTCGTCGTGTGTTGTGTAGCCACGGGTCGTGTCTATAGACGTGTCGCAGCAGCCGTGAAGGTTGAGACGCCGTGCTGTACTTACCTGTGCGGGAAGCAAACTGGTGAGCTGACAAGTTAGGGTCAGGCTCCGACGACTGGGGGTGAAGAAGACGACCGGCTACCACATCCGTGGAGGGGCTCCAACGATCGGGGGTATATATTGGGAGAGCGTTGCAGCCGTAACGTTCCGACGACTTGGGGTGAAGAAGACGACGAGCTGCCACATCTTTGGAGAGGCTCCAATGACTGGGTGTCTTGTATCGAGAGAGTGTTACAGCCGTAACGTTCCACCGACGGAAGAAGACGGGCTGCGACCGGATCGCAGATGGTCGTAGGGGCTTGCGACCAGGTCGCAGAGGGTCGAAAATACAGTTATCGTGTGGGGAAAGGGCTGGCAACCAGGCCGCCCTTGATTACCTGTGCCAGGAGAGGTGAAGGGCCAGCAGCCAGGCCGCCCTTATACACAGAAGAGTAGGGCCAGCAACCAGGCCGCCCTTATCGCGTACCCATACATATTTAAAGCATAACTGTAACTGTAAGATTATATGCACACACTCTCTTATATTATTTGTATATAACATCAAGTTTATTTGCATACACTCTCCTAGTGTCTGTACATATATGTAAATATTATTCTACTGCATAACGTTACATCTCCTTAGACATTCTGTCTAAGCCACGCGGTTCAACGCTATTATCTGTAATCGCGTATACTATTTGTGCAGAATATACCATAACAGACCTTTACATCAGCGTCAGTCATCCTTGTAGGGTTGTGATCATCTCTTCGATCCCCGGATCTCTATTCGTGAACGGGCTATCTACGGTGACGGCCAGAATGCCAGTGGCCAATCCCGGTTATTGGTCCGTTTTCACGTAAACACCACGACTGGTCCTGCTCCTACACGTTACGCGTAGAAAACTGGTGGCAGCGGTGGGATCTGGCCTGATCTACAACTGAAGAGAACAACTGACTACTAGAGATGACCGGCAACGACGTGCCGACAACACCCTGTTCCCAAGCGACACCACTAAGACGTCCGGACCTGATGGGTCTACGGGCTATCCTACAGGGGAGAGAGCGATCGAGGATGGGGTCACCTGTTTCAGCGACTTTGGCGACCACAGAAGACGTGAGTCCGGTAGAAGCACAGTCCGAGCTTTCAACGTCCGCCGTCGTCGGGATCGAGACTCCGTCGACTATCCGAACGCTAATCGAGGGCCTCAGGAGCTTACAGGGCCAGATGCAGACGATACAGGCGACCTTCCACCAGACGACGATGGGAGCCCCAGCGCACACGTCCACGCCCAGGGTCGAAGAGGGGGGTACTGCCAGAACCCCCATAGACCAGCCTGTACGAGAACAGACGGTTTGCGACCGGGTCGCAGAAGGTCGCGACCGGGTCGCAGAGGCTTGTGACCGGGTCGCAGAAGGGCGGCATTCAGCGGCTGATACCAGTGGGGAGGCCACAGCCACGACTATCCCCGTTTCCAGTAAGACGTTGGTTAAAGCTTCGACCTACGATGGAAGTACGCCCTGGAGAGACCACCTGGTACATTTTGAGCATTGCGCAGCCTTGAACCGGTGGACGCCGGAAGAGAAGGGACAGCACTTGGCCGTATCCCTGCGTGTCCAGCACAACAGGTTCTCTCCGGTCTGAAGATGAGACCAGGGGAAGCAAATTTCATCTGCCTACGTGATGCCTTGGACAGACGCTTCGCTCCGCCTAACCAAACAGAGCTGTATTAGTCCAAGCTGAAGTCAAGGCGACGACAGACGGGAGAAGGTCTACCCGAACTGGGCCAAGCTCTGGTGAGACTCAGCCAGATGGCCTACCCAGACGCCGGTGATGACGCCGGTGACCAATTCTTTGAGGCAATTGGAGATGACTTACGGTTTAAAGTCTGACAGTGCCGCCCGAAGTCCTTAGATGAGGCTGTGCATGCCGCAGTGGAAGTAGAGGCCTTCCAGGACGCACAGCGACGACGCCCTGACCCCGCGGCGAGAGTCGCCGTTGGAGAAGATATATCTCCTGAACCTCAAGATTATAAAGAGAACGAGACAGCCCGTCTTCGAGCAAAGGTTGCTATCCTGAGGGAAGAACTTGAGAGGCGCTTCCCAGGAGAGGGACGCTCAAGTTCAAGGCGGGGGAAGAGGACGAGACGACAACCACGCCGAGGACGCAGACGTCCATTTACGCAGTGTGGTCGTTCCTCAGAGACCAAAGACGGAGAGACTGCGGCAGCGAGAGTTGTGACCGTAACTCCCCCTAACGATGACTTTGCAGTGGCCCAAGCTGCAGACCCTGAGCTACTACCGGTGATTGAGTGGGTGAAGGCTGGTACCAGACCTCGGTGGGACCTAGTCTGCCAACACAGTGGGGTAACGAAAGCGCTGTGGGGAGCCTATGACGCCTTGGCCATGGAAGGAGACCTCCTAGTGCGACGTTGGTATGACGTGCGAGGCCGGGAGAAGGCCAAGTTACTGATAGTCCCGAGGGCCCTTCACAAGAGGATACTCAAGGAGTGTCATGAGAGCCCGACTGGGGGACACCTCGGTGTGTTCAAGACACTAAAGATGGTGCGACAAGTGTACACCTGGGTCGGCCTGCAGCGTGACGTTCGACAGTGGTATCGAAGCTGCGACTCGTGCAGCCGGAGAAAGCAGGCCGGGAAGAAGCCCCGGAGTGACAAAAGTCGGAGCCCCCAGAAGACTAAGGAGCGAGATCAGCGAGGAGAGGAAAGGCGTGAGCCTACCTTCTTGTGCCCGTTCTGTTCGAGTGACTTCCAGCGGCGAAAGCGTGTAACGGAACACGGTAAAAGGAAACCCGGGTGGGATGGCCGCTGGGGGGCCCAATACCCCGAGACCCCGGCACTGATGTACTGCCTATACCACCCCGGACCTGGCCGGCTGGACTAGCACAGAGGGACCCGGCTGAGCCGAAGGCGGCAGCGTGCCGCATGTTGTCGGTTGTCCAAGCTATGGGACGGGGGCGACGCCACGACGGAGCCCGGCAGCTACCGGCGGCCGTGGGGTGGCCGCAGAGGCAGAGGAGGAGCGCCCGAAAGGCGAAGCTATTGAGGTGGAGAAGGCGTTGCAGGTGACGGATGACAAACCGCGCCTGCTACCTGCGCCAGAAGAGGAACCAGTGATGGGGCCCGTCCCTTGCCAAGAGGAACCTGAGGTCGCCATTTCCCTTCCGGTCGGCATTCCCCGGGACCCCGAGGAGCTAACCCTAGGGACGAAGGTAACGGTCGCCGCCGTCAGCCCCAGAGCCGCAGCCAGTGGGCGTGAAGCCTCCATGCCGGAAGTGATCCCGGAGCTGCTGAGGCTGATACTCCATCCGCCGGTGACAAGAGTTCAGCGATGAGGAGAGTGAGGACGAGGGCGAGGGTGGTGGTGCGGGCGGGACGTCCGAAGGGTCTGCGCGGGCCACCGACAGGGGCCAGAGTCCGCCTGCCGCGGAGGCCAGGCCGGTGAGGCCGGTGAGCCTGGACGTGGCGCGACCACAACGCGTGCTGGTGCATCGGACTAAGCTTTATGTGGACTCGCCAGGGCCGCGAGTGGAGGAAGGTGTACGACAAATGGGCGTGGACTGAAGAGCATAGCCTTCATGAGGGGAAGCCCGACCCCTCCAAATGAGCGTGCATCCCAGTGGACCTGATGTCGTGGGGCGGCTCTGCTAGCCGCCCATGTAATTCTGAGTACCCCTCCAGGTACCGGAGCGGGAAGGGGGTCGCGAGGACATCGACCGGAACCCCTACAGTACGACCGCCCGCGACGGCCCTAGGGGAAAACCAACCTAACGTAATGTCGTGGTGGCCCGGGCAGACCGCCGGAGGGCGGCCACCTTGTGATTTCGCCGGCCCTGATGGCCAGTAATTGGCGAGGAGTTTTTGTTTAGATTGACTCGAACTGTACAACTGGAACGGTAGAACTACCCTGAACTGTGGAACAGGAACGACCATGACGAGGACGTCATGATTTGGAAAGGCGGGGGCAGTGTAACGGTTAATCGTTTGTGTAGAGAACGGTTTGAATATGGAGGGTGACCCAGAATGGAATGCGGGGAACGACGTTGACATGTATCGTCAGCGAGAAGCAAGCCAGTGTACGGAAATGGAGTCCCCCGTATTTCTCGCTTACCAGAGCAAGATAGGAGTTGACAATTACATGAAATATTCTCTACAGGTTCTAGATTGGGATGCCATTCTAGTTTATGGACTATGAACTGTAATTTCGCTGTGAGAGACGATCTTTCATGGCAGGCGAGACGTCTCCGTTCGTGGGGCTCTTTTCGTGGGGACTTTTCGAGTACGGAGAGTGCACTCATTATATAAAGAGGTGCAGACATTTCGAGCGGGAGCAGACCAAAAAGACAGATCTGGAGAAAGCACAAAGATTGTAGATCCTGTAGCTAGTGCAACCGATATAAAACACGTCAATCCAAGGCGAATTTGCCGGCTTGCATTTTCAGTGTGGAACCGTGTTTTTGTGTTGTACTATAAGTATAGGGAACACGACAGAGTGAGAAGACCGACTGGCGTGTTTATTGTAGTCTGGGGGTATTCTATAATACTGTAACATGACATTTATTACCCCGTAGCACATTACGGTAATCATGATCAGACATCAGTATAGAATAAGGATATAGGTCAATACCAGTAGATTGTATGATGTCGGCACTGTTTTGCTGAACAACCCGGGGCACTGGGACGTGGTCAGTAAAATTTGGGTGTCGGTGTCATCGGACGTGAAGCGGTATTTGACGTTAATAAGGGATTCCCTCCACCCTCAGATTATATGCAAATGTACTATAAATACAGAGATAATAGAGCCAATCTCTCCTACCGTTATTCAACGACATATCGTGCAGCCCGTGAGGTCGGCGACCGGGTCGCAGAAGGTCGCAGACGCCCTGCGACCGGGTCGCTGAAGGTCGCAGAAAGGTCGCAGACGGTCGCAGAGACGCTGTACGGGTGCGAAAGAGACCACAAAGATTACAGACAGTACAGAGAAGACAAGGCACAGCAAAGACGGGCTTCTTCTCCCGAGAAACGTCGGTAAACCGTGGAATCTGAGAGACTTGCAACCGGGTCGCAGAAGGTCGCAGACGGATTGCGACCGGGTCGCAGAGGCTTGCGACCGGGTCGCAGAGGCTTGCGACCGGGTCGCAGAGGGTCGCAGAGAGTCGCCATCAGCGGTTTACAGACAGTAATGATGCTACATCGGTACCAGATGAAATGATAACGCAATATATTCCCAAGTAGATGTTGTGACGGCCATGGAAGACGGCCATGGAAGACGAGCTGTACGTGTTTCTTACCTGTTTCTCAACATACGAGTTAACAGAATATGAGTTACCAGTTAACGCGGAACTAAATGAAGCTGACGTATTAAAGAGTGGACACGTGAGACATCCACGATGTCCACACTTAGAAATTTTGAAATTATTACATGTAGAATTCGGTGCTAAACAATCATCAAGCGCAATATTACAAGGTTTGATGTCGTGGCCTTGCTTTGCTGTCAGAAATATATCTGTCATTTGGATTGAAAAAGGTCTTAGTGCATTTCGAACTATTAGAGACTCGGCCGAGAAACCTGCACTAAGGTTCCTCGGGTCTGTCTTAATATTATTTTTGTGTATTGTATCCATTATGAGTGTTGGGTGTGCAGGGGCCCGGCCTCGGGGACAACTTGTCCGCCAGCAGAATCCAGCCATACACAGGTTAAAATTACAAGCGTCTAGTCCGTCATTCATAATCCAGCCGTCGTCCATTAGAGAATATCCGCGTCCATAATCCAAAGACCTATTCCATATTCCATATAACAGTATTATATGGCAGGCTGGATTATGAATGACGGACTAGACGCTTGTAATGAGCACCAAATTGAAAAAGACAATCATAGTATACATAAACATAGGCTTGTTTCCTGCAAGAGAGAAGCGGTCAACAGTTTTCAATGATGCCGGCAAGACATCATGATGTTCCAAAAATATCAAATCCGTATCGCTGATCAGTATTCTTAATCCATAATATTCGTTGTAAGGTCGTCATCTAAAGAATGACGTATCTCAGTCACGCTTTGATTGTGACTGTTCATATGAGTACCATGAGGATCTTGAAGTACATGGGTTCATACGGCCCCTAGCCCCGGGTTAAGCGGAATTAGACACAAGTTACGAAACGTAGCGCCATAGATCTTGCACGCTACGTTCGTATTTTGCTATCAGCATGCGATATGTATCGCCAAATTTGAGAAACTTTGAGTGGAGGCGCTTGGTGGAATAGCCCTGTTTTATAAGTTTCTGCAACAATGTTTTGTGACGTTGATTAAAATCATCACATCTAACACAGGATCTAGCAAATGCTACTAAGCGAGATATGTATACGCCATATGCAGGTCCCACTGGAATATTACTATCCAGAAAGGGATAGTTTACGATGTCGAAATTGTAATCATCTCTTTTGTCATAAAGTCGACGAGAGAGAATGCCCGCTTCATTTTTATAGAGATAGAGATCTAAATAAGATGTGCCTGTAGGGCTATCTGTAGTTTCCTTCAAATCCAGTGAAGGTGGATATATATCCTTCACTGCGTCCTTTATATAGCGATTATCCACAGCGAGAAGATCGTCTATATAGCGTTTGGTGAATGAGAAGGAACGGGCTTTGAATGAATCGTTAGATTCTTGGTATGTGCTTTAGAATAGGTTAACCGGAAGACTATTCTGTGAAGTCATGTGACGCAGTCAGTATGTCGGCACCTCTTCCCACTTCCCTTATATGTGTTGTAATTTGAAAGCGACTGCATATAGTCATATTCATAAGAGAACAGATACAGGTCAGATACTACTTCAGCTTCATTTAGTTCCACGTTAACTGGTAACTCATATTCTGTTAACTCGTATGTTGATCTTAGTTGTTCTACTACAAACTGTATTTATTTAGTTTCCTGTAAGAAGTGTGGTCAACAGTATGTTGGCAAGACCACCCAAAGACTCCATCTTAGGGTGAACGGTCACAGAAAATCCGTTAGGAAAAAGCAATTGCTTATAGGTAGGCATTTTTCTGGACCCGACCACGGCTGGGATAACTTTAGTATTCAGATCATAGACGTCGTCTATCCATCTACTAAGGATTCCCCTTTTGGATTTGAGAGAAAAATCCGAGAGCGGGAATTATTCTGGATGCTAGAACTTGGGCCAGTGTTTCCGTTTGGTTTAAATGATAATGTCTGTGGGTTCGGCAATGATACAAACCGCCGTTCAAATATATCCAACATTACCCAACTATTTAAACCCCATCAACGGAGACATCGCAGCCATGGTTGGCGAAAGTTTAATAGTTCGATGATTCACGATCATATCACTTTAAATTACTTAGTGGATTTAACTAACACACCCAATAGTATACATAGCTTACGTACAGTTCTGTATGCGTTACCTCTGAGAGCTTTAGATCAAATAGCCAGAGATATACAACAATCTGCGTCTTCAGGAAATATAATACCATCAAAAATCATTAAAGTATGTCAAGATATAGCGTATTTTCGGTTGTATCGTCCAGTGAACATAATCGAAACCTCTCAAGATCGGCTTTTCTTGAAACTCAACTACTTAGATAAAGGACTGGACATCATTAATTTACCTCGAATCCTGAATGATCCAGAGGTACGCAACGCTGTACCAAACTATTTTAAGTTCACAGAACCTCCTTGCATTTCATATAAGTACACTAAATCTATAGCCACCAAAATATTCAATTACTCCAATGCTGTCCAGGAGTTTGACTGGAACTTATACACGTCAGGAGGCTATAGTTGTGATTGTGAATCGTCGAACTTTATCTATACACCATGCAAACATATTGTGACTGGTGACCTTGATGTGGTGAGTGATAAGGATCTGAAATTACTCCTGATGAAGGACCTAAATATAGAGAGCCAAGAAGAATAAATCTGAAGGCCGACCAGAAGATAGTCCTGTCTGCATTGGAACAGTACGTTATTGATTGGTCTAAGCGAGAAAAAGTTGAACCTACAGTACTCGCTGATTGGCTGGACCTCACCAAGAGCAAGGTCGTTGAAACAATCCGCCATATTGACAGAAGTACTCTTCCCCAAGCAAAACAAGTTCTGAGAAACCTCAATTCGCAAGAAGTTCTAGCAAATCTCCAGAGTAAATTCGTCATAGTCCCAGCAGACAAAGCTCCGAATAATATAATATTCATATGTAAATATTACTATTACCAGGTGCTGGTTAAAGAATTGAGTGTAGACATATCTTCATCAAATACGTCTACTTACTCCCAAACTGCATTTACTCTGGAAGATTTATTTAACAATCACAAAAAGTTTCTCAGGGAAAGAGGTATTCGTCTTCCAACCAATCATAACGACATACCAAAAATGTACTGGACTCCCAAAATGCATAAATCACCATACAAAGCTAGATTCATAGCTGGTTCTAGAAGCTGCACCACCAAGCTTCTTTCAACCCTATTGACGAGGGCCCTTCAGGAGGTAAAAGCATTTTGGGAAAGGTATTGCGCCACTATTTCTAAGAACTCTGGCGTTGAATGTATGTGGATATTGAAAAACTCAAAATGTCTTACGGAAGAGCTTGATGCTAAAGGTCACATACCGTACAGACATGTATCCACATGGGATTTCTCGACTCTCTATACTACAATCCCTCATCAGGACCTTATTGAGTTCAGTTCATTAATAGTATCTGTGTTCAAGAAAACTGATCGTAGATATATTAATGTCGGAAGCCATAAAGCATTCTTTAGCTCGACTACATACAAGAGATATCATTCATGGGATGTTTCTTTGTTTATAGAGTTGCTTGAATTTCTCATTAAAAATATCTATGTGAAATTTGGCAACACAATATATCAGCAGGATATAGGTATTCCAATGGGTACTAATTGTGCACCCCTGTTGGCTGACCTGTATCTGTTCTCTTATGAATATGACTATATGCAGGCGCTTTCAAAAACCGATCCATTCAAAGCCCGTTCCTTCTCATTCACCAAACGCTATATAGACGATCTTCTCGCTGTGGATAATCGCTATATAAATGACGCAGTGAAGGATATATATCCACCTTCACTGGATTTGAAGGAAACTACAGATAGCCCTACAGGCACATCTTATTTAGATCTCTATCTCTATAAAAATGAAGCGGGCATTCTCTCTCGTCGACTTTATGACAAAAGAGATGATTACAATTTCGACATCGTAAACTATCCCTTTCTGGATAGTAATATTCCAGTGGGACCTGCATATGGCGTATACATATCTCGCTTAGTAGCATTTGCTAGATCCTGTGTTAAATGTGATGATTTTAATCAACGTCACAAAACATTGTTGCAGAAACTTATAAAACAGGGCTATTCCACCAAGCGCCTCCACTCAAAGTTTCTCAAATTTGGCGATACATATCGCATGCTGACAGCAAAATACGAACGTAGCGTGCAAGATCTATGGCGCTACGTTTCGTAACTTGTGTCTAATTCCGCTTAACCCGGGGCTAGGGGCCGTATGAACCCATGTACTTCAAGATCCTCATGGTACTCATATGAACAGTCACAATCAAAGCGTGACTGAGATACATCATTCTTTAGATGACGACTTATAACGAATATTATGGATTAAGAATACTGATCAGCGATACGGATTTGATATTTTTGGAACATCATGATGTCTTGCCGGCATCATTGAAAACTGTTGACCGCTTCTCTCTTGCAGGAAACAAGCCTATGTTTATGTATACTATGATTGTCTTTTTGAATTTGGTGCTAATACTGTTATGTGGAAAATGGAATAGGTCTTTGGATTATGGACGCGGATATTCTCTAATGGACGACGGCTGGATTATGAATGCCGGACTAGACGCTTGTAACAGGGGTGCACAATTAGTATCCATTGGAATACCTATATGCTGCTGATATATTGTGTTGCCAAATTTCACATAGATATTTTTAATGAGAAACTCAAGCAACTCTATCAACAGAGAAACATCCCATGAATGATATCTCTTGTATGTAGTCGAGCTAAAGAATGCTTTATGGCTTCTGACATTAATATATCTACGATCAGTTTTCTTGAACAGATACTATTAATGAACTTATACGGTCAACAAGGTCCTGATGAGGGATTGTAGTATAGAGAGTCGAGAAATCCCATGTGGATACATGTCTGTACGGTATGTGACCTTTAGCATCAAGTTCTTCCGTAAGACATTTTGAGTTTTTCAATATCCACATACATTCAACGCCAGAGTTCTTAGAAATAGTAGCGCAATACCTTTCCCAAAATGCTTTTACCTCCTGAAGGGCCCTCGTCAATAGGGTTGAAAGAAGCTTGGTGGCGCAGCTTCTAGAACCAGCTATGAATCTAGCTTTGTATGGTGATTTATGCATTTTGGGAGTCCAGTATATTTTTGGTATGTCGTTATGATTGGTTGGAAGACAAATACCTCTTTCCCTGAGAAACTTTTTGTGATTGTTAAATAAATCTTCCAGATTAAATGCAGTTTGGGAGTAAGTAGTCGTATTTGATGAAGATATGTCTACACTCAATCCTTTAACCAGCACCTGGTAATAGTAATATTTACATATGAATATTATATTATTCGGAGCTTTGTCTGCTGGGACTATGACGAATTTACTCTGGAGATTTGCTAGAACTTCTTGCGAATTCAGGTTTCTCAGTACTTGTTGTACTTGGGGAAGAGTACTTCTGTCAACATGGCGGATTGTTACAACGACCTTGCTCTTGGTGAGGTCCAGCCAATCAGCGAGTACTGTAGGTTCAACTTTTTCTCGCTCAGACCAATCAATAACGTACTGTTCTAATGCAGACAGGACTATCTTCTGGTCGGCCTTCATATTTATTCTTCTTGGCTCTCTATATTTAGGTCCTTTCATCAGGAGTAATTTCAGATCCTTATCACTACATCAAGGTCACCAGTCACAATATGTTTGCATGGTGTATAGATAAAGTTCGACAATTCACAATCACAACTATAGCCTCCTGACGTGTATAAGTTCCAGTCAAACTCCCTGACAGCATTGGAGTAATTGAATATTTTGGTGGCTATAGATTTAGTATATTTATATGAAATGCAAGGAGGTTCTGTGAACTTGAAATAGGTTGGTACAGCGTTGCGTACCTCTGGATCATTCAGGATTCGAGGTAAATTAATGATGTCCAGTCCTTTATCTAAGTAGTTGATTTTCAAGAAAAACCGATCTTGAGATGTTTCGATTATGTTCACTGGACGATACAACCGAAAATGCGCTATATCTTGACATACTTTACTGATTTTTGATGGTATTATATTTCCTGAAGACGCAGATTGTTGTATATCTCTGGCTATTTGATTTAAAGCTCTCAGAGGTAGCGCATACACGATGCGATGGTACAGCCTGAATTGTGTGGTTTTGGCGCACTTTGCGACCGGGTCGCAAATGTAATTGTTTTGGCCTGGGAGTCTAAAGGATTGTAGATCCTGTAGCTGGTGCAACCGATATAAAACACGTCAATCCAATGCGAATTTGCCGGCTTGCATTTTCAGTGTGGAACCGTGTTTTTGTGTTGTACTATAAGTATAGGGAACACGACAGAGTGGGAAGACCGACTGGCGTGTTTATTGTAGTCTGGGGGTATTCTATAATACTGTAACATGACATGTATTACCGCGTAGCATATTACGGTAATCATGATCAGACATCAGTATAGAATAAGGATATAGGTCAATACCAGTAGATTTTATGATGTCGGCACTGTTTTTGCTGAACAGCCCGGGGCACTGGGACGTGGTCAGTAAAATTTGGGTGTCGGTGTCATCGGTCGTGAAGCGGTATTTGACGTTAATAAGGGATTCCCTCCACCCTCAGATTATATGCAAATGTACTATAAACATGAGCAGTGTGACTAACGTCACAGGACCTACGAAGTAGGGTAGGCATTAGGACTCCGACGCGAACTTAACTCTTGGAAATCCCCACCCCCAGTTGAAATCCTGCCTATATTAAGATGAGCACTGCCCAAGCCAGAATCACCAGTGATTTTCATCAAAAATCACCAGAAGTTTTCATCAAAAGTAGGTCAGCTCAGAACCTGTTGGTAACCGTCCCCTAATGCACATTCATGCCAAAAATCAAGGTTCTAATGTCAACCGTTCTCCTTATTTTGCCGAGGAAAGGATTCGGATGGACTGACTCACTCATTACCAGACAATTTGCAATCTGTAGCCCACTTCGTAGGAATACAGAGATAATAGAGCCAATCTCTCCTACCGTTATTCAACGATATATCGTGCAGCCCGTGAGGTCGGCGACCGGGTCGCAGAAGGTCGCAGACGCCCTGCAACCGGGTCGCAGAAGGTCGCAGAATGGTCGCAGACGGTCGCAGAGACGCTGTACGGGTGCGAAAGAGACCACAAAGATTACAGACAGTACACTGAAGACAAGGCACAGCAAAGACGGGCTTCTTCTCCCGAGAAACGTCGATAAACCGTGGAATCTGAGAGACTTGCGACCGGGTCGCAGAAGGTCGCAGACGGATTGCGACCGGGTCGCAGAGGCTTGCGACCGGGTCGCAGAGGGTCACAGATAGTCGCCATCAGCGGTTTACAGACAGTAATGATGCTACATCGGTACCAGATGAAATGATAACGCATTATATACCCAAGTAGATGTTGTAACGGCCACGGAAGACGAGCTGTACGTCTTTCTTACCTGGAGAGTCGTCGTGAAGTTGTGTAGCCACGGGTCGTGTCTATAGACGGGTCGCAGCAGCCGTGAAGATTGAGACGCCGTGCTGTACTTACCTGTGCGGGAAGCAAACTGGTGAGCTGACAAGTTAGGGTCAGGCTCCGACGACTGGGGGTGAAGAAGGCGACGGGCTGCCACATCCGAGGAGGGGCTCCAACGACCGGGGGTATATATTGAGAGAGCGTTACAGCCGTATCCTTGCTTTTTCTGATTGGACATTTGTGTCTGATGATACCATGAGGTCATCATTCACGGTGTTCATCGGGACAGGCATAGATATTACATCAAATCTCGTTTTTATTCACCACTCTGTTTAATATACATTTTCTTACATTTGCTTAAGGGAGGGGGTTGGGGTAAACAGTTTTATTTTAAATAATGTCTTGCTTGTTCTGGTTGGACATTGGTGTCTGATGATACCACGGGGTCATCATTCACTGTCTTCATCAGGATGAGTATAGATATTACATCTAATCTCGATTTTTCTCACATTGTCAAATCTAAATCTATATGATGAGTTTAATTTTTGTTTAAACAAAATATGCATGTGCTATATTAGCCTTTTTAGTTCAGTTTTATATATATTTATTTTTTAGAAAGGGTCGTTAGGATTTTATTATTATTAAATTAATTGTGTTGGTCCATACATGCTCCCTTCCTTTTATGTCTCTAACCTCACCATGACATTAAATAACGCATTTGGAGTTTGATTTTTCTACATATTTTTTAATCCATTACAAATCCGTATAGTTGGATATTTTAAATCAATATATATGTTGTACATCAAACTCAATGCAACGACCTGGCGCGCATAATTTTATTAAATTGAAAACGCCATTCAAATTAAAACTAGTAGTAGTAGCCGTAACGTTCCGACGACTTGGGGTGAAGAAGACGACGAGCTGCCACATCCGTGGAAAGGCTCCAACGACTGGGTGTCGTGTATCGAGCGAGCGTTACAGCCGTAACGTTCCACCGACGGAAGAAGACGACTTGCGACCGGGTCGCAGAAGGTCGCAGACGGGCTGCGACCGGGTCGCAGGAGGTCGCAAGGGCTTGCGACCGGGTCGCAAATACAGTTATCGTGTGGGGAAAGGGCTGGCAACCAGGCCGCCCTTGATTACCTGTGCCAGGAGAGGTGAAGGGCCCAGCAGCCAGGTCGCCCTTATACACAGAGGTGTAGGGCCAGCAACCAGGCCGCCCTTATCGCGTACCCATACATATTTAAAGCATAACTGTAACTGTAAAATTATATGCACACACTCTCTTATATTATTTGTATATAACATCAAGTTTATTTGCATACACTCTCCTAGTGTCTGTACATATATGTAAATATTATTCTACTGCATAACGTTACATCTCCTTAGACATTCTGTCTAAGCCACGCGGTTCTACGCTATTATCTGTAATCGCGTATACTATTTGTGCAGAATATATCATAATAGACCTTTACATCAGCGTCAGTCATCCTTGTAGGGTTGTGATCATCTCTTCGATCCCCGGATCTCTACTAGTGAAGGGGCTATCTACGGTGACGGCCAGAATGCCAGTGGGCAATCCCGGTTATTGATTCGTTTTCACGTAAACACCACGACTGGTCCTGCTCCTACACGTTACACGTAGAAAACTGGTGGCAGCGGTGGGATCTGGCCTGATCTACAACTGAGGAGAACAACTGACTACTAGAGATGACCGACAACGACGTGCCGACAACACCCTTAACCATGAGTTCCCAAGCGACACCACTGAGACGTCCGGACCTGATGGGTCTACGGGCTATCCTACAGGGAGAGAGCGATCGAGGATGGGGTCACCTGTTTCATCGACTTTGGCGACGACAGAAGACGTGACTCCGGTAGAAGCACAGTCCGAGCTTTCAACGCCCGCCGTCGGCGGGATCGAGACTCCGTCGACTATCCGAACGCTACTCGAGGGTCTCAGGAGCTTACAGGCCCAGATGCAGACGATACAGGCGACCTTCCACCAGACGACGATGGGAGCCCCAGAGCACACGTTCACGCCCAGGGTCGAAGAGGGGGGTACTGCCAGAACCCCCATAGACCAGCCTGTACGGGAACAGACGGTTTGCGACCGGGTCGCAGAGGCTTGCGACCGGGTCGCAGAAGGGCGGCATTCAGCGGCTGATACCAGTGGGGAGGCCACAGCCACGACTATCCCCGTTTCCAGTAAGACGTTGGTTAAAGCTTCGACCTACGATGGAAGTACGTCCTGGAGAGACCACCTGGTACATTTTGAGCATTGCGCAGCCTTGAACCGGTGGACGCCGGAAGAGAAGGGACAGCACTTGGTCGTATCCCTGCGGGGGCCAGCACAACAGGTTCTCTCCGGTCTGAAGATGAGACCAGGGGAAGCAAATTTCATCTGCCTACGTGATGCCTTGGAGAGACGCTTCGCTTCGCCTAACCAAACAGAGCTGTATAAGTCCAAGCTGAAGTCAAGGCGACGCCAGACGGGAGAAGGTCTACCCAAACTGGGCCAAGCTCTGGTGAGACTCAGCCAGATGGCCTACCCAGACGCCGGTGATGAAGTCCAGGACATCCTGGCCCGTGACCAATTCTTTGAGGCAATTAGAGATGACTTACGGTTTAAAGTCTGGCAGTGCCGCCCGAAGTCCTTAGATGAGGCTGTGCATGCCGCAGTGGAAGTAGAGGCCTTCCAGGACGCACAGCGGCGACGCCCTGGCCCCGTGGCGAGAGTCGCCGTTGGAGAAGATTTATCTCCTGAACCTCAAGATTATAAAGAGAACGAGACAGCCCGTCTTCAAGCAAAGGTTGCTATCCTGAGGGAAGAACTTGAGAGGCGCTTCCCAGGAGAGGCACGCTCAAGTTCAAGGCGAGGGCAGAGGACGAGACGACAACGACGCCGAGGACGCAGACGTCCATTTACGCAGTGTGGTCGTTCCTCAGAGACCAAAGACGGAGAGACTGCGGCAGCGAGAGTTGTGACCGTAACTCCCCCTAACGATGACTTTGCAGCGGCCCAAGCTGCAGACCCTGAGCTACTACCGGTGATTGAGTGGGTGAAGGCTGGTACCAGACCTCGGTGGGACCTAGTCTGCCAACACAGTGGGGTAACGAAAACGCTGTGGGGAGCCTATGACGCCTTGGCCATGGAAGGAGACCTCCTAGTGCGACGTTGGTATGACGTGCGAGGCCGGGAGGAGTCCAAGTTACTGATAGTCCCGAGGGCCCTTCACAAGAGGATACTGAAGGAGTGTCATGAAAGCCCGACTGGGGGACACCTCGGTGTGTTCAAGACACTAAAGATGGTGCGACAAGTGTACACCTGGGTCGGCCTGCAGCGTGACGTTCAACAGTGGTGTCGAAGCTGCGACTCGTGCAGCCGGAGAAAGCAGGCCGGGAAGAAGCCCCGGAGTGACAAAAGTCGGAGCCCCCAGAAGACTAAGGAGTGAGATCAGCGAGGAGAGGAAAGGCGTGAGCCTACCTTCTTGTGCCCGTTCTGTTCGAGTGACTTCCAGCGGCGAAAGCGTGTAACGGAGCACGGCAAAAGGAAACCCGGGTGGGATGGCCGCTGGGGGGGGGCTCAATACCCCGAGACCCCGGCACTGATGTACTGTGTATACCACCCCGGACCTGGCCAGCTGAACTAGCACAGAGGGACCCGGCTGAGCCGAGGCGGCAGCGTGCCGCATGTTGTCGGTTATCCAAACTATGGGACGGGGGCGACGCACGACGGAGCCCGGCAGCTACCGGCGGCCGTGGGGTGGCCGCAGAGGCCAGAGGAGGAGCGCCCGAAAGGCGAAGCTATTGAGGTGGAGAAGGCGTTGCAGGTGACGGATGACGAACAGCGCCTGCTACCTGCGCCAGAAGAGGAACCAGTGATGGTGCCCGTCCCTTGCCAGGAGGAACCTGAGGTCGCCATTTCCCTTCCGGACAGCATTCCCCGGGACCCCGAGGAGCTAACCCTAGGGACGGAGGTAACGGTCGCCGCCGTCAGCCCCAGAGCCGCAGCCAGTGGGCGTGAAGCCTCCATGCCGGAAGTGATCCCGGAGCTGCCGAGGCTGATACTCCATCCGCCGGTGACAGAGTTCAGCGATGAGGAGAGTGAGGTCGACACCGACGAGGGCGAGGGTGGTGGTGCGACGTGGCTCGACCACGACGCGTGCTGGTGCATCGGACTAAGCTTTATGTGGACTATGAGCGGGATCGGCAGGGCCGCGAGTGGAGGAAGGTGTACGACAAATGGGCGTGGGCTGAAGAGCATAGCCTTCATGAGGGGAAGGCCGACCCCTCCAAATGAGCGTGCATCCCAGTGGACCTGATGTCGTGGGGCGGCTCTGCTAGCCGCCTATGTAATTCTGTGTACCCCTCCAGGTCCCGGAGCGGGAAGGGGGTCGCGAGGACAGCGACCGGAACCCCTACAGTACGCCCGCCCGCGACGGACCTGGGGGAAAACCAACCTGACGTAATGTCGTGGTGGCCCGGCCAGACCGCCGGAGGGCGGCCACCTTGTGATTTCGCCGGCCCTGATGGCCAGTAATTGGCGAGGAGTTTTTGTTTAGATTGACTCGAACTGTACAACTGGAACGGTAGAACTACCCTGGACTGTGGAACAGGAACGACCATGACGAGGACGTCATGATTTGGAAAGGCGGGGGCAGTGTAACGGTTAATCGTTTGTGTAGAGAACGGTTTGAATACGGAGGGTGACCCAGAATGGATTGCGGGGAACGACGTTGACATGTATCGTCAGCGTGAAGCAAACCAGTGTACGGAAATGCAGTCCCCCGTATTTCTCGCTTACCAGAGCAAGATAGGAGTTGACAATTACGTGACATTTTCTCTACAGGTTCTAGATTGGGATGCCATTCTAGTTTATGGTCTATGAACTGTAATTTCGCTGTGAGAGACGATCTTTCATGGCAGGCGAAACGTCTCCGTTCGTGGGGCTCTTTTCGTGGGGACTTTTCGAGTACGGAGAGTGCACTCATTATATAAAGAGGTGCAGACATTTCGAGCGGGAGCAGACCAAAAAGACAGATCTGGAGAAAGCACGATGGTACAGCCTGAATTATGTGGTTTTTTGCGCACTTTGCGACCGGGTCGCAAATGTAATTGTTTTGGCCTGGGGATCTAAAGGATTGTAGATCCTGTAGCTAGTGCAACCGATATAAAACACGTCAATCCAATGCGAATTTGGCGGCTTGCATTTTGGCGGCTTGCCGTAACGTTCCACCGACGGAAGAAGACGACTTGCGACAGGGTCGCAGAAGGTCGCAGACGGGCTGCGACCGGGTCGCAGAAGGTCGCAAATACAGTTATCGTGTGGGGAAAGGGCTGGCAACCAGGCCGCCCTTGATTACCTGTGCCAGGAGAGGTGAAGGGCCAGCAGCCAGGCCGCCCTTATACACAGAGGAGTAGGGCCAGCAACCAGGCCGCCCTTATCGCGTATCCATACATATTTAAAGCATAACTCTAACTGTAAAATTATATGCACACACTCTCTTATATTATTTGTATATAACATCAAGTTTATTTGCATACACTCTCCTAGTGTCTGTACATATATGTAAATATTATTCTACTGCATAACGTTACATCTCCTTAGACATTCTGTCTAAGCCACGCGGTTCTACGCTATTATCTGTAATCGCGTATACTATTTGTGCAGAATATACCATAATAGACCTTTACATCAGCGTCAGTCATCCTTGTAGGGTTGTGATCATCTCTTCGATCCCCGGATCTCTACTAGTGAAGGGGCTATCTACGGTGACGGCCAGGATGCCAGTGGGCAATCCCGGTTATTGATTCGTTTTCATGTAAACACCACGACTGGTCCTGCTCCTACACGTTACACGTAGAAAACTGGTGGCAGCGGTGGGATCTGGCCTGATCTACAACTGAGGAGAACAACTGACTGCTAGAGATGACCGACAACGACGTGCCGACAATACCCTTAACCATGAGTTCCCAAGCGACACCACTGAGACGTCCGGACCTGCTGAGTCTACGGGCTATCCTACAGGGAGAGAGCGATCGAGGATGGGGTCACCTGTTTCAGCGACTTTGGCGACGACAGAAGCACAGTCCGAGCTTTCAACGCCCGCCGTCGTCGGGATCGAGACTCCGTCGACTATCCGAACGCTACTCGAGGGTCTCAGGATCCTACAGGCCCAGATGCAGACGATACAGGCGACCTTCCACCAGACGACGATGGGAGCCCCGGCGCACACGTCCACGCCCAGGGTCGAAGGAGGGGGTACTGCCTGAACCCCCATAGACCAGCCTGTACGGGAACAGACGGTTTGCGACCGGGTCGCAGAAGATCGCGACCGGGTCGCAGAGGCTTGCGACCGGGTCGCAGAAGGGCGGCATTCAGCGGCTGATACCAGTGGGGAAGCCACAGCCACGACTATCCCCGTTTCCAGTAAGACGTTGGTTAAAGCTTCGACCTACGATTGAAGTACGCCCTGGAGAGACCACCTGGTACATTTTGAGCATTGCGCAGCCTTGAACCGGTGGACGCCGGAAGAGAAGGGACAGCACTTGGCCGTATCCCTGCGGGGGCCAGCAGAACAGGTTCTCTCCGGTCTGAAGATGAGACCAGGGGAAGCAAATTTCATCTGCCTACGTGATGCCTTGGAGAGACGCTTCGCTCCGCCTAACCAAACAGAGCTGTATAAGTCCAAGCTGAAGTCAAGGTGACGACAGACGGGAGAAGGTCTACCCAAACTGGGCCAAGCTCTGGTGAGACTCAGCCAGATGGCCTACCCAGACGCCGGTGATGAAGTCCAGGACATCCTGGCCCGTGACCAATTCTTTGAGGCAATTAGAGATGACTTACGGTTTAAAGTCTGACAGTGCCGCCCGAAGTCCTTAGATGAGGCTGTGCATGCCGCAGTGGAGAAGAGGCCTTCCAGGACGCACAGCGGGGACGCCCTGACTCCGTGGCGAGAGTCCCCGTTGGAGAAGATATATATCCTGAACCTCAAGATTATAAAGAGAACGAGACAGCCCGTCTTCAAGCAAAGGTTGCTATCCTGAGGGAAGAACTTGAGAGGCGCTTCCCAGGAGAGGGACGCTAAAGTTCAAGGCGAGGGCAGAGGACGAGACGACAACCACGCCGAGGACGCAGACGTCCATTTACGCAGTGTGGTCGTTCCTCAGAGACCAAAGACGGAGAGACTGCGGCAGCGAGAGTTGTGACCGTAACTCCCCCTAACGATGACTTTGCAGCGGCCCAAGCTGCAGACCCTGAGCTACTACCGGTGATTGAGTGGGTGAAGGCTGGTACCAGACCTCGGTGGGACCTAGTCTGCCAACACAGTGGGGTAGCGAAAGCGCTGTGGGGAGCCTATGACGCCTTGGCCATGGAAGGAGACCTCCTAGTGCGACGTTGGTATGACGTGCGAGGCCGGGAGAAGGCCAAGTTACTGATAGACACCTCGGTGTGTTCAAGACACTAAAGATGGTGCGACAAGTGTACACCTGGGTCGGCCTGCAGCGTGACGTTCGATAGTGGTGTCGAAGCTGCGACTCGTGCAGCCGGAGAAAGCAGGCCGGGAAGAAGCCCCGGAGTGACAAAAGTCGGAGCCCCCAGAAGACTAAGGAGTGGGATCAGCGAGGAAAGGAAAGGCGTGAGCCTACCTTCTTGTGCCCGTTCTGTTCGAGTGACTTCCAGCGGCGAAAGCGTGTAGCGGAGCACGGTAAAAGGAAACCCGGGTGGGATGGCCGCTGGGGGACTCAATACCCCGAGACGCCGGCACTGATGTACTGCTTATACCACCCCGGACCTGGCCGCCTGGACTAGCACAGAGGGACCCGGCTGAGCCGAAGGCGGGGGCGACGCCACGACGGAGCCCGGCAGCTACCGGCGGCCGTGGGGTGGCCGCAGAGGCCAGAGGGGGAGCGCCCGAAAGGCGAAGCTATTGAGGTGGAGAAGGCGTTGCAGGTGACGGATGACGAACCGCGCCTGCTACCTGCGCCAGAAGAGGAACCAGTGATGGTGCCCGTCCCTTGCCAGGAGGAACCTGAGGTCGCCATTTCCCTTACGGTCAGCATTCCCCGGGACCCCGAGGAGCTAACCCTAGGGACGGAGGTAACGGTCGCCGCCATCAGCCCCAGAGCCGCAGCCAGTGGGCGTGAAGCCTCCATGCCGGAAGTGATCCCGGAGCTGCCGAGGCTGATACTCCATCCGTCGAGTTCAGCGATGAGGAGAGTGAGGTCGACACCGACGAGGGCGAGGGTGGTGGTGCGGGCGGTACGTCCGAAGTGTCAGCGCGGGCCACCGACAGGGGCCAGAGTCCGCCTGCCGCGGAGGCCAGGCCAGCAATGAGGCCGGTGAGCCTGGACGTGGCTCGACCACAACGCGTGCTGGTGCATCGGACTAAGCTTTATGTGGACTCTGTGCGGGATCGCCAGGGCCGCGAGTGGAGGAAGGTGTACGACAAATGTGCGTGGGCTGAAGAGCATAGCCTTCATGAGGGGAAGCCCGACCCCTCCAAATGAGCGTGCATCCCAGTGGACCTGATGTCGTGGGGCGGCTCTGCTAGCCGCCTATGTAATTCTGAGTACCCCTCCAGGTACCGGAGCGGGAAGGGGGTCGCGAGGACAGCGACCGGATCCCCTACAGTACGCCCGCCCGCGACGGACCTAGGGGAAAACCAACCTAATGTAATGTCGTGGTGGCCCGGCCAGACCGCCGGAGGGCGGCCACCTTGTGATTTCGCCGGCCCTGATGGCCAGTAATTGGCGAGGAGTTTTTGTTTAGATTGACTCGAACTGTACAACTGGAACGGCAGAACTACCCTGGACTGTGGAACAGGAACGACCATGACGAGGACGTCATCATTTGGAAAGGCGGGGGCAGTGTAGCGGTTAATCGTTTGTGTAGAGAACGGTTTGAATATGGAGGGTGACCCAGAATGGAATGCGGGGAACGACGTTGACATGTATCGTCAGCGAGAAGCAAGCCAGTGTACGGAAATGGAGTCCCCCGTATTTCTCGCTTACCAGAGCAAGATAGGAGTTGACAATTACGTGAAATATTCTCTACAGGTTCTAGATTGGGATGCCATTCTAGTTTATGGACTATGAACTGTAATTTCGCTGTGAGAGAGGATCTTTCATGGCAGGCGAAACGTCTCCGTTCGTGGGGCTCTTTTCGTGGGGACTTTTCGAGTACGGAGAGTGCACTCATTATATAAAGAGGTGCAGACATTTCGAGCGGGAGCAGACCAAAAAGACAGATCTGGAGAAAGCACAAAGATTGTAGATCCTGTAGCTAGTGCAACCGATATAAAACACGTCAATCCAATGCGAATTTGCCGGCTTCCATTTTCAGTGTGGAACCGTGTTTTTGTGTTGTACTATAAGTATAGGGAACATGATAGACTGGGAAGACCGACTGGCGTGTTTATTGTAGTCTGGGGGTATTCTATAATACTGTAACATGACATGTATTACCGCGTAGCACATTACGGTAATCATGATCAGACATCAGTATAGAATAAGCATATAGGTCAATAGCAGTAGATTGTATGATGTCGGCACTGTTTTTGCTGAACAGCCCGGGGCACTGGGACGTGGTCAGTAAAATTTGGGTGTCGGTGTCATCGGTCGTGAAGCGGTATTTGACGTTAATAAGGGATTCCCTCCACCCTTAGATTATATGCAAATGTACTATAAATACAGAGATAATAGAGCCAATCTCTCCTACCGTTATTCAACGATATATCGTGCAGCCCGTAAGGTCGGCGACCGGGTCGCAGAAGGTCGCAGAAAGGTCGCAGAGACGCTGTACGGGTGCGAAAGAGACCACAAAGATTACAGACAGTACAGAGAAGACAAGGCACAGCAAAGACGGGCTTCTTCTCCCGAGAAACGTCGATAAACCGTGGAATCTGAGAGACTTGCGACCGGGTCGCAGAACGTCGCAGACGGATTGCGACTGGGTCGCAGAGGCTTGGGACCGGGTCGCAGTGGGTCGCAGAGAGTCGCCATCAGCGGTTTACAGACAGTAATGATGCTACATCGGTACCAGATGAAATGATAACGCAATATATACCCAAGTAGATGTTGTGACGGTCCGGAAGACGAGCTGTACGTGTTTCTTACCTGGAGAGTCGTCGTGAAGTTGTGTAGCCACGGGTCGTATCTATAGACGGGTCGCAGCAGCTGTGAAGGTTGAGACGCCGTGCTGTACTTACCTGTGCGGGAAGCAAACTGGTGAGCTGACAAGTTAGGGTCAGGCTCCGACGACTGGGGGTGAAGAAGACCACGGGCTGCCACATCCGTGGAGGGGCTCCAACGACCGGGGTATATATTGGGAGAGCGTTACAGCCGTAACGTTCCGACGACTTGGGGTGAAGAAGACGACGAGCTGCCACATCCGTGGAGAGGCTCCAACGACTGGGTGTCGTGTATCGAGAGAGCGTTACAGCCGTAACGTTCCACCGACGGAAGAAGACGACTTGCGACCGGGTCGCAGAAGGTCGCAAGGGCTTGCGACCGGGTCGCAGAGGGTCGCAAATACAGTTATCGTGTGGGGAAAGGGCTGGCAACCAGGCCGCCCTTGATTACCTGTGCCAGGAGAGGTGAAGGGCCCGCAGCCAGGCCACCCTTATACACAGAGGAGTAGGGCCAGCAACCAGGCCGCCCTTATCGCGTACCCATACATATTTAAAGCATAACTGTGACTAAAATTATATGCACACACTCTCTTATATTATTTGTATATAACATCAAGTTTATTTGCATACACTCTCCTAGTGTCTGTACATATATGTAAATATTATTCTACTGCATAACGTTACATCTCCTTAGACATTCTGTCTAAGCCACGCGGTTCTACGCTATTATCTGTAATCGCGTATACTATTTGTGCAGAATATACCATAATAGACCTTTACATCAGCGTCAGTCATCCTTGTAGGGTTGTGATCATCTCTTCGATCCCCGGATCTCTACTAGTGAAGGGGCTATCTACGGTGACGGCCAGAATGCCAGTGGGCAATCCCGGTTATTGATTCGTTTTCACGTAAACACCACGACTGGTCCTGCTCCTACACGTTACACGTAGAAAACTGGTGGCAGCGGTGGGATCTGGCCTGATCTACAACTGAAGAGAACAACTGACTACCAGAGATGACCGACAACGACGTGCCGAAAACACCCTTAACCATGAGTTCCCAAGCGACACCACTGAGACGTCCGGAACTGATGGGTCTACGGGCTATCCTACAGGGAGAGAGCGATCGAGGATGGGGTCATCTGTTTCAGCGACTTTGGCGTCGACAGAAGATGTGAGTCCGGTAGAAGCACAGTCCGAGCTTTCAACGCCCGCCGTCGTCGGGATCGAGATTCCGTCGACTATCCGAACGCTACTCGAGGGTCTCAGGAGCTTACAGGCCCAGATGCAGACGATACAGGCGACCTTCCACCAGACGACGATGGGAGCCCCAGCGCACACGTCCACGCCGAGGGTCGAAGAGGGGGGGTACTGTCAGAATTACAAGCGTCTAGTCCGTCATTCATAATCCAGCCGTCGTCCATTAGAGAATATCCGCGTCCATAATCCAAAGACCTATTCCATTTCCATATAACAGTATTAGCACCAAATTCAAAAAGACAAAAGTATACATAAACATAGGCTTGTTTCCTGCAAGAGAGAAGCGGTCAACAATTTTCAATGATGCCGGCAAGACATCATGATGTTCCAAAATATCAAATCCGTATCGCTGATCAGTATTCTTAATCCATAATATTCGTTATAGAGTCGTCATCTAAAAATGATGTACCTCAGTCACGCTTTGATTGTGACTGTTCATATGAGTACCATGAGGATCTTGAAGTACATGGGCTCATACGGCCCCTAGCCCCGGGTTAAGCGGAATTAGACACATGGTACGAAACGTAGCGCCATAGATCTTGCACGCTACGTTCGTATTTTGCTATCAGCATGCGATATGTATCGCCAAATTTGAGAAACTTTGAGTGGAGGCGCTTGGTGGAATAGCCCTGTTTTATAAGTTTCTGCAACAATGTTTTGTGACGTTGATTAAAATCATCACATTTTTTGTGACGTTGATTAAAATCATCACATTTAACAGAGGATCTAGCAAATGCTACTAAGCGAGATATGTATACGCCATATGCAGGTCCACTGGAATATTACTATCCAGAAAGGGATAGTTTACGATGTCGAAATTGTAATCATCTCTTTTGTCATAAAGTCGACGAGAGAGAATGCCCGCTTCATTTTTATAGAGATAGAGATCTAAATAAGATGTGCCTGTAGGGCTATCTGTAGTTTCCTTCAATCCAGTGAAGGTGGATATATATCCTTCACTGCGTCATTTATATAGCGATTATCCACAGCGAGAAGATCGTCTATATAGCGTTTGGTGAATGAGAAGGAACGGGCTTTGAATGGATCGGTTTTTGAAAGCGCCAGCATATAGTCATATTCATCAGAGAACAGATACAGGTCAGCCAACAGGGGTGCACAATTAGTACCCATTGGAATACCTATATGCTGCTGATATATTGTGTTGCCAAATTTCACATAGATATTTTTAATGAAATTCAAACGCTCTATAAACAAAGAAACATCCCATGAATGTTCTCTCTTGTATGTAGTCGAGCTAAAGAATGCTATGGCTTCCGACATTAATATATCTACGATCAGTTTTCTTGAACACAGATACTATTAATGAACTTATACGGTCAATAAGGTCCTGATGAGGGATATTGTAGTATGAGAGTCGAGAAATCATGGATACATGTCTATGACGTGGTATGTGACCTTTAGCATCAAGTTCTTCCGTAAGACATTTTGAGTTTTCAATATCCACATACATTCAACATGAGTGCTTAGAAATAGTGGCGCAATACCTTTCCCAAAATGCTTTTACCTCCTGAAGGGCCCTCGTCAATAGGGTTGAAAGAAGCTTGGTGTTGCAGCTTCTAGAACCAGCTATGAATCTAGCTTTGTATGGTGATTTATGCATTTTGGGAGTCCAGTATATTTTTGGTATGTCGCTATGATTGGCTGGAAGACAAATACCTCTTTCCCTGAGAAACTTTTTGTGATTGTTAAATAAATCTTCCAGAGTAAATGCAGTTTGGGAGTAAGTAGATGTATTTGATAAAGATATGTCTACATTCAATTCTTTAACCAGCACCTGGTAATAGTAATATTTACATATGAATATTATATTATTCGGAGCTTTGTCTGCTGGGACTATGACGAATTTACTCTGGAGATTTGCCAGAACTTCTTGCGAATTGAGGTTTCTCAGTACTTGCTTTGCTTGGGGAAGAGTACTTCCGTCAATATGGCGGATTGTTTCAACGATCTTGGTCTTGGTGAGGTCCAGCCAATCAGCGAGTACTGTAGGTTCAACTTTTTCTCGCTCAGACCAATCAATAACGTACTGTTCTAATGCAGTCAGGACTATCTTCTGGTCCGCCTTCAGATTTATTCTTCTTGGCTCTCTATATTTAGGTCCTTTCATCAGGAGTAATTTCAGATCCTTATCACTCACCACATCAAGTTCACCAGTCACAATATGTTTGCATGGTGTATAGATAAAGTTCGACGATTCACAATCACAACTATAGCCTCCTGACGTGTATAAGTTCCAGTCAAACTCCTGGACAGCATTGGAGCAATTGAATATTTTGGTGGCTATAGATTTAGTGTACTTATATGAAATGCAAGGAGGTTCTGTGAACTTAAAATAGTTTGGTACAGCGTTGCGTACCTCTGGATCATTCAGGATTCGAGGTAAATTAATGATGTCCAGTCCTTTATCTAAGTAGTTGAGCTTCAAGAAAAGTCGATCTTGAGGTGTTTCGATTATGTTCACTGGACGATACAACCGAAAATACGCTATATCTTGACATACTTTACTGATTTTGGATGGTATTATATTTCCTGAAGACGCAGATTGCTGCATATCTCTGGCTATTTGAATTAAAGCTCTCAGAGGTAAAGCATACAGAACTGTACGTAAGCTATGTATACTATTGGGTGCGTTAGTTAAACCCACTAAGTAATTTAAAGTGATATGATCGTGAATCATCGAACTATTAAACTTTCGCCAACTATGGCTGCGTTGTCTCCGTTGATGGGGTTTAAATAGTTGGGTAATGTTGGATATATTTGAACGGCGGTTTGTAGCATTGCCGAACCCACTGACATTATCGTTTAAACCAAACGGAAACACCGACCCAAGTTCTAGCATCCAGAATAATTCCCGCTCTCGGATTTTTCTCTCAAATCCAAAGGGGGAATCCTTAGTAGATGGATAGACGACGTCTATGATCCGAATACTAAAGTTATCCCAGCCATGGTCGGGTCCAGAAAAATGCCTACCTATAAGCAATTGCTTTTTCCTAACGGATTTTCTGTGACCGTTCACCCTAAGATGGAGTCTTTGGGTGGTCTTGCCAACATACTGTTGACCACACTTCTTACAGGAAACTAAGTAAATACAGTTTGTAGTAGAACAACTAAGATCAACATACGAGTTAACAGAATATGAGTTACCAGTTAACGCGGAACTAAATGAAGCTGAAGTATTAAAGAGTGGACACGTGAGACATCCACGGTGTCCACACTTAGAAATTTTGAAATTATTACATGTAGAATTCGGTGCTAAACAATCATCAAGCGCAATATTGCAAGGTTTGATGTCGTGGCCTTGCTTTGCTGTCAGAAATATATCTGTCATTTGGATTGAAAAGGTCTTAGTGCATTTCGAACTATTAGAGACTCGGCCGAGAAACCTGCACTAAGGTTCCTCGGGTCTGTCTTCATATTTTTTCTTTTAGTTGTGCTCATTATGTTTGTTGGGTGTGCAGGGGCCCGGCCTCGGGGACAACTTGTCCACCAGCAGAATCCAGGCATACACAGGTTAAAATTACAAGCGTCTAGTCCGTCATTCATAATCCAGCCGTCGTCCATTAGAGAATATCCGCGTCCATAATCCAAAGACCTATTCCATTTCCATATAACAGTATTAGCACCAAATTCAAAAAGACAAAAGTATACATAAACATAGGCTTGTTTCCTGCAAGAGAGAAGCGGTCAACAGTTTTCAATGATGCCGGCAAGACATCATGATGTTCCAAAATATCAAATCCGTATCGCTGATCAGTATTCTTAATCCATAATATTCGTTATAGAGTCGTCATCTAAAAATGATGTACCTCAGTCACGCTTTGATTGTGACTGTTCATATGAGTACCATGAGGATCTTGAAGTACATGGGCTCATACGGCCCTAGCCCCGGGTTAAGCGGAATTAGACACATGGTACGAAACGTAGCGCCATAGATCTTGCACGCTACGTTCGTATTTTGCTATCAGCATGCGATATGTATCGCCAAATTTGAGAAACTTTGAGTGGAGGCGCTTGGTGGAATAGCCCTGTTTTATAAGTTTCTGCAACAATGTTTTGTGACGTTGATTAAAATCATCACATTTAACACAGGATCTAGCAAATGCTACTAAGCGAGATATGTATACGCCATATGCAGGTCCCACTGGAATATTACTATCCAGAAAGGGATAGTTTACGATGTCGAAATTGTAATCATCTCTTTTGTCATAAAGTCGACGAGAGAGAATGCCCGCTTCATTTTTATAGAGGTAGAGATCTAAATAAGATGTGCCTGTAGGGCTATCTGTAGTTTCCTTCAAATCCAGTGAAGGTGGATATATATCCTTCACTGCGTCATTTATATAGCGATTATCCACAGCGAGAAGATCGTCTATATAGCGTTTGGTGAATGAGAAGGAACGGGCTAGACCCCATAGACCAGCCTGTACGGGAACATAGGGTTTGCGACCGAGTCGCAGAAGGTCGCGACCGGGTCGCAGAAGGGCGGCATTCAGCGGCTGATACCAGTGAGGAGGCCACAGCCACGACTATCCCCGTTTCCAGTAAGACGCTGGTTAAAGCTTCGACCTACGATGGAAGTACGCCTTGGAGAGACCACCTGGTATATTTTGAGCATTGCGCAGTCTTGAACCGGTGGACGCCGGAAGAGAAGGGACAGCGCTTGGCCGTATCCCTGCGGGGGCCAGCACAACAGGTTCTCTCCGGTCTGAAGATGAGACCAGGGGAAGCAAATTTCATCTGCCCACGTGATGCCTTGGAGAGACGCTTCGCTCCGCCTAACCAGACAGAACTGTATAAGTCCAAGCTGAAGTCAAGGCGACGACAGACGGGAGAAGGTCTACTCGAACTGGGCCAAGCTCTGGTGAGACTCAGCCAGATGGCCTACCCAGACGCCGGTGGTGAAGTCCAGGACATCCTGGCCCGTGACCAATTCTTTGAGGTAATTGGAGATGACTTACGGTTTAAAGTCTGACAGTGCCGCCCGAGGCTGTCCTTAGATGAGGCTGTGCATGCCACAGTGGAAGTAGCTATGCTTACATCTGTCTCAGCTTCATGGCAAGAGCCTACTCTTTCAGAAAATATATAGTTCTATGGGGGTTCTCTCAAAACACGGTTGCTGTTTGGCATATAATTAACCAGCCTACTGTTTAATTTCAGATGCCTTGGCTCTTCTATAGACTGCAACCTATAAAGAGAACGAGACAGCCCGTCTTCGAGCAAAGGTTGCTATCCTGAGGGAAGAACTTGAGAGGCGCTTCCCAGGAGAGGGACGCTCAAGTTCATGGCGGGGGCAGAGGACGAGACGACAACCACGCCGAGGACGCAGACGTCCATTTACGCAGTGTGGTTGTTCCTCAGAGACCAAAGACGGAGAGACTGCGGCAGCGAGAGTTGTGACCGTAACGGTAAAAGGAAACCCGGGTGGGATGGCCGCTGAGGGGGCCCAATACCCCGAGACCCCGGCACTGATGTACTGCTTATACCACCCCGGACCTGGCCGGCTGGACTAGCACAGAGGGACCCGGCTGAGCCGAAGGCGGCAGCGCGCCGCATGTTGTCGGTTGCCCAAGCTATGGGACGGGGGCGACGCCACGACGCAGCCCGGCAGCTACCGGCGGCTGTGGGGTGGCCGCAGAGGCCAGAGGGGGAGCGCCCGAAAGGCGAAGCTATTGAGGTGGAGAAGGCGTTGCAGGTGACGGATGACGAGCCGCGCCTGCTACCTGTGCCAGAAGAGAAACCAGTGATGGTGCCCGTCCCTTGCCAGGAGGAACCTGAGGTCGCCATTTCCATTCCGGTCAGCATTCCCCGGGACCCCGAGGAGCTAACCCTAGGGACGGAGGTAACGGTCGCCGCCGTCGTCCCCAGAGGGACGTTAATTTGAACACGTGTCGACGTCCATTTCTCGCCAGAGAAGAGCCTCATTCCCTTCATTAACATCGGAGGGACTTTTGTTGCGCAGAGATGTGTCTGCTTATGGGTGAAATATCTATACATACTATTTTTCATGGTCCTTATAACTCTCTTGGCGTAATTAGTCTTCTTTCGTTATGGGTGACGTAGAAATGAATGTCTTTCTTCTTCAAAAAAGCTTTCAACCATCGGTTGTTGTACTCGCTTCCTTTGTCGAAGCGCAGATACTTGGGTTGTCTCCCCTCAATCAGAATTTGATCGAGTCCTGAGATTATAGCCTTATTCTGTTTATTGGGAAGAGGGATAACCCACTGAAATCGCGAGAAAACGTCTATGACGAAGAGAAGAAATTGCACGTCATCGTTGTACTCGGACACATTGGACACATCGATCGGCTAGATCTGTATCCCAAAGATCGTCTATTCCCGCAGTGACGACCCTGCTTCTCTTAAAGGTATAACGAACTGGCTTTTGTAAACTATAAGCGTCTTGGTCGCTCAACCACTGCGTTAGCTCCTTATACGTTATATCCATCGGCCTTTAATAAGGCGTGTAATTTAGAAGGTCTGGTGAAGCTGATAGGGTTTTCCGGGTCGAAATAGGTTCGCGACAAGTACGTTTTCCACCCGTTTCCATTCATATCTATGGACTCGAACAATGGAAACGGTGACTCACACCTCTTTAAATAAAATAAGAAAAACAAACAGTGTGTGGTTTACTCAACCGTTATTAATATTGATAGGATAATGCGAGCGGTTTAACAATGCAAGTTCAGCGAATTATTTAAACAATGTGAAAAATACCGCGTGACAAAGTTGTATACATAGCAATCGTTATGACAATGGCTTTGATCGAAATCCGTAACGATACTGGACATGGATATACCCCGTATAAGCTGAAGTAAGACGTATATACAGTAGTGACTGCAAGTAAAAGGGTTATCTCCTTGAAGCTGTCTATCGCTGTAATAACGGCATTTAATATTGTTTTCGAGAAATTTGACAAAATAGTTCGAATAATATTCCGGAGGATGTCCTAGGGAATCGAAAAATGTTCCTCTGTGGTTGCGGAAATAAAACACCACCCAGTGTTCCCCGGCGAGACTCGCTACGTCGGTATTCACGATATAAGCCGCTGGTGTTCGTGGCAATTTTGTTAGCCGGGTAAACACCTCGTACACAAGCGTCGAGCGTACGGTCGCTGTGGATGATGCAAAGAACTTCGTCCGTATTCATGGTGTAATGGAGACGATGTTGCGAGACTTATCCACCTCAAACAGCGCTGGGAATTCGGTATAGGGGATGCAGCTCCCGTTTTCGGGTAATGGTTCGTCGAAGGTCGCTTCCAGACGTACGTTGCATTGTCTCAAGAGTTGAAGGTGATCTTCTGCGGCGTAGGAGGGGTCGAGGTTGAATGCGTAGAGGGTAGAGCCGTTGTGATAATCGTACCAGGTTATAGAATTACCGAAGTTATCGCCGGTTGCCTATGCTATCGAACAAACTCAGGTAAGCCGATGAGAACGAACTCTTCTTCCAGTCCGAGTTATACCGCGTTCTCAGGAAATGACCCGGAGTCGTTACGCCGTCAATATTCACCGAGAGATTGCCCAGTTTGAAGTGTTGAAAGTTTAGGGGGTTCTTCTTATAATCCACGGCGACGGCTTTGGACGATACGAATCCTATCACCAGTCTGCTGGGGTAGACGGATAAAAACATATTATCTCAGCGGAAGAGGGTCTGTCCCGTGGCTAAGAAAGCCGTTTTGGTCTCCGTTCTCACGTACGGATATTTGGCCGATGTATTTTCTAAGGCCTTGGCGTGTCCTAAAATCACGCCGGGGTTTACGCGAACTTTCTCGACTTTCAGGCTGATATCTTGTATCACCAGTTTATACGCCGGGTTTTCCTCGCCCGACACCATGGTGAACTGCGGTGTGGAGCGATGCATTTTGATGTATACGTCCACGTTATTCAGCAAGTAACGCTGTTGTTTGAAAACATTTTGCATGAAGTTTCCTTCCATTTCGAATACATTACTCTCCGCGATGAATTTCCTTCTCTGTGTAAATCCGACATTTTGACCTGTTGCGGCATCCGTGGTATCCAAATTAATACCCGCGTCGGCTACATATAGTTGGGGTACTAGCTGAGTGGTTTTAGCGTTTTCACCGAAATTCATTAGCGTTTGAATGTAGGCTTTATAGCGGTAACTGTTGTCCATGACCGTCTTAAGCTTACCCCGCCATGATGACGTCTATTTGAGACCACATAGTTTGAAGGAGTAAATTGATAGGGCCGCATTTTTCGTCCTTGATCAAAGGTGTGCCATCTCTGTGGGTTATTTTAGCCTTATCGTAGAGTCTGGTGGATTTCAAGTCGACGTAATCCGAGCCTTGACCGGATATCAGGAATTCGATGGGTGCATCTTCGGAGATTTGAGAAGGCGGTCGAACGTCGATAACATAGCGACTTTCAACCACTGTTTGCGTAGGGGGTAATGAGAACAACGATAATTCGCTAGGTTGACCGTCGGTGAACCCTTTGTCGGTGAGGAGTGCCATGCTATAACTCGAAGAGATGCGATCTTTTGGTCCGCGCTCTCCGTTTATCGGTGGATGAACTGACGGTAGGAAGAGAACGCTTCCTATTTATGGGTTCCTGTTGACGCCTTCTCGAGACTTCGGACTTGGCTTGTTCGATCACTTGTTGAGAGGGAGCCGTAAGCTGAATAGCCGGCGTTTTGAATTTCTTCTCGCTGACGTTTTTAGAATGAGGATCGATGGGAATAATGCAGGATTCACCCGTCTTACCGCCGAGTCCTCCACCTTTCTGCTTCTTAAAATACGTCGAGAGCTTATGGACAGACTTTGCTTCGTTCCGATAAAATCTGATCCATTTATTCACATCGGGGATGTACAACGGTCTCCCGGTCATAGCTGTTTTACGTGAAGCGTTACGATGACGGATTCGGTGAGAAATGTCGCCGGTTTACCTTGTTCGTCGGTTATATCGATTTCTAGATAGCGTACGTCGCTTAAAATGATGGGTAGGTAATACGGCGTCCGGAGGCCTCGACGTAGCGTAGTAGAGGTACTTTCGTCTCGCCTACGAAGGAATCTTCGCATATATTACAACACAGGCGTAGAAGAGATCGTGATTTAACCTGCGGTTGTCTCTGGATAAATATTTCTGCTAAGGCTACGACCCAAGACTCGTCAAAATGGATGCTTTTATTCAAACTGACGCGAAATTTTTGGTCGATTCTCGGGGAAAAGCGTCTTGGAGTCGTCGCTGTTTACGACGATGTACTTATCCATTCGACTGACTCGCAGTCAACTGTCTCCTTAGGCGTTGGAATAGCGTTATATAGTAATCCCAAATTTCAACTTTCAACGTATCGGAAACATTCTGACACACTGAATATGTATAGATATGTAGCAAAATTAGGCGGCCTCTATTTACTACGCCGTCATCTAACATGCTATGGGTGATAGATTTGTAGGCGTGTAAAGAGGTGACGGCATTCACCATTTGATTCCAATCCATCGTTAAATTTTCTTTTCTAGCAGGTTATGAATAGCTGTATCGATGAGACGGGTTCGAGCTTTGAGTAATGTCCACTGCATGTAGTTCAAGACCATGCCCTTTATAGTGGCTTTGTCGTTGATAAAATAACGCAGATCAACCCTCAATAACTTGGCGTAGATACAAACAGTAGCCCGGAAATGTTCGTCGATAATAACTTGCTGCATCGGTGTACATAGCGTTCTGTTGGGAATGATGGTTATATCGCCCGATGGTATTTCGAAAACACGCGGCGTATCTTTGCCTGTGTGGTACGCGCATGAAGGACAGGGTGTTCGTTTCGTAGTTAATCCGATGAGTGGTATAAGTAGGAGCAATATAGCCCCTATAGAAAGAACTTTAAGTATGACGAGCTTTCTCTGGTATTGATCCATACCGCTCGATGTTCGATTTGGGAATAAACGGAAAATACACGGTTCGCATATTTATAATATAGTTTGAAAAATAAGATATTTTCATATGGTAGTCGTAAACACCGCGAAAAGAGATCAATCGCACGTGTTCTCGGGCACAGGGCTTTAAACTCTGTTAACCCGCGCATTAAACGCCATGCCTGTCCTCATCTACGTATCCCACCGGTTAATGACGAGAACGCTAACTTGCAGCTAACTAAATAACATCAACAACAAACCGAGGTAGTTTATAAAGTATGTATTGTTACCAACCAAAACATAGAGTACACTGGTTAGAGAACGAGCAAATTTATATGCTTAGTTTTTGTTTGCGTTTTTCATACAGTTCAGTAAGTCTCTTTTCCATTGGTCGGTTTTCAGTTCCGTCTCCCTCCAGTCTTCGCACTGGTATTTCATCCGGTACACGGGGTGTAGTTCACTTCCGATTGCCTTTCGATAAGGGATTCAAAGTTCTTCATGACCGCATTTTCATCAATACGTTCTAGAGCATCGTCAAAGTATAAATCCGCCATCTCATCGGGATCGTTCTTCATACACTCGTGATGATCCTGGCTGGGGTCGTCGATCTCACATCCGGGGCAGTGTTCTCTCCTTATTTCACCGATCGTAGGGGCTAGTTCTTCGATATACGCTTTCTTAATGGCATGTTCGAGGAGTTGCGTCCTTCTGCAAACCGTACGAGTCGGTGGAGGCGATGAGATGTCGTCGTCGAAGACTTCCGATGCGCAAACCTGAATGCCGACTATCATCTCGTTCAGCGGAGCGTCTATCCCTCAAGCTTTCTTTTTCAACTCCGACCATAAGACCTCGTCCAATGCAATTCCTTTAGTCGTAGGAAATATCTTCCTTGCGTTGGTGGTAGATTTATCCCAGTTCCTGAGGTGTACGTATGATTTCCCCTTGAATACATTATGACTGATATGTACATCTTTGTCCAGGCTTAGAGGCTGGGGTGTGTCCACACCTCGTTCGAGAAAGGAGTCGATGGTCTGCATGTAAAATGTGAGGTTGTCCCATACCTTCGTAGTTAATGTGATGAACTTCGGTTGAGACGCGTTGGGTACATCGCCGTGATCGATAATACGTAGAAAGACAGCCCCGTTCTCTCCAAATACTTCTGCGGAAAATTTGTATGCCAGGGAGATCATCTTGTAGCGACTGATAGATGCGTGTACCACGAAAAGCGAGTGGTGAATGAGCTCGAAAAGCTCGTCCTTTTATCCTAAACCATTCCGTGTCCCTCGTCCGACCCGCGCCAAAAATAGCTTCGAACTCCGGATGACCCCATGCGCCTGCTCGCTCCGATGACCCTTCGATGACTCCTGTGCCCTTCGTTCGACCCGCGCCAAAATAGCTTCGAACTCTCCACGACCTCGAGCCACCTGCTCGCTCCTATAACCTCGCGCCAAAAATAGATTCGTCCTCTGGATGACCCCATGCACCTGCTCGCTCTTATGACCTTCCGTGACCCTCCGACCTATTTTTTTTTTTTTTTTTTGGTGACGTCATCGGCTTCCCCGGCTTCCCTGCGCCAGAACCGGCTAAACGTTATCTACTTATATACAACAGTTATTCGCCTTATTATAACATTTTGAAGTGGAGTGAGGAGGAGGAGGAGGAGTGGGAGGAGTGAGGAGGAGGAGTGAGGAGGAGGAGGAGGAGGAGTAGGAGTGAGGAGGAGGAGTAGGAGTGAGGAGGAGGAGTAGGAGTGAGGAGGAGGAGTAGGAGTGAGGAGGAGGAGTAGGAGTGAGGAGGAGGAGTGAGGAGTGAGGAGGAGGAGTAGGAGTGAGGAGGAGGAGTAGGAGTGAGGAGGAGGAGTGAGGAGGAGGAGGAGTGAGGAGGAGGAGTAGGAGTGAGGAGGAGGAGGAGGAGTGAGGAGGAGGAGGAGGAGTAGGAGTGAGGAGGGGGAAGGAGGAGGAGGAGGAGGAGGAGTGAAGAGGAGCAGTGGGGAGTAGGAGTGAGGAGGAGTAGTAGTGAAGAGGAGGAGTGAGGAGGAGTATGCTTTACAATGGTACCTCACTCGACCCAATCGGACCAATAGTGGCCCACCTAGACCCCAAAACACACTTTGTCAACTGCGCATGCGCAGAATGACGTCAGTTCCACATTTCAGCCATACCGTCGGATGCTCTCTCACGAGTGCTTCACATTGACACCTCACTCGATCCAATCGGCCCAATAGTGGCCCCTCTCGGTCCGAAAACGTCTATTTCCATACCCTTTCTCTACTGCGCATGCGCAGAATGACATCAGTTTCACGTTTCAGCCATCCCGCTGGACGCTCCTTCGCGTATGCTTTACAATGATACCTCACTTGATGCAATCGGACCAATAGTGGCCTGCCTAGACCCCAGAACGTCTATTTCCATACCATTTTCTCAAAATTCTCTGTCTGCGCATGCGCAGAATGTTGAAAACAAACAACACACTAGCCCAGGCGCATGCTCCTCCATGTATGCTTTACATTGATACCTCACTCGACTCCATCGGACCACTAGTGGTCCACCTAGACCCCAAAACGTCTATTTCCATACACTTTCTCCACTGCGCATGCGCAGAATGACATCAGTTGCACGTCACACCCCTTACTTCGGATGCTCCTTCACGTATGCTTTACAATGATACCTCACTCGCTGCAATCGGCCCAATAGTGGCCCACCTAGACCCCGAAACGTCTATTTTCATACACTTTGTCTACTGCGCATGCGCAGAATGACGTCAGTTTCACGTTTCAGCCATCCCGCTGGATGCTCCCTCGCGTATGCTTTACAAATGATACCTCACTTGATGCAATCGGCCCAATAGTGGCCCACCTGGGCCCCAAAACGTGTATTTCCGTACACTTTGTCTACTGCGCATGCGCAGAATGACGTCAGTTTTACGTCAAACCCAGCCCGTCGGATGCTCCCTCACGTATGCTTCACATTGATACCTCACTCGACTCAATCGGACCTCTAGGGACCCCTCTAGGCCCCAAAACGTCCTCCCAGCGCTATTTACCCACTACGCATGCGCACATTGACTTTTTCAAAAAAAATCAACCAATCGCTTCGGGACCCTGCCCATCGTGTTCTAGGCGTTGAGATGTGAAAAACAAAACCAAACAACCCATACTACAATGACCAGGAGTAAATTTCCCATTAGGTTCAACATTGGCCAGTGGGCCAGTATGGGCTATATAGTAGATATATATATGCTATTTTCAACCTTGGTTTGTAGCCTGTAACAATTATCATTAATATCATACTTGGGAATCATTATTGAAAATAATGGGTCCTTCAAAGCCTCAATTGTTGACCTTAAACAAAAAGCTTTGAAAGCACTTTTCAAATTGGAAAAAAACTACGAACAACTGCAACTTTCCAATAAAAATTAAATCGGATTTATTCCACTCTCTTATTACACCCGTACTTCTAAATAATTCAGAAATCTGGGGTCTAGACGATAAGCTTTTAAATAAATCTGTTAACTTTTGGATAAATCTAAAAACCTACGACAGGACTCCATTTGAACAAGTTCTACTGAAATACTGTAAATGGACCCTTGGAGTTCCAAAACGAGCATCAAATATAGCCTGTCGTGTGGAACTTGGACAATTTCCACTGATACACCTCATTCTGGCCAAATCGCTAAAATACAGAAATAGGCTACAGACAACAACAAATGTACTACTAAAAGATGCGTATACCTATTAGATAAACAATCATCTATCACAATATAACTGGGAAAATACTACAAAAAAGTACATTAATATTACAAACTCAGAACAATTATTCTCAGATTGTGGATTAACCCAGAAATGTCTAAAGGCAAATCTTAAACAAGTGAAAGAGAATCTAGAAAGAAATTACCAAACACACTTTTTTAGACATCTGAATCAAAACCAATATTCTGGCAAGCTCACACTCCTCAGACAAGTTTACCACAAATACACACTACAACCATACCTTTACGAAATAGAAAACATCAAACATAAACAAACAATTAGTAAATTTACACAAGTACACAAGTACACACAAACTAGAAATAGACTGGACGATACTATAATATCTCCAGAGACGAACGATACTGTAGACTCTGTAGTACCAAAAACATAGAAGACGAAAAACACTTTTTCTTGGAATGTCCTAGTCTCTTATATTAAAAGAAAGCCATTATCTGATCTTCTACAAATACAGGATAATGCCACATCAGCAATGGACAAAGAAAAGTATATAGAAATTCTTTTCAACCCTCCATCAGAGCATGGTAGAATAACAATGTACATACATAATATGTACATATATAGGAACGAACAGATAAATCCCAAACCCAGCTGAGTATACTTAGTTCTATCTTCTTTCTTTACAAATCGATAATGCCACAGTAACAGGCTTTATCTCTGTATCAGTTGTCTTTTATATTATTTTGTTATTATTATGTCATTTGGCATACTCTATATGTGACAGAGTCGAGCAATAAAAGAATTGAATTTAATTGAATTGAATTGTAACTCGTGTCTGCCTCTAGATAAAGCGACCCGGGTTCAATTCCCACTAGGACCCTTTACCTTCTGCCACTGTATGGAGACACTGAGGGTTCCCCACTTGCCATTTAACATGGGCAAATAGATGGCGATATTGTCGGGGACCCTGTACAGACCATGGATGCTTCGGAAGGGCAGATAAAGGCTATCTATTGTCCCGGAGAGGGCCGGACATTGCCGGAGATTGCCGGAGAATTCAGCGTATTTGAAGTCTCGGGACTACTTTGCGGAGGCGTGTTCCCGGAACCGAAAGCGACCGCAGCACCGCCGGAACCGGAAGTGACCGCATCACCGCGGAGGAATACATGCCCCAAAGGTCATTCCCGGTCACGTGACCGGAAGTAACGGAACTACTTTTGGCCTTTGACCTCTTTGACCTCCCCGTGACCTCCCAAAAGTAGGTCAATGCGATGCAATTTGCCGTTTATATACTACTAGCGTCTAGTCCGTCATTCAATATTCAGCCGCGTCCATAATCCAAAGACCTAATTCATATAACAGCATTAGCATCAAATACAAGAAGAAAATATTCATAGTACCCGTTATACATAAAAATGCAAGAGAGAAGCTGTGAATAGTATTAAGTGATGCCGGCAAGACAACGTGATGTTCCAAAGTATCAAATCAGTATCGCTGATCAACAGTCTTAACCCATATGATCTTCTTTGTAAAGTCGTTATCTAGAGTATCGATGTATCTCAGTCGTACGCTAGAATACGGCCCCTAGCCCCGGGTTAAGCGGAATTAGACACAAGTTACGAAACGTAATGCCATAATTCTTCCATTCTACGCTCGTATTTCGCTATCAGCATGCGATATGTATCGCCAAATTTGAGAAAGTGTTAGTGGAGACGCTTGATGGTATAGCCCTATTTCATAAAATTCTGCAATAATGGTTTGTGACGGTTCATTAAGCTTTCATCATGTCACTAACACATATTTTTTCTACTTGCCAGGGAACCGAACAAAGTTCACCTTATGAATGTGAATCATTTTTTTTCTTCATCCTTATTGGAAAGTAAAATATGCATTCAATACAGATATGTTTTTCACTTTATTTTTTTCTCTGCCTTGTTTTTGTTTTGTTTTGTGTCGTGCGCGTTTTTTTCTGAAAATATTGGAGGGGGGGCGGCATCTGTTCCACCGTCTCTATTTTGTGGTGGAAGTCAATGGGGATTTCATAAAAGACTGGACATCGTCTAATTTTCTCCTCCTGTTTGCTTTCTGTAGCGCAAACTCAAGGATAATTTCATAGTTAATGAAACGGATGTGATCGATAGTCAAACTAGTCAAGTTTTTGATATACTGCTTTTTTGTCTTATTGTTTTTTTCCAGACACATTTACTCCAACCTGTAATCAAATGGTGTAAGCAAATGACATTTACTCGCGACAATCACCCGTTTCTGGCGGGAATATATTTCGGAAACCCTTGAAAACATTGCAATCTGTAGTGCACAGGTATGGTACCATGGTTTCCGAGAGAGAAATGCTGAGATCTTCTTCAAAGGAGGTGCAAATAGTTCCGAGCACTGCATTGTGGGTGTTGTTTTCGAAATGGCAGCGGTAATGTATTTGTTTCCAAAACATTACAAACTTTTCCAACTTCTAACATTCTGAAGTGAAGGTAGCAAACATGAGCCGAACTATGTCAGAATAGTTCGAGGAAAGTATGTCTACCGACCGACCTGAATTTCAGGTGGTATTTCTCGTTGATCTTCCCCGAAATGCACTCCAAGAGGATCTGAAAAAAATATCGAACGTCGACCGTAAATCTGCAGTGAGCCTTTGTATATTCCGTGTTTTGTGTCATTTACTCTCAAAGATACAAGAGAAGAGCGAAGGGAACGATCACAACGTGAATAAAGCATGTCGTAGATTGAAATGGGGATGTAAGTTTTTCGATTCTGAAAATCATACAGGAGGAAAGGTGGAGAGAAGTCAATTTAAAAGTTTCAAACTGAAACATTTTGAAGTGTTAGAGAAGGAAGTCGAACGAAGATTGTGCAAACCTCAATCAAAAGATGAAGATGGGAAGAAACGCAAAAAATATCTCCCTGCAGAAAGTGTTAGGATGGTGCTGTCGGAAGTGTTCTCTGACTTTCAGTGGGAGAGGCCAGACCTCCTGTCCCCTGGACCTGGTAGAACTCACAGACGAAAAGGTCGACCTGCGAGATGGGGGAGAGCTGGTCTTAACTCATCGAGAGAGGAGATGGATGAGTTGTCCATGACAACACGTAATTTATTATTTGTACTGAGTAACTGTCCCCACAATGAAGAGAAGCTCAAAACATTTTGTGGAAAGATGTGTATCGATGGTGATGTGTTTCTTGATTCGGTGCTGCAAACGGGCATGCTGGAGAAACTAAGAGGCAATCTCAACTTGGATGTGTTTTGGGTTGATACGAACAGCATATCTGAGGGAAACGTATGTATTAGTACCCAGAAGCCTAGGAAGGTCTTTGCAAAATCTTGTAATACTGCCTGGGGTATAGTCTTTTGTATGGGCCTAGTAACCTTAAATGTTGGAATTGTGCTTCGGAGGCTGGGTATGAAATAGTCCGACACGCCGCCCCTACAAGATATTTTATAATACTGATTTCTATTGAATGTAGCGTCAACTTAGCTGCCGGACCGAAATGTCTGGCAGTCAAAAAATGATACTTTATACGTCATATCAGGGCATGAATTTACCATAAAACTTTGCTAGACCATCGGGCTGGTATAATTCATTACACAGATCTGAAATTCTTGAATTATAAACAGCCAGTCGGGCTGGTTAGCTAGCTTCAGAACTAAATTCAACCAGACAAGTTCTAAATTAAGCAACCACGGGCTGCCGGGCTTGTGGGAATTTCGAGCCCTGCATATTCTTCACTCAAAATAATGAAACCCACCTTTTAAGTTAAATCTCAGACTTGGAATCTGTTCTAAACTTTCCGTGGGTAGTTTATTTGGGCATTCTCACAGTTTTCCTGAACCGAGAAGACAAATTTTCCGCCAGGATGTTCAAATTCTTCAGCCAATGAAAACTCACCACCGCTGCATTCTCCACGTTCAGGGACCGTCCGGTAGCTAGAAGATTTTGCCGGTTAAACTGGCAGAACCTACATTCAACATGTTCAATAGAAATCAGTATTATAAAATATCTTGTAGGGGTTGCGTGTCAGACTAGGTGTGTGAAATAGTCCGAGGTTCCTCTGATTCTGGCCAATGATGACATAATATATATGGATTGTCTTGTGGGTGGGGTCAGAGAATGATCACCTAAAAAATGCTAAATTTACCCTTGTCCCGGAAATAAATTCTATAAAAATCTTCCGGCCTTTCCATTGCACTCACCTCACACCAATTTAATACTGAATAATTTCCTTACACAATCAGACCCGTTTTCACAAGTTATGTTATTTTCTAAACTAATACGGCCGTCTTTCTTCCATTTTTTTAAAATCTTGCTCTGACTGACCTACTTTTGACAGAATACAATTCTCGCAAAGCCCCGATGTCATGACGTTCGAGGTTGAATTATCACATCACATCTGCACGCTTCACAGATGGAAAGACCAATTGGGCATGTATCACATAATAATTTGAACTGGCCAGAGGAGATTTGTATTCTGTGGAAAGCAGGTCAATCTTAGCAAGATTCTGAAAAGTAAAAGAAAACTGACCGTATTAGTTTAGAAAATGTCATTACTTGTGAAAAGGTGTCTGATCATGTAGGGAAATTATTCAGTACTCCATTGGTGTGAGATAAGCACAATAGAACTGCCAGATGTTTTTACCGAGACAAGGGTACCAGCGCAGCCTCGTGGTTGCTGTCATTTAGCATTTTTTGAGGTGATACTTCTCTGACACCAGTGGAGCCTGTAAGAAATCTGTAATATACTATATGCCATCATTGGGCAGGGGTCGGAAGAAGCTCGCACTAGGTGTGAAATAATCAGTGGCTGAAAATGATGGTGCATTATTTATTAACAGGCCTAAACTGAAGTAATAAAACTAGTATCATTCATGAAATATTAAATACTTTTTTTTCAGATTGACTGGTCTGTTTGAAATATGCACAAGCCACGATTCTATGATGAAGTGCGAAAAACTTATCAAGCACATTTAAATGGACCATTTTCCAGGTTTAATTGCTCTCTTTGGCATATTAGAACATGTTAAATTGTCATTTCTTTCATTTTGTGAATTATGTGATTGAAATCTAATTTGATGTTCTTGTTTATTCAGGATGCTGAAATTGATGCCAAAAGTGTGAGCAAAGTGAATGAAGCATTGGACAAAGTGGGGGGACAACTTATACCAATAGAGGCTATCTTAAGGGGAAATAGAGATTACATATCGAGTATGTATGACTTGAGAGTTGGCTGTCTTTCTAAGTTTTTCCTGAAAACCTATGACGATCTGAGAAACAATCAACAAGGACACTGGTCTGAGAGGAAACTACGTATTGATAGGTCTTTGATACCTGTGTCATCAAGTTTAGACTTCTTCTTACAAAGACGACCCAAAGTGGATAATAGAAGACGAAGCAGTGAGAGTAATCCAGCCCCGGAGCGAGGAAGGACGACAGGAACAGTATTCATCAGACATGGTAAATTTACATGTACAGGAGAAATTGACACAATAAATTGGACCTAAGCTCCCAAGATGAAGCATGTATCTCTGAAACAGACACTGATATGAAAAATGGGGGAAAAAATTGAGATTTGTGTTAATCATAAGAAAGGATATATACTCCATTGACCATCTGCATTTCATATGCCATGGCTTAGTAAATAGATAAATTTACTAATGATTTTGTTGATTTACCTTTTTATACAGGTTGAGAGAGGGAAAGAGATGTACTAGCAGTCTTTCAGTTTTAAGGAGAGTGATGGTTCACTCTCTGTGACTCTCCTAAATTTTTCTAAAGGAGAGCTTAAAACCCATCTCTTCAAAATTTCCAATTCAAAGAAAAGTGATATTGGAGAGAGTGATCATCACTCTTGCATCACTCAGGCAAAACAGAATCCAGGAGAGTGATCAACGGTTCGCAGATTTGACCAACGTGAGAGACTGAACTAGAGCAATTGTCTTCGTAAAATTAGTTGAAACCTACATGTTGAAGAACTGATGACATCACCCTTCCTACAGTTTGCAGAGTACACCCAACAGTTTTGTCGTCGTATTTGTCAATAGGAACAACATGTATATCGCATTAAGAAATTAATGTTTTACCATACTCATTTTCACGGATAAAAACTCCAGTAATGAAGTTCTCATCTGTGAAAGTCTACATGCTGAATGAACTACTTGTACTTCTAATTCATTCTGATCTCAATTTCACCATTACTCCACAGGTAATGAGAGAAAGGCCTTGTGTTCAATATATTTGCAACCTGCTACAAAGGATATCTCGAGGTAAGCTCACCATTTATATCCTTATATTTTTTATCACATTAACAATTATTATCATTTTGAGTAAACCATTCAATTATATCTGACTTCCGTCAGTAGTTCATTAATATATCAGGGATATAATCGAGGCAATTCTGTTGATGGAGGAAGCTTTACAGGGCATGAATTTACCATAAAACTTTACCAGACCATGGGGCTGGTATATTTCATTATACAAAGGTGAAATTCTTTAATTATAACCAGCCAGTGAGGCTGGTTAGCTAGCTTTAGAACTATATTCAACCAGACAAGTTCTAAATTCACCAGCCACGGGCTGCCGGGCTTGTGGCAATTTCGAGCCCTGCTTTATTCAAAGTTATGACCCTTTGTAACTACATTCTGGGAGTAATGCAGATGCCAGGTTTTGATATCGATATACTGGTATCGGCGCCCAAACTCACGCACCCAAATACTGTCAAATTAATTTGAATGTCATCTAAAGTCTAAACCAGAACTACATGTAAATCACTAATGGACTAAATTTTATTATTTATCGAAGAAATAATTGATTATTTCCTGTGTACAGCAGGTGGAAAGACTAAATTTTCCAACCTGCATCATGCTAATGACTAAATCCATGCAGGCCAGTAAGTTTAGCATGTTTTAAGCCCACTGCGCATCGGTTTTGCGTAGAACATTCAAGACTGGTCGTGAGGGAAATTTGGAGGAGTGATGAAACGGTCTCATGGATCCCTTGGGGCGAGCAAATCACTCACCTCAAAATAGGTCGCCTAAAGGAAGTTGGGAGAGCAAATGAATTTTCGCCAAATAAATGAACAAATGCTGTTGTTTTGTGTCACATACTGTTTTCCGGCTTCAGTTTTGTCCCCAGTTTAAGAAAGTCTTCAGTTCGACCTTTCCCTTAGCTTTGACATGTTCGATAGATGCAGCCATGGCGTGTGAGGGCGCAAGCATGAGTGATTGCTCGCCTTATATGGCCAGGCCTGAACATTTACTTCCGGTTTTGCTGGTTTCCGGTTTCGCGGTAGTCGACCGGTGTTCCCCAAAAATGCCTGGATTAGTCCCTGATATTTCTCAGATATCGGTCATATTTGCAGTGAAAACGTCCTAAAACTTATTTCTTCTTCGGATCATTTCTATCCCTGGGAGGATATTTACTGAGATTGCAGAAGCGCTCTGGATAAATTAAAATATCGCAGTTGGAATCCAGGATAATATGGCTGACAAAACCAGAAAAGACGGCTGTAGTAAAGCCCTATTCAAAGAGATGAGGTACTAGTCTCAAAGGATTCCAAAGCGAGCCGACATAGCAGCTTATTTTGATATAAGAGCCTACAGTGAACTTCCCAAGCAGGTTGAAGAGAGACTGTTATTTGGATTTGTTTGACCCAGAAAATAGATACATGTATGACCTCACAAAGATGACCTAGTTAGAAAACAATACTTACATAGTACAGTCTGTTAAAGTAGGCTGTTGTCCCAAATCCATTTGTTCTTATGCTGCCAAAGCCTACCAAATTATGGACAGTTTGTGCCTATGTCTATGTAATATGTCTATTACAACTAATTAGGTACGGGAATTAATTAACACTGAATAGACACGTGTGAACTTGTTCTCAAACAGACAAAGTTAGAGCCTAATGTCGACTGGATCAGCACATAGTTTCGGTTTACATTATGGTCAAATGGAATCTAATTTAATGGAATCTTTGATAGAAAATTATGCTAAAATCGAGTTGTAATCGAATGTCAATATTAGGATCGATTTATTGGAGGAATTACCATATAATTGTTTTTTTCTGTATCAAAGTGGACCACAGGTGCCATCCAGTTCAAGAACAGATAATGCGAGTATCAAGTCCAGTCTACCTTCTAATGTCTCACCTGAACACTCTGAAAATATGAGTAATGCCAAATGGACGGATGTACAGTACCCATCAATTATTGCTGAGACTCTGATGACCTGCTGCAGTTTTCACATCCAGGGGGCACTGTCATCTGGGGTGGAGCTTATCAGGCTAACGTCCAATAGTCAGACGTTCATCTGCTGTGGGCGAGAGTTGGAGGACCGGATGGATGGAGCAGAGCAAAAGGCTGCTAATCCATTCCCCAGAAAATCTAGGATTTTTGAGAGCCTAATGGCTGAAATTAACCAACAGCAGAAAGTTTTGGTAATTCTGTTGTTTATATTATGTCATAAGTTTCACAAGGTACAAAGCTGGGATAAATCTTCTGATCTGATTGACTCTCAGGACTTACTATATTACAAAACAAGCCAAACTAGGCATCTTAGTTTGAGCCTCAACCTATTTCAACTGTTAGATATTTCAAATATCAGAAATGTGGTTTTGAGTATTGTTTCCTTGGCATCTAAATCTAAATGCAGGTTTGTGGATACTTGTGTGAAGTAGAACTTTAATATGTATGTACTGGTTCAGAGGTTTCCAATGAAACTTTGCCTGCATCAGCACTTGTGATTACATAAAAACACTAGAGTTTGACTCGTGAATTCTTTTTCAGATTGTATCAGTAAAGCCTGTAGATGCCTCCTCATCTGTCCTATTACCCAGTTTGGCTCTGTTGCATTCTTTCACGTGTACGTCTGGACTTCTTAGTCTCGTTCCCGAGAACAAAACACTCCATGTGGAGAAACAACTCCTGGTGGCCTGTTCAGAGTCTGAGGCAAGGGGACCAACTGGAGAAGATACTGTTACTGGGGTATCTGGATTCTCCAACTGGAGAGACCAGTTCATCCGGGACAAGTTGAAGCATGTATCAGAATCGACTGTTTCACATCCAGTGCAAGATAACCAAGCCAAAATATCAAGTAAGTTTACAGAGCTGTGAATAATTCTGTGAGCATCATTTGTGGAAACCTGATTATATTTACTTTTTTCTGGATTCTGCTGTTTTGTTATTTCATTTTGTACTGTTATATGTGTACATGTAATTGGCCTTTGACATATTGAATGAGCTGGTCTCTCTTTCTGTTCAACACATCAGAGCAGATACTATTCCATCCTGTAAACACATCAAGGGAGATAATATGAAATTCAGATTAACACATCAAGGGAGGTAATCTGTCATTCTGTTTACCATATCAAGGGAGCTAACCTGCCAATCTATTCGACACATCAAGGAAGAGAACTTGTCAGCCTATATTAGCAGGAAAGGAAATGATATAGTACCATATTCAATATATCCGGCCAGGTAGTTTGTCATTCTCTTTTTAAAATCAAGGGTTATAATCTGCCATCCTTAGGAGGTAAATTTGTCATGATATTTTGTGCTTTGTATTTCAGTAGAGATGTCCGAACATTGCTCATCATGACATTCAATTTGAGTGTAGCCTAGTTCAGTGCTTCTCCAAGTTCAGTTATTCTGTATTCTTTTCAGCAGAATCTGGTCATCCAGTGGTTCCATTTGATGGCATGGTTCTGGAACGTTGGTACCCCTCTGGTCAAAATGATAGGATGGCGAGTCTGGTGGTAAAGTTGTCAGAAAGGCAAGACAGTTAGCTGTAACATATAATTGAATAATAGCTCTCACCTTCTGCTTTGGATAGCAAATGTATAGCTTCAAGCTGTCAAATTCCTTATTCCAAATAATTTTGTATTCACTGATAATTACAACAGCTTTGATGAATTAGTCAGATTAGATGAATGGAAACTTACTTCTCATGCTCCAGTATGTTAGAAGATGGGTTTGGATGGGTCTGACTGCTCCATTTCAAAACATTAACAATTATAAAATCAGAGGTTGATTAAATTTATTAAAATAGTGATTTTACACAATGTAGATCCATTATTTCCATTATTTGGTAAATTAAGAAGAACTGATTGAAGTTTGTCTTAAAAATTGGGGTTGGTTGAATGTGAATAGGATGATAGTATTATGAGATAGAGGATTTAGCGTGTATCAGAACCTTGTTTAATATACACCATAGTCCTGCCTTAGGGCCACAATTAAAACACTGTTTGTTTGTGATAACAAGACGTTCAATTAAAACTTGGATTGGTAGATAGAGTATTTTCTTTTATTCACAGTGGAGTAAATGTATAATAAAAAGTCCTAATTTTGTGTAAAACTACAAATAAAATAAAATTCTTGAAATTCCAATAAAACTTTTTAGGTAAGGGCGTTTTTGTTGAGTTGGTGAAGGTTACCGCAGACAAACATTTTTTTTTTAGTTTTGGCCAAGCAGGAGCTGCAGGGCTCTCAAGGAGAGGCGAGCGATCACTCGCGCACGCCTCTTGCTCGCCTGAAATAAAAAAATGGCGAGTGAACCACTCGCCTGTTTTCGTCGGTCAGAATAAAATTTAATGACATCTTCAGCTGTTGCTGTCAAGTTCTTGGCTTCCAAAATATCTTGTTGTTCATCATTGGCATGTTTCATAGGTCAGAACAAAGTTTAATGTCATCTTCAGCTGTCGTAAAATTCTTGGCTTCGTAAAGATCCTGTTGTTCAGTAATTTCGGAAGGCTTCCCGCCATTTCCGCATTTCCGCTTCATGTGTTTGTGCAAAAAGTATAACCCTGTGTCGGAACGAAATTACAGATCCGTTATGGGTAGACTGGTTGCCTCCCTTGTATTTCCATACAGACACGTTTTGAGACGTGGGTTATGATTTCCACAAATATAAAATCCGTCAAGCACCACGGCTCTAACCACCATGGCATCACGCCATTTTAAACATAGTTTCCGATTTTGTTTAACATAACATCACTCTGTTTTAAACATTAGTTTCCGATTTTGAATTTCTCTCGCTGTTAAGCGGACTTTCGCCCCACGATCAAGTCCATGCTTTTTATTGCTCTCACGCAATTCCGGTGGGTGTCAAGCACGCCTTTTCGTTCCTGACAATTTTGTTAGCAGGCTGTTAGCGGAAAATTGCACGATGTCGAATCCGAAAGGAAAGCCGATAGAACTATCAACGTACCTAAAAGGGGAGAGGAACCTACATCAGTGTTCCGAATTAAAGAAGACTACAACACCATTCTGAACCGTGCATATGTGACCCACATATTCTGTAATGTACTTATAGAAGTAAATTTTAGCAATTCACTCGCCTCAGGGATTTCTCAGGCGAGTGATAAAAGCACTCGCCTCACTCGCCTGAGCTTAAATGCAGGCGAGTGACGAATCACTCGCCTTCATTTTGCTCCTTGAGAGCCCTGAGCTGATGGTTGGTTAGATGTGACAGGTTTCACTATCCTCCTATAACTGTACTGTCTCTTGTTCCCTTTGCCAGGGTGGATACATTTGGATTCCTGGATAAAGACGAGAAACAACTTTTGAAACAAGTACAGAAATTGTATCGCAAGGAGAACCAGCCACTTCTTCAGCAAACACTGACAACTGAGATTAAACCCTTAGAGATTCAAACAGTGAAGACAGAATCTTTGGGTAATGGAATGGACTAGATCTGTCACTTGTTATTATGTTCTTTATTCTAGAAAATATGCATGAATCTTTGAAATAACTAGCAAGAATTTCAGTCATTTGGTTAACTGGTTGGTTGCATGCATAAAAGCTAGTGGAATTTAGCCAGACTGATGTCAGTATTGGGGCTTTAGTTTGTGTCATTGTTTTTACAACTGAAATGGAAGGGTGTTCCTATGTATTGGAACAATTGGTACATTTTACATTTCAGTTACCGTTTTACTTTTATAAAACATTTTTTTGTAGTGTGGTTAAAGGTCAACCCAAACGCTCTGAGGTCAAAAATATAAAAAAATAGTCCTTTCGATTCTGAAAATAATGATATTTTTTTCATAATTTTGTGCAGTCTGGTTGGCGAGATATTGCCGTTTGAAAGGTGAAAATCGCTCTCCTGTCAATTCCAGCTGTGACGTCACGGAGGGAAGCCGTCTTGTATTCTCTATGTTAAAGCCGTATACCACAGTCGTAAGTAGCTGCTGATTTCTGGAGATTTTCGGAGTATCGGGGCATCATTTGTTAAATATGCCGCGACGTTGTGTAGTGGGAGGTTGCAGTTTTACTACAGATGACGGTGTTAGTATTCATTTGTGGCCTAAAGACGAGAAAATCGCTGCAAATTGGACGAAATTTGTACGCAACACGAGAGTGTGGAAAGAGGGCCCGAGCCAGTACTCGTATAATTTGCTCGGCACATTTTGACAGAAATTAGACATCATTCGAGGACATCTACAGCGTAGCAGTTGAATTCGGGTACAAACCAAAACTAAAGAGAACAGCTATTCCAACTATCAAACCTAAGAACAATCAGAATGTGACGGCAAAGAAATCGGACAAGGAGAATCTATCACGGACATCGGCTGAACGAACCTAGCCTGCAAGCGAGGCCTCGGGCAGGGAGACGGCTGTACATGCCCTGCTCGCTCTCGCGTGGCATTTGTTGCTTGAGCACCTACAGGTTAGACTGGATGAGTCTCTATTTCATATATACTATTTAATAATAATAAAATGATCTTTCATAAATATATATACGTTTGATAAGTAAATAAATAAAAAACACCAATTGGAGTGAATGGCTGTAGATACAGAAGTGATAATAATACTTTCATAATCCCTTGACATTTGAGATTGTGGGAATATCATTCGATTTCAATTTAATTGAGGTAATTTGTCGAAAATTGAGCAAATGTGAATGCCGATCCACTCACCACGGCTTACTTTTCGCCATGAATGTCCAAAGTTTTTTTATCAAACTATATAATTCTGAAATTGGTATTTCATGGGGATTATGGGAAAACAAACAAAATTCAAATCGGACGTATATCAGTAGAGTTATCAACAGTTTACTGTCCATACTGCCGAATCCCGGAGTTTATCCCTTCGAAAAGGCTGCCTCGGTCAGTAACAACAATAACAACACAGATGTGCTCGTTCTTTACATCACAGAATCGTTCTACATTCAATACAGTTTGAAATACATGGACATTTGGTCTTATAGATGACGATAATAAGGTTTCCAGTCAAGTTGCATACCAATCTGTATTCAACAAACGACCTCTCCGAATCCTGTCGTCGTCGAGTTCCACGTTGTCAGAGTGGTTGTCACTGTCGGAATCGGAGCCGTACGGCTCAAATTGATAGGGCTGAATTTCGCCGTTGGTCTGCAGACAACTGTTAATTTGCCCGTCATCATCCTCCTCTATGTCTATTTCATCTTCCTGGCGAAAAATATTTCCATCTAAGCAGCTGATATCGCTCGAATCGACATCTGAACCGGAGCTCTGACTGCACTCGCTTTCCATGTTATCCGCTGTTTTTTCTCAGGCAACTGCCCTGCGTGACGTCATCAACCCAGCTGTGAAAGTGTGAAAAAGCCCACTTTGCTCCCATATTACGTGTGTTTCTGATCAGATTAGAATTTTTTCAATATTTTTTTCATACAAAGTGAAGTATGAACTATGATTTTTAAGGATTTTTAGACCAAAAAAAAATCCGTTTGGGTTGACCTTTAACAAAGAGTACATATTGTATATGTATCATATTACTGGGATATTAACCTGGTGTAATTATTTGAGTATTTATCAGCAATCTATTAAGTATGATGTATCCACTACACATGTATTCGAGGAAATGCTCTGTCCGTGTTTCACACAAGCTTTCATTATTTGAGTGTTTATCACTACTCCATTATGTATGATTTGTCCAGAGCCAGATGACAAGGATGAGGTGGATGGTGAGGTGGGTGGAGTGGTCATACTAGAGAGACTACACAAGAGTAACACTACCCTAGTCAAGGGTTGCCGCAGTGAGCAGATGCTCACCAAAGGGATACAGAAGTCCAAGAAAATCAGCCTGGTCGAGAAAGATGGTCCTGACGAGGCCAACAAGAAGGAAAGATCCAGGCCAGAGATTGGAGCTGTTGGTATGTAGATACAAAAGCATGTCAAGAGATGATGTGTATACTCACTTTCTGCCAATGTTCTCCGTAATAGTAGTTTCTGCTCCATAGAGAGTTTCTGCTATGGGATGAAAGCCTTCTCTCTTACAGAGGTTCACCAGCTATGGAAAAGAGATGATACCATTTAGTTGCTGATGTTACAGTATGGTACAGTAATTCCTCAAATAAATTGATCACCCTATCAGAAATCGATCACTCACGATTGGCGTAAAATATGATCAGGAGTTGTAATAATTCAATCACCCCCGATTTTCAGTAGATCCCGTTTTAAAAAAAAAATGATCACACTCACTCGTTATGTGTGTCAGTGGCAGTAAAAAGAAACAGTGATGGACGTAGTTAGACCATATGTAGCATGTCTAGACCTATCACGGACTAATCACATAAACTTGCAACTGTTTAATTGAACTCTGGAACTTATAATGTTGGAAAGAATAGCCAAGGCTGTCACATGTGGCTACCATTTTCCAACATAAACTTCCGGATAAATGGAGACTACTCCGTTGTGTTTGTTGCCTCTAAAACATTTAGCCAGAGTTGTCCGACGGATAAAGGGGTAATTTAGCTCAATATGATCGAGTATTCACAAACTCCAATTAGCAGAATTATATTCAATCGAACCCTGGTCACTTGAAAAGAATTTCAGACAACTGATTTGTATGCTGACACAGTTTTGAAAACTGTCAGTGTTGGAAACTGGACCCTTGCTGATTCATTCTCTGCTAACAAGATGTCATCGCTGATTTACCCGACTTTTGGGAATTGCCACTTTGCCACCCATCTGTTTTATCATCTCAAATGTCAGTGATTGATGCATTAGAAAAATTCAGTAATGTTAGACTGATCATGGCTAATCAATTGCAAGGTTTGCAAGTTACATTGGCTAGCTGTAATATGGAGGAAATTACATTTCATTACTGAGTGATCAGAAATTGGCACTTTCATAACATCTCCCACAATATGTGCATGATGTCCGATCAGACAAGAATCATGTCTCAAGGTAGTGTGTGCCTTCCAAATCCATTGCATAAATTGACATATCTGTGCAAGACTGAAATACAATCCTGTGTAGTTTAGACATGTACCTGATCTACAGTTTCGCTCTCTCCCATTGTATGATATATTTTCTGCTCACCCTAGTACAGTGAAACCTGTGAATATCGACACCTGGTTAAACCGACGAACTTCTCAATACCAACACTATCTTGGGCCCCAATACTTAAATTTGAGCTATTTTAAACCTTGATAAACCAGAAACCTGTCAAACTGACACTGTAATCTGGTCTCAAGCATGGTCGGTTTACAGAGGTTTCACTGTATATACCTGGGATGTTCATGCTGTGTCGTATTTGTGTGTAGATTTTCAGGATGAAGGAGAGTTGTTGACATACCTGACTGAAGCCTATGACAGTGTCATGTTAGAGGAAGGCAAAGCTAACACATGTATACAAACTGTCGTCCTTGTCGCCTTACACTTTCTCAAAACTTCAGGGGCAGATAATCCAGAGGTTAGTATGAATCATTGGATCAGTTGTCATCTCGTCCATGTAATGATATGTGATGATATCAATTCAATCACTCTAGCTTCATTCAGTTACCACCAAATCTGATGTCAAATCTAATAAATTTGATCATGAAAATTCTGAGTGAGAAAACACACTTGTGAATTAATATTTCTCCAGATCAAGTGTCAGGTGTGTCCTCAGCTATAAACCATTGAGCATTACTTCATGAACAGATACATGGAATACAAACTAGATTAATATCGGGGAATTTTTCTGTCTTTCAGATGTGTATGAAACAATTGTTGGACGACAAACTTTTGCTGAATAATGCTATGTTGAGGCGAAAACACAATCATTCAGACTGTGTACTGAGTGAGGGACAGAAAATACTCGAGTAAGCTTACCTCAATCCTTCTGAAATCCGTTAACAGTTGCATCTAATTTGCATGGATTCATGGTTTGAAAATGAGGAGTGATTAAATTCTGTGTGGTATGATGTCAGAGTATATTAAGCCCCTTGGTGCCCCCGTTGTGCACACTCCATGTCATGATAAGAATAGACCTCAGCTCCTCAGATAGCTTGTCATAAGATGCGACTAACTGAGGCAACCGTGGGGTTCCTGGATATGAAAAAGAATAGGACCCAACCCGTGGTGTCCCGGTGTTAAAAGGAATAGGACCCTACCGGTGTGGTTTCTGGGTGTGAAAAGGAATAGGAACCAAATGTCGTGATATGACTGAAATAGTGTTGAAAGTGACATTAAATCATATTCACTCACTCACTTACTTGATTCAAGCTCTTCCAACATGTCCAATGCAGTAATTTCTCAATCCTGTATCCTAGTACATCGAGTATTCGCATGATCAATGCAGCTGTACTCTTATTGATTTCTATTTCATGCTGATATTTCAGTGATTGGAGTTTTCCAGATTTATCTGGAATTCTCAATTTTGAGCAAGTTTTGTAGCATGTTACAATACACAAATTTGGGAAGATCTGTGCCATTTTCTTGATTTTTCATTCCCATCTCTGATTCAGGTTATGCCAAACTCTTCCTTAGGCACTGACAAATCTTATTATCTATTCCCATTTAGATATAAGCTTCAGATACAATTACAGTTTGAGGTGGCAGCAGCTCAGACAGAACTAGACACTATGACAGAGGAGACTGTTGAAGAGGTAAGACCAGGCTTTAGCTAGAATATACAGAGTATCACGTTGGGCACACCGGTTCTCATCAGATCACCCCCTGAATAACTGCCGCTCTTTAAAGTTAGAGGTATCAAAATCTGCTTCCGGGAAGTAGTCGCCTCGGTTTCACTCCTACCAAAGGCACCCACAGTTATTTTGAATAATATACCGGTATTGATAAACTATTCCAGAATATTTGTTTGAAAAACTATTCTGTCTATATATAGATCCTGTATATGTGTATATTGGAAAGATAGTTTTCTAGAAAAAGAGAATATTTATTGTGAAGGTCTTTGATACTTACCGGAAAGTTCTCTGCACTAACATGCCCTAGTGGAGAAAGGGAGATAAAACCCTTTCCGAATTAGGCTATAGGCAGCCTCATATGATAAATAATCTGTTAGGCTACGTAAAAAATAATAAAAAATATATCTAACTTGCCCCATTAGCCAATAGAATTTTGGCAGAAAATCCATTTTCATTCAAATTAGCTTTTTGGATATATCACATTATCAGACACGATGAGAGAAACACAGCAAACCCTAAACACAATTTGTTCAGATATGCTAAAATCCCAGTTTGAGAATGTTCTCGGATCGTAAATTTCAACAACTGTAAGGTAGCCTGCTCAGGTTGTGTCACCCCATTTTCACTCGTTCGTCTAACATGTGAACTTTGATTCCCGATTTGACCTTGTTGATCGACCACTGATCTGAATATCCATCAGTTGAATATATCTCGGAAGTAACATATTTTCTCCCAATCTCCAACGGCCTCTCCAACAAGTGTAAACCAACATGAAGTGTTGAGGTATGATCAATACATCATTGACAAGGCTTTCTGAAGCACAACAAACCCAAAATATATTTTTAGCTTGATACCTTTGAAGCATCGTTTTGATAACAAAAACAACACCGGTTTTCCTCAGTTCGGGAATTGAGTTCTTGTGAAAAATTTGAGTGTTCATAGTTTCTAAATCATACACTTTGAGTTTTTTATCATCAGTTTTTTAGATATTCTTAGTGCTGTTAACAGCAGTAAATGACTTGTATATTTCCGAAGGGAGAAAATACAGGTCTCCCAGAATGGCATAAATTCAGAAAATATTGCTCTAAATTGGTGAGCAGCATAAAAAGGGATACATTTTGAACAAATAGCATTAAATAATCATAAAGCTTGTATGGAAAACACCAGCGAATAGAGTGATAGAGATAAACATACGAAGTGTGCTATGCATGTATATAGTTGTACAGTACAGGGGTAGCAGAAACCCCAATATTCAGAAAGGGGGGGGGGGGGGCAAGGACCACTTTATCCTAATATTTTGCTGTAAAGGCACCTGAAAATGTCCTAAATTGTGTTAAATGAAGTATAAAAATTTTATAAACATTCACAGAGAGGTCTCCTGGAAGTGAGAGTAATCCTACTTTTACATAGATCTTATGCAGTACTCTGATACTTAGGGAGTAACCTGACCGTTTCTCAGAAATTTGGGTAGCTATGTTGGAAAATATAAATTTTCAGGAAATAGCTATGATTTTAGTATGAAATTTGAAAAAATTAAGATTTTATGGCAGATAGTCCATTTTAGTGGATAGATAGGGTTATGCCTAACCAACATATTTTTGATGATGGCCTTGTGCACTTCTGCACATTATGAACGGAAGTTGGTACATTATTGACAGGAACATATGATTTGAAACATATTTACTTTGCAGATCTGTAACATGCTGAGGAAACTCTCCATATCTGGTCAGTTGGATATCAAGAAGTACCTGGAAGATGTTCTGGTGGAGCAGTAAGTTGAAAACAGAAATGTTCAGGCAAAATGTGTATAAAACAGTTTTCAGGGATTTTGCAAACTAAAATCTCACTTCAATGCACAGATACAGATCCTGTTACCATATTTACAAGTGAATTTCAGGAAGTAAAGACCAGGGTTGCTTTTTCCATTTCTTGGGTTTTAATTCACTGAACAAACACTGAGCTTAAAATCATTTCCCTTGAAATCGGCATACCTGGTGTATAAATCATGAGGACAGGACATTGCAGATGTAATCAGCCTTGTTATTCCCTCTAATAATTCAATCACAGAAAGTGAAATTTCCGACCATAAAATCGGGGAAATTGACAAAATTGTTCAAAATTATGCATGTAATCCATTATTTCTTCGTTATTTCAATGATTTTAGAGGGGGATCAAATTTAATAGAACAGCCTTTCAAATCTGTCCCTCAACTTGGTGATTGAATTTTGATAGGGGGAATGAATTATTAGAGGGATTACTGTAGTTCTAATTTCCAACAAGAGTTGGTATCATATGTGCGGTGAACGCTCTAATACAAACAGCACACTTTTATAGTACAATTATCAACATTGAATCGCCCCCAAATTTTGCCCTCCAACTGCGAGCAGCTCCTAAATGTATCAGAAACTACAGGAGAGATAGTTTCAGTTTTTGTATCATTTTGTCAACTTTAGATTCAAATAAATTTGATCACCAGTATATTTTTTGTATGAGAAATTGAATTACTAGATCATTTATGGTATATTCAAAAGAATACTGCCTGGAGAAGTTCACCTGAGCCTGGGCATGTTCACAAGTGTATCAACTTTTTCTATAACGATGATAATGAGTTCGCTTTCTACATTGTCTACAATATGATTAAAACCAGATCTTCAAATCACGCTCCTCCTCAGATTTGTCGCTGTCAAGATCTGGGGCCATCACTCCCATTTCCCTGTCCTGAGTGCTGACCAATCACATAGCTTCTCTTTTACCTTTACCGTGTATGTTTGAAACGTCAAGCTCAGAACACAGCTGATTTGGGAAAGATAGGTTGACCGCATGAATTTATGCACAGAAAAATGTCTCTCATAATTGATCGATATATCTAAATTTTATTTATGTTAATCGAACATCATCATCATTCATAAAGAATAATATATTGATCTGACGAAGCAAGCTGAAATATATGAGAAGATGAGTTTTACTTTCCTTATCGTAGGCTTGTCACCCCCACTCTGCGATATGAGGTACGGTATGCATGTGACATAGATCTGTCGATAGCTAGGTCTGCGAGCACGGAAACCCCAGTGTTGAAATTCAGATCTAAAACCAGCGACATGTGAGATGGGGAGCGTTATTTTTAGGTTTGGTTTTAATCAGATTGCATTGTCGAACGATCACCCTGTATTTTGACTATAATATGTCCTATTCATTTATTTCAGCTATATCCACACATTACCTAAGAGTTTGGCTGCTGTGTACCGTTCCCTAACCCTACCACTTCCACATCATCTCTCCAAAATCGTGCCCTCGTCCAATAGGAGTGGAGATCAGTCTTCGCTGGATGACTCATGTTTTGACGATTCTCTCATTAGTCCTGGATCCGAGGCTCTCAGTTCTGTGGCGACTCAGTCCAATCCTCCATCTCTGGGTCAACCTCTTTCTAGCAAGTCTGACATATTCAGGTCACAGAAGTAAGCTCCCATGGGTGCTTCAAAACCCAGAAAGTCCTTGAATTTTATGTTACCAATTTCCAGATCTGAAATACTTTGAGATTCCAGATTTTTGTCTGTCGGTCTTGGAAAGTCCTTGAATTTTAGCCTTGATAAAAACAATTCCCTTATTATGTTGTGGATAATACGTTCTATACTATTTTTGAGCATTCAAGTATTGAGAATGCAAGAAATCTATGTATGTAATGCTTGAAAGTTACTTGGAAAGTCCTGGAAAATATTTTTCAGGGAGGGTGGAAACCCGGGAATTTCATTAGTGAAAGATGGCATTATATCCACAATTCTTATGAATTCCAAATTTGTCTTTTAAGGCAAAGAACCATATAAATCGTGTACTGAAGTACTGTCTTTGTCAGAATAAGTGTTTCTGAACGGTGACCGACTATATGATTCAGGAGATTTCCTAATTCACATTTATTATTAATAGGTGACCATCTGATTTCCATATATCTTTAATGTCTGCTGACCTCTATAAACTCACCTCTATAACCTCATTTATAGCTTACGGTCAAATCTACCACTCCGGTCAATCAAGATAGAGTATACTCATGGGTGAAATGGCTTCTGGGATACCCTCAACGATCCCTCTTGTTTTCTTACACTTGTGGACAGTGAATTAAGCCCCAAATCACTCAAACTTGTACATTTGACAAGCCGACTGATAATCAATGAACACATACACTTATGGTTACCAAATGTCCGAAAGTGACAAGTGTGCACACGGAGTGAAACTGCCTTGCAATATTTTTCATCGCTTTTTTGTGAGTCAACATTGACATAGCTGGCCATTACAGCAACTATTCTCACATGGTACATGTATTAGGAGATATCATATACATTCCTTATAGCTGAGCCTGCCCCAATTCACCAAAAGAACATTCAATAAATGTATAGTACATGCACCTTATCTCTTGTGCTGTGGTTATGTTTACAAAAATGCCAATGCCAAATTATGGCAATTTGTTTTCATGTGACAATTCTTCATTTTGACCCATGGACAACTCCTACAAGAAGAATGAACATCTTGGGTAAAATAGTCCCTCTCCCTCTCTGGGCATTTAGGAGGATATGGCTGACAACTGAAAACGTTGGTGGGCAGAGCTTGGACAAGGTTTAACTATTCCCCTGGAGTTGTTTCTCTCTGCCTTGGAGCGCACCTATTATTGGAGCAAAATTTTGATGAGGCACTCCGGTGCTAAGTTTGATGAAGAAATTAACAATTAAATGACTAATATCTATATAATTTATGCATAATGTATCTTTACTGCAGCTGCTGGATTCAATGTCATTTTCTCTCCTCCCAGGTCACGGAAGCTGGTTGCTCATCCTAGTCTTTCGGATATCGGTCCAAAGCGTCAGATCATGGTTCAAAAGTTGCCAGCAAATAAACAAAAGGTATGTCTCATTTCTGACTGTTAAACCTGAAATTTTTTTATTGTATACCGGGTACTGGGAATCTGGCCTTTGCACAAAATTTGAGTTAATCCTTCAAGAGATAGGAGAGTGAGTGAAGAAATGAGGCCAGCCTTAAAAATAAGTTTGTTGCACGTAACCCGACCGTGTGTCCAAAAATCCGCCGACTGTAAACTTTTTTTCGCCGATTTTCATACAGGTCATCTTTTTATTTTATTTGGAACTATCAAAGTTATCTCCCCTATCTTCTCTCGCGGATAAACGCATGTAAAATGTTCGCCAAGCAAGAGCAAGCCGCTCCAGGAAGTATTTCACTCTCCAGTAGTCGGCGATGTGAGCTTATATCACATGTTTTGGAGGCATATATTCCATGGCCCAGTCCGTAGGGGAATGCAGTTTTCGGCGACCACGTGTATCATGGCGGGAATTTCTGTTTTGTGTTTGCGTTTGATGGAGAGACGAGAACAGAACAACACAGCGAGAGGCAACAGCAACACAGAATGGGGAAAATATTTCAAAACAGTTGGTTATTAAAACCTGTCATAAAGAGCTCTGTCGCGAATCGACGTGGAACTTGAGTTTAGGACGGTCTGTCACTACCTTGTGGGTCCGTACACCGACAGCTTCTGAGTCTGACGAAGAGACAGACGATGCCATGGTTGGATTTCTACTTTTCTTCGAGGAGATTTTTCAGTGCGACCAAATGCAGACAGTTGGTGTTAATTTTGCTAACTCTTCCACTGAAAATCACTGTGAGAAGAAGCCAAAACTACTTTTATAAATTCTAATCAGCAACGATCGCCGGCACCAGGTCATAATTTCTTCGCTTGTCAAACAAGCGGTAGTCTCCTGCACAGGCTATTCCTAGCATGGGATTGTGTAATATTTGCCACGTGCGCGGGAGAGCTGACCAAAATGGCAGAAACTGCGGAAAATCTTCCTTGAAGCCGTGGACGAAGTTTTCTAGGAAAGGTAGATGATTTACACATCATCACACTGAGCCTGTAGTCAGTATGATGCCAATACTCTTGGACAATATTGAACTGTGACTCGTTTGATCATTTGCCATTCATTCTTCTCGTTGGGGAAATGTCGTTGGGGAATAATGTCGGTACCCCTTCTCGTTCACAGTCACTTGAATACACATGTACTATCGGCTGATGATTTTAGAGAACATTCACGGACACTGCTCTTCCCGCATATACTATGCAATGATGATTGGTTGCCGAATTTTATATGCAGAACTGTGGCTCTGATGTGATCTTTGAGAATAGAATCGCGTTCTCTTTGTTTATTTTAAATCATAAAATTTAAATTGAAGTAGAATATTTTATTTTCGTTAATTTTTCGTTTGAAAATAAAGTATGGACTTATTTAACCAGAAATATAATATGATAGGTTGAACAAAACAAAATCACTTTCCTAAGTAAATTTGGCATAGCGATTTTTGTCTCTCGTATCAGCTCTCAGTTAATTTAGGTAACCTTTTTATAGCTCACCATGTTTTTACAAAAGACAAGGAATGGGATAGTGCAGGGAGCTCCAGCAGTGTTGACAAATTAGGCCTGTCCGCTTAATCTTGACGTTCCGATGTCGGCATCCAATACGCTTGTCAGAATTCCACCTTGGACTAAATTCCACGTAAAGCTTCCATCACAGGTTAGAAACTTAGTATTTGCCTGATTCTTGTCAGTAAATTAAATTACGATGTATTTCTATTCTGAATAAAGGGAGTACGTAAAACCATACCACACATTTGTGAAGGGGGCAGGCGGTAATGGTGTTATGTGATTAATTTTGAGGTAATTCTCTCAACTCCAAATGGTAATGAACAAACTTCGAATTCTGTAAGCTTATAACACAGAGCATTTTTTTTTCTTTTCATTTCACAATTTTAGCAAAAGTGTGTATATATGATATATGTAAATTACTATTTTTGGGCCAGCTAGTCACTATTCATTATAAAGAATGTGTTCAGGGAGGTTGAGTACTTTTCAAATGACCTTGGTATCTGGACAAAATCACACTATTAACCTCTTCCACCCTCCCCGAAAGGAAAAGCTGACCTCGACCAAAAAAAAAAAAAAAAAATTTTACCTACCTACCGACCCAACTTCCTGAGGTAGGGTCGGGTTACAGCCAACAAACATATTTTTAAGGATGGCTTGAACCACTCTCAAATCACTTTGCCTGCTGGTCATATTGGTGCAGCTGTAGTTTGAAAGGATTAACTTGAATTTTGTACAAAGTTTTGCCAAAATAATGTTCTTGAAGATTATGGCAGAGAGTTGTTTGATCTCTTATTATTCATTTGCAGGAAATATTATTGTTAATGTAGTCCACTGATGATTTTGGGCTTTGGCGGCCATTTTCCATGTTTTTGTCCATTTTTCACAGTAGGTTATCTCCCTTTTCTAGGTTAAGAGGTAGGGATTCCCCAAAAAGTCTTCTAGCCAAGAATTTTGATAGACCTTCTGATTATCTTCAAACAGTTACAATATAAGAAAAAGTTAAATACTATTTATATGATTTTTTCATGAATATGCTTCAAAACCAGGGCTATTCCCTATGTTTTCTGGGTTATCGAATGGAGAATGGGACAGTCCATTTAATGGTGTCTATAGCTGAATAATGCGCACGAACCTATAATTTTTTCTTTGTTTCTCCTCATATTACACAATTTGAAATGAAACAATACACATTATTCAAATAGTTAATTACTTTGATTTACCACCAGCAGACATCCTTAAAGGAGTACTCAACTATATTGGGAGGAGACATCTAGTGTTTGTGCTGTCTGTCTGTCTAGATGGATGGATGGATGGATGTCTGTCCGTCCCCTTGCCTTGTCTGCAAGATATCTTGAGAACTACTGGATGGAATTTCACCAAACTTGGATGGAAGATTCATTGGGATAGCCCCCTCATTTGATTAGGTTTTGGTGTGTGTCTGGCATTTATCCGTGTCCGGTGTCCGTCCGTCCGTCCATCTACTTGTACATGCATATACAGGCCTTGTCTGCAAGATATCTTGAGAACTACTGGATGGAATTTCACCAAACTTGGTGGAAGCTTCATTGGGATAGCCCCCTTATTTGATCAGGTTTTGGTGTATGTGTGCATGCATTCATCCGTGTCCGGTGTCCGTCCGTCCATTGATCTACTTGTACATGTATATACAGGCCTTGTCTGCAACATATCTGGAGAACTACTTGACGGAAGTTCACCAAACTTGGTTGGGATAGCCCTCTCATCTGATTAGGTTTTGGTGTGTGTCTGGCATTCATCCGTGTCCGGTGTCCGTCCCTCCATCTACTTGTACATGTATATACAGGCCTTGTCTGCAAGATATCTTGAGAACTACTGGATGGGATTTCACCAAACTTGGTGGAAGCTTCATTGGGATAGCCCCCTTATTTGATCAGGTTTTGGTGTATGTGTGCATGCATTCATCCGTGTCCGGTGTCCGTCCGTCCATCCATCTACTTGTACATGTATATACAGGCCTTGTCTGCAACATATCTGGAGAACTACTTGACGGAAGTTCACCAAACTTGGTGGAAGCTTCATCGGGATAGCCCCCTTATTTGATCAGGTTTTGGTGTATGTGTGCATGCATTCATCCGTGTCCGGTGTCCGTCCGTCCGTTCATCTACTTGTACATGTATATACAGGCCTTGTCTGCAACATATCTGGAGAACTACTTGACGGAAGTTCACCAAACTTGGTTGGGATAGCCCTCTCATCTGATTAGGTTTTGGTTTGTGTGTGCATTCGTCCATGTGCGGTGTCCGTCCGTCTGTCCATGTATTTTTATATGTATATGTATATACAGGCCCTTTCTGCAAGATATCTGAAGAACTACTGGACAGAATTTCACCAAACTTGGATGGAACGTTCATTGGGATAGCCCCCTCCTTTGATTAGGTTTGGGCGTGTGTGTGCATTTATCAATGTCCATCGTCCGTCCGTCCATCTAATTGTTCATGTATATACAGACCTTGTCTGCAAAATATCTGGAGAACTACTCGACGGAATTTCACCAAACTTGGATGGAAGCTTCATTGAAATGGCCTTATGATCTAATTAGGTTTTGGTGTGAGCTAGTGCTTGTGTGGGTCCATGTAAAATGTGCTTATCTGTCTGTCCAATTTTTGTTCATTCCATATTTTGGAAACTATTGAAGGCAGATGCATGAAACTTCTATACGGTAAAGCATGTATACTATAGGCGTGGCTCTTGTATGTTTTGCATCTTTCCTATATGTGATCAGTTTCGAAATAGTTGGTGCTTCACAATTACATGTATTTCACATTGGTTGGACGCTGTAGATGTCGGCAATCCACTCATTGCTATATAAATCCCGACTCCTCACTGGGTTACTGCAACAATGAAAATCGCCTCTTTGTAATTAATATTTTTAGATGCGCAGCTTTGTTTAGGATACTTATTGCTACATTCAGTTTATAGCACTTTCCCTTAAATTATGTGCCCACTCAAGGCAAGGTGGGAGGTTGGGGGAGACGTATGTTTTTGCTTAAGAAAACAACAAGCATAGGCTTCATGCCGGAGCGGCAACTCAAGGGTCAAAGCGGAACCTCTAGTTTAAAGTTAGACTATATTTATCAGCAATTGTATTCCAAAACTTACGTATGATATAAAACTTATGTTGAAAGAATGCAAAATAAAATGAATATTGAATATTTTGAATTTGTTGCTCGCCACAGGTTGCACTGGGCGGTGCCATTGCCCCATTTTTAGATGTGCGGAAGTGAGTGTATACTCATCTAAAAACATCACAACATCATAGAGATTTAAGGTTGATCATGTTGGTCATGTCGATAATTCACACGAGAAGGACCCCAATAAATCCACTGACGTTCCAGTTGATTTTAGTAGTTCAAGTGTAATCATGAAAATGTTTACGAATTTAGAAGCAGTGTCGTTCAACTCAAATCACTGTACAATTGCAGAGAATGCTCTTTTAGTTTACCCCTCCGCTTCATATTTTTGTCCAAATTGAATCGGGCAAGTCTCAGTTGAAAAACTTGCAGAAGAAATTCTTCATTTGGCGGATATAACCTAAACAACGACAGTAAAATAGTTGGTTATATTTTTTTAAGAGTTCAACCTTTGTAATAGGGACCTATATAAAATAAAGTAAGTAAATAATATCAAGTGCTGAAACTCCAATGTTAAAGCCATATACCGACTTTCGCCACGAATCCCGGTACACGGGGGAATTCGGGTGTCTGCAGACAGCCAACAGTAAATGGATGAGCGGGCGTGGACTATGGTGAAAACTCAAAGGGCATGGAGAATGCCATGAGGTAAGTTCTCCTGCATGCATTTGAAGCCGCTCGGGCTCAATTTGATTTTCAAAAGTCTTTGGAAGTCTTTCATCAGTTACTGGAAACCAGCCACTGGACCGTGAAGAATTATTTAACATTGGAGTTTGCGCACTTGATATTACAGATGGAGATCTAGTAGAGGAGGGTTATGTAGATCGATGTAGGGTGTATAGAAAGCATTTTTATGACATCTACTGTCATTGTGGTGTTTGAAAAGGTGGGAAATAATTATATTCTTCAAAAAAATAATTATATAATCACAACAACAACAACAGCGAAGAAGACACCCCCTGCCACCCAAGTCACTGTGGAAGCCAGGCATTAATTGTATTCACGCTAAGTTGTCTGATCAATCTATATTTTGACTTAGCCATACAGATTCTCATTCTTGAATTTCCTTCAGTCCTCTTTACCAACCAAGTCCATCACAGGCAATTTTTCAGACATGTACCAAGCTGTGCACTACTGAACGGTACTGCACGGAAAGGCCCACCATACATGTAAGTACTGAGCTGTAACTGAACAGTTCCTATGTGGTGATCACAGCTCAGAACTGCACTGCACTGAACTGAGCAGTACATATCAGTTGGCAACAGCCTGGTTCCAAGAGGTAACTGAGCAGTACTGCACAGTAACAGGTTGGTTACTGTTCAGTTACCATGTAGTACTGTTCAGTCCTGTTCCTTGTGGTACTGACAGTATCCAATCAGTACTGACCAGTCACTGAGTGGTACTGTATGGATACTGGTCAGTACTGACTGGTACTATACTGAGGTGTACTGTTCAGGGGCCCTCTCTTGCGGTTACCATTCAGTTCCCACATGGTACCAACATGTGGAAATTTGGCTGTGAACATTGTTGCTCAACATTGACTATTGTTATGATATTTAGTCCTCCAGAAGTAGACATACCAGAGAGCATGGATCAGCAAAGAAACGGACAGGATTACATGGATCTGCAAGGAAACGGACAGGGTCAGCCAGGAAGAGACAAGGATCTGCCAGGAAAAGCCGTCAGAAGGAGGGGTCAACTAAGAAAATTGGGAAGATGAAAGAAACAGGGCTATCTGATGGTAATAAGATTAGATAGAACTTTTGCATTTTGAAAGGTTCAACAGTCCTGGCAATTTAATTTTCTGGTCACTTGTATTCAGAGCAACTGCACTCGAAAGACTTGTTGCCCTTGCTAGAAATACCTTGCTGTCCTTACATCAGTCTTTCAGAGGGTCAAAATATCACTGTCATCCGTGAATTTTATAATTGTTGAATTATGATTTCTCTTAATTCTTCATGGTACCTCTATACACTTGTATTTCATTGTGTCTGTTCCATTTTTTCTCTCACTTATCACATCTGTGCATAAACTGGAGAATATTGAGTAATAAATTATGACATTATACAGTCATTCGTTTTTGAGGAGTGTGAGTGTGATCACACTCCTGAAAATTAGCTCAGGAGTGTGAACAATAGCACTCGCCAATTGTAAGCCTCCCTAAGTTGTAACCTGGAGGAGTGTGATATCACACTCCTTGAAATCATTTTTCAAAATTTAGGAGTGTGATTAACAGCACTCCAGCTATTTTCAAAAACGAAAGACTGATTATATGGTATCAGATATGATGGGTCTAGTCAAAATGGAAAAAAATAGAAATAGTCCAATGATAGTCCTGGCCCATGCATGTGTTACACCTCTTGGACTACCCAAAATACCAGAGTCGTGTATAACTGAAAGAGTTTTTTGGGTCTTCGAGGCTGGGCTTGCAGTGTTGCCAATGGACAAGATAGTTGCATTCAGCGGGATCACAAGAAAGTCTTGATTGCAGATTGTTTGGTAACAATTGATTTGTAAGAGGAGTTTTACTTTTGTTTTTTGATGTTTTGTGTTTCATTGTTAGACTTCTGATTGATCGTTAATGTTCTTAGATATAGTTTGATATGGCTTGTCTCTATATACATCTGAAATATTGCTGAGTGTGACATTAAATCTGATTCTCTTTCTCTCTTTAACCGGTTACATCCAACAGTCTTGAATTTTGACATCATATAATGTCCTTATTATTGTTCTACTCCTAGACACAGACATGAAGGCTGTGAGGAGGAATTTGTTCATGGCAGATTCCAAACTAGAGCGGAGGCAATCTGTGGCTGTAATGGAGAATCTGATCTCTCCAAGACAACGCGGGAGTCGCCATATTCAGAAGAACAGCCCACAGAGAAGTCCCAGAGGTACTATTCAACACACACTTGTCACCCAGTTTGCATGATTACAGAAGACTATATTTTCTGACTCCAGCCACCCACCCATAAAATTTGCATACCGTATCACCAATGTTAATACCATGGAATATGGGGACGACCCATAGACCAAAGTATACAGTAGTGTTGTATTTGAGTTTCAGATGAACATGATATTTTAATAAAGCATTATTTGTGAAGATTGTAAAGTTTTCAATTGCATATAAGGCCATCCTTAAAAATTTGTTTGCTGGGCATAACTCGACCCTATTTGGGTAGGTAGGTTGAAATTTATTTTTTCCAATACAGGTCACTCAAATTTATATCATTTATTCACATCAGAATGGTTCACATTTAATTCACAATAACAAGAGTAGCAGCTCAGGGCTACAATTTACAGAAAGAATAAAACACATTTGTAAACTCTGCTTATATTACAATAAGCAATAGTGAATATATAGTTACAATATTGGAAGTCAATCAATCCGGAAATAGGACCATATGAAATATTGACCACAAGCCAACAAGGTTCATTAAAAATACAGCACTCATAATATCACAAATACAGCGCTGCGCATAAATTAGTCTCTCACAAGGACAAAACCATAATCCCAAGATGCGAACTAGGTCCTGGCACACTTTCACGTTGATAGACTTCAGGTCACACAAACGAACTAACACATTTGACATTATATGTCAAATAACGATTTAACTCCGTGTAATAGCTTACCATCTACCATTTCAATAGGGATAATATTCCATTATACCTTTGTATATGGCTAGTCTATATTTTTACATTTTACTGGTCAATAACTCTCAAGATAGCGTCATAAACATAGCCCTACATTTGATATGGTGTTTATAATTTATCAATACGTTTAGTCACATTTAGTTAAAGCTGTAATATTTGGATATAGATATACAAATAATCACAAACCTTTCAGCATACAAGAGAATACCTCACTTGCAACCCCAGACCTCCGTCCGTCCTACACGAGGAGAATTTCTCAAATGTGCCCGTACACGGAGTAAAGAGCTTATTTATCTGAATGGAGCCAACAACCGCCAACAGGCGATCCATCATTTAAGACTACCTAAATTGACATATGAATCTAAACACCTGGCCGGTGAATACGTGTTGTCTTACACAACTGACAGTGTTATTTAGGCAGCGAGGCACCCTTCAATGACCAACCGATTAACCCCATCTACACTGATGTATTAACCCTTGAAAATGAACTATTACATATGGGAAAAAGGTCTGATTTTAGAATAAAATAATAAAAAAAAAAAATAGAAATTCTGACAGATAGGCCATTAAAATAGATTTGTGGAGGAGGTATTTTGGGTGGAAGTTAGGGTTACACTCAACGATCACATTTTTAATGATGGCCTGATCAATGTTATTTCCTACATATGGAATGCTTTATACTTTATATTGACCCAATTTGAAGGACACCTCCATGTCATTGACAGACAGGAGATGAATCAGTTTGTTATACCAGTATCCAACAGTAAAATAGTAAAACGATCTTCTTTCTTTTCCAGTCAAATCAAATACCCCAAATTTGGTGGCTGAGACCCCTGCTCATAAACAGCTATCTAAGAGACTGGTACGGAGGAGCGAGAGTAGGAGAGAGACTGGACAAGGATCAGTCGCTCCTGTTGTGGAGGAATCTCCGATGAAACAATCCAGCTCTCCAGTGAACTCGCTATTAAAAGGTGAGTATATAGAGTAGATACATCTAGACACAGGACTGAATCTCAAATCAATAAAACAATGAGCTGATTAATCGATGTTGTTGCCATTCGATGCCATTCTTTACTGCTTTGTGCAAGACTCATGTAGGCTGAGCTAACTTCTCGTCATACGTGCATCGATTCCTTCTCTATTCACCTATTTACTTGCATTCGGATACAGTTCTGTGCACTCAGATGACAAAATCCTGGCACCCACACCAGGCAATCCTTGCACCCATGTAGTATTCCATGGAAAAGTTCCATGTGCTCGCACCAGTTCCCACCAGCTTCTCGAGCGAGTAATCCAAAATGGTACTCTCCATACAATCCCCAAAATCTCACATGCTTCACTCTGTCTGAGACTCTCTTGACAGCTTAACCTCAAGTCTGCGACTATTTCCATTGATGAAACTCGGGTCGAGCATAAGACCCTGGATATCAGTGACAATTTGTGCGAGTGCTTGGAACTTCGTCCTCAGTTTAAGGATTGTCATCCAAGCACACACAACTGGATTCAATCACAAGGAAATATGTGAAAGAAGAATGAATTGAGGTCCGTGCATCGAGAAATTGGCTAGGCCTGCCAAGGATAATTGATGATAGATTATCAGATTATACTGCTGTCTGTAACCTATTTTCAACAATGAATGATTGTGACAGCTGCCTGTCAAAATGGACTGGAAGTACTGCAGATACAGGACGACCAGTGTTGAGGTGTCTGTTGATCAGAGTCAATCATAGCATTTAGGTTCAGTTGGAAATTAATTATGATCATGTGTTGGTCGGTTAAATTGGGAGTTGGTTTCTCTGTATTTTATTTATAGAGCAGCAAACATATTATGATGAAATGTCTGTAGTTTTATGGTTCAAATTTATTTCTTTACAATCTTTCCAGAGAAGAGAATCAATGCGGTTGTGAAGTGCCCTGTCAAAAGTCCGACCAATGTTGCCTTACCCAGAAGAACCTTTTACTCAGCTGGCCCCAGAAATAGATCCCGTAACATGGAAAAATATCGACAGCTAGCCGACCGAATAGCAGGAAGAACACCTTCATCGAAGGAGAAATTAAAATCACCAGCTAGACAGTTTGTCCTCAAGCAACTGAAAGGCAGTCCATCCCCATCGCACAGTCTGCGGCGTACACCTCGAAAACTGGAAATAACTCCAGTGAAAGGGTGGGCTACTACACTTGTCGTCGACTCACCCAGTCAAAACACAAGGTCAAGGACACCATCACGGTCATCTGCTAAATTAGTATTATATCAAGACCAGCATGCACGTCCTAAATCGGGCAGAACACCGAGGAAAGAAACAGTGACAAGAAAGCTAGCTCTGAGCTTAACCCCCGAAAAGTTGGGGTCACAGAGAAAGACTCCTGAAGTCACAGACATTCCACAAGGTTCAATTACGCCAAAACAGACAGGAACATCCAGCAAAGTCAATGCATCTTTATCAGAGGAAAAGCTCAGTGAGTGTGTGATAAACAATTCTTTAGACACTCCCAAATGGGACGGGGGGATCGGTGACCATTCCACAGATTGCATCTCAATCTTGAATTCACCCTGTCAGAACACAAGGTCAAGGACAAAACCTTCCCCTGGAGCTCTTCTTTGTAGACACATGTCATTTGATATCAAATCATCGGGCATCAAACCATCAATGGGCATCAGAAATCTCTCTTTTGACCTGGATTTGTGTCAAGACAATTCATCAGTTCGGAAAGGTCTTCTTAATTCTCAGTCAAATCCAGTTACTCCAATAAAGGAATCGCCAAATAATTCAATGGTTAGTTCTGAGAAGACGCCACAGAAGTTGATAGAATCTACACCGAGGAAGAGTTGTCTGAAGACGCCAAATCATCACCAAAGTGCATCAAAGAGTCCACATGGTCATCGAGACACACCCCCTACGCCTGCCTCCATTTTGAAGAAGACTGGTTTTTCCCCAGGATTTGAAGGGCTGTCGCCACGACCTGTGCTCAAGGTTCGATGGAAGGAAGATGAACTGTCTAAGGTCTCAAATTTTAATAAGAGAATGGCCGAAGCTGAGAATCTTGCTCTCAATCGAACGAACAAGAAAGACCATTATGAGAACAGCCTTATGAAAGTTTCAGTTGATGATGTTGATGAATCGAGTTCCGATAGACATCGGAATCCATCTCCACAGGCAAATCTTGGGGAGGTTAAAAATACTGTTGATCAGACTTCTGCCAAACCACCAAGAACTGATATGACCACTCCATCCCCATCTCCGGTCAAAAGAGTCAGAGTGAAAACACCGGACACATTGGACCAATGGCCAAGAAGGAAGCCTCGGTTTGGCTGTGAGAGAGGGTCATCGACTTCCCCTAAAACACAGCCACAGCAGTCCAGCATATCCCCTGTGGGTAGTGACAAATCTGGCCCTACTTTTAGGTCAGAGAACACAACTTCTGAGCATGAAATTTCTGGAAAAAGACGTCGTCACTGGAGACCATCAAGCTCAAAGGTGAAAAGCAGAGAAGTCGGTTCAGGTGGGACGGATGAAGGGCTGAAAATGCCCAAACATTCCTCATTTGGAAGTGAAAACCAAGGAACAGTTCCTAGTTCAAAGCGAGTGTTGATTTCAAGGCAAGCACTGCATGTATCTCCAGAGGATTCTTGTGCTGGCCAGTCCAGTACACAAGACTGTGTTCCAAAATCAGTGTCTCACACCCTGAAACCAGTGGCTTTGTCTTTTAATATGAAATCTATCGCATCATGTGGTGCTTCGGACTCGGAATCCAGTTTCAATGAGAGTCTTCAAAGGAAGCGTGTTTTGCCAGATGCATTTGGTGAGCAGACATCTCCGAGCAAACGACCTCGCACAGCTAGGCAACAGAAGTCCATGTCTGACCTTCACCAACGAATAGTCCAACATGAACATGACAGTAGAAATGCCAGTTCTACTGGACTACCAAGTCATGACTTTAGTAGCATCAATACTTTATCACAAAGCGAGGACTACTTTTCTTCCATCAATGAGGAAGTGTTCCTTTCAGATAAAAGTGCGCCCTCGTCAGTTTTCGAAAGTTCCCCGAACCAGTTTCAAACCGATCCAGTATCCCCATCAAAATATCCCATCAACAGTGCTCTGTCTAGTCTACAGTCTGTTCAAAGTAACAACTCTCCAAAGTTCCCAAGATTAGGAACTTTGAGGAATTTCAAAGGCAAGACCTTGAGCTCGGGAAGTGAGTCCGGCTTGGAACCAGCCGATAGTAACTCGCCCATATTCTCACCAAAACAGTCAACACCTTTTGTTCGCAGGAAGTCGAACAATCTTATTAAGAACTGCGCCGGTGTAAAGGCAGCTTCCAAAAATTTAGAGACTGATGCAAAATCACAATCTCCTATCAAGGAATCAACTGGAAGAAAGAACCAGGCATCTCCACCAAATATGAAAACCTTTTCTCCAAATGTTTCAGCTAAAGGTTTGTTACAGTTGATGAATTCACCATTATTACGATCTGGCCCAGGCCAAAGAAACAGTGAGACAATGGAGGAAATGGACTTGGATGCCTCACTTATTAGTTTCAGTGCCAGCCATGATAACAGACCGGCTATAAATACTAGAAAACGACGGAAGGTGGTTGCGCGGTCAAGACGTTCCTTGAACTTGTTCAACTAGAAAGAATGAGAGATGCTTTTATCAAGTAAAGTGGCCAATGACTTTAATATATGCATAAACTGGAGTTATTGTCCCTGAACTGTTATGAATGTAGATTTTCTGTAAAGAGGCATTCAAATATTACGTATGTAATAATGACTTGAGGAAGGGATAAGAGATTGAAGAATTATTCCCATGCAGGTTAAATTTTGCATATACATGTAGGTCTTTGTGTGTGTGTGGGGGGAACAAAGAAATAAGATTTTCTTGCTTATCTATTAAATACATATGCTCGAATATTCCTTATAGAAATGGCTGAAGAATAGATTAATACCTGCATAACTTTGAAAGGCAGGTTTTGTCCAGCTCCGTTGTGCGGGGCAGACTAAGCAGTCTGTTAATGGGGGGGTAAGGCATCCATCTCAGAGAGATGGGCGAGACACGGATGAAGCTATGTCTCTGTGTGGAACAAAAGAGCATTGACACTCAATCTGATCTTAAAAAAATGCTTCCCATATTTCTTGTCACTGGTTAAAGTTCTGAGACCATGGCCCGGGTTTCCATGTTCCGACAACAGCTCTCTGCAGGTCAAGGTCACGTGTCTAGTCTGTTTCACTTTGCAACGAAGGGGCAACAGGTATACAGTATATGTAAATCTCATCTTCTAACATATTTTGGCTTGTTTCATCAGATCAATATTTTATTCTCCAGAAACCATAATGATGTTTGATTAACATCAATAGAATTTAAATATATCAATCAATTCCAGGACATATTTTTCTCTTCATAATATTTCGAGGTCAACCAGTCTTCCACACGCAGTTGTTTGTGGTCCAACCTTGACGTTTCCAAACATACATTCCAAAATCGCGGAGAAGCTCTTTGATAGGTCAATACTCCGAACACAGATATGGGTATGTTGATCGCAGATCTACATGAGCGATAAGTAAAGATGGGGAGTGGTTTTTGTAGATCTGGTTTTAATCAGATTGATTGACACCTGCCAAAATCTGACAGCTGTGATAAATTTTTGAATAAGGAATTGAACCAATCAGGATGCTGGATCCCTTTAACCATGTTAACTGCACATTTCATATTTCAAAGATATTTTCTCATCAGATTTTTTGGATATCGTGAGCTAGTTTCAAAAGTGCTATCGTGTTCCTAGAAGCCACCATAAATAATGGTGTATGGTCTTAGTGAACATGAATAAAGAAAATAGAGATCAATCAATACTATGTATCCATGATTGATTAGAAAATCATCTTGTAAATCGTAGTTATGTGAATTGTAATTCAAAATTATTTTGTAAATAGCTGTTTAGTCTCGCAGATTGCACTGTTGTACCTCATTATGCATGTGAACTCTTAAAGGGATTGTTATGATTGATGTATATTAGAAATAACAATCGTTTAAAATCGGAAATGTTAAGGAGAATCCTGTCAAATTCCAGTTTACATCTACTGCGCATGCTACAAAAATAGCGATATTTAAAGGAAATTTAATGGAAAAGGAAAACACAAGGTTCTAAGAGAACAGTTTAATTTTTGAATTGGATAATGTGATTTCCAAATTTGAGGCAATACAATGTCAACGAAGTAACGCTGGCAAACTGACTTAATGAAATCAGGGTAAATTGGCCTCATGAATGACCATGTTTTTTCGATGTTGGCATCCTACTATCTTGAGGAGAAGCTTGGTGACCCCTCATTTTTATTAGATTTTCCAATTCAGCATTGTTTCAAATAACTACCGAGGCATTTTGGAGAAAATGACATTTTAACTTCTTAGAAAATATTAGCTTTTCCTATCAAAATAAAGACATTTTTCATAGAATTCCTATCTAATCCCATACATTAGAGTGGAGTTAAACCATTATAGTACATCATATAAATTCCTAGATTAGGCAAAATTAAGCCTGGTGACCCCTGAATTTTATCCTTTATTTTGAATGTTGAAGGTTAGCTCTTCCTCTTGTCGAAATATAAGACAACGGACATTTGATTTTCAAATTGTCTGGAACCTCCTGAAATAGATTTTCAACTTGACCAAGCATGCATTTCAATAATTTCTTCTTGTTTTCTGCTGTCAATCAAGATTTATGATCTCATAGCAGCCTTTCAACTTGAAAGCAAATGTTCTACCCTTGACAGGAAATGTTGTATAACAAAGACCTTCTCTAAAGTATTGAATGATTCTTCGACTTTCAACATTTTTTACTACCAATGATTGAATTATATCTGTACAAGTCGATTCTCTACCTGAAAAGTTAATATTTTGGAATGTTATCATTGGAGACCACTTAAGGGCTTGTATCCCACCTGAGCAGATTTTCACACACCCACTTACATTTGTCGTGTTTATATTGTGAGCACTATGATCATGATCATGTATCTATTATTGGACATGTTTATATTGTGAGCACTATGATCATGATCATGTATCTATTATTGGACATGTTTATATTGTGAGCACTATGATCATGATCATGTAACTATTATTGGACATGTTTATATTGTGAGCACTATGATCATGATCATGTATCTATTATTGGACATGTTTATATTGTGAGCACTATGATCATGATCATGTATCTATTATTGGACATGTTTATATTGTGAGCACTATGATCATGATCATGATCTATTATATCTCATGTATTGGACATGTTTATGAGCACTATGATCATGATCATGTATCTATTATTGGACATGTTTATATTGTGAGCACTATGATCATGATCATGTATCTATTATTGGACATGTTTATATTGTGAGCACTATGATCATGATCATGTATCTATTATTGGACATGTTTATATTGTGAGCACTATGATCATGATCATGTATCTATTATTGGACATGTTTATATTGTGAGCACTATGATCATGATCATGTATCTATTATTGGACATGTTTATATTGTGAGCACTATGATCATGATCATGTATCTATTATTGGACATGTTTATATTGTGAGCACTATGATCATGATCATGTAACTATTATTGGACATGTTTATATTGTGAGCACTATGATCATGATCATGTATCTATTATTGGACATGTTTATATTGTGAGCACTATGATCATGATCATGTATCTATTATTGGACATGTTTATATTGTGAGCACTATGATCATGATCATGTATCTATTATTGGACAGCTTATTTCTCTGGGATTACAATAATGCAAATATAATAATCGTGAGATTGACAGGTATATATTATTCCAATTTCAATGCAGTCATAAAATAAACCTTCAATGTCAAATGTTTATTTCTCGGTGAGTTTTAAATTTTCCATTCAATTGATAAATTTCCCAAGCAGAACAACCCTTCAACTGCCAAAATATCAACAAAATATCGTTGCGTAATTTTCGTTTTATTTTGGCCAAGATGTTTTCTTGTGCAATTTTATGGGGTTTTTTCTTATCAATTGAACAAAATTAGATAATATTAATATATCAGCAACCAGAACAGCATTTGGAAAATTAAGAATGACTATATTCTTTACCCAATCTTAAATTAATATCGTGTCAATTCTCTCGTTTCGTATATAATATCTTGCTATGTGGGATCTTACTGATTTCAATTGAATTTGGTGTTCAGAGCGCCCAGATCATGAATATTTAATTGTCTTATGACATCACCGCCACATTTTAACTACTTTACTTGCAGTCGGGGAGGGGGGATAGGGTCATTGTCTTCACTTTAACCCAAGGTTTATGCCAGTCCATATTTCTACCCTGCATTATGGTGCCAACCTGGCAAGAGGGCAGCAACATCAGAAGATAACGGGGCTCCCACTGGCCGTATTTTTCCCTATATTTTTTGCTCTCCCCCATTTTTAGCCCACCATCACCAGATGGTGGGCTGTTCAAATCACTTTTCATCCGTGGTCCGTCGTCCGTCCGTCCGTAAACAATTCTTGTTATCGCGATTTCTCAGGAACTACTGCATGGATCTTTCTCAAATTTGGTACACAGGTTCCCTTGGGGTCTAGTTGTGCAAGATACCTTTTCTGGTCCGATTCGAAAATCCAATATGGCCACAAGGCGGCCATCTTGGATTCCCCCATGAAACCTTGTTATCGCGATTTCTCGGGAACTACTGCATGGATCTTTCTCAAATTCGGTACACGGGTTTCCCTTGGGGTCTAGTTGTGCAAGATACTTTTTCTGGTCCGATTCGAAAATCCAATATGGCCACCAGACAGCCATCTTGGAATTCCCCATGATACCTTGTTATCGCGATTTCTCGGGAACTACTGAATGGATCTTTCTCAAATTTGGTACACAGGTTCCGCTTGGGGTCTAGTTGTGCAAGATACCTTTTCTGGTCCGATTCGAAAATCCAATATGGCCACCAGGCAGCCATCTTGGATTTCCCCATGAAACCTTGTTATCGCGATTTCTCAGGAACTACTGCATGGATCTTTCTCAAATTTGGTACACAGGTTCCCCTTGGGGTCTAGTTGTGCAAGATATCTTTTCTGGTCCGATTCGAAAATCCAATATGGCCACCAGGCAGCCATCTTGGATTTCCCCCATGAAACTTTGTTATTGTCATTTCTCCGGAAGTATTGCATGGATCTTTCTCAAATTTGGTACACAGGTTTCCCTTAGGGTCTAGTTGTGCAAGATACCTTTTCTGGTTCTATTCGAAAATCCAATATGGCCACCAGGCAGCCATCTTGGATTTCCCCATGAAACTTTATTGTCATTTCTCAGAAAGTATTGCATGGATCTTTCTCAAATTCGGTACACAGGTTTGCCTTGGGGTCTAGTTGTGCAAGATACCTTTCCTGGTCCGATTCAAAATCCAATATGGCCACCAGGCAGCCATCTTGGATTTCCCCATGAAACCTTGTTATCGCAATTTCTCAGGAACTACTGCATGGATCTTTCTTAAATTTGGTTCACAGGTTTCCCTTGGGGTCTAGTTGTGCAAGATACCTTTTCTGGTCCGATTCGAAAATCCAATATGGCCACCAGGCAGCCATCTTGGATTTCCCCATGAAACCTTGTTATCGCGATTTCTCAGGAACTACTGCATGGATCTTTCTTAAATTTGGTTCACAGGTTTCCCTTGGGGTCTAGTTGTGCAAGATACCTTTTCTGGTCCGATTCGAAAATCCAATATGGCCACAAGGCGGCCATCTTGGATTTCCCCATGAAACCTTGTTATTGCTATTTCTCGGGAACTACTGCATGGATCTTTCTCAAATTCGGTACACAGGTTCCCCTTGGGGTCTAGTTGTGCAAGATACCTTTTCTGGTCCGATTCGAAAATCCAATATGGCCACCAGGCAGCCATCTTGGATTTCCCCATGAAACCTTGTTATCGCGATTTCTCAGGAACTACTGCATGGATCTTTCTCAAATTTGGTACACAGGTTCCCCTTGGGGTCTAGTTGTGCAAGATACCTTTTCTGGTCCGATTCGAAAATCCAATATGGCCACCAGGCAGCCATCTTGGATTTCCCCATGAAACCTTGTTATCGCGATTTCTCAGGAACTACTGCATGGATCTTTCTCAAATTTGGAACACAGGTTCCCCTTGGGGTCTAGTTGTGCAAGATACCTTTTCTGGTTCGATTCGAAAATCCAATATGGCCACCAGGCAGCCATCTTGGATTTCCCCATGAAACTTTGTTATTGTCATTTCTCAGAAAGTATTGCATGGATCTTTCTCAAATTCGGTACACAGGTTTGCCTTGGGGTCTAGTTGTGCAAGATACCTTTTCTGGTCCGATTCGAAAATCCAATATGGCCACCAGGCGGCCATCTTGGATTTCCCCATGAAACCTTGTTATCGCGATTTCTCAGGAACTACTGCATGGATCTTTCTTAAATTTGGTTCACAGGTTTCCCTTGGGGTCTAGTTGTGCAAGATACCTTTTCTGGTCCGATTCGAAAATCCAATATGGCCACAAGGCGGCCATCTTGGATTTCCCCATGAAACCTTGTTATTGCTATTTCTCGGGAACTACTGCATGGATCTTTCTCAAATTCGGTACACAGGTTCCCCTTGGGGTCTAGTTGTGCAAGATACCTTTTTTTGGTCCGATTCGAAAATCCAATATGACCACCAGGCAGCCATCTTGGATTTCCCCATGAAACCTTGTTATCGCGATTTCTCAGGAACTACTGCATGGATCTTTGTCAAATTTGGTACACAGGTTGCCCTTGGGATCTAGTTGTGCAAGATACCTTTCTGGTCCAATTCGAAAATCCAATATGGCCAACAGGCGACCATGTTGGATTTCCCCATGAAACTTGGTTATCGCGATTTCTCAGAAACTACTCCATGGATCTTTCTCAAATTTGGTACACAGGTTCCCATTTGGGTCTAGGTGTGCAAGATACCTTTTTGGTCTGATTCGAAAATCCAATATGACAGCCAGCCGGCCATCTTGAATTTCCCCTTGAAACATCGTGAATTCTCAGGAGCTAATTCATGGATCATTCTGAAATTTGGTACACCGGTCCCACATGGGGCCTAGTTGTGCAAGATATCTTTTTGTGGTCCAATTCAAAAATCAAAGTTACGCTTCAAATTAATAAGGTATTCCCGAGTTGTGACGTTGCATCACAAGAGTCGGCGGATCAAACGGTGGGGCATACTCTATATATTGAGTATAGAGAATATCCATACTTCCACCATCTGTATCAAGGAGTTCAAATGATTCCGAATTAAAATGTATTTCTTCAAATTTTAAATCAGTTTACTTTAGTCCATGTCGTTGCAAGTGAATTAAGTTGTGTATCGGTACCACCTTGCTATTTTAGAGCATGGTATCTCAAAAGAGATATCTTAAAGTAGCCCCAGTAAGCAGAACAGAATTAGCATTCGTTCCTAATTATAAAATCTTAGGTAGGCCTACGTATGTTTCATAGCTCATGCCAAATTGTCAAAAAGATTTATCTTCGCTTACAATACACAATGATGACACGTGCAAAAAAAAAATATTACAAAACGAAGACGAAGGATCCTCCTGACATTCAGTTTGACTTAACTTTGCTCATTTCACTTGTACTATAACAACCGACATATCAAGTACAGTTTCTAGAGATCTTGAAACTCTTGAAACTTATAAAGATAATATCTTGGTGTTTTCCCGTATCCTTTTTTTTTATCTTTTTCGCTCAAAATAAATTCAAAATTCTGCAAACAAAATTACAAATCAATTGTTTGTTCTTAGTAACAATGGACAAAAAGATCCTCTTGTCATTAGCTTACAATTATCAGACAATGGTGGGCGCCAAGATCCTTCAGGATCTCTCGTTCCCTATATTTTCTCAAATTTGACTGATTTTGCGCTATTTATTCCTATATTTTCAGGATTATTCATGCTTTTTCGCGCAGCTCTGACCTTGTATTCATTGTGATATACATGAATAGTTGGCTTATTTAAATCCTCCAAAGTAACAACGTGACAGAATCAGAAGTACTTTGTTTCTCCTTTACTACCTTGTCCCAGTGATGAGTACAGGTTGTTTTTGGATAAAAACACTGATCCTATCTATGAGATTGTAAATGATGAGTAATTATCCCTGTTGGGGACTGAAATGCCCTGTTTTCTGGATTTTGCCCCATATTTTGGTAATTATATTCCTATATTTGCCCTATAATTTTGCCATTATGTCCCTATATTTTGCACTATATTTTGGCTATGGGTCAGTGGGAGCCCTGAGATAACCCGCCAGTGTGGCATTTGGTTACCTACCATCATGTTCCCTTCAAAGAACTGTGAAGAGTTCTCGGGATTGGTTAACACTGATTTTAATACAACCCGGTTAGATCTTGCAAGCGACATATCCAAGTGGGGGAGCAGATAGGAATTAATTTTTATTAGATTGATTATTTACCTAGTTTAATGTGATATTTTGAATCCACATGATGAATAGTTTTCAAGAAATAAATGTTTTTTTGGAGAAATCAAGTACTATAATTTAAGCGATAAACGGCTTAGAGGCTATTAACTGATAGTGGTACCCCCCACAGGGATTGTGCAACACAACGTGTTAATAGTCCGCTTTTGGAAACGCAATCAGACGAAGATTTTGTCACTCATAATTTCACCTAGGCAAACATTTATTCACCAAAATATTCTCACCTGGAGGAAAAATTGGTATAGTACAAGATATGTTATATAACCTGTTTTTTGTGTGTAAATTTTGATCTCCTGGTGGGATAAAAGTCCTTAAAATGTTCTACTGTAACCAAGTTTTTACCATTGCATTTAAATAGATTGGTTTTCAACAAATGTTTAGGAATTTACTGATATTGTTTCCAATCATCTAATGAAAGCATCGCATGTATATTCCCTTCAACAGTAACATTATTCAATGGTGACTCGGATCAAAATAAATATATATCACATGCCTTGGGTGCATGGGTTGTACCGAAATATACATTTTGGGTCTTCTTTCTTCATTACCGTATTATTAGAAGTGGTTTCCGTGGAGTACAGATATTGCCGCTATAGGCCTACTATTCTGAAGAAGTTCAATGTACACGGAATTTTCAAGAGGCATATTCATCAGAATAAAATGTGATCCACATTTTACCCATTATATTTCGATTTTAGCTTGCCTTCAGGACGTAAGTCAAGGTTCAGCTAGGGGCTCTGTTTTGATGTCTGTGTAGGTCTTGTTTACACCTGTTAACCTCAATTTTAAAAATTATTGAGCTCAGGGAACAGTAGGCTTGTCAGTGCCCCCTTTTCTCACATAGTGTGGTATGAGATGTGCCAAAATTGATTTTTTTGCTTTATCGGATTGATTTGGGGTCAAACTATTGAAAAGTGATGAGGTTCAAATTTTCCGACCCCTAGATCCCCTTTTGGGGAGTTTGTTCCATCCTGTGACCCCTCAGGACCAATCTATATCACTAGCTCTGCTAAAGGTGAACCAATTTTGACAATCTTGGGAGTCGATTGAAGGGTTTTCAATGACACCATCCATTTATAATAATTTCAAAGCGATATATAGTACCTGTTGATATTTATATTTGGGAGGGGGACGCTTTCCATCCAACAGACACCCTCTCGTAACGTTTTATTCCCAATAATATACCATTTGTCCTGTCTTACAGCAATTTAGTTGTTGCTATTGATTATGGTTATGGGTCACATTCCATCAACTTAGGCGCATCATCACCTCTCTGTCTGCCGATTCCAAGTACATCTGATGCAGCTCTATCAATCTTTGGAGCAGGTGATAAAGAGATGGGAACGAGTCTTCAAGAGGCTCAAGGAGACAAAATTAAAACTAAAACCATCAAACTTTATTCTTTTCTAAAGATAACTAAATATCTAGGACATCTAGTATCTCAAGAGGGTACTCAGACAGATCCTTGAAAATTGTCAGCAGTACAAGAATGGTCTCGACCATTGAATGCTAAACAAGTTAAGGCCTGCAAGTGGCTCACACTGAAAATATAGCAGGAAATTTGCAAAAATATAGGAATTTTCTGAAAAAAATATAGGAAATAAAGGAGTGTAAGACAGGTCTGTACTACATTGTATGTTCCAAACGTGGTAGTTTTCTGGTGTTTAATCAAATTACTTTCACTGAATGGTTATAGTGGTGGTCTTTTCAGGTGACCTATGTCTGTTGTTTGATTTAGCATAGATAGATTTAAATGTTCTCATATATGGCGAGCGAAGCGAGGCGAATAAATTTTTCTGAAATGAAATTCCTCATGTCAGTTTGACAAATTTTTATGAGAAAGGGTCAAAATATAGGAGGTTTTGAGTAAAATATAGGGAAATATAGGAATGACTCAAAAATATGGGAAAATAAAGCAAATATAGGAGGCACTTGAAGGCCTGAAGTTAGAAGCTTCCTGTGATTATGCTCATATTACCGTCGTTTCATCAGCGGATTCGCGGCAAGCTTACAGAGAAAGGAGCTAAATTCAGCTGAAATGCCGAGTGTGATAAGTCATTCAAGGAGCTTAAGGAAGCCTAATATTGACCCCCGCTCCCTCCCTATACTGACATACTCACTCCCAAACAGGGTTCAATTTTGGACACTGATGCCAGTGACCAGGCAATGGGGGCCGTGTTGTCCCAGGAACAGAGTGGCACAGAAGGAGTCCAAGCTTACACGAGCCACCTCTTAAATGAGCATGAGAGGGTAAACTGTGTCACCAGAAAGAACTGACTTGCTGTTGTTGTTGCACTCAAGCACTTCCATCCAAATCTTTAAGGACAGAATATCATATTGAGAACTGATAATGCTGCTCGGGCCAAACTGCCAGGTGGTTGGAGGTATTAGGGACATACAATTCAGTGGTAACACATCGGGCTGGACTAATGCGGATGCATTGTGATTGAGACGATGTACGGCATGTCCCAAACAGCAGCAGTCGAATGACCGACTTAGAAGAGATTACCCGTTAAACGGCACTTTAATACTCAGTTTCAATCTGATGACGAACACAATGGAGATATTGCAGGGAAGCAGATGTAAGACACCCGTAATGGAGAGAAATAAACAAATCATGGTATTACTGGAAGGTTGGACACCCAGTGAACTAATGCAGAGGCAAATAGAGGATGGAAACATTGCTTATCTCACTTATCTTCGAGGAAGGGAAAGACTAACCCGTACGGTCCACAATTCACATCTGTCTTCCTCCTTCAAGACCCTTTGTTGCCAATGGTTCAGATTGAAGATGATTGGAGGCATGTTACATCAATCCTGCGTTGACAGTTCTGGAAAGATGGTGTATCAGCTGGTAGTGCTCCTAGCATATAGGAATGATGTGATCATGTATTATCATGATACCCATCTGCTGGATACATTGGAGTTGACAAAATGCGGAGTCAAATTGGGCAGACTTTCTGCTGGCCTGCTATCAAGCATGACAGAGGAATACTGTCTTCGGTGTGACAAGTGCACTGCTAGGAGAACACCTAAGAATGTATGGCCAACAATATCTTGTTGGAGAGCCAATGGAGAGGGTGGTAGTTGACATTCTAGGCCCCCTACCTATTACGTGAGGTGGTAGTATCTCCTAGTAATTACAGGTTGCTTCACCGAAGAGATGGAGGCAGTCCCTTTGCCTAACCAGGAAGCATTTACGGTTGCTAAGGCATTAGTAGACAACTTTATATGCAGATTTGGAACACCATTACAGGTCCATTCAGACCAGGGGACAAACTTTTGAACTTTCCAAATTATCAAGACAGGAACCTCTTGCATGCGATCTCAGTCAAATGTGACTGCCAAGAGATTCAACAAAACTGTGGCAACTATGTTGACACATGTATTGTGGAAAGCAATAACACAAATGGGAGGTATTCCTTCCCCAGGTGGTGGCATACAGGGCCTCTAGATATCCAAGCACAAATAATTATCTAAACATGGTATTCAGCAGGGAGGTTGTTATGCCTCTTCAGGCACTCATCCAGTCACCCGAGTTGAAGGACCTGGAGATGGATTGTGTAGCATGGAGCTAAGAAAGAACCTTCGAATGACTCAAGTTGCTCATGTCGTCCTCAAGCAGCAAGGGGAGTATAAGAAACGCCATTATGATATTATGTCTAAAGATAGTACACTCAAGGCTGAATATGCAGTTTGGCTGTATAGCCCACTGAGGAAATGCCGGGTTTGTTATAAAAATTACATCGCAGTAGAAGGGTCCTTTCATTATTGAATAGGATAGATGACCTAACATACATGGTGAAGAGGTCACCTAGGCAACAGCCAAGAGTATCATGTGGACTGCCTAATGGAGTACAAGGGCAGCAAATTGCTTGCATAGAGCAAGCGTCAAAGAATCAGAAAATTAGAATAATGGTATATCCACTCAGTGTTAGAGAATCGGTCATGGAAACTCGTGAGACCATTGGACAGATTTACTCACGCTACTTAAGCGATCGCAAAGCTGTTTCTTATAGAGTTCACCAAAAAGCCAATTGCTCATCACAACAATGAATAAGATCTTCAATCATATCAGGATTGTTAACCAGTGTCTTGCTGAAGGTGACACCCTCATTGCAGATTATGCATACACTGTTCTCAGACATGACTACTGGATGATGGAGACCTTTCACAATAATCAATCTTACCCCTAAACGCAACATTAAAAGGGTGTTGGAAGACGATGCTTGCGTACTGACAAGAAGTCATATGACGGCACAGACGAATACACTGAGTCCATATTTCTAAAAACATCAAGAGAACCAAAAGTGATCCATGTGATGATTTGTATCCCAGCCACGCTTTTATTGTAGCTGGTCATGTGGATATATTAAATGATATAACAACACGGCCCCTAGCACCAGCTTGAGCGGTATTAGCTACAAATATATCCGAGCGAGGATATAATAGCCCTATCAAGTCATTTAAAACACACCAAAAAAAACCCATCAGCATTATAAACAAGAGCCCAAGGGCTTCAATATACGTCTGTATATCTGTAATTACATTGGTCCGAATTTCAATAGCCTTGGTTCCAATTGGATGGTAGCTAGCAATCAAGGTCAACCAGTTACCAAGAGTTAAGCCCATTTTAGTTTATCATTCAGTATATATAAATATACGTTACATTCTCAGAAGCACAAAATCGTAGACCTTTCTGTGGAAACAAGAACCGAGAGCTCACATATCCCACATTGAAATTGACACTAGTCAAACACAAGAAAATAGTAGTTTTCCTTCAAATGGATTCCTTTCAGGCGAGAGAATTTTTCATGCAGGAAGAAAAATGTGAAGAAAGTGATGAAGTAAACCTTTGTTCTGGAGTTAATAAACCATCTTCACAAGTCCAGGCAAATCCTAAATCCTCGCAGAGGGTTTACCTAGACATTTTTGTTGATTCCAATGAGTTCTTGAGTCGATGCCACCCCCCACATTTCATCTCCCACGCTTGTTTTGAATTAGCATGTCGGTATCCCAAGCGTGCTATTTTGCTTTGACTTAGGAGGTCTATTTCATCCCTACATCAAAGCAGTTCGGCCCATGATGAAATCCAAACCAGTCACATCTCATACATCGCAGCGGATTGGCATAATCAGCTGGCTTAGCACATTCATTGATTGGCTTGATTTAGGGAAACCCCTTGACCTATTTATATCCAGAACTAGTATGGGTAACTAACCAAGCCAGAGTATTGATCCTAACAGATCGATCGATACTGGCTCGCGAGGATGTTAATGAACAGCTTCCCCGTGTTAATAGTAAATGTATGGTTTTTATTTCTCAACAGTTTAACTAAATGTAATATGTATCAAATATGGGAGACAAGTCCACAGGGCAAATGCCATATACATGTTGGGGAGACAACTCTGAATATTCCGACCTAACACATATAGTCCGCTATTAAACCGTGGATAGAAAATGTTCACAGATATAGACCGGACACGAACACTTCAGTGACTTCCTGTTTTTCAGGCCAGTGACCTTTGACCTCGACCTTCATTTTGGTATGTGACACATCGTCTCCCCGTAGAGTATCCACTAACCAAAAATTGAAACTGTAGTTAGAAAAATTGTCCCAGATAGACAGACCGGACGGACAGACGGACGGACGGTCACACGGACGGAAACCGCCATCACATAATACGTCCGCCTTTTGGCGGGCGTATAAAAATGGTCTTTCAATTGCCTTTGTTATGTGAAAGAATGATCTCCAGTGGTGTCGCCGTGTCTGAAAATCTTAAATGTTAGTCCAGGATTATGACTTCCGGTTACTTCTCAATTGCCCTTATGTCATGAAAGAACTGGTCCATCACAATAGAAAGGACATCAATCATCTCCCCATACTTTAAATTCCTGGGAAAAAGAACAATATGTCTAGGTTTGTCACTTGCACAAAAATGACCTTGACTTCAACGTCAATCGTAACCGAAAGATTCGGATAACAACTTCCGCTGTCCTCGAAAGTGCTATAAATGGACTCTGCTTCATCGGAAACCCCTAAAACCACACCAAAATTGTGAAAAACAGTTCACAATTAACAGAGTTAGATGTAGGGGGTCCTGTGGGGTCACGGGATGGAACAGACCCCCTTCTGGGGGGTCTAGGGGTCGGAAAATTTGAACCCCATCATTTCTCAATAGTTCGACCCCCAAATCAATCCGATAAAGCAAAAAAATCATTTCTGGCATGAAAATCCTAAGGGATTACATCTCATACCACACTGAGGGGTCACAGGATGGAACGGGCCCCCCAAAAGGGGGTCTAGGGCTCGGAAATTTGAACCCCATCATTTCCCCATAGTTTGACCCCAAATCAATCCGATAAAGCAAAAAAAAAAACAATTTTGGCACAAAAGTCCTATGGGAGCTGTTTTGATGACATCTCATAACACAGTACTACATGATTTAGCCACTACCTCTGGAATGGATTCTGACCCCCTCCTTAAGAGTGCTGTGTTCCACCCTCTACCTCCTAAACTAGTCATTCTCAAAATTAAGCATTTGAAAGCCGATATCATAACATTCATATGAAGCAACCACCAAGGACCATGCGCTCCGCCATCTGTCTCTAAAATTGATCATTGTGCTACCCGATATGTTCTGAAAGCTTACATAGTAGTTCATTCATATGAAACAGGCACCACTCCCAGAGATTGTTCCACTGCTCTAGCCCCGTGGAGCTCACAGACCTGGGGTGTCATTGTACACACTCTAGGTCATGGTAAGAATAGGCCTCAGACATGTCAGAGAGGGTTGAGTAACTGAGAGGTTCCTGGGTGTGAAAAGGAATAGGACCCTTCCCGTGGGGCCCTAGGTGTTAAAAGGCTTAGGACCCTACCCGTGGGGTTTCTAGGTGTGAAAAGGATCCAAACATCGTGATATGACTGAATTAGTGTTGAAAGCGATGTTAAATCATATTCACTCACTCATCACTCTAATCTTCTCAATGAAACATCACTTTACCTTTGAACCCAGAGCATAGCTGATATCATGCTCTCACTACCAGAGGCAGATCTTTGAACCCAGAGCATAGCTGATATCATGCTCTCACTACCAGAGGCAGATCTTTGAACCCAGAGCATAGCTGATATCATGCTCTCACTACCAGAGGCAGATCTTTGAACCCAGAGCATAGCTGATATCATGCTCTCACTACCAGAGGCAGATCCAGACCTAATTCTTGAGACTAACCTTTTTTAAAGTTTTAATGTGACGTAATGTAAAACAGGAACACCTGGGGCTGACCACATTTAATATATGTGGAAGATCTAAAGTAAATTTCAGTAGGGACTAGTAGAAATCTGTTGATTTGAGGTCAAAGGATGGTCAAGGTCATTGCAGCCTGAATATCAGGAAATAGTTGAAAATATTGGTGTTCAGGCTATGAACTCCAGCACAGGACTACAAAAGGTGACAGAATTTCAGGTATGCCTCAAACTCCTGGCAATGGAGAAAGCTATTGATTTGGAGGTGTCCATTCATTTATTTTGCTCTCGATTAACTTCAGTTTTTTGTTAATGTGCTAAAATCTACACTGCAAGAATATGGACGCTGACCAAACTTTGGGTATGCTGATACCTTAATCTTGGAAGAAAGAGATAAACATGAATTTTGAGATCAACTGTGGATATTCGGGGAATAAGAAGCTATCATTTTACACCAAAATTATGCATAAATTTGCAAATTCAAACCAAATGGTGGATGATATAAAATCTAGCCATTGAAGTCCCATGAGCTCTTGTTTGAACTGTTCTTGCATCTGCCTAAGTATTCTTCATCACTGCTGAAAAAACCCCAAAACAAACTAAAGTCTGCAACAGAAGATTCTTCACACATAATAATTTTGGTGTCACATGAGTTAGCTAATTCATATGGCAATCTAACAATGGGCATTCCATTTTTTGTACCAATGGGTTCCTGTTGCTTCAATGCATTTTGCTGAGAAGCAACAGGAACTTGATAATGTGATGTCTAGCACTGTAATATCACTTGTCTTTATTGCACCATATAAGCATCCTGTCTGTATCTTGAGTGATGTCCTCAGTGTTTTATAGGGTGGATGAAGGGTGTCTGGTTCCATGTTACTTCAAAGATTTCTTCTTTGAAGCAGCAAGAATGCAACTTGACTGGATGGTGCTTAGTTGGTTCATCGCGATATGACTGAAATAATGTTAAAAGCGACATTAAATCCTGGGGTGGATTATTTGTTGAACTTGACCACTTCAGTGTACCGGTATGCTAACAGTTATTCTGGTTAACCCTAACTGGGAGTCAAAATATTCCTCTGCATGAACATATAACTAAATAACTCCATGGTGAAATAAACAAGTTTAGGGTAATTGCATGAAAGCATTTGTACAATGCCAACCTGCAGGTTTTCTAAGCCTTTATTATGCATTGCATGGGTAGGCTACAAAAGTATGACTTTGTGTGTAGATTAACAAGAATTAGACTTGGATAGTGGGATTAGCAAGGAGTTGGCTAATTGTGGAAGTATTCTGAACCCTGTAGTACTGGCATACCTGCACATCAAAGTAGAGACCAAAGTGTATGGTTTTCTAGGAAATAGCACTGGATACCTAATCTGTGAAATTTCTTTTACTGAAGTTGTTCTAATTTAACGCACGATGATAACGAATACAATAAGATGTTGATATGCCTGCAGACAACGTTGGCTGCTTTGACATAATCGGTACATTTAGAATTGTAAAATGTTTCTGTATTAATTGCCTGTAAAATGGAGAACACTGTACTAAAGCCGGCCATTTCAACCTCCGACACACTGGGTTCCGGTATCCAAGACCTTCAGCTCCCTCCCATTATACCAGTTTACAGGGGACCACAGTCCGGATTTTTGCACAGAGTGAAAATAACAAAGCAGAAAACCTCGGGAGTGTTCCTGCCAAAACTTCAAAACCATCACACCACAGCCTATCAGGTATGAAAAACTGCTCAACATGGTAGGTGGTAAAAATTCATGATCCCCTCTGTTTCAAATACAATAAAACTCTCAGTGACAGAGATAGGGCCTACTGTGATGGGACACAGAAATTTCTTTAGATAAGTCTTTAGCAGCAAGGATAAACTGACCACAGCATTATCTTCCTCACATCATTTCAAACTTGACAAGTTCTCTTTTGCAAGGAACTAGAGTACCTTTTCTAAAAGAAGATGGTATGATAAGGCGATATTTTGGCTTGTACGTAATGCAGTTGAATTTGAAAAATTAAAATGTCCTAAAAATCATTGTGTTTTAATGTAATGGCAAGAGAAAATATATGTACAGAATATGTGAAAGTTCTAGCTCGATGTGTTAAGATTATAGATACATGTATATAGAAACTGAAATCCGGAACTTGTGCTATTTAGTGAAAAAATGGTCTAAATCGAGTCATTGAAACACATTTAGACATTGGACCAAAAAGATTTTCCAGCAATGGCGATATAATGCTAACGAACATCACCAGGTTAAATGGATTTTTGGTCCAATAGGTCCTTTGTGTCTAGGTGTGTGTTTGAATGACTCGATTTAGATCCTTTTTTCCTGAAAATGCACATGCTGCGGATTTCAATTTAATGTAATTACAATAATCATGACGCAATCGATCTAGAGCTTTCACATATTGTGTATATATTTTCTCTTGCCATTACATTAAAATACAATTATTTTTAGGAAATTTTAGTTTCTCGATTTATCGTATTTCGCCTTATCATATCATCTCCACTTAATTTGAAAGCTGATCTTGCAGCAGAATGTCCTTAATTTTTTGCCCGATCTTTTTTGCCAGAACAAGCCAGATAAACTAAAAGGATCAAATGCATTTGATTTGAATATGAAGGTCACTGAATTTCAGGCTTCTTATATATATTCAATGCACAACCAAACACTGCAAACCATTGCAAACCATCGAGATGCCATCCCAAATGAGGACTTTTGGTAATATAGATATGACAAGAATTTGGCATTAATTTGTGATTTTATTTTTGGATAGCTACAAGTACTATCTGTATGCAGAGTGCAGAATTTTCCAGCAATAGATGACTAAATTTAAACATCACTTACAAAAAGCTACAAGTGCATGACCATTGACATGAATGGGGTTTTTCTTCCCTTCAAGGTTAAGATATCCCCTAAGTTTGGTCACAATCCACATCATACGAATGGCGATATGTTATGAAGAACAGATGTTAATATATGGATAGATGGACAGAGAACTACACCTCAAAACAATTTATTTTGTTTGTCATGACTTGGAATTTGGTCATATTTTCAAACTGGAGTGTTAGCATGGACATCAAGATTTGAGCTATTTCCTGTTATTAAAGTTGTTGGACCACTATGAATTTGACCTAAAATTGAGTAAAAACTACCCAAAATTTCGTACCAATCCATAACCAGAAAGTGGAGATATCACGTGCACATCACAGACAGAAACTGTCCGCTCAAAACCATTAGGCTTTGATTTGATCACAATCCATAAAGCTGGAGTTAATGGACATCACGACTATCAAACATTTTCTGATCTTCAGCCCCATTGACCTTGACTCTGTCCCAATGGGAATTTGTTGATAACAAAATTGAACAGATGGATGGACAGAACTTGCTTTCTATCTATATACACATAATGACAGTTATTATTACAGAAATTATATGTACCACATTTTATTACTAAAACACATTTCTGCCTTGTATAGAGGAGCAAGACGTTGTCATACAAGGACAGAACCCAAAGCTTGGAGAGTTTACACCCCAATTCACCACGGTCAACACCCACTATCCCGGGCACTATCGGACCCACATTCAGCTCGAACCCTAACATTCATGTGAGCTCCCTGGCAGGACTCCTACCCAAGGTAAGCTTCTTAACTTCTCTCATAATTATTCCCAAGGATTATTACAGTTGTAGGCGACTCCTTGAGCTCACTCCCATAGCTGATAATTTCACATCCAGCTTTTGGATATCATTGCCTTGGAAATTGGAGTCCAGGTCATTGGAGTGTGCTCGGTGAGCATTTACCCTGGATAAGCTAAATATCTCCTCTCTCTGATCAACTTTCACATTCATGGATTAGCAAAGCAACAGGAACTTGATAATGTGGTGTCTAGCACTGTAATTGCACTAGTCTTTATTGCACCAATGTAAACGTCCTGTCTGTGTCTTGTATGCTGTCAGTGTTTTATAGGGGGGATGGTGGGTGTCTGCTTCAGAGATTTGCTTCTTTGAAGCAAGAGGAACGCAACTTGGCTGGGCGGGGCCTAGTTGGTTTTGTTACTGAGCATTATATACCATGTTGGACTACTCAGCATCTAATACACCATTGCAGTTTAGAATGTGGGTAACATTTATATCCATTTATTTTTAGAATGACACTTTCTTGGTAAAGCATAGATCAATACTGCCTAGTTTCTCTCCATCATCATATAACATAATACATGAATTCCCGGCAAAAAATGGTTCGTGGACCCCTCAGCCTGATTTTTTTAGTCAAGTACATATGTTTTGTGTGATTTTCATGCGAGCGGTGTGCTGGGATTACAGCATGCATGAAAGTGTAGTTTGATCAGTGGCAAGGGAAGATTATGCAGATGCGCAAGTGAGATAACAAGTTAATGGCATAGAAACACAATGATTGACATAGGCCCACCCTTATCATTATTTGGGGGGGGGGGGCAGCATTAGCTCGAGGTATGCAAACTGGTTCAAAATTGCGCCGAGTCAGGCTAAAAATGGGCTCTCTTAATCACTAGTTTTAAATAGTTTCCAAGATACGGTAACATGTTCGGTGACAAAAAATAAAAGCATTATGTTGTACCAGTAACAAAAAATTGCAACAGCTGACTGGTCAGAATAAAACAGTCGGGACACCGACAACATATGCCCATCCATGGTAATCGCCTAAAATAGTAATCATTTTTTTCTTTTGACAGTCTTAACATCTGACTTGGTATTGAAATGGTGAAATTTCACAAATGCATCTAATCTTTCAGATATTGATTAGTTGTAACATGTATTGCATGACATCAGCGCGCCCTTTTGAGGTTACAATTCACTGACGGGTGGCAGAATTATACCAACATTGTATATTACACACAAATTTCAACTTTCTGTCAAGATATATTGGATACATAAGCTCAAACACAATATATGATGGTGGGGCGAGGGTTAGTTTTGAAGATGGAGGGTGGAGCTTGGCGCCCGGGGGTGGGGAAATACTCCAGGGGGTAGTGTAAGCTCCTCGAATATATGAGGGTATAGGGTAGAGCGAGGCTCATTTTAGGAGATGAAGGGTGGGCTCAGTGCCCCGGGGGTGGGGACATGCTCCCGAGGTTAGTGGTAGGTGTGCTGACATGAAGGCCATGGAAAGCTCTCTGAACATGAAACCACCACACTGACAACTACATGCCACCATCTGTCAGTCCTAGGAAACACAATGCCAGAAATTCAATTCAAGAAATTGATGATATGCAGTGTGTACCCAAACTTTAGGAACTCAGTTTTCATTAATATAGTAAGTTAAATGTGTGGACAAAAATATCGTTCATGCAAAAGCTTTATGGTAAATCATATGATGTGGAATACAAGGATTTGACAGCAAAATTGAAGGAAATGTGACATGAAATTCAAAACTAACCGGGGTTTGATACTGCAGGAAGCCCCGCCGGTTATTTCATATTGTACTTCTGAAATAAAATAATGTCATCAACCTATTAGTCATTACTATAGTTGAATATATTGTAGGTGATTCGACATACATGTGTGTGTGAAAAAACAATGCATGTACACTGCATCTTATACATGAAACTTAGGTTAGTATCACATCAGGCTGAGAAGCTGTGGACAGGAAATGCCCCAGGGGTGGGGAAATCCTTTTGAGGGTAGTGCATATGTTGAATAAGTGTAGCATCATGTAAGCTCCCAGAATATATGAAAATTGCGGGGATCGATCCAACAATAACCATTCCCAGATGGTCTGAATCTCGAATGGACCGGGCTTCGTGGTATCAAGGGTTCCCGATGAGCATAGATAACAGTGCTCTAATCATTTCATCAGTCACCATTGAGGAAGCTCTCACCAAAGTTTGATCAGGCCCGACTTGATAGATCTGCAGATATACAGTGGATGTTGACGGATGGACGTACGTACATGGCAATGACAAGACCCCACAGCCCTATGGGCTGAGGGGGTATTGCTATATTTATTTTTAGAGGATTCCACACAGCCTGCAATGGTGGTTTCCTCTACAGTAGATATATACATAATATCAATGACTGGCCATGATTGAATAAATGCTTATGTATATATATACAAGTTTTCATCTGTTTGCATCAAAGAGAAAAAAAGGACACGATAACACTGAAAAAGGGCAACAATAATTACTATTATAATTATTATTTTGCAAAAATTGACAGAAGTCGGGAAGTTAAATATCATTAGATGGCACATTGGGTGAAAGTTTTACAGTTTTTAATGATAACCCAGAAATCTGTGTAAGTTGCAGATTTTGCCATAGTTTATAGACACCCACTACTTTGGCTTCTAAACAACTATTGAAAAGATTGTCAAACTTAGCCATATTTTCTACATAAATTCCTCTGGTAACAAAACAATTGAGTTGTTTGATGCTAAACTAGATCCTTTCTGGGCCTTGCACGAATCAATTTGAACACATAAGTGAGACTAACAATCTACAGCTCAATACAATGGAGTTACCTATCCCTCTACTACTTTATCCCAGCTTCAAATGATGATATATCACAATGGAAAAGTTAATCAATAGATCATTTAATCAATGATAGCAACATTACCAGCATTCGAGTGATGACTTAAAATGATGTACATGTATTATACTTACAGAAACTGAAGAATCAGTTTTCACGATCCTTACCAAACCTGCCAGCTATATTTGAACAAGATGGTCAAGAGGAAGGAGATACGTCTCAAAAGGAATTTGTAAAAATCTCTGATCTGAAACATCTGCATAGTCAGAAGTTACCAGATAAAGGATTCCTCCCTCCTGTGGAACAAGCGTCACAGTACATACTGGATTGTGGAGTTCGGGGTAAACAAATCCCGCTGAAGAATGGAAATAAGTCCAATCTCGCCGCTGAACATTTGAGAGGTGCCAAAAAGTCCAATGTCGACTCATTACCACAACTGACATTTTTGGTTCGAGGCCAGTCATTTGTCAAAGACAAGAAGAAAGAAAAGCAGAACCAGAAATGGAAGAAAGGCTGCGACTGCTTGAGGTGTAATATGATGCGACGACAGTTCAAGGAAAAGGACACAAATGCTTACCAATTATGGGGTACCTACCCTTGTCAAAAACCACAGCTTTTTGAGAATGACAATTCAGATTCTAGTTCTAGTGCTGCATCTTAATTTTAACTGAAACTAAAATAATTTCAGTTTTTTCAGATTACACATATTTTACAACACAATGTGTATTCTGAATCGGGCTACACATGGTATCTCAATGGCATGGACATGATGAAAAGCAAAAGCACGATAAATGGCTATAGTGTCCCGGTTAATGTGAGCTGTACAGTGATCATGAAAGCCATGTAAATTCTCCTCTGCAGCCAGAAAGCGGGCCAGTGTTACATGAAGGCTGTATGTGGGATTGATCATTCCTCCAGCTGTTGTTTGATAGTAGCCACACTTCTCTGTAGCTGAATGGCCTGTTCTTGCCACTGTCTGTTATGGGACTGGACCTCCTTTAGCTGACGTTTTAGTCGGGTCAGTTGAGCTGTATTCCTCTTCTGAAAATGTTTACCACAAGTCTGGATATGACATCATGATCCTTTAATGATTTTATCTTCTTTATACAGTTGTATATGAAGGAGGCAAGAATTAAAATAAAACTTGATCTTCCCAAAATTGTGTGTCTACAGTTGAGCGTACACAGAAATGAAATTTGGCAAGTCGTTCAGTCCACAAAGCAATTATAATATACACAATATATAATGTTTTAGGAATAATAATTTGCCATCATCAGGACTGGATTGTTGGAGTAATGCCAGCTCCTTTGTGATACTTCCGTGAACTGCCCTATCTGAAGGTGATACTCCCGTGACCTGCCCTATCTGGAGGTCATACTTCTGTGAACTGCCCTAACTAAATGTGACACTTCCATGAACTGGTCAATCTTTGTAATTAATTGTGCCTGCAAGTCAGTTGCACACATTCTAGTTTCAACACACAAGGGACAGAATTGCCTTTATGTAGAGGGGTCCGTCGGTGTCGGGATATTGCAGCATGCAACATTTCAGCATAAAGTGATGGGTACGACATTTCGGCAACTGTTATTTCACAGGTGAAATTAAGTAAAAAATAAAGATTTTCACTTTTTTTTTTCTAACAAGACAGCAGCTACCATGATGTCCACATGTCAATTTAATAAAGTGAGTCAAAGCATTAGATAAGACAAATGCATATGACATCATTAATAGATGTAACAAAAATGTGTTACAGCATATTCAGCATGATCTTATACATGTATGTATCTGTTGATGGAAAATTTGCTAAAATATCTACAATACCCTATTTCTTCTGATTTCTCGAATAGCATTTTTAGACTTAAAAGCATACTTTTAGACTTTCCATGCCAACCGAGGCTAAATACCGTGGCTTGGATATGTTCTTTATCCCAAGAACTGAAAAGATAGCTGGTGAAATTTGTAGAATGTTAGCAGAATTTCTCTCTGCAGATGCCTGAAGTTAAGTTTTGCCATCTGAATAATTAGAAGAAACAAGGTACTTGATACCACCTAAATTTTTTTGTAGAGATATACATGTACCTCAAAATTCATAATTTAGTTTTTTTTTGGTCCAATTATAACAGTTGTGAAGAAAAAAAAGTTGCCAAAATTTCTCCATTTGTGCCACAAAGTTGCTTGTCAAAATTTTGCATGCCAAAATGTTGCATGCCAAAATTTTAAATGCAAAAATGCATATGCATTGTGGGTCAGCATACATAGCTACCTACTAATCATGGCAAGTGCTTATCAGAATTTATGGCAACTGAGAAATTTATGGTAACAAGTTCAAGACCCAAGATTTAAACCATGATCGACACATTTCAAATTACTTACATGCAGCACTTCAATGCTTTGTTTCAGGAGGACTCTCTTACTGTTTTCTTCAGATATCTGTAAATATTTGTTTTAATCATAAAGCATTACTGCAATGTTTGTGTGATTATTACATAGAAATGAATTACATGCACTGACATTACTATTCTCTGTAAGATGCGTTTAAAAAATGTTGACTATGGTGTTAATTTTAGTTTTAATTTTTGGAAAATCATAATGTTGTCTGGAATATTGGAGTTCCCGCAGAAATAGATATTAAAATCCAATAATTCTGTAACAAGTGAAGCAAGAAAAAGTACTTACATTTAACTTCTTTTGTCTGATTCTACTTCCCATGAGCTGACATTCATGCTCTAGGGTTTCTTCCTGTTTCTTCAGATCAATACTTTTAGCCCCAGATGTTATTCTTCCAGCCTCATCTTTATTCTGTTCCATACTTTCCTCTTGAAATAAACATATTTTTGGACAAAATTAGGTTAAAGCTTCAAAACAATTTCAAATGGACTGTTGTGGCCAAAAGTATGGACACTACCAAATGACATAGCATCTTGATATGAGTGGGTTTCTTGATAGGTTAGGTTTTGTTAAACAGATAGTTAATGTCCTTAGATATCATTTAATATTGATTGTCACTATATAGCTGAAGTATTGCTGAACATGAGATAAAATTTATACATAATGGAAAATGATGAAGTAACAAAGGCCTACTTAATAATTTCAGCTGTTCAAGTTGGCAGGATACCTCCTCAAGTCCCTTTTGTATAGGGAAGGACCGCTCATAGTCCTTGGTGTCATTCTTGTAAGTTTCCATTTTCACTCTGTAGTCCTGAAACTTCCTGATAAGTAAAAAGTATGCATAAAAATCTCCTTGTTATATCTTGTCCATCAAGAACTAATCTCTGTATTGACTCAGTTCTCCACCATTCCTAGTCATTTGTCATTGAGCTGTTTCAGAAAGTTTGAACTATTAGCACCAGGGCAGATTTTGCTATTTAAGTAATTACAACTAAATTTGACCAACACCTTGGAAATTCTAATTAACCATATCATTTCATGGAATATATTTTTCAAAAATTCCCTGCAACATTGAATGGAGATTCACAGAGTATTTAGCAAGAGACCGGATATATTTCAGCTGTTATCATCCTTTAATATGACTGGTGGATTAGCTGCTGATTATGGTACCATTGAGGAGGCAATCACAGAGATACCTGAAAGGTTTTTCTTGATTATTACGATTCCTGGTGTTTCTTTGTACTCCAACATAGCATAATACAAGTCACTTACTCCAACTCATGACAGATATCATCTTCAACCCTCTTCAGTTCAGCCTTTAACTTCCCCACTTCCGATAATAAAATGTTTACTTCTGAAAGTAGATGATATTATGTCAACTCTGCATGTTTGGGCAACTCCTAATAATGTTGAATGTCCTCAATGTTGACAGGGATAATTTATTATTCACTAACCAATGACCCAATGTTGTTATATTTTGTTGTCCTGGAAATCAATATTGTGTGAAATGGATGGCAGAGTGACATCACAACCCCTCGCTCTCTATGAGAGGTTTGCATCACCCAATAGGTGGGTTCATATGGTTGGCCATCCCTGTCACAATTTGTCATTTACAGGATGCCTGTAAATAATATATACCATGGTATAAAATGCCAAGCCTGCCATAATTCGTATTTACAGGATGCCTGTAATTATTTTGTACCATGGTATAAAATCGCCAAGCCTGCCACAATTCGTACTTACAAGGATACCTGTAAATAATATATACCATGGCATAAAATGCCAAGCCTGCCATAATTCGTATTTACAGGATACCTGTAATTATTTTGCACCATGGTATAAAATCGCCAAGCCTGCCATAATTCGTATTTATAAGATGCTCCAAACAGGGTTATCTCCCCTTCTGCCAGTCCCTGCCCTCAGTCAATTGACGGAGATTAAAAGTGCGAGATTATCCTAACTGCTAACGGTCGTTTGTTTGAAAACAAATCAGCAATGCTTGTTTTGTCGAAATTAAATGGTCCTGCACATTCACATCTGCAAAATTATATATCCTTGTATTTAGTATGTGGATAAGGACTGTTTTTGGCTGGTAAAATTCAGGTTTTGTGAAATGATGTTTTGGTACATGGCTATATGTAAATTGACTGAGGGCAGGGTCGATCGACTGGCAGAAGGGGAGATAATCCTGTTTGGAGGTTGCGTAAAGCCCGACACCAAATTTGTTAAAGCGCATATCATTGGTGGAAATAATAAGAAGGCGTAAATTTACGACTTACGGCTAAATGAATTACAGGCATCCTGTAAATATGAATTATGGCAGGCTTTGGCGATTTTATACCATGGTACAAAATAATTACAGGCATCTTGTAAATACGAATTATGGCAGGCCTGGCATTTTATACCATTGTATATATTATTTACAGGCATCCTGTAAATGACGAATTGTGGCAGGCTTGGCGATTTTATACCATGGTACAAAATAATTACAGGCATCCTGTAAATACGAATTATGGCAGGCTTGGCATTTTATACCATGGTACAAAATACTAACAGGCATCCTGTAAATACGAATTATGGCAGGCTTGGCATTTTATACCATGGTATATATTATTTACAGGCATCCTGTAAATGACGAATTGTGGCAGGGATGGCCAACCATAGGTTCATGATCTTTTAGAGGCTAAACTGCCCCCAGAGATTATCATCACTACATGTATTTTTGGTATTTAAGCGGGTGGTTGGTGGGTGTCCGGTGGGCATGGGTTCCTGTTGCTTCAATGCATTTTGCTGAGAAGCAACAGGAACTTGATAATTAATGTGATGTCTAGCACTGTAATGTCACTTGTCATTACTGCACCATGTAAGTGTCCTGTCTGTGTCTTGTGTGCTGTCCTCAGTGTTTTACAGGGTGGATGGAGGGTGTGTGGTTCTGGTTGCTTCAAAGATTTCTTCTCTGCAGCAGTAGGAACACATTTTGGCTGGGTGGTGCTTAGTTGGTTCGTTGTGATATAGCTGAAATATTGTTGAAAGCGATGTTAAATTCTATTCACTCATTCCCATAAAAAAACATTCAATGTGACATTGTTCAAATGCACAAAACTCGACGGCCTGTTTTATGTGAATCTGGGAGCTTAATTATTAGAGTGCTTGAAAATCACTTCTCCTATTTAGCAATAAGAGGATCCCATATAACTTCCCATTCTCAAGGAATAAGAACCATCCCAACCAAGCCGATTGAGAAGCAAAAACCCCAAAATGTCGTTAGTTGGGGGTCGTTGGGTGTGAACGATCCCCTTTCAACACTGAACCATATGTTATTTTCCTGTGTTTGACAGCAAAATACTGGCCTCTCAAATAAGAATGCATAGGAATGACCCCTCTTAAGAAATCCTGGCGACACCCATGAAAGCATCCCAATCAAGCCTCTAGGCAAGGTTGGGAGGGTTTTTGCTTCTGAGAAGGAAATTTTCATCCCTTGATCAAGTTTTTGTGGGATTCTGTTTCCCATATCATGAAACTGACTATGTAATTTTATAAATGAACCACAGACTATCAGAAGATATATTGTTTACAGTCTGCTGTGCATTGATATTAAATGGTCCAAAACCCACTAACATTTTGGACGATCCAAAACCCACAGAAAATGGTCACACATTTCGTAGCCATGGCACTGTACAGGGCTCGTGCTTTTGGCGGGCCTATATCACACCATGTGATCATACAGAGTCAATTGAGCAGTTTCCTCAGACAAGAATGAAGTGAACATTTATTGCACCTCCTTATATTGTACAGCCACTGAAGAACGAGCCGTCAGCAGACTGAGACGTGAGATGGTGCTCTTTGGTTCATTGAATACAAATTCATTGAAGAAAATGGAAAGTAGTCCCATTTTATATTTTGATTGGCCGAAGTTTATCATGTGCTCGTCCCATAATACATATGTGGGATGACGCATCCCAGCTACTTTTAACATATGTATTTTACACTGTATCATATGGGAAAATGTACATTCTAATTATGTTTTAATTGGCCAGGATTTCATTGTGTTTCTTAGGGCTGAGACCAGTCACCTACAAGAGAGGAATCTGGCTGGGATAGTATATACCAGCATTCGACTGTTTATTAGCCCAGTGAGCAGGTTGAATTGGGAAATGAAAACCAGACCTAGCTCAGAGGGTATGGCACTCTGTGAGCTAGCCCCAGATCGGAATCCTTACTCAAGAGAATCTGACCCTGACACTTAGAATTAAGAAACAGAGAAAAAATATTTAAAAACAATAACGTCAAATTAGGCATTTTACATACCTAGTTCATGGTTTTCACAGAGTCTCTTCTTCTCAGCCACTAGGTCCTCAGTGAGATATACACGCCTGGTCACATATGCCACGTCCTGCATTGTCTTATCATATCGTTTGTTACCTAAAATATTAGGTCAAATATCTCAGTACATGTATGAGTACAAGTGATGAAATCTTCAGTACTACAATTCTTACTTCAGTATGGCTTTCGACTAGGAGATGCTGCCTTTTGTTGCACATTAATTTCTCACTGAGACGGCCGGGCCGCCTCGATACGAGTGCTTGTATTCTGTAGCTGGTGAGAGCTTCGATGATAACTGCTTCGTCGCAGTGGAATGGTTGAAATGTGCGATTTGTTGCTGGCCTCATCTAAAATTAAGCCCAGCTGGGCAAAGCCAGATTGAATGTCATTTTTCAACCAGTCAAATCAAAAAGTTAAACATAAATTCGACCATAGAGGTCCATGTCCCCCGCTAGCAGCACCAGTTATGGTGGATTACATCCACCATAACTGGCACTGCTGCTGCAGGAGCCATGGACCTCTGGTCAATTTTTTTTGGTCGATGATATCTCATATCATTGATGAAGAGTATGATTTGAAAATGGAGATATCGCTGATGAGCGATGCACCCCACAGCGGTGAGGTAGCAGTTGCATTTAAATATTTTTAAGGTGTTGACAGTCAAGTTATACACTATAAGTAGTACTGCTGGTGTGGGGAACACTACATTTATTTGTGTTTAGTAAGATCAGTCCAATAAAAGAGCAATGTGAGTGATTATGGTAGTCAGATTGGGTTATGCAGTTGGGTGACAACAATCAACAAACAGACAAGGCTGTGTTGTCAAAATGGTATACTTTAGTAAGAACTTTTTTACATTTAGGCTTGTGCATTCCAACAGGGTTCAGATGATTCACAGAGATGGTATGTCCTTGATTTCAAATAACTCAATCATTTGAATTTTGCTTAATGGTGATCAGTTATCTGAGTCAGAAGGTAGATTGGTCCCATGGAAGATCGGGGTCAAAGGAATCAATTTGGTAACAACCAAGGGGAGATAATTCGGTCACAATCAAGGGGAGATAATATTGATGAATCCGGGCAAATTACCATAGATCTGCCTATATTTTCCGTCTTCAAATGAGATGTTCAGCCACTTCAGTTGTGATAACCAAGATAATAATTACTAAATGAATAACCTTGAGGAAAAAAAGATGTAAAATACATGTGTTTATGAACCAGACATGTAAAATAGCATTCTCGGGCACACATCAAAAATATACCCGGTACTATCATAATTTCACAGACTTTTCTTTGAATAAATATAAGTAGTGATCTTACCTTCCTTAACTTGATCCTGTTGAAAAATAAAGATAATTTGGAAATAGATAAGCTGAATGAAAACTATTGCTCCATTATTAACAGCAAGGTATTGTTGCAACCTTAGGACTATTGCAGAAACTAGGAAGATTTTTAGTGTAGGTGGTTTATTGTGTAACCATTAATAGCTGACATCTGGCTTTCCTGTTCCGACTTAAGAGGACATGGCGTAGTTTAGTGAGTTTTTGGCTCCCATGGTGTGCCAAAATGAAATATAAATGTACTACATCGTCTTGTCATATGGGCTGAGTATTTTCAAGGCCCTGGGCCTTAAGATTTCAATGACAGCAATTTGAAATAATGGATTTGTGCAAAATCGTCTGTTTTTAGGTGAAACCGCACCTTTTTCTCTCTGTAAACATATGAAGCCAGTCCAGAACCAATTTGGAGAATGACTAGTGATTGACATGAGCAATATTTCAGGATAAAGTTAATCTTGATTCCGGATTGGCTTATATGTTTTACGGAGAGAAAAGCATGCTGTTTTCACCTCGAAATAAATGATTTTGCGCAAATACACTGCTTCAAGATGCTGTTATTCGAAAACCCTAAGATCCAGGGCCTAGAAAATTCTCAGACTATATATGACACTGAAGATAACATACTCAAAGCTAACGGAAAAATTTCTAATGTGTGAGATTTTTAAACTGGGAAAGTTTCCGTTTCTTGCGATGCTAGATGAACTGGCTTATGGGTAATTTCAGCGGTGCCATCTACCCAAGCGGTATGGTTTCGTATAATTTCTCTTAATTAATCTCACAGCGCGCCGTTTGTCGGTGCGGATATTGAAGAATATGTCAGTTTCATTTCCTGGACAACACTTCTGCTGATATAATGTCAGATTTTCTTCGAATGATTGTGTTCTGTCCGTAAACTGGTCAGTATGGCACAAGTCATAGTCATGGAATATGTCTACTTTATTTTGGTGACTCGATGGCTAGGATAGCCAATAAAATACACCGAACTCACTGACGTCGTGTTTCAAGGCAATCTGTAATCATCTTGGTCATCTATATGCGGTAAGACTGATCCTGGGAGCGTGCATATCCATTTTCAGCCTACTTTAGTCAACTACAAGGGGAAATCCCCTGAAATCAACACCATGTGATATCGTTAGCCAATCAGCTAAACTCTACTGACATAACCCCAATGTAAACCACCATTTTCGAGTTAGTCTGGGGGCCTGTGTAGCCAAATAGGGGTCCCGTGCGAAATGCTTGTTAAAAGTGGGCAACATTGATATTATTATTCCTCCATATGTGCACAAAGAGAAAAACCATGTTGCCATTTTTTCTGGTAAATTTTAATGGGGGAAATCCAAGATGGCCGCCGTGGCTATAAATGTGCATATTTTCACTTGTGAGTGCATCGTAATATCAACTAAAGGGTCGAAACAAACATTTTTGTGGCCTAGAAAGTTGTTTCAACACGTTGTCATTGTTTTTCTGGAAACTTCCAATGGGGAAAATCCAAAATGGCCGCCAAGATGGCCGCCACAGCTATCAATAATGCATATTGCCACTTGTTAATGCATTGTAACGTAGACTGTAGAGTCAAAACAAAGATTGGCACAGAAAGTCAGACAGATTCAATGGAGAGTTCCATGTAGGACTGTATCCAACGCGGTGCTTCGACGGTATTACTTGCATTTGACATTGCTACAACATCGAATTATACAGCCACTCTCAGTTTGGAATGCGTTATGGTTGAGTCAATGAACATTCATACGCTGAGTTCTCCGCTTTCATCATCAGATGTGTCTTCATCCCAAAGGCCATCCAATCTGTCCAAGGCAATGTTGGAACATGCATCCTTTTCTGCACCACACACACACAATTCTGTACAGGGGAGTTGGTGAGACCAACAGGAGCAGCGTGATATGCAGTTTGATTTCCTGCAGCTGCACTTGACCAGGTGAACGATCCCTTCTGGCGCTGGTGGCAGCACAGAAGCTTTGGCGACAAAGTTATCTTCCTCCTTGATCCACCCGAAGTCTGTTGGTGATGGTAACGATGGGCATGCTGTGTCATCCTGTCCCCAAATCATCGACTGATAGTGCGCCCTCAGGATGGCCTGATGTAACGCAGCCATGGTGGGTGGAAGTTTTTGTCCCTCAGATTGATCTTTTTTGAACATTTGCCAGCGCAGTGAACCGACATTGGTCAGTTCAGTCCCAGGTTTATACAAATTGCAGACAAACTTTTCTAGGCCAGCGACCATCTCATCTATAGGTGCATCAGTTGATCCTAAAAGCTTGAAAGACGAGATGACATCATGTGTGGCTATGGTGAAAGCTTTCCAGCAAGTAGGTTTTCCCTTGCCTGCAAATTTTCCTGTCTGATCAGCACCTGTCAACGCATGGAATCCTGGCAGAGCGGCAGCCTTGTCCACTCCAAGAGCTGTATATATTGGCTCCAGTGGGATTTCTCTCTGCTTAGGTCCAGTTCCTGTGTAAAACGATGTCCGCTTGCACAGCTTGGGATAACGCCGCAAAGCCAGAACCAAAACATCTGTGTCTGGAGAATATATATGCAACTCTGTTGCACCGTTTCTTGTGGCATCAATGCCATGTTGCATAATCTTTGTGTCTGCTTCTTCCTGGGTACTCTGCAGGTGGCTAGCATCTCTGGCATTTGAGAAAACATTCGTTCTTGAGGAGACGATAAATGTTTTGTCCTTACCCTGGAAGTGGTCCAAGCATTTAGCTGCCAGGTAGACGGTGAGTTCGTCCTTCGTTTTCGTGCTGGCGAGGAATTGCTTTGCAGATACTTTTGTTATTGATGTCGTATCTGTAACGTGATACGCAATGGGATTCGCCCCACCAACACGTCTTTCTCTTGTGGCGCTCTTCAGGGAATCTGAGAGATCGTAGCGGTCAAATATCAGATGACCTTCATCATACTCGCACAGCACACAGTCTATAGACCTCACAAACTCATCTGCTAGTTGCAAGCAGGTCTGCACTCCCTTGGGCTTCCCAAGACGTTGGACATATGCCATTCCATCCAAGATGGCAACTTTTCGTTTCGGAATGGTGCTGTCAACAGAAACAGCAGTTTGCTTTGTCTGTCGTGACAGGCTCTCAAATATGCCCATAAGTTTGCTCTTGTCAGTGCAAGGCATCAAATATCCATCAGGGGTGAATAGTGCACGTGGTAATGAGGTAAACTCGTAGCGTCCGATGGCATCCATCAGATCAACTTCTGGACGTGATCGGGCAACGATGAGAAGTCTTGGATGGAATGGCATATGTCCAACGTCTTGGGAAGCCCAAGGGAGTGCAGAACTGCTTGCAACTAGCAGATGAGTTTGTGAGATCTATAGACTGTGTGCTGTGCGAGTATGATGAAGGTCATCTGATATTTGACCGCTACGATCTCTCAGATTCCCTGAAGAGCGCCACAAGAGAAAGACGTGTTGGTGGGGCGAATCCCATTGCGTATCACGTTACAGATACGACATCAATAACAAAAGTATCTGCAAAGCAATTCCTCGCCAGCACGAAAACGAAGGACGAACTCACCGTCTACCTGGCAGCTAAATGCTTGGATCACTTCCAGGGTAAGGACAAAACATTTATCGTCTCCTCAAGAACGAATGTTTTCTCAAATGCCAGAGATGCTAGCCACCTGCAGAGAACCCAGGAAGAAGCAGACACAAAGATTATTCAACATGGCATTGATGCCACAAGAAGCGGTGCAACAGAGTTGCATATATATTCTCCAGACACAGATGTTTTGGTTCTGGCTTTGCGGCGTTATCCCAAGCTGTGCAAGCGGACATCGTTTTACACAGGAACTGGACCTAAGCAGAGAGAAATCCCACTGGAGCCAATATATACAGCTCTTGGAGTTGACAAGGCTGCCGCTCTGCCAGGATTCCATGCGTTGACAGGTGCTGATCAGACAGGGAAATTTGCAGGCAAGGGAAAACCTACTTGCTAGAAAGCTTTCACCATAGCCACACATGATGTCATCTCGTCTTTCAAGCTTTTAGGATCAACTGATGCACCTATAGATGAGATGGTCTCTGGCCTAGAAAAATTTGTCTGCAATTTGTATAAACCTGGGACTGAACTGACCAATGTCGGTTCACTGCGCTGGCAAATGTTCAAAAAAGATCAATCTGAGGGACAAAAACTTCCACCCACCATGGCTGCGTTACATCAGGCCATCCTGAGGGCGCACTATCAGTCGATGATTTGGGGACAGGATGACACAGCATGCCCATCGTTACCATCACCAACAGACTTCGGACGGATCAAGGAGGAAGATAACTTTGTCGCCAAAGCTTTTGTGCTTCCACCAGCGCCAGAAGGGATCGTTCACCTGGTCAAGTGCAGCTGCAGGAAATCAAACTGCATATCACGCTGCTCCTGTTGGTCTCACCAACTCCCCTGTACAGAATTGTGTGTGTGTGGTGCAGAAGAGGATGCATGTTCCAACACTGCCTTGGACAGATTGGATGGCCTTTGGGACGAAGACACATCTGATGATGAAAGCGGAGAACTCAGCGTATGAATGTTCATTGACTCAACCATAACGCGTTCCAAACTGAGAGTGGCTGTATAATTCGATGTTGTAGCAATGTCAAATGCAAGTAATACCGTCAAAGCACCGCGTTGGATACAGTCCTACATGGAACTCTCCATTGAATCTGTCTGACTTTCTGTGCCAATCTTTGTTTTGACTCTACAGTCTATGTTACAATGCATTAACAAGTGGCAATATGCATTATTGATAGCTGTGGCGGCCATCTTGGCGGCCATTTTGGATTTTTCCCATTGGAAGTTTCCAGAAAAACAATGACAACGTGTTGAAACAACTTTCTAGGCCACAAAAATGTTTGTTTCGACCCTTTAGTTGATATTACGATGCACTCACAAGTGAAAATATGCACATTTATAGCCACGGCAGCCATCTTGGATTTCCCCCATTAAAAGTTTTCAGAAAAAATGGCAACATGGTTTTTCTCATTTAGCACATATTGAGGAAAAATAAAATTAATGTTGCCCACTTTTAACATGCAATTCACACGAGACTACACAGGCCCCCGGACTAAGTCCCGTGCTGTCCTACTTCTTCAAAATTACAGATCTACAACACCCCTTGAATGATTCGGAAATTTTTCATATCTGTGTCTTTTGTAAGCCCAGATAAAGTATGTTTCAGAAGTGGTATGGAACGCCTGTAATTTATCAGATTACTCGAGTCTGTTCTCTGCTGGATGAAGACCGAACAGTATACGGTGAAGTATCGGATATCGCTCCGCGATAATGGAGACACATGATTCGCAAGCCATCTTATGGATGGCGAAGTGTACGCAAATTGTTTCAAGGGCGGCTGCGAAAGCGTACTGCCAAAATTATAGTACAGTCCTGGAGAGAAGAGTTTGAGAGAGGAGAGAGGATCGAGGCGAGGAGGCCTTTTTTTTATTCTGAAGTGTTTTGACAGACTGTGTGAAGTTCTGTGAGCCTGGGATTCTGACAGCTCGAATTTATGTACAACTATGAGCCCAACGTTTATTATGTTTAGGAAAGTGTAACTGAATCATTGAATCATCAAACAATTGCGTCCTAGCAGTGCCGGATTCAAATATACAACTCTGGGTATGCTATGCATGCAAAGGCAAAAAAAGACTTCCTGTGCAGACGACGCCGTAGAACGTTGTCGGGCAATCATCAGGAACTCCCATAATGACGTCAGCTTCATATATTGTCTTAGATACAACGGAAGTGAGATTGATCAGCTTGAAAGTAATTATCGGTTGTTCAGTCAACTAATAGCTAGCGACCCTTGCAACTGGGAGACTCTTAACCTCAAGCTCATTGGAGCATAGCAGGCTTTTCTCTGAAAATCTAGGCTCCTTAACATTGAATTACACAACCTAGCAAGAAGAAAGACTATAGAGAGCTCCAAATTATGCTTTCAAATCGGAACTGAACTGCACTTTTTGAAAGTTTTGCCATTAACTTCTATTGTCAAAATTAGGCTTTTCGTAGGGAGAATCTTCTTGTGACATTATCATATCTAACCAAATCCCGTGCTTGAGATTGAAATATATCAAGCCGCCGATTTCCTATCTTGTTATTAAAAACACTATAGGTATATGATAAGTTGTATTCCATACATTGTCATATCCATGGAGCACTCCATATGCAACTTTCTTTACAGTATTGATGAAATCTCTTCAATAATTTGAGCTACATTTTCCAAATTCATACCACATATGCAATGAGCGGAATACATCAGAAACAAATTGAACAGGACCAATACTTTCCCTGTTTTTTAGCACCCTCGGATGCTTTCATAATTTTGGCACTCCAAACCGCACCTCGTCAGGGCCAAAACCTCACTAAAGGTGAAATGATGGCAGTCCAGGTTGATCTTTCATGTATGAGACACAATGGTCTAGGCAAAAAGCTTCAGACAGGATGATATTGTTTTACCCGATCGTGTATCATTCACAGGATTCTTACATAAAAGGGTCTGATGCTAGCAACCTGCACAGAAATATTTCATAATAGAAACAAAATGAGAGATATGAGAAATGATAGAAAACCTCTGTAATGAGATCACTAGTGTTGCCAAGAACAACTGCACCCCTACCACAATGATAGTGAAATGTATGACAGTGGAACCTGTGAATACTGACACCTACATAACATGGCCAACCTCTAAATTCCGGCATTATCCAGTCCCAAGACTTTGATTTAAAGCATTTTGAAACTTGATAAACCAGAACCCTGTCAAAACCAGACATTATGATCTGATCCCAAGCATGGTCGGTTTACACAGGTTACACTGTATGATGTATTACCTTAAGTTGTTGGAGATACTGTTCTTGTCTCTGTATCTCTGTGGATTGCCCTTTATGCATGAGAACGACCTCATTAACAGCCTGAGGGAGACTGACCACAGAGTCTATAGCCTGATCTACCATCTCCCCCTCCATCTCTAAACTGGACTTCATCTGTAAACTCGCCCTAACAGACAACTCTTCTGTTCGCAAAACAGAGGTGAAATGACATTATCATGAAAATTTTCATCACATAAGAACTGAATGAATGACAGAAATACAACATAACTGGATCGACAAAATACCCAACAAATTGAGAATAATGTGATCGTTAGCCAAAGGTGTTACATTAAGAAGGGGGGGGGGGGGCGAATGACCCCCTCTCAGTGCCCAACCGTATGTTATTTTTTTATGATGGTCAGCACAGCTCTGGACTCTCTATTAAGTAAGCACAGGAAATTACGCCCCTCTCAAGAAATTATGGCAAGGCCCATGAAAGCAGCAACCCCAGGATAGCCTGTAAATTTGTAGTAATTTGGTTCAATAATCATACAACTGCTTTAAGCACATAGCAAGATGATGTATTGCTAATAAAATAAATACTTAATATAAAATTTTTGGGAACTGAACTGCACCTTAGTCTTGAGCTTATCCAATACTTACTAACATACTACTCAGAACATCTACTCTTTGAATGATAATCTGGCTGTTAACAGTTCAGCTAACTGTTGATAGCCAGGTTTTCATATTTATCACCACTGCCCACTGTGATACCTGAATCATAGCCGATAGGAGGTAAACATTCCCCTGTTGATTCAGTGGTTTGGTAGTTATGACCTGGGGAGACCCGCACATTACCATCATCACCCATCTTCACAAGTCGTCGTCGCTTCGGTGGCCTAAAATAAAGAATAATTATTATTAAGTGACATAAAATACACAAATTTGAATTAATTTTACTATAGATACAAATAAAATCTCCATTAGTGTATTAAATTCTGTTATCTATCCAACACAGAAATTACATGATAGATTCAGTTCGAATAATAATATGATCCCTTCTGCCTGGACTGCTCCCCATCCCAATCTCAATAAAGTGAAACTCAGATATCACTCTTGCCCAGTTGAATGAGATTTCAAACAAATAAGTTGACCAATTGACTAGTTACAACACACCCCTTCAATGAATACAAACTCAAAGCACATGTACAGGTCAGCATGGTATTATGTCCGCTCTCGATGTCCTCTTCATTACCTTGCATGCACAATGTTCACAGAATTGAACGCACTTTACTGGTTCGAAGAGATGATAACTACGAATAGTTTTTCAACATTTCAGCTCATAGGATAACTTTTTCAATATAATGGAATTCAAAGAAAATTTAACAAGTTTTTCATTCCTAATTCTAATTTTTTTGGATCGTGAAACCCCAAAACATATCCTCTTCAACTGTCCACTTTATCAAGACAGCAGAGATGATCTTTTCAATACAATCAATACTATATCTAGCACTTCACTTCACTCACTGAAAGAAGTATCAGTTTGCTCCAACTGTGGAGCTTTGTCTGGACAAACTTCAGATTGTTTGCAAAGAAAATAACCTCACAGTTAACCTGGACAATACAAGAATTATAATCTTTAGACAAGGTCCACAAACAATTAAACAACACTGGTCCCTGGGTGTCCACCAACTAGAAGTGATCAATCAGTATCAATATTTGGAGGTCCTCTTTACGAGGACTGGCCACTTCAGGCAATATACAGAACACCTAAGCAACAAAGGTTTGAGAGCAGCTTACTCCTTACTAACCAATATGCAGGGCAAAGATGTCCCAATCAAGATTGGCTGCCATTTGTATCAGACTTTAGTCAAACCAGTATTATTATATGGATCCGAAGTATGGGGAATAGTCTCCAATGCAAAAATATTGACACAACTCCATTTGAATGAGTACAAAATTTCACAAGAGATTGATTCAGGTAGACAAAGGTACGCATAATTGGGGAGTTCGTGCCGAACTTGGTCTCTACCCACTATTACATGACATGGTCCCGCGAGCAACTAAATATTATCATTACTTAACCAAATGTGCTGATAGGCTGACCTATCATGCTCTGCAGGAGCAAACAGTATTATGTGATAAGAAAGTTGGTTGGCTCTACAAACTGAAATGTTTTTTGCATGACAAACTTAATATTAGTATTGACAACACACAGTGCCAGTCAATCAAGTTATCCCTTGATTCCTTCTTCGATAATTGTTTCAAAGTGTCACTCCAGGATAACACGAATAATGTGCACTCAAACAACAAAATGAGAACTTATCGGTTATTCAAAGAGAAAATGAAATTCGAACCATATCTATCTTTATGTAAAAATTCTGCTACTAGAAAATCCTTCATGAAACCTTGACTTGGCAACCATAAATTAAAAATTGACGTAGGTCGACATGCAAAGCCGTCCATTCCTGTCGAGCAGCGTTTATGCAGTGCTTGCAATCTTGTTGAGGACGAATTGCAATTTGTGTTGTCAGGTTCCCTACACAGCGCCGATAGAGCTATATTATTCTCACAGATTAGGGCAACTTACTCAGTGTTTGACAACTTATCTGATAGAGACAAATTTATATTTCTTATGTCTTCAACAGATGCTTCTTTCATTAATATGATATGTAAATCTGTTCATGATTGGTCAGCAAATAGACATTAGAATGAGGCCACAGTCAGAATATAGTAGTAGCCATGGTAGCAGGGGATGTGTAAAAAATCCCTGCTTGTAAAGTCTACATGTATTTACAGCGCCCTTTATACCAATACCACGATATAGCTAAATGTATATATCCTTTGTTATGTATACTTCATTGTTCAAATTTAAAATTTAATTGTTGGCAATGTTATGTCATTCGTTGTACTCTGCATTGAGTGTCTCGTACAATAAAATTCTTGAATCCAAGTCCACTAACTTTGCCATTCAAGATGCAGTCTACAGCTTCATTGAGGCCTCCGATCTCAAATGTTAAGTGAACTGCCTCGAATCTTCAGTAAATGACGTCTGACATAGTGCTATTTCTAAAGTGTAATTTGTTAGCATCATACCAGTGGGTGACCTTTCACCAGAGCGTCATTTTATGTAGTACCCACGAAAGAGGGGTCAAGAGAAAACCAACCAACCAACTTGTCGGGGGGGGGTTTTTAGATTCAAGCCAAGAAATAAGAGAGAGAGGAGAGAGAGAGAAAAAAAGCTTTTATTCATCAAACCAAATCTCCTCTGAAATTCTGTCATCCATGATCATTGATTTGAATCATTATCCTGGAACAAGATACTCTGAAACAAATGCCACTCTCGACCAGTGCAACACAAATGCATGTATTTATCATTATTCAAAGACACTGTTGAGGTGCCAAAAGTAGACCACATTTTCTCACAAAGAACTTATCAAACTGAAAAAAAGTTGGTCTGTGGACCAAGTGATGTCTGAATCATACAGGGGCATATACAGGACCAAATTCATACCGTTAACCGGCACCCAAATTCCAGAAAATGACAGAAAACCCCCCAAATTACATATTGTTAAAATCTACATTCCTTTTGAAGTCTAAGGGTTGAAAGTCTTAAAACTTTCTTATTTTAGGGGTTTTCTTTATAATTTTGTGCATATTTACTTTGTTATAATATATTTTCAATTTTTTATTCCAAATTTGAAGTTGCTGTCCATACCCAAATTTGAAGTGAGTCAGTGAGTAAATGTGATTTAACATCGCTTTCAACAGTATTTCAGTCATATTATGACGTTTGGTTCCTATTCTTTTTCACACTCGGAAACCACACAGGTAGGGTCATATTCCTTTTAACACCTGGGTGACCCCACGGGTGAGGTCCTATTCCTTTTCACACCTGGGTTCCCCACAGGGGCTGAGGCCTATTCTTACCATATTTGAAACCTGTATTTGGCCTTGTAATATATAAACGGTCAATTCAGATGAAAGATTTTCCCTTTGTAAAATGCTTTCTCAATCAAAATCAAAACACCACTTTGGCAGAAGCCCCATCAATCCATCTTCATTTATCAAGCGTATTTCTACGTCTCCACTTCGAACTTCCCTTGATATATCTGGCTCCCTTCAATGTTCAAAGAACTTATAAATAGACACGAGACGTCACTGACCTCGAAAACATTTGAAATTCGAAATGGGTCGCACAAGAGCATTATTGATTGGCTGACCTATATAGTTGGCACCATATTAGGAGGAAGGATGCCGCTGATAGAGGATGATGTCACTTTACTCTCAATCGACATGTACGTTCTGATTGGTTCGTCTCTCGTTTTTAGGTGAAATCTACATCTCAGATTTTGAACACTAAAACCGTAAAGGCGGTCAGATAAATCAAGGCAGGTTCGAAGTGGAGACGTCGAAATTGGCTGGATAAAATGAATATGCATCAATCCTGCCTCTACGTAATTGGCATGATGTACATGTATTCCCAAAGCGGCTATCTCCATTTCTTTTTCCAACCGTCAGATGGCGCATTGTGATGATCTAGTTCTCCACCCCCAAAGCCAACAGAGACCAATAGGCATAATGAGCATGGTATCTGTGTTATCATGTAGATGCCATACTCATGTAATGCCTATCTGCATGATAAAACAGATACCCTGCTCTGCCTATTGATCTCTATGGGTCACAGCGTTATTTTGAGAGGTTATTTTCATGTAATTTCCAGGATAATGGACCTTTTGGGATGAAACTTTGCATCAGACATCTGCTACTCAGAACTGATATTTGACATATTTATCATGTTTTTCAATGCTACCATCTTCGCGTTTACTTAGAGCATTGAGAGATCAGCAGAATAGGCATTTTGGCAGTACCATTGAAAAAGCTATTTTGGACACTTCAGAATCAAATGGTGTTATTTTTTTCAACTGCAGCTATGATTGATCAGATAAGTCATGAAATAATTATTCATATACCGTACTGTTTATTTCATTGGCATATGTTTATGAAGTTACAATAATATTTATCGCGAAACATCAGAGGATAATTGAGTTACCCCCATGGCACCAAACAAACCAGCATGTGCCATTCACAATAAATTTCTTGTGCAATTAATTCACACATTTCCCAAAAATTGACACAAAGAATTGAAGAGTATTTCCTTGATAAATGCAAGATAATTTGTTTTTCTTGACAGAACAAAATGGTCTAGATGGCTGAATTTTTTAACAATAATGAGTTTCAACTTTCTTTTCAAAAATGGCAGGAAATGTCCAAACTGCTAAAATAGCACCCATCCGAAACAGCTTTCTCACCTGTATTGACTTTGTTGTCCAGTGAAATGTACTGCAGCCACTCCGCCATCAGACCTCTAATGTTCTAATTTTGCCACGGTGTGAGATTTGAGTATAAGCTCATTCGCCCAGGAAAAATGCTGCGAATTTCTAGCGTCATTTCATAAAAAAAAAATTTGGACGGAGGCTATAAATGGATCATTCATACTTATAAACAAGTCAGGAGAATTTTAAATTTACTAACTGCTCTTATTTTTGCAAGTTACTGGAGCAATTTTGAACGATTCCAGGTTATTTTAGAAACAATTTAATGAAAATGACCAGATGCGTGAGATTTTGATATAGCTGTGTGAGACGGATGCCAAATGCGTGAGTCTCACGCCGAATGCTAGATGGAGAAAACCATCTATGAATTGATGTGATATCTGACGGTCGTAATCAAATCATAGATAAGATGGTTTTCTCTATCTAGCCGAATGTGTGAGGGTTGAAAGGTCTGCGCCATTCAACTCTCCCTGCTCATTTCCAAACTAAATGGCTTTCTACTTGACTTTCTCAACCTCAACGTCATCTTCTCATTTCTGGATATTTGAGTTAGGTGCAGGATTGGCTTTTATTTAGATATTTTTCAAATTTCCTATGCTTTAACATGGTGCTAAATAGCATACTTGACAATATTGTGCAGATACTTTTGCTAAACTCCGCAGTGGGCAGAAAAGTGGGATACTTTAATAGCATTTATATTCAATGTTTAGCACTTTTATAATCTAGTCTAATTAGAATATATTCGCATTAAAATATCTGTAACACCGTGTCGGAGAAAGGAAAACATATTCAATATTTAGCACCTTTATAATATTATCTAATTAGAATAGATTCGCACTTAAATATGTAGCTGACGTCTGAGAACAGACAAGATATTGAATATTTAGCACTTTGATAATATCATATAATTAGAAGAGATTCGCAGTTAAATATCTAGCTGGCGTCCAAGAAAGACAATATATTCAATATTTAGCACCTTTATAATATCATCTAATTAGAAAAGATTCGCACTTAAATATGTAGCTCGCGTCTGGGAAAAGACAATATATTCAATATTTAGCACTTTTATAACCTACTCTAATTAGAAGGGATTCGCATTAAAATATCTGCAACATCGTGTCGGAGAAAGGACAATATATTCAATATTTAGCACCTTTATAATATCATATACATGTAATTAGAAAAGATTCGCACTAAAATATGTAGCTGGTGTCTTTGAAAAGACAATATATTCAATATTTAGCACTTTTATAATCTATACTAAATAGAAGAGATTCGCATTACAATATCTGTAACACCGTGTCGGAGAAAGGACAATATATTCAATATTTAGCACCTTTATAATATCATCTAATTAGAAAAGATTCGCAGTTAAATATCCACAACAGACTTTTCGAAGAAAAGACAATATATTCAATATTTAGCACTTTTATAATCTACTCTAATTAGAAGAGATTCGCATTAAAATATCTGTAACACCGTGTCAGAGAAAGGACAATATATTCAATATTTAGCAGCTTTATAATATCATATAATTAGAATATATTCGCATTTAAATATGTAGTTGACGTTTGGGAACAGACAATATATTGAATATTTAGCACTTTGATAATATCATATAATTAGAAGAGATTCGCAGTTAAATATCTATAGCTGGCGTCCGCGAAAGAAAATATATTCAATATTTAGCACCTTTATAATATCATATAATTAGAAAAGATTAGCACTAAAATAAGTAGCTGGCGTCTGGGAAAAGACAATATATTCAATATTTAGCACTTTTATAATCTATACTAAATAGAAGAGATTCGCAGTTAAATATCCACAAGAGCCTCTTCGGAGAAAAGACAATATATTCAATATTTAGCACATTTATAATCTACTCTAATTAGAAGAGATTCGCATTAAAATATCTGTGACATCATGTCGGAGAAAGGACAATATATTCAATATTTAGCACCTTTATAATATCATCTAATTAGAATATAATTTGACTGTTGCAATCAAGTACCAAAGGAAGATGTTGTTTTTGGCGTTTTGTTGCTTTCGAAATTACATTGAAAGGGGCCGATTGTCTTCGAAACATCTTCGGTCATTGGGTGCATACCAACATGCAGTGTCGTTGATATGATTGGTTGGTTGTGCCAGTAAGTCTGAATACATGTCAGCTGTCGGCATCAGTGAGGTTGCCTATGTATCGCCCGTTCTGTAGGCGTCCTATATACCAGCACATGCGCGTTGTTTAACCAGGAAGAACGATAATAATCTGTTATTGTCTTAGTGGAGCTGCATAGACCACAAATGAAAATGAACTTATATACCAGCGCATGGGCGTTGTTTAACCAGGAACAACGATAGAATAATCCCTGTTATTGTCAGAGGAGTTGCACAGACAAGCAAGAAGGTGCACTTGGGACTGCCTTAAACATTCTTATTCACCAGCCCATGCAAGTTTGAAAATATGTAGCATTTGTGCTAATTATAAAATATATTTCTTTAAGGAGAGGCATTCGGACAATTTGAAGCTGCGATTTATAAGAAATATTCAATATTTATCATGGCTGCAATTTAGAAAAAATATTCAATATTTAGCATTTGTGCTAATTATACAATATATTTTCGTTGGGAACAGGCAAGTCAAAGTGCTAACTAGCAGTAATCCTAGAAATTCTCTTCAAAGTCACACCCCTTTCTAAATATCACTGATTTTAGAAATTATTTGCGAAGTAGCAGATCTGCTAAATAGCATGCGAGACAATAATAACCATTTCTGTACCTTAATGGGATATTTATCCTTGTAACAGACATGATGAAGCAGCATAAACGAAAGTCTCACCAACACGTATCTGTGGGAGTGACCATTTCTTCTCTTTTTTTCAACACGTTTTGTCGTCTGCTGAAATCAGTCTGACTCTGTCTTAGCCTCAGACGCAGCTCTCCACGAAACGTCAAATGGAGCGCTTATTTAAGATTTAGGGTTCGATTTACTTGACCATCTTGAAAAACCTGTAGCATTTGTAGATAGACAGAGATCGGAGTTTTGTATTTTCGCACGCAAACCCAACTCTTGAACTGGGTGAAATTTCATCCCAAAAAACACATCAAGGGAGATAATTTGGTCGCAATCAAGGGCAGATAATCTCTTCCCAACCAAGGGCAGATAATGCTGATCTGTTTCTAGACAAAATCGATTCAAACTAGACCTTTCAGTTCTCTCCCACCTCCTTTAGTGGGAAGAGAACTACTGGATCTGGATTCAAACACGTCCCTGGAGACGACAAAACCGTTCGAAGATCATTCAAACATAGCTTCCATCTAGGCAAAATGGTATATTTACGTATTATGTGTCCTAACGAATCTATCGAAAACGTTTTGTTTGATTTTTCTGAGAAATAAAAATTGTCACTGGTACAATGCAAATATTATAGTATTCATTCAAAATGTTAGCAAACAACATCCAGTAGAAGTATAGGTTTGAAACATTTTCTGTTTTGGGTGGTCGATCTTTGGCTAGCTTCACGATTTTAACAACATCGTGATCGTCAATATGGCATTTGTTGAGTGGCAAATAAGGCAGGAACAAACGTTCGAGATCTTTCAAGATTTATTATCGAACTAACAGGACATCATCCAAACACTGGTAATCGTTACATCAGCCACAACTTAGAGTACATGTGAACTGGGTAGCCATCCCCTTATTTATGATATCATGCTGAATCTTATTAATTTTACATATCGGTTGAAAAATATACCAAAAACTCGTTTATTGTTTCATGCTTTTGAATCCAGTAAGGCACTTATCTTGAAAAACAAGCCAAACTGGTTCATGAAAGTTCAATCCTTAACATCAGAAATCAATGTCTGGCATCTCATTGAAGTCAATCAGAGTAGAAGTATTGTTATTGAAAACGTCAAAGCCAAAGTAACAGCCCATTTGATTAGTTTGTTTGTCACCAGCGAAGAAAATAAATCCTCCAGTAAGTTAAAAAGCTATCTCCAAGTAAAAACCAAATATGCCATAGAACCTTATTTAATTCATACTACTAACAAGAAATATAGGGAAAGCTTCTGTCGCTTAAGACTAAGTAACCATAAGCTGCGTGTCGAGACCGGTAGACATTGCAAGCCAAAAATACCCCATGAACAAAGAATTTGTACTCATTGTTCTACAGGAGCTGTTGAAAATGAAATCCATTTCCTCTTGCATTGCCCACACTATGCCGAATTGCGTCAAAAGCTTTTTACCGATATCAAAAGAAATTTTCCACATTTTGAAACTATGTTATCTGATGAAAAATACCATACAATAATGACAAATAATTTTCCGTCTTTATGCGGAACTGTCTGTGGTTATGTTTATCATTGCATGCAGTTACGAACTTAAAACATTGTACATATCCAACTGAATCTGTCTATTATTTATATGTTATATATATATGTTATATCTTTGCACTGCCTTGTATGGGTGTATGCAATAAAGAATTGAATTGAATTGAATTGAATTGACACGACATTCGCTTACCAACACTTCAAACACACCATACTCTTCTCCGACTCTTCCACAAGAGAGCTCTACTCAGTCAACATTAACATGTCACCGTTAACATATACATAGCCCAGCTTATACGCGACACATTTTCCTACAAAGAAGGCTCTCATTTGCAAATTTTCCAGTGATGAGTGAGTCAGTCCATCCGAATGCTTTTGTCAGCAAAATAAGGAGAATCGTTGACATTAGAACCTTAATTTTTGGCATGAAGGTGCATTAGGGGACTGTTACCAGCAAGTTCGGAGCAGACCTACTTTTGATGAAAATTTCTGGTGATTTTTGATGAAAATCACTGCTGATTTCGACTTGGGCAGTGCCCATCTTAATATAGGCAGGATTTCAACTGGGGGCAGGGGCTTTCCAAGAGTTCAATTTCGCGTCGGAGTTCTAATGTCTACCCTACTTCGTAGGTCCTGTGACGTTAGTCACACTGCCATGTATATACAGATTCAAATATAATCAAGGTTTTGAACTGTAAGAATCAAGTATTACGAATACAAAATAACTTTTAGGAGAAAATTAAGTTTACCCGGTGACCAATTGAAACGTTTTTAGTGGTGATTCTCCGACATTCAGTCATTTAATTTCAAAAATAAAAATATAGTGCCTTCGATCTACTATTTTCCGTACAGAGCTTTGGACATCCATACCCACATTATCTTCTAAGATCTGTGATGCCAATTGTTTCCCCTCACTGGCCTCTTTTGTGTCGGAAGTGAAAAATGACGTTGCACTGTACGACCATGACGTCGCAACATTGTTTGAGTACTGAACCACCTTAACTGCAATGGTGTTCTCTGAGCCCACATTGCTGCACTATATAACACAACACAGAAGCACTACAATGCCACTCTATAACACCAGCATATTGCTTATAACACTAGGTAAGGAAGTATAATACAGAGCAATAAGAAGATGAAACAGCAGCAAAATGAATGGAACACAGAAGAGAAGATTGAGTGATAAAATATAAATTTATTCCGCTATGCACACCAAATAGGCGTTAATAATCTTAAACCACATTTCATGCACACTAAAACTAAATGATGCAAAACCTGCAAAATATAGCATATATGAAATTAATATTTTTGAAAATGCAATAAATATAGAGAAATGAACATTTAAATCACATTCACAATAGATCGTTGTCCACTATAGAATAATATCAAATACAAAAGTTTACCAGCACAAACAAATGGACACTCACAAAATTTAATATAAATAGATGAATTCCGAACAGTCAAGCTTTAAAGTGTAACCGTGGCACTTGTGTAAGTGTATGTCCTATTCAAGATAACGATGTGAATAACAAAACATAGTAAAGTTTTCCCCCAACATTTCAGTCGTATTCCATCTCAGAAGATTCAAAAGCAGATTTCTACAGCGGGAGAGAAGTCTGCGCTGCCTCTTTTGACGTCAGAGATGACGTTAACGACATCATATTTCGAGCGTCTTGCACCGTCTGCAGGACGTCGCGGCAATGCAGAGAATGGAACAGTTTTGTAACAATGTTGCGTTGTGACGCGATTTATTGTTCCATAATAATGTCACAAGTTCCGACATGCTTGTGGCGCAGTGTACAAAAATAACATTAGTAACATTAAAATCATTAAAATTAAAGTCGTAAAACGAGAAAAAAGGTAGAAATTCTTTAACTTGGAAAATCATCTGGATATAACGTACACTTGCAAAAGTACCACAGTTACACTTTAATAATACCCTATCTAATATTGTTAGTCTTGTCCACAGCATTGGTACAAGTTAACATTATATGGCATGGAAATGAGAAATTTAAGTACATAAGAGAATTGTTATCATCCATCCTCAAGCGTAAATTCTGTTCATTGCATTCACTACGGAAATAAATTATATTAATATTATTTATAATAATAATAATAATAATAAAAAGATACTATAGACAAGCATTGTTTTCAGGTTTGTGAAATAATTGTCTGTAGTATATTACTCAAACCTAATTATAACAGCAGACATCATATACCAAGTTTGGTACCAATAATATAAGGTGTATAGAGATTTTGATTAGAACTATATCAGTTTACTCAGATGATAGTAATGTCAAAACTATAGTCTCATTGAAGATTACCATCACTTAACTATATGACACAAGTTTGCTATTTGTACGCATACAAGGAATGTTACTATCCAATAATTGAAAACATCTGTTACAAGTATGTATGTATCCAGCTAATTCAGTGACATCAGATATGAGTGAGGAAGGTTTGTAAGAAATATGCAATCTCAATTTGAACTCAAACTTTTGTGTACACCTGTAAATAATCATACCAGAATAATTATTCAGTCTTTGATTGACTGTACCAGGCATGTATATATGTAACAAACTCTCTCTGACGAATCTGTGTTCAGATTCACTTATTGATACAAGAGGTCATGCATAAAAGAATATCTTTTTATGATCAGTTTCTCCCCACCCCTCAACATGCCTGGTAGAGTTTAAAGGGGAAATTTAAAGGTTTTTAGATTTCCATTTTTTATATTTTATATATGTTGAATAATGATAAAAATATCAGTCCATCAATCTTCAGTTGATTTAATGAAGTAGTATGTCTGCTAGAAGCCTATGCCCAGCTGAAATCCTGCTTGCAACTCATCATCACTTATCTTTCCTTGATTGTAATGTCACGTCAGATCAGCTTCCTGAAGACTGAATGCTACAAGTATTGACGTCTGCCATCCACCAAAAGTGGTTTGATGTGACATCACAAACCAGTGTCAAACGAGGGTAGTGAGATAAAGAACTTTGGAGCACTTTTCTAACGCTACTAGGAGACAAAATACTTCAACTAAAACCGAAAGAAGTAAATATGCTGATAGTTAACTAACATTAACTAACCCATGGAGTGTATAAAAAAGAAAATATGAAAAAATTTGTATTTCACCTCTAAAGATTAAAGTTGTGTGGTGGTTCCTGATGAGATAATATGGTAAGGTTTGTGATAATTCGATCACAACTCAATTCAATAAAGTATGACTGAAGTAATCTTGCTTTTGCTAACATTTTATTCAGCAGCCTAACCATGAAGAGTTTTGGACAATTACAGCTGAATATAAGCAGAATTGTTTTTGGAATTAGCTGTTAAAGTGGGTTTTAATGTGACAAAATTATTAGACCTTATCCTACACATAAAATTGTTGGGGTTTTATTTTGTGTATGCATCATGATAGTGTGAGGTTTCTGAAGCTGAACTGAACAGTTTTACTAGTGAAACATTGAGTAACTGACTTGTTTCAGTATTATTCAAATACAAAGTACGTAATATGTTATTTTTTCATTATCGCACAATGTTGACATAAATAAATGTATGATACTACATTCTCCACACAGTTCTGTTGTGTTTCAAAGATGTACAATGTATATATATATGGCTGTTGTCATGGTAATATATTATATCATTACGACTAGCGTGCACATGTTTCTACATGTATAAGCAATACATCTATATTAAAACTTTTCTAGTGACTCAGTTAAAGTACATAAATGTATCATAAACCTTGCGATAAAGAACTTTCACTATGGCAACAGATAAAAATATTAAGTTAGCAAATAATCTAAACATTACCATGACCCAGCAGTTATACATCAGCCCATATTTTGATGACACATAATTGAGACATTTCCAGTTTCCATGTTTAACCCCCTAAGAAATAAGGGATTGTAATACCGAGTTATATAGCCAATATTGTGGTTCACAGGAATATGTCTTACATGGAGTATTTAAGTTACATAAATTTATACAATAAACCCCGCTAAAATGGTAAACATGTCATCTTTGCAAAAATAAGGAAAGCCCACTAGAGGCGATAATTGACTGCATAGGATGGTGTCAAGAAAAATCTTAGTTGCATGATAACTAGATTATATATATCTTAGCCCATTAAAAGATGAACTAGGATTAATTTTACATGAAAATTACTGTTTGGGTATTTCCAGGTAAATTCAGATACTGGAGATTGTAAACCAAATTGGCACTAGCTAAATGGTTTAATATCCAGTAAAATGCTATAGAAGGCAAATACTTCATCTGCACAAAAACCTCAAGAAAGAAATATGGTTAATAATACAGAAGGTCTGTATAATCATTTATTATATATTTTTTATCAGCAGATTTGAAGCAAATGATATTAATTTTTCTGTGAGAAGTTCTGCAGGTACATTATTGACTACTCTACGGCGAATTAAATTTCAAGGGCTTGAAATGACTCAATTATTCTCACAAACCACCAGTAAAAGTGTTATGAAAGTGCTCGTTAAATAAATGCATATGTGAGTAATTCAAATGGCAATCTATGGATATAGAATATTTATTACTAGTACATATACACCAATGTTTGAACACATATGCCTGTGTTGTCATGCGAATAATGATATCCTTGAAGAACTGTAAATCCATAAATATTAGGCTTTAAAAAGTTAATTGAATGTTTCTCAAGTACTTTTTTTTTAAATGGAGTGGGCAGGTGGCTTTTTATTATATTTTTATTCTTTATTTTTTTAGTGGTGCAGGTCAATTTTTTTTCCATATTTGTCGGAGATATGCTCTGCAAAATAAATTTCCATGGAAATGACCTCGAGATAAGCAGTTTTATTTGATAGATCCACACATCTGACAAGTATTTACCACGAGTTAATAAGAGTTACAAAAAAATATTCAGAAAGCGTTTTCGACCAATGCGATGGAATATTTATTTTTTATAAATATTTATATTTATAAATCAGAAGGGTTGAAACATTGGTGTGGCAGTACTCGAGAAACCTTTTTTGTGGCCTTAGGAATTAGGTGTTCAGTTTGTGTTCAATAAAAATCTCTAATATATATAATGCCCAGTTCAAGATTGGTCAGGTCGGTCTATCTTGAAAATGAAAGTGAAAGTGATAAAATTTACAACAGGTTAGCATGGACAAGTATCGCAATACAGAATGTTATAAATACAGCATCATAACCAAGCTTGCGATAATGAAATCTCATTTTTCTTAGTCGGGTCAATGATTAATTAACTCAGACTCTAAAAGATATGTAAATATTTTTGCATAAACACATGTATCAGCTATTTGTTGGAGAAAAAGGAAATCACTGAACTGCAATTTATCTTTGAATGGTGTGAGAATTTACATTCCTCCAGCAGTCATGTCTCGGCCCTGAGAGGATGTAGTAATGTAAGAAAATGTCAAACCACATGGAAATATTGATGTGAATTTAGTTAGAAATGTCATGTCTAACTTCATGAAAGTAATGATCTGGAACGTTAGGTCAGTCACAAAATCAAAATGCCAACTGTCAGCAGTGAGTGATTGAGGACATGCTTGTTGTCGCTACTCTCAGTCCAGGAACAGTGAGTCAGCAATCCACCTGCTGGCTCTCTGTTGTCCATCCACTATTGGCTCAGTTGAACATTATTGAGAGAACAAAGAAGAGCTGATCTATTCAATGATCCATGACTTCAGCTTGAACAGCTACTGAGTTGTGTAATTTCACTCTGCCCTATCTTTTAACCCATTAAACTATTTTGAACTGGTGATAACTGACATAATTTTACACATATGTATCATATTTTCCCAGTATTCAAATAAAGTGTCAATATGCTTCAGTACTGGGAAAATATACTACACATGTATACAATTATGCCAGTTATCACAAGTTCAAAAATAGTCTCCTGGGTTAAAAGATAGGGCAAAGTGATATTATACAGCCCAGTAGCTGATAAGCTGACATCACAGATCAGTGAACGGACAGGGTCTTCTTTGTTCTCTAAATAATGTGCAACAGATCCATTCAAATAGAGACATTTTTCCTGTAAATACACTAAGTCACCCTATATATGTTTTCATTGGTCTAGGGAAAACTTAGTGTCAGTTTTGACAGTGTTCTGGTTTATCAAGGTTTAAAATTTGTGCATGTGTCAATTGGATCCCCCATTTCCCCACCCCCGGGGATGGGTTGGGGCATGATGGGCAAAAAATCCCGGTGGTGAGGGAAAAATGCCCCAGGTGGTAGGGACTTGTATGTGGGGGTTGGCAAGCAAGATTAAATGTGAACTGATGAGTTATCTACCTAGTTCAACCTACTCCCGTAAAATCCAGGGGGGGGGGAGATCCAATTGACACATGCATTAAGAATTGGGGCCATGGACAATGCCAGATAATAGAAGGCTGGTCGGTTTAGCTAGCTTTCACCTAGTTTCTTGACAAGCAAATATATGAAGGAAAAATTACAAGTTAATTTAAATTGTCACTAACATTTCTGTACATGGCCATCCAGTTTAATTATAATCTAAGAAAACACATTTTACTATTAATGTCACTTGCAAATAAAATCCCATTTACACAAACACATATACCACAATAAGTTTTAAGAAAACTTGCTGAAGCAGAATGACCTCTAACTGTGTTTGAATGTGACAATGTAACATTGTAGAATAATATTCAAATTGTTTGCTCAGCAGTAGCTTTGGTTTAAAAAAACACTTCCGATTTTTTTAACAACTCAATTTCTTTTCCTCGCGTCAGTGTCACAGAAAATGTGAAGTTTTGCCCTGGATGGATTTCATATGTGTTTGACACATATCCGGGCTCCACACAGATCATCCTGGAGTATTCCTCATCACCGAAGTCAGACATTCCAATGGCTTTCTCCCACGGATTCCAGACGACTGAAATATATATATAAATGAATATGTAATAATTATTTTGAAACTTTTGACATTGAAGAGACTGGATTTTACAATTGTTTTACATGGATTAACAGATAGATAGAAACATAATTGTGAGTGTTTATACTGGATAGAATAAAAATAAATAAATATCTATTTGGACACTTCTGATATTGAAGAAGCTAAGACTTTAAAACTGATTTACAATTAAATAATAGGTAGAAAATTTATCTTGATAAGAAAACAGATCAAAATCATAACATGTTAAGCTTCACATCATTGGAATGGCAAAGAGAGCATGATTAAACTAATAAGATTGCTCCATATAGAATATTACACACATATGTGCCCAATTAAAACTTTGCTTACTCCAAGTCAAATACAATGTCATGAGGGCAAGAATAAATACGACTGGGGATGTTCATAAGCCATTCTCAATCTCTCACTTTAACGATTGTTATCACTCTTACTCTCCGTCACTCTCCTAATTTTTGTCCAGGAGAGCTTTTAATCACTCTCCTTGAAACTGCCAATGTAAATGGAGAGTGATATTGCTGAGAATGATCACTCTTGCATCACTCGCACAAACCAAAATCCAAGCGAGTAATAAACAGATATCGCAGATTTTACAAACACTGCATTCCTAGGGGTGGCCATTTTTTTAAGTGGGTCGGGGGGTTGGGGGAGTGTTGGTACATGACCCACAGTTAATACTCACCAATATCAGTGAATAATTCTGTAGTGATCCTCACGGATGATTTACAGTCTAGTCCAGTGACCAGGATCTCTGATGGTGCATTCTCATAGACTCTACACAATCAAATAATATGTACATAGAGTTAGCCCTCAGTCTGTGGCACATATATATTTTTTCTCGATAAAATTTCAAATTCCCAATGAACCAACTCCCATTATGCTATTTAGTACATCAAATAATACGAAGCTGCGCATCTGAAAACTCTTCGGCTCTGGGGCAACTGTTTTAAGGCTTGACTAACTTTCAACACTACTGTCTAGCCAGGTTGATGCTACAGATCCACATACATGTAGCCTTGACATAGGTTGTAATGGGGATCACCAGCCGCACTAGGCGGCACTAGTACTCCAACAGGTAACAAAGATGTGGTGTCATAAAATGAACAATTATAACGAGTGAGTACGTAGTAGGTTTTAACGTCGTTTTCAACCTTGTTTCATATCACGACGGTGCCTACATCTGCCAAAACACGAGTGCTCACAGTTCCTATTACCCTGGACACTGATCAGTCCAGCCAGTACAGCACTCGGTCACCCATCCAAGTATTGACCGAGCTTAATGTTGCTCAACTTTGGTGATTTGACGAGAACCGGTGTGTCCAGCGCTATAAGCCATACGTCATTACATTATGATGTTGCCTTTGTGACATCCAACAAAACGACATGGGCATGCGCCATTTATGGCTTGGTACACGTAGCCACCTGGCGTCAGTTCGGGCTGACGTACCCCATTGGTGAAAAAAATAGATCAGTGAGAATCAATGAGGACAGTTCTTATACTACTATTCATTTTGGGAAGCAGGGCCCTTCGTAACAATCAGAAATCTTGCATTATGTTATAGAGAGTGGGTTTAAACATATATATACTGGTATATGTGAAGTACGTATATCACAGTTGCCACAAAGTACAATTTACTGTTTTTCTGCAAATACTGCTATAGTATATTTCATTCCAATGAAATGTATATGTATGACATGGCAGAGACTTGCTCTTGACTGATCGATTAAAAAAAAAAAAAAAAATTATCTGCAGTCATGATGCAGATAATTCATTATTTCTTTGTTATTTTGTTGGAGGGAGACCAAATTTATTAGAAAAAGTGATTGAATTTTGTCCATATAAAATTGGGGGTGATTGAATTCTTATAGGGTGATTGAATTCTAATAAGGTGGTTGAATTATCAGGGGATTTACCATGCATATTCAATCACATGGGAGTACAACATTACATCTGGAAATGTTACTGAGAGCTGGCAAGATCAGCAGACTTAGTGAACTCCCCCACATTTGCACCTCAGTTCCTTGTCCATCCATCCGTTTCCATGTGCTCAGAAATCCTTGTGCTCGTACAGTATTCTATGACCAGGGTAAAAACTTCATGGACTGTCACCAGAAGTTGGTTTGACCTTTCCACTGAGAAATCACTAACATCTCTCTCCAGGCAATGGGGTGTTGATGTGACACAATACTGATGCTTTTGTATTAGAGGTGATGATGTTTTAGTTAATGGAGAAGAACAGAATGGCGAGTGCCAGGATATCATGTCATTGCACATGGAATTGGCCCAGAGCACACAGAAATATATGGATGGGCAAGGAATTGAGGGTGTGCATGAAGGAGCTCGCTTGATGGTATGACGGTAGATTTTCTAAGAACACAATTCGGGTGATGATTGATCATCAGATTCCTGAACATCATTCTCAGCTAAGCGACCGTCAATTTCATTTTCTACATCCACAGTCAGGACATCATGAGCCAAAGCCTCGATACGCGAGCGTTTGGAATTGGCGCATGCGATACCATTTGGGAAGAAGGGATTTCATCTTCACTATGACTGATTTCTGAATTATCCATGCCTCTTTAGCGAGTGGCTAAACTATCCATGTAATCACGCATTTCCCTCTTTAGGTCATCAACATGTTTACAATACATCGTATAGCTAGATCATCTGGTGGATCACTCAAAGCTACAGACCAAGGCTCGTGACCTGTAGGCCTGCCCACGCCGTTTTCATCATGGCGGCCAATCTGCTGCTGAGATGGGCTTGACGATATTCTTTGTGATGTACCGTTTTCAAGTTAAATACGAAGCTGCGCATCTGAAAACCCCTCGGCTCTGGGCGCCAGCCATTCATAATGTATTCAATTTAAAACAAGACTTCAGGAACACCAAGCAGTCAAGTAACAAATATACAGATTATGAAAAATTTTGCCATTAGAAATGGCCTCAAACGTTTCCGTCCAATCAGAGAAACCGGTATTCATTACATAAGTCTGTTGATGCATCGACGATGTATACCAAATTTTACATCGAACATTTGAAAATTATCTGAGATAGAGATCCCTAATGATTTCGCATAAATTAAAGATGGCCGCCCATCCTTCCCACCACTCAGAGAAACTGATGTGGTTATTCATTGCAAGTCTCTTGATACATAGATTCTGTATACCAAGTTTCATATAGAACACTGAAATGGTATCAAAGATAAACATCATTAAAGATTTTGCATAAATTAAAGATGGCCACCAAGGTTTCCGCCCAAGCAGAAAAACCAGAACTGTCTATTGATACATCGATGATGTATACCAAATTTTACATTGAGCACTTGAACCGTATCAGAGATATAGATCATTAATGATTTCGCATAAATTAAAGATGGCCGCCCATCCTTCCCGCCACTCAGAGGAACCGATGTGGTTATTCATTGCAAGTCTCTTGATACATCGATGCTGGATACCAAGTTTCATATAGAACACTGAAATGGTATCAAAGATATATATCATTGAAGATTTTGCATAAATTAAAGATGGCCGCCAAGGTTCCGCCCAATCAGAAACGCCAGAACTGTCATTTATCGTAAGTCTATTGATGCTTCGATGATATATACCAAATTTTACATCGAGCACTCGAACAGTATCAGAGAACGAGATCATTAATGATTTTGCATAAATTAAAGATGGCCGCCCATCCTTCCCGCCACTCAGAGGAACTGATGTGGCTATACATTGCAGATCTCTTGATACATCGATGCTGTATGCCAAGTTTCGTATAGAACACTTGAGTGGTATCAGAGATATATATCATTGAAGATTTTGAATAAATTAAAGATGGCCGCCAAGGTTTTCACCGAATCAGGGAAACTGGTTTGGTCATTCCTTTGAAGTTTCTTGATGCATCGATGATCTATACCAAGTTTCACACTGAACAGAGAAATCGTACCTAAGATACACAAGATTAATGATTTCGCATAAATTAAATATGGCCGCCAAAGTTTCCAACCAATCAGGTCCAGATTCAATAGGGTTCTGGGTCATGAGCATATGGATGTGCAGTGCAAGTTTGGGGTGCCTAGGGTAAGTCGTTCTAAAGATATCTTGGTAACAAGAAAGCTGTGATGGTTTCGCATAAATTAAAGATGGCCGCCAAAGTTTCTAACCAATCAGGTCCAGATTCAATAGGGTTCTGGGTCACAAGCATACGGATGTGCACTGCAAGTTTGGTGTGCCTAGGGTAAGTCGTTCTGAAGATATCTCGGTAACGAGAAAGGTGTGACGGACAGACGGACGGACGGACAGACGGACAGACGTACATGACGACGACAATACCCTTCGGCCAAATTTTGGCCGAGGGGTAAAAACTGCCTCCGCCAAATCAAAAGTACCTGGCTCCATAAACACCGATTTTGTGCACACAATTTTGTGTAATCGCACCAATAGTCTCCTATTTATAAAAGTACTATAATATCATTTGGAATTATCCAGCACCATTCTAACCTAGGATTGCTCAGATTAAACTAGATTTTTCTCAATGTCTTAGATTGAGAATTTCAATGAGCTGCTTGCAGCTTTGTTGGGAATGGTCGCTATGAATTCTGAGAATGCTCACAGGATCTCATGATTTTGTGACAGTCTGATTTGTGACAGGATCATATTTTAATAATCAATTTTTATTTATTTTATATATATATATTTTTTCAGTCCATCAGTCAAGAGTTACTTACCTGGTCAAAAGCCAGAAGCCTATCGAGAATGAACTCATTTGGATAATTTATATGGTGGCTATGGCAGCACAATGTTTTACTGGACCATTTTGTCAACTTCCAAGCTGTTCTAATAAATTTGATCACCTTCAGATTTTATGGTGGGGAATTTCACTTCCTGTGATTAATTATTAGGAGATTTGCCGTAATTACTTTCACGCAAGAAGTAATGTTTGAGAGTTCAATACTGACCTGTCGTACCCCTTCGTCACTTGAACCAGACTTCGGTCCTCTTTAAATTTTTCTCCACCTTGTAACTGAAAGACAAGTGGTTGTTTTCATAAAATTAATATGACCACCTGAGAAGCATGCCGATTTTTCAAGTATCTATTATCCTCCTTAAATCATGGAGCAGCCACAATTGTGATATAGGTTGTTATTTGTCTCCTTCGCCAACGCAATGAAATACATTGTGTGTCAGTTTGTGCCAGTTTGTTTGAAATTTTCAGTGTTTGATAGTTTTTTTTCAATATCCTATGCAGCAGGATGAGGTACATGTAAATTTAAAGCACAAAATGACATGAAAACAACATTATTAGCAAGGTACAACCTATTGGTCCTGTACAAGAAGTCATCCTTGGAAGGGGAGTATTCTCATACATGTATACCAGCTAACCTCACTACGTCGCTTACTCTCCTTGTCTCCAAACTGATCCATAACTCACCAAATATTCACCTATTGGCCACTAGGGGGAGCCTTGAACATATAATTACCGAGGACCAATTGTAATCGAAACAGCATTTTGGATATTCTGTACCTTAGTGACCGAAATCAAATGGATGGCCCTAGGTCGGATGTTGTTAATTTCATAACCAATTTGTTTTGTGACTCAAACCGTCTTTAATGATGTGTCACATATCCCTGAAGAGAGAGAGATAGAGATAACAATCGATATCGACACCAGGTTGGTGGCCTCACGCTGTACAGGAACGTTTAGCCGATTTAAAACCCATACTGCGGATTTATCAGATTGTATTTTTGTTTACAGTATAATGTGTCCAGCTATTAACCAATCAGCATTAGTATGAGGAATTCGTGATTAACCAAGCATTACAGCGTCACATGATTGAATAACACAGATAAAGCGCCCCCTAGTGACAAATAGGTGAATGTCAGGTAGTTTGAATCAGCAGGGCGAACAGGAAGAGAAAGGGATGTTGTGAGGCAAGCTAGTATATGAATATAGGAAGGGGAGCTACAGGACAGTTGTGGGGTTTTTTTCATCTGGTGTTGGCTGAGTGATGTGCAGACAATCCAGCATACCCCATGCATGATTATAAAGGGTTAATACATACCTTATCTACATAGGTGAGCTCCTCTAGTCCCTCAATGCTTGTCTGTGTAACCTCAGGTGTAGCCAGGTATGTGTGTAACAGACAGGTAAAGTCATACACTATACTATCTGGTTAAAACAAGAATGAGAATGGCATGTACAGCAGGTGACATGATGTAACATAATATAACATAATATATGGTACAACCTCTAAACTATTCTTCACTTGCACTATAATTGGTGTTAATCCTTAGTCAATACTATCTGTCCCAATAGCATTATATCTACATTGATGAGTGGCTCTCTGCCTGATTTGCGGTTCGTTAACTTGTTCGCTTTCCTATCTCTTCAGCATAAGAAATATTTTTAATTGATTATAACTGGTGTAAATATGGTAAATGTGGATAAATTTCTTTTACTATTCAAAGAAAGACCATTATGCTCAAATTTATGTAATTTTGACTTCAGGCCAGTCAAAAATAGCCCAGTTATCATCGATTAAAACTATTTCCTAGGTTGAAGAGATAGGTTGGTTGGTTTTTTGGTTGTTTGAACGTTGCACCTAACTTTATTGGTCACACGGCGACGATGACCCAAACAAACAAATCCTAGCAAAATTTTTAAAATTAGGCTCTACAGACACTGGTGATCACAACGGATCGTCAGAGAGCCTAATTTGTTTGGCACTTTAATCTATCTCCTGTGCCAGACAAACATGGAATGGTAAACCATGCTGCCCTAAGCTGGAGGGCCTGAAGAGACAGGAAAGTGAGTCAATAAATGAACCGCAAATCAGCAGCGTGTCACGTGTCAATGCATCTGTCACTGCTATCGGGACACATACTCTCAGGGGTCGAAATGTTCATGAAATACCTGCAGGACATTTGTCAAGAATTGTCCGGTACATAATTAAAATACATGTAAACTGACTGAAAACCTGCAGGACAGTGCCAATTTTCTGCCGGACATGTCCTGCAAATAGATAGCAATTTCGACCCCTGACTCTTGTCACAGGATTAACTTTAATAATAGTGCGGTATTTAATCACCTAATATAATCACCCCAAATTTCATGGACAAAGCTCTATCAGTCCTTGTAGTAAATTGTCCTATAAAATCATTTAAATAATGGAGAAATAATGATTTGTTTGCATAATGGATCATCTGCATATTTAGACCCTTTTGTCAACCTCCTATTCTAATCCATTAGATCACCCCCTGATTTTACTGTAGGAAATGATGAATTATTGAAAGATTAATCATAACAAAAACTAGAGAGATAATTTGATGCATAGTTACCATATTTACACCAGTTATCAATAGTTACAAACCTGCCATATCCTGTAGATATAAGCTGGAGAGGAAGATTACGAACCACAAATGTACACCGGGAGTCATGCATCAATGCACATGCCAGGTTGCCGGCTTGAACCCATGCATTGTCTAGGAATTAAAGTGGGAAAGGAGGATTATACCCTGATTTCTGTATCATGTAAGCCTGTATAATTTCACAGGCTTGCAATACTTACCTGTATTCTCAACTGTTAATGATAACTTGATGTCGTTTGCAGTCAACACAATGGTATACACCAATCTAAATCTGATCAAATGACAAAAAGATTGATTAAATTAACAGACAAAAAATGTGCACATGAACATCCCGGAGACGGTACTCTGTGCATTACATCTATAGTAGGCATAGCATATATCATTCCATGAACCATGAGCCACCGTTTTAGTCATAATAAATTCACAAAACAAAGTGTTAAACGAGTAGATCACATTCATTTTTAAAAATTCAAATGTACTTAAACATTGAGAAATAACTTGTAAGTTTAAGACAAATAATGAAATAAAGACTGGGTCAGCTTACTATTAGTATAAATATTGCATCATATGTATATTCACCCTGTGAACCTATATTCACCCTGTAGGGAAATCATGGGCCCATTTTCATGTTTGGAGCTCATTAGACTTAATTCCTAAAGTCAGATTTTCTTTAATTTACTGTGAGGTAGAATGTGCTGTTCTCGTGAAACATAAGAAATTGCATCATCTATTGCCCACCTAATATTGTCTGCCATCCAGAGGACCCACTTCTTGGTCAAAACTATTTCACTTTGGAACATCTGGTAATATGAATAAATGGTTCTGTTGTGCTAGATAGCAATGTTTGGTTTACTTCTATCCTATTTTATGGTGCCTGTACACTAATAATAGGAAATCCAGTCCGTTTTGCAATGTTTAAAAATCTCCATGTTATGGCTTCGAATGCAATCTACCCCCTTTACTAGAACCATGAATGGCAGAAAAATAATTAAATAATGGTCAATCTCAATACACTGGATCCACTTGCTTCATATTCCACATCTTTCTTGTGTCTTCATCATCTTCTAGCATGAAGGATACTGTCATATCACCATTTACACTCTAAAAAATACAGTGATAGAAATGTGCATATTTGTCAAAGATGAAGGTGACAATATATATAGGATTAGGCATACCTTATCAGAGGAATGATGACATAACAGCTAGCTGTCTCCTAATATAATGAATATGGTAAATTGTCTAATAATTCAATCACCCCCAAGTATTTGCACAAAATTCAATCAGTTTTCTGATAAAATTGATCACTCTGATTTATTAAATTGTCAAAGAACTAATTGATTATCTGAATCTTTTTTAACATTTTGCTCGACTTCCTGTTCCAGTAAATTTGATCGCTCCCTGATTTTATGTTGGGAAATATAACTTACTTTGATTGAATTATTAGAGAATTTACCATATATTACACAGCACAGCCTGAGACAATTAAGGGGCAATTTACCATATATTACACAGCACAGCCTGAGACAATTAATGGATAATTTACCATATATTACACAGCACAGCCTGAGACAATTAAGGGACAATTTACCATATATTACACAGCACAGCCTGAGAGAATTAAGGGACAATTTACCATATATTACACAGCACAGCCTGAGACAATTAAGGGACAATTTACCATATATTACACAGCACAGCCTGAGACAATTAAGGGACAATTTACCATATATTACACAGCACAGCCTGAGACAATTAAGGGACAATTTACCATATATTACACAGCACAGCCTGAGACAATTAAGGGGCAATTTACCATATATTACACAGCACAGCCTGAGACAATTAAGGGACAATTTACCATATATTACACAGCACAGCCTGAGACAATTAAGGGACAATTTACCATATATTACACAGCACAGCCTGAGACAATTAAGGGACAATTTACCATATATTACACAGCACAGCCTGAGACAATTTACCATATATTACACAGCATAGCCCGAGACAATTAAGGGACAATTTATCACATATTACACAGCACAGCCCGAGACAATTAAGGGACAATTTACCATATATTACACAGCACAGCCTGAGACAATTTATCATATATTACACAGCGCAGTCTGAGACAATTAAGGGACAATTTACCATATATTACACAGCACAGCCTGAGACAATTAAGGGACAATTTACCATATATTACACAGAACAGCCGGAGACAATTAAGGGACAATTTACCATATACTACACAGCACAGCCTGAGACAATTAAGGGACAATTTATCATATATTACACAGCACAGCCTGAGACAATTAAGGGACACTTAAATTTACACTGCGTCTAACAAAGGTTTATGGGGTCTGAAAACTTATGTCAACAAGCTGAGTAGCTAACAGGTCCTCCGCCAAGTCGCCTGTTTGAAAGCGTACAGCATATACGCTTCCAATATCTCCTTAAATATAACTTGGAAAGCGGATAATGTGGAAAGAGACGTTTATCTGGTGAGTGAAATCCAAGATGCCCAATGGCAGCCATATTGGATTACATACTACCTCAATGAAAATCAATACCAGTGGCCTTCTAACCGTGAAGCACCTTCTCAAGTTTGAACGAATTGTTCTTGAGATATCACGTTCACAAGCTGTGGGAAGGACGGAGGGACGGACGGCTAGCATTTCCAAGTCCTCCCACCACTGCGTGGCGGGCGACAAAAATATGTTCTTATACTGGAAGTTGGCTACAAAAATGGATGTATAATTCACATAATCTACATTAATATTGCTGAATTTAAAGGTTGAAAAATGAACAGTAATTCGAACAGGATACATATTTATAAGGTCTTACTTTCATTGGTTGAGTTTTTATCTTCCATCTTTTAATTCGAGCAAATCCATGTTGAGGTCCATGCTTCCAGGGACCAAAGTTTGCTGAAAAAGAGAAAGGTAATACAAATGCTATAAATAAATATTCCACTTTATGATAGAGGACTTATGTAAACAATGATTCAAGTGTTTTATGGTCAATACTATAGGGGTTGAGTTAAAAATACTGCTAGAGGTTAAGAACACATAGTTAAACTGTATCAATTTCTGAAGGGTTAGTCCAATAGAGGGCTGGGTCAAACAGAAGGACTTATAGATTTTAGAGTTTAACAGTCTTCATTGTGGTAAATTCCAAAGACTAATGTAGATCAGAAATGCAATAAATAGAACTTATTGTTCTGCCTTACTCTTACATGACATGGAGTACATACACTCAAGATTATTTATAAGTCTACCTGTAATGATATGGTATATACTTTTACAGGTGCACAACATGAATTTAACTATAGGTGAAAGAAGGATTTGGAAGTCAAGAGGGGCAAACAAAGTACATATATTAAACTACAGTGGAACCTGTGTATACCGACCATCCTTGGAACCAGATCACAGCGTCAGTTCTTACAGGGTTCTGGTTTATCAAGGTTCAATAGTTTGGGATCATCAATATTGTTGATATTAAGAGGCTGGTCGGTTCACTTAGCTGTCGGTATTCACAGGTTTCACTGTGGTACATGTCTTGGACCAAAGAAAGAACTTCGTATGCAAATCAAATGGATAATTAATGATTTACATGTAGTGTATATTGGGAAACATTTTTAGAAATAGAGAATCAAAAATTTTCAGCTTCAAAAAATTCACCGAAACAATACAATGAAACAGTCTTGAAAGTATTCTTTTCTGGGTGCATGATGTAAAAGAAAGGAATTAAACAATAATCCTTTGCATGTACATATACCATCATAGCTTATTATGGTACTTACGGAATACCACTGGAACTCCACCTCGAATGGCCTTTTTATTATCAAATACTGCTTGTTTACTGAAAGACAAATTTAGCTGAGGTGAAAACATATAAATAATTTTCTAATTCAGCCTAGATAGGTTCTCAAATCTCAGATCAAAGTATGTATTTAAAAAAGTCACGAACCAAACACTGTGTATGTGCCTGACACCCATCAAATTACAGGATAATAACATGAAGCTGGGCAATTCCACGGTAACTCATGTTACATTTTAGCCATAACCTTCATGTTTACCATGGGATTTTAATACCATGATTTGCATCCAGATCCTTCCTATTTTTCAAGGTAGTAATGTTAGCTGGTAGCTTTGTTTTCCACACAAACACAGCAGTATGTTATCAATAGTATTGAATTAATCTTATTGCAAAGTTCGGTAACTCATGTTACAGTAAACGGACATGCCCTCGGAGGGTACAGTGTTTCTCCGAAAAACCTCTGAATACTAATCAATTAATCTGAGAATTAAAAGTCTTTACTTTTAGTACACTGTCTGGACTGTGTATTATCCTGGTTCTAAACAACTGATGCAACACCGTTTTATTTCCACTGAGCTAAACATGTGGTAACTCATGTTACAGTAACTCATGTTACGGTTTGTCCAAATGAAAGAAGGAACAATTTAGTCTCCTGGAACATGTTTCTCTCGTGTCAAAAAAGTGTCTCAAACAACATGAAGAATGTAATTAAATAACTGTATAAAATTTGAAATTCATCAACATAATTAATGGTCTATTCTGTGTGAAATTCAAGAAATTTAAGTATTATCTGATTATAAACGTTCAGAAGGCTACATGTATAATCTTATCAAACTTCTCTGTGAACTGATTAGTGGCCATGGTTATTTGCTACATCAAGTTGATTCAAGTCTCTGGATCATCTGCTCTCTGTAGTAGAATATCTCGTCCTGAAGAAATGGCCATTTCCAATGATTCTCTGCAGTCTATCGCCAAAACTATTTTAATATTCTCCATGCCAAGAGCGGTAACCACACTGAGGAAACCGTCTCTGCCATACTCATAGACATACCAGTCCTTTAATTGGAGAATCAACAGGATTAGCAGTGATTTGGTGTTCTATAGGAGCATTAGCCCTTGACTGGATGAATGAGACCGTTGGTCCATCCATAATAAGATCATTTTTTTTTGCACATTTCAATGCTTTTATTTGGGTGAAGACCCTTTATCTCGTCAGTTTATAATTTTTCTTATCCGGACCATATCTCACTTACTACTTACTCCATCTTCAAAACTTGCATGGAAGATGCTTAGTACCATACAGCTGTGCACTGTCAGATTTCCTTTCTGCGTTTCAATGATTTTTCACAGAGTTATGGCCCTTTATTTTGTTAGTAATTTCTCGTCCAGACCATATCTCGCTTACTATACCTTGTAGATGTGCACTGTTGGCTTTTTATGCATTTCGATGAATTTCCAAAGAGTTATGGCCCTTTATCCCCCATCAATCAATAATTTCTTGTCGAGACCAGATCTGGGTTACTATTTGATGAACAACTTCGAACCTTACATGAAAGATGCTTGTAATACTGTACAGATGTGCACTGTCAGGTTTTACACAGATCAATGTTTATTCAGGAGTTGTGGCTAATTGCAAGCAGAGGCACCTAGATTGTTCAGAGTTATCTCTCATTATGATGGTAACTCATGTTACAGGACCCCATTTTGGTAACTCATGTTACGAAGTTCAGCAGCTTCATAAATTATGATGCATGGATGAAATATCAATTTCACTGCTATAATTTCTTTCAGTGTGTATCAAAGGCAGAGAAAATTAACTGAGCAGCCAACAACTTCAATAATTTTCTTTGAAAACTAAAAACTGTCACTTTTTCGGTAACTCATGTTACAATAACTCGACACCAAATCTTGTCTCATCCATTTCTGCTAGCATTGCAGATATGCTCTTTCAACCACCAGTTTTAGAAAGACACTTCTTCCATAAAAAGTATAAAATCACTTTGGTTCAGCTGGCTATAACCAGATGAATCCTAAATCAACAGTGAAATATCAGTAATTTGTACATTTAAAGGGTTAAAAAAATTGGTAGTCATTAAAATTGCCTAATTTATTAAATCAAGCAGTAAATGAGTATATCAGCACTAAATTGTCAACCTTGAGGGACCTAGCCATAATGCTAAATGCATCATTTTGCCCACAGCTGATATTTATTTTTGCAAGTTTTGTCCGCGATATCATGGAATTGCCCAGCTGCGCTATCGAAACCCCTCGGCTCTGAACCCCAGCTATTATAATGTAAGGGTGTCTCTACCAATTGATTGGCTTGTGGGAAGAAATATTTACCCCTGGTATTGTAAGTGTACTTTCTTTGAAAAAAAAAAAGTTTTCCTCCCCTTAAATTAATTTGTTTCTGGAATAAATTGAAAGAGCTGTATCGATGTCTCACCAAAACAACAGTACACATGGCTAGATAAATACAGTACATGTATACTAAATGGCACATGTATGTCATTTTCAAAACAAATTTGCAAGCATTCTTCGCATTGTCTAAGAGAATAAATCAATAAATCAGTCATCCAATCAATAAATAAATGTGATAGTATACTAACATGATATAGAAATAATATGCAAACTTAACATAGGAATTAGTGGATTTTGTTAGACAAGGGGCATAACTCTGCAAAATACTTTCTACACGACTCATTTTCGATAGGCATCTAGTGTCATTTTCAAAACAGATTTGCAGGCATTCTTCGCATTGTGTAAGAGAATAAATCAATAAATCAGTCATCCAATCAATAAATAAATGTGATAGTATACAAACATGATATAGAAATTATATGCAAACTTAACATAGGAATTAGTGGATTTTATTAGACAAGGGGCATAACTCTGCAAAATACTTTCTGACACGACTCATTTTCGATAGGCATCTAGTTCAGGTCAAGAGAAACAACTGTATCACGTTAGGATGTTGTATATGGAACGGTTCTGAAATTATCACAATAACAAATCATAAATGGATTTTTATTTGTAAAAAGGGGCACAACTCTGCAAAATATTGTCCGAGATGACTCATTTTCGATAGGCTTCTGATTTACGTGAAGATAAATAGATGTAACAAGTTTGGTTGCCATGCATGAAACGGTTCTGTAGATATCGCGGTAACGGACGGACGGACGTACGGACGTACGGACAGCCGTACATGATGACGACAATACCCCTAGGCCAAAGTTGGCCGAGGGGTAAAAATCATCTCATATGAGGTTATGGGATGGGAGATGAATAATTCATATTTCATTTGAGATGGGTTATAACACTTGGCATATTTTGCGAGTAAACTAGATTTGTATGGGACAAACAGGATTTGCTGCCTACAAGACTTCTATTCACAATTTTAAGTGTGAATGAAGAAGTCAACTTGTGTATGAAGCTGCCAGTACAAGATTAAAGGACACAAAATATTTGCATGGTCTTCATTAATTATCTGATCAATGATGGGAGGAATGTCTTCTGGCCAAGCTACAAGCAGATTGATATACCCCAGTACTTCTTCTAATTATTCAGATGGCAAACGTTAACTTCAGGCATCTGCAAGAGAAATTCTGCTAACATTCTACAAATTTCATAGCTGTATTTTCAGTTTTTGGATAAATACATATCCATGCCATAGTATTTAGCCTCAGTTTATATAAAGATGTTGTTTTTTTCTTCTTTTAGGCCATTGTCACTTGATTGGTTGTTTAGCAAGACCTTGATTTTTTAAATACACATGCTAGATGCTATTATTATTGATTATTAATTTGCGAACCAATTGTATATGAATATAAAGAAAATGAGTAAGCTTTACTAATGAAAATGTAAATCCGGAATTTTGAGGGCAAATAATTACGAGAGATCCTGAAGGATCTTGGCGCCCACCATTGTCCGATAATAATGTAAGCTAATGACAAGAGGATCTTTTTGTCCATTGTTACTAAGACGATTGAGTTGTAATTTTGTTTACAGAATTTTGAATCTGAGCGAGAAAGATCGAAAAAGGGACACTGGAAAACACCAAGATATAATCTTTCTAAGTTTCGAATGCTAATTCTGTTCTGTTTACTGGACTAGTTTGAGATATCTCTTTTAAGATACCATGCTCGAAAATAGTAAGATGGTACAATACTTAATACTGAAGGGATCCAGTCCGCGCAGTAATGCTGAAACTTCGAATTTGAAAGTGTCTGAATCCTGATTATATCCCTTGGATCGAAACATGCGGTAGTCTACAGTTGTCGGACCAAAAAAGGTATCTTGCACAACTAGGCCCCATGTGGGACCTGTGCACCAAATTTCAGAAAGATCCATGAAATATTTCCTGAGAATTCACGATAACAATGTTTCAAGGGTAAATTCAAGATGGCCACCTGGCAGCCATATTGGATTTTCGAATCGGACCAAAAAGGTACCTTGCACAACTAGGCGACAAGGGGAATCTGTGTACCAAATTTGACAAAGATCCATGCAGTAGTTCCTGAGAAATCGCAGTAACAAAGTTTCATGGGGAAATCCAAGATGGCCGCCTGATATATTGGATTTTGGAATCGGACCAGAAAAGGTATGTTGCACAACTGGACCACAAGGGCAACCTGTCTACCAAATTTGAGAATGATCAATGCAGTACTTCCTGAGAAATCACGATAAAGTTTCATGGGGAAATCTAAGATGGTGGCCATATTGGATTTTCAATTTGAACTGAAAAGGTATCTTGCACAACTAGCTCATAAGGTGAACCTGTGTACAAAATTTGAGAAAGATCCATGCAGTACTTGACCCCAAAGGGAACCTGTGTACCAAATTTGAGAATGATCCATGCAGTACTTCCTGAGAAATCACGATAACAAGATTTCATGGGGAAATCCAAGATGGCTGCCTGGTGGCCATATTGGACTTTCGAATCGGACCAGAAAAGGTATCCTGCACAACTAGACCCCATGTGGGACTTGTGTACCAAATTTGAGAAAGATCTATGCAGTAGTTCCTGCATCTTCACCAGCCAAGTCAACTACATCGCGAAGCTCTCTACGCTGCCTTGACATTCTTGGCTTGTGGCAGAGGAATACTGCTCTGCGCCACCTAGTGGAAGTTTTAACGGCGAGAGACTTTTTGCCACCAGGAGTTGTTCCCCTTCAATCTCAAGTCGGCACACACGTGAGGCGATTCGTTATCGTTCGACCTTGCAGCGTGTCCCAGAATCTGATTCAATTGATCAGAAACACCGAAAGTGGCCGAAAGTGCTCTTCCTGCACCTTTTCAATAGAATTTCCCCGCACACTCGACACAACTCATTCTTAGTGGGGGCAGTCATCTTGGGAAACCAACTACTACGTAATGCGCATTCTGATTGGATGCAGCACGCCGTCTCTGCATCCAATCATCAATGAGGATTAACGTTTCAACTTTACCAGAGAAGTATGCCAAGGCAATGTACAGAGCAACGTGATGTACGTCGACTTGGCTAGAGAAGATGTAGTTCCTGAAAAATCGCGGTAACAAGTTTTCATGGGGAAATCCAAGATGGCTGCCTGGTGGCCATATTGGATTTTCGAATCGGACCACAAAAGGTATCTTGCACAACTAGACCCCAAGGGGAACCTGTGTACCAAATTTGAGAAAGATCCATGCAGTAGTTCCTGAGAAATTGCGATAACAAGGTTTCAAGGGGAAATCCAAGATGGCTGCCTGGTGGCCATATTGGATTTTCGAATCAGACCAGAAAAGGTATCTTGCACAACTAGACCCCAAGGGGAACCTGTGTACCAAATTTGAAAAAGATCCATGCAGTAGTTCCTGAGAAATCGCGGTAACAAGTTTTCATGGGGAAATCCAAGATGGCTGCCTGCATGGTGGCCATATTGGATTTCGAATCGAACCAGAAATGGTTTCTTGCACAACTAGACCCCAAGGGGAACCTGTGTACCAAATTTGAAAGAGATCCATGCAGTAGTTCCTGAGAAATCGCGATAACAAGAATTGTTTACGGACCGACGGACGACGGACCACGGACGAAAAGTGATTTGAACAGCCCACCATCTGGTGATGGGGGATTCCCTCATCTATTTTAATTATTTGCTCTCAAAATATAGATGAGGGCTGGTCATGCTAAACAACTAATCAAGTGACAATGGTCTTAAGTCTAAAAATTCTGTTCGAAAAGTTAGAATAAATAGTATATGCTTGGTCATACAGTGAATGTTCCATGCTGGAAACAAGCTGTTTAGAGAGGCAATTCATGTTGATGTAAATAAATCGGAAATTGAATATCGACCTGTGCCAAAGTGCTTTAAAATTTCATGGAACTCGCATTGATAATTAACTCCGATTGCAGATAGGTCATTATTGATTTTATCGACCAGTTTTCTCCTAAACCTCGGTTTTCATGATACAAACAAGTTTGATCTTTACTGAATGAACTCTCAACTGAATAGAATACTTTTTAGAAGTCTAAATGTACTGAGTGCTGTAGGTTTATTTGCGGTGTTGGAATATTTTTCCATGTATTTTTGAGATTATTGATTATTAGATCCATATTCCACATGTTTTTCGTGTACAAAAATCTATTCAGAAAGTTGTCTTCAGCACAACTCTATTAATGGCAAATGAACACAGACTGGAGAGTGCTGACATTACATTGTGTACATCTTATGTGCAGCATGGATAAACAATCTGTCATGCAAGGTACAGTGAAGCCTGTGAATACCGACACCTGGGTAAACTGAATAACCTCTGAATACTGACATTATTCATTGGGTCGATACTTGGTGTAAGAACGCATTGTTGAGGCTTTTGTTGACGCTTTTGTGCAGCTTAAAAGGGCCACGTCTAGACGCATTGTTGAGCTCAGACAGGCTATTGTAGGCTTTGTCTTGTGCGTTCTTACACCAAGTATAAACCATTCATTGGGTCCCAATACTTAAATTTGAGGTAATTTAAACATTGATCAACCAAAACCAGACATCTATAACCTAGCTGGTTCCAAGCATGGTCGGTTAACACATTAGTAGTGAATCGACATACATGTATTCAGGGTTCGTACACCTTGGAGCTTCCAATTCTTTCAAAGGTCTTTTCAAATAATTGCCAGTGACTTTTTTCACAGCATATATTACTTCCAGTGTCCGGAAGTTATACAGATAAATTGTTTTAATTGTTTGACTAACACATGAGTATGAATGTCATATCAACAAATATATTGTTCAATATTATTATTATTAATATTGTCAAATCCAATAGACTTGGAAATTCTTTTGGAAGATTAAAGAATATATCACTCTGATGATGTTAGTTTGGCCATCCGACACCAAAGGACAATATAACTTTGAGACAATTGAATTGAATTGGATTGACAACAATGGACAGGAATTCTCATTTTCAAGGTCTTGAGTACATTTTTCTATTTTGCAAGGCCTTGAATTCTAAATTGTCATTTCCAATGTTTTCAAGGTAGTGTACGAATCTGGGCCTGAACCATGGGGCCAGATTTTAGCCACATATGTTTTATTGCCTCAGAGTCAGACTGATCACAAAAAGATGTCTCAATCGGTTAATCCCTACAGGCAACCTCTGCTTTTTTTGCAACGAATAATCAAAGGCAAGTGGTACATGTAGGTATTAGGAGTATGGTACATGTGTTCGGTTTGACTTCAACTTCAACTCATTACCTAATAACATGCTGCTCTGTCAGAGTTTGGATGCTGGTCGGAGCACCACTTTTGATAATCAGAGAAAAGGCACAAAGTCAAATGTACATACAAGTGTGCATACACAAAATCTAGGTGGGCAACACCTAGCTGTCAAGAAGGCAGATTGTATAGCGCTAGTGAAACAAACTACTTCGTGCCGAAATTTGGGAATAGATTTAATTAGTGAATCTGTGAGATACAATTTTGTTACTGTTCGTAAATGTTAATTTTCAGGGATCTGAGGCATATTCTGTGACCATTATACATACACTGACTGTGACTGCATTAAATAATCTAAATGAATAATATATTTACACATCAGGTATGTTCAGTAATGCAATACCACAAACACTCAATAAAGTCTGCCTTCAGCACGAGTGGATAAAAGATAAATAAGTACATGTATGTAAATAAATTACCTGATAAAACATATATCATAACTATTGACGGACAACAAATTAATCTAATACTACAGTATTAATTTAGACTGGTCAAAGAATATATCTCAATATAACCAACTATTCTATATTTGTTTCAATCAAGTTAATTATGCTAGTTTGTTTATCTCGTACAGTGATCGTATCTAATTATTGTGTTAATCATATTTACATTTCTTCAGGGACTAGGCTACGTGTATGTTAGTTTTACAGTCACCTGAGACAGGAAAAAATATACACATTTACAGTAAATATACTATTTATCCCTCCCCTATAGCATGTGTCTCTCCAGTCATAAGTTAAACAACACAATGTCAATAACAGGGCAGAATGTCAAGAAAATAGAATATTGAGATACAATGTATGCTTGAAGGCAAATACACATACAGCGATGTATATACAAATGGACTCTCCAACACCATGCAGGTACAGTATACCACATCTTCATGCACAAGCCGATTTTGAAGTAGCCTTGATCATACATCGAACCACCTATTTTAAGCATTCAAATTACAAGGTATAAATTTCATCTACAAACCAGAGACCTACCAAACAGAACCTATACCCAATGACTGTCTGTAGGGTGACATAATCTCTCGGTATTTCCTAATATGGCGTTAGGTGTACGTAGATACATAGAACAGCCCATAAAATACAACCCACTCATATGATACATTCAAATGGATTTAAGATCAGTGACATTTCATGTCTATTGATAAATGCTTCTGAACAGTTAAACAGTAGTTTCTCTACTACCGCTACATGTAATTCAATTGCCCTTTTGAATTTCAATCACGCCCAATTTTGGGGACAAATTCAATCAGTGGTTCTAATAAAATTGACCCTCAACATCACTGAAATAACGAATAACTAATGGACTATATGCATATTTTGAACTATTTGGTCAACTTCCTGTTCCAATAAATTTGATCACCCCTCCTAAATTTTATGGTGGGAAATTTCCCTTCCTGCTGTGATTGAATTATTAGATGGATTACCATAATTCAAAGTGTTAATTGAGAAGATGGCTTGTTTATGAAGATGAGTGTACCAATAGCTCTTCAACCTTCCAACTCTCATAGCTTTCATTCTGTACTGAACTCTGAATGGCCATCTCTCTTCTATAAAATCTACGAGGGAAGTAGATCACTCTCCTAGCACTTTTCCCCCAGCAGGCATGATGGGAGAATACTGCAGTTGATTTCGCTATCTAATGTAATACAAATCGCTTCAGGGGAGTTTATTTTCACTCTCCTGGAAATAAAATGAAAGATACTGTACGTATGTCTCAAACTCAACACCATGCATGTATGAGTATGTCGACTCATCTTGTCAATATGTATAAGGAGAAATTAATAATAGTTGAACAAATATTAATAGAATTATGGTAGTAGCAATAACAGACCATACACATTTTGTAGATATATATATATTCCAATGACTACATGTATATAATATAAACATGTACATCCTGATTAAACTACATTGTAATTGGCATGCACAAATCCAACAAGGGATTTACTGAGGACTCTTACTGTGGATTTTTTTTTTATACCTGCAAAAATGATTTCAATACAATACACAGTTCCATGCAGATCCGGTCTTTAAATGTAATTGGTAAGTTTAGCTGGGGATCCAATATTTGGACAGGGGGATAAGAGAACATAAGTGTCCTAGTGGGTATGTATTGACACAGGTCAGGAACAGTACTCTGTACTGTGCTCCTACTACTGACACATTTAGACTGACAAGCTACCTGTATGTACCTGTATTCCTCTTGTTGCTTCAGGGCATGCATGTTCTAGTGTGTGAACGAGTCATTAAAATGGTGACAAGTTTATCACTGATAAAGAAAATAGAACGTGCTTGGTCTTACGTTTTTAAGAGCGATCACCACTATTTCTTTAGGACCTTGTCCTTTTTGTCTGATACATGTACCACTATTTCTTTAGGACCTTGTCCTTTTTGTCTGATACATGTATATTGAGTCCAGTAAATTACAAATTTCAATAATGTTACTAGCTTAAATAACAAAATGTGACCTTTCAATATTTAATGACTGAAAACAATAATTTCGCGAAGAGTACGGTTGTTGTCATCAGTTTCCTGTTTGTTTATTTACATTATCTACAATGTATCAAATACTTATTTTCAATTCATTGATCTTTTTTGACACAAACTCTGGACAAGGTACTCCAGATTAGCGCTGTATGGTGGAGAGGCTGGGTCAACTGGAATGTAGGAGCAGAAATGACACTTAATCTAGCCTCTCCACCCCACAGCCACTGTTCTGGAGTAGGTTGTCACACATTGACAAATGAACTGAACAACAAGTAAAGTATACATATTGGTTATTCATATTTTTTTTAAACTTTGAACGCTCACCAAATTTACTTAATTATCCTAAATAAATGAGGTTTTCAGTGATGTTTAATTAATCTTCATCCGAGGTTCAATGTGCATGAATTCTTATGGCACTGTCTTATTGTAACCGTTGATCAGTAGACAACCTATGGTAACATGTGACAAGTGCTTCAGGGTTGAATACATATTGTTAAAGTGATCGTAAACCCTCAAGTAAAGTTTCCATCAAATGAAAGACAATTGCAAACAGTGTCAAAAAATATTTATTGTAATTTTTTACGATTTTATTACACAGAGTAAACTGCAAATAAAGCATGGTATTCTATGGTGGTCTGTTGCAATCAAATTAGGTCCAGTGACGTCACACTGCCTTAATACATATATTTCAAACTGTGTATGCACTTTCCAATGCTTGATTTAAGCTTAAGTTGTGTATACTTTGAATTTCAACACAGTCTCACTGTTCCAATGTGCATGTTCACAAGAATCCGGGGAATTAAATGCAAGATTCAAATTGACTTGACAGTTATGAGTTACCATCTCCCCGATTTTTGTGAAACATGCACATTGGAATAGTGAGTCTGTGTTGAGACTCAAAGTATACTCACCTTAAGCTTGAATCAAGCATTGGAAAGTGCATACAAAGTTTGAAATATATGTATTAAAGGCAGTGTGACATCACTGGACCTAAATTTGATTGCAACAGACCACCATAGAATACCATGCTTTATTTGCAGTTTACCCTGTGTAATAAAATCGTAAAAAATTACAATAAATATTTTCCGACACTGTTTGCGCTGGTCTTTCATTTGATGGAAACTTTACTTGAGGGTTTACGTTCACTTTAACACAAAACATTATGGTAACCCATATGGGTCTGTTAAATGTGAAAATGACAAACCTCCTCATTCCATTAATTTATTAATTTCAATATCATTACCAAAATTTCTACTTTGAAGGTTTCATTACTGAAATCAATAACAATGCTCTACCCATGTTGTTTGTTGTTGTTGTTAGTTAATTTTTAATCATTTGTTGGTTGTTCACTTTCCCGATTTTTTAAAATCCTACACCTAATGGTGATTATCTGTCTAATTTAGTTTTCACACAACTAGACAGGTATATGTATATAATTTTCCATGTTTATTCTGATTTCCCTCAGAATGTGGCTACTTAACCTAATTAAAAGAAATCCACTGATGTTTAATTGTTTTGTTTTTTTCATGTAAGGTCCAATATGCTTAGAATTGTGTGGTAGTCTTTACTGAGTGTCAAAATCCTTCGTTTGAGAGCGAAAAGGTGGTCCAAAACACCTCACAGTAATTTCAATAAAGTCAAAGGTAATTAACTCCTACATGTATAATTGACTGGTGTTCTTTGTTACTATTTATTCACTCCCAAACTCAATTTCAGATCTCTGTTACTTTTTCTATTAGCAATTTTTGAGTTCTATTGAAAACAGTCATGTTATTACAAAATGATGTGTTTTTTTTATATTCTCTAGTTCTGGAGTTTCATTATCAAACATTATAACATTATTCAAATTCGTACTTTACAGGACTGCATGCTCCGGGAGAATGGAGTTTGAATGCGGTTCATTGTAATAGCACACCCCTGTTGCTGCCATATCAGCGATTTCAAATTTCACGAGAAAAAATTCTTCAAGTCAAAATTGGCCTATGGAAGATATAAATTTACATTTCAGATTTAATTGTAGCAGTAATGTTCTCGGTAAATTCACATTAAAGTTATTAGATAAGAAGCAGCCAGAGGATCGATGCTCGGTCCCCTGTCAAAATGGCAGTGATAGCTTAAAGAGCGCTGTTGGTCTCGGGAGATATATACATGAGGGAGGCAGCGGTTACTTGGTGTATACATAATGAGAGTTACTGTTTGACTCATGAGGTATTAGCAAATGGGTGAGATGCAACCACAGCGACATCTCATAGAATGTTATCTGCAGTATCGATAAGGGGTCCTCAAGTTATTGCCCAGAAACCAAATTTAGACTGGGCTGTAGGTGCAAATGGGTGAAACGCAATCCCAAGTGACATCTCATAGCATATGGTAGCAGCATACAAACTTTGAGAAGAATTGAAGAGGCTTCTCGAGTTATTGCCTGGAAACCAAATTTAGATTTTCCCACCAAGTGACACCACCTGTAGGCATAAGTGAGCGAATCTTAATCCCAAGCAACATCTCCTGGCATGGAATATGCATACCAAATTTGAGAAGAATCCAATGAGCAGATCTCAAGTATATTGCCCGGAGACATATTTCATATTTTGCTATCAGGTGTTGCCACCAGTAGGTGCAGAAGCAGGTGAAACACAATCTCAAGGGACATCTCATTGCATGGTACATGTATCTGCATACCAAACTTGAGAAGAATCTGAGGAGGGTCCTCAAATATTGCACAGAAACCAAATTTAGATTTTGCCACCAGGTGGGGCCACCTGTAGACCTGTGCAATCGGGGGCGAAACACAATTCCAAGCAACATATGAATGACCTGCAACATCTGAGTGGCATATGAACACTGAATTTGTGAAGAATGCAGTGAGCAGTTAATTCTTAAGTTATTGACTGGAAACAAATTTCACATCCCGCCACGAGGTGACACCACCTGTAGGCACAAGTGGACAAAACGCAGTCATAACCGACATCCCATGTCCTGGTATATGCATATCAAATTTGAGAAGAATCCGATGAGCGGTCCTCAAGTTATTACCCGGAAACAAATTTGGGATTTTGCCACAAGGAGGTGCCATCTTTGTGCAAGTGAGCAAAATGCAATCCCAAACAACATATGCATCTCCTGGCATATGGTACATGCACACCAAATTTTAGAAGAATCTGATACGCAGTGCTCAACCTGTTGCCCGGAAATAAATATCTGATCACTTGGTGTGGGGAAATACATTCCCAACCCATCTAAAACCTCTTGTGATTCTCCAGAAAAGACTTATTCGTATAAGAACATTCAGTAATAAACTTGCCCACATCAATTAACCCACTACTTAAACATCCTACCGCTCTCTAAAATCAATGACTATATTATTCTGCTATTTACGCATAAATGTCTCAACAATGCTCTTTCCATCCCGGCCAAGTTCTCAAACTATTTTACAAAACTCTCCCAAGTCCATTTCTATCCAACTAGACAAGCCAACTTCAATCTTTATACAGCACGGATTCTCTCAAATTTATAATTTTATTCAACAAAGTCAAAGGCAACACAAATTTGGAATTGTTTATCAATTGAACTGAATTAAAAGTCTTGTCTATCATTCTCATTGTTTAAAGGTGAACTGCAAAGCTTTTAATTATATCTAAATTGTTGCTTATATACATCTTGCCTTATGTGACATAACTTTTATACGTTTTTGGGGCAAACATAGTTTGCAAAATTGTACTAATAACAATATTTAAGTTATCCTGTTATAAATCCGTCTTGAAAACTTGCATCGCTTGTCTCTCTTGGTTTGTAGAACGTTATGACGTTATAGTGGTCCCCTTCATTCAAGTTTTATTCAAATGTGACGTCATGCTACGTCGGATGAATGAACGAGGACCACTATAACGTCATGACGTTCCAAAAACAACGGGAGGCAAGCGATGCCGTTTTTAAAAGTTCTGGCTCTCGGTATAAGTTTTGACTTCTCATATACCCAAAATAGAACAATAACCCACAGAACTATTACCACACATAATTGTAACAACTATAGAAGTTCTTATTTTATGACATTTTAACAGAACATTGAAAAGCTTTTCAGTTCACCTTTAAGTCCCATCTGAAATGCATATTTCTCCATCCTCAATCTAATTAAAATTAAATCCTAACTGCTTCCCCATTTGGATATGCCGCTTGCAGGATCTAACCGGCTTGCAGTAACGCGCGTGTTGACCAATCCCGAGAGGTTTTCATAGTGCTTTGAAGGGAACATAATGACAAGTGCTCTCTGGTTGGCTCAGCCGAAGCACACGCCAAGCTGTGGGGGGAATCTTCTGATGTTGCCGCCCTCCCGCCAGGTTGGCGCCATAATGCGGGGTAGAATGATGGAATCGTCCTTGGCGTAACATTGAGTTAACGCAGAGTCCATGAACCTATCCCCCCTGCCCGACTCAAGTAAAGTAGTTAAAATGCGGTCGTGATGTCATAGGACTATTAAATATTCATGAGCTGGGCGCTCCGAACACAAAATTCAATTGAAATCAGTAAGATCCTACATAGCGACATATACGATTGGGGAGCATTGATAGGATATTAATTTATTAAGATTGCTCCATCCTGAATCTGGCTATTATCAATCAAAACCAAAGATTATCTGATGGTGTGTTCACAATTATGTTTAAAAGATATTTTGAATGTTCCAAGGCTCAAATATAGTGATCGCAGTATATATTCTGAGACAACCTCTTTTATGTAACTCTGACTTATATAAATATTCTCTGACTAGTAATTGACCACTGTACATGTTTATGATTATGCTCGTAAGTCAGCACTTCAAGTCAAATCAGTACTACATTGTACTGTTATTACAAATACTCTTGGGATACAACAAGCCCCCTTAGGAAGTGGGTGAAACACAATTTCAAGCGACATCTCATGGCAAAGTATATGCATACCAAATTTGGGAAGAATCTGACGAGCGGTTCTCAAGTTATTATCCGAAAATCAAATTCAGAAATTGTCACAAGTTGGCGCCTTCTGTATGCGCAAGTAGGTGAAACTCAATCACAAGTGACATCTCTTAAGTTACCGCCTGGTATATATGCATCTGAAATTTGAAGAGAATCCGATGAGTGGTTCTCAAGTTATTACCTGGAAAGATAGGGTATTTCGGAGGAATCAGTCAAAGCGTTACAAAAGTTATTGCTTGCAGCACAGAATAATAGAATGAACCCTAGTGGCGCCACTTCAGGCAGATCTTGCTGTAACGCAATACCAATCAACATCTTGTCGCAAGGAGTGCATATGCCAAATTTTGGAGGAATCCAAGAAAGCTTTTGGAAGTTATCGCTGGTGAAGAATTTGAACGGACACCAATGGACAGCCACAGAAGTTTGGAACAAAACCCAGAGGGTGCCACCTCCAGGCGGATCTTGCTGAAATGCAATACCAATTGACGTCTGATGCAAGGAATGTATATGCCATATTTTGGAGGAATCTGACAAAGCGTTTGGAAGTTATTCTTGCGAAAAATTTGAATGGACATCGACGGACATCAAGAGGCGAGACCCATTTTAAAGTCCACCAGCCGCGTTGCGTCAAAAATGGCTTCAATGCATGCATCTGCACAAATATTTGACCTTTAAAAATTGTTATGTGACACATCGTTTCCCCCTAATGTATCCACTGACGGATAAAATTGTGATTTCCTGAGAGTAAACTTGACCTTCATTTTGGTATGTGACATTATGTATCTATCAAGGGGGGGGGGGGGGTTAATGATTTCGTGATTAATGAGGTCAGAAAATTTTTGTACTCTTCCACAATCGTCAAGCAATTAATTAGATTTGTAGAACAAACAATATGAGATAGTTTTACAGCTTATTTTCTGTTCTGTACTTGTATAAAACATTCCTGAGCACTTCATATCATTTCAGAAGGACTAAGAGTGAGATCAGCCTTTCAGTACAAGACTGATAGCTGTAACTTTATGTGTACTTCATACAAGTATATTACATGGAACAGTGTATGCAACATTTAGTTTGAATATAAAGCCAGTATTGTGGACATATGTCACCTCTGGTAATAATGGTGCAGTCGTTTCGAATAACATTACATCCTTCACCTGACCTACACCTGAGCACTGAATTATACCATACTACCCTGTTTGCCTATCTGTCTGTCCCTCTGTATTAAGAACCTGTTTTTGTTGACACAGGCCAGAGAACACCATAAACCCACACAGCACACCCTGATAAACAACAACTCTGCCTGCAGTTTTATCTTATATTTACATCAGTAAACATCATACATGGCTATATATATATACCAGAGGGTTTTCTACAGGGCTGATGCTTTGTCGACACTCAATACTGTCGACAATTTGTTTTTTAAAAGTGGCAGACCGAACAAATTCTTTGTGGTAGAGAAGTATATGCCTGCTTACATTATAGTAACTGACCCATTTAAGCTATGCCATCGCCAGCAGACAGTCTTCGAGTCTAAATAAATCCAATCAATTATAAACTCATTGGCGATCAAATTCTGACAAAAATACTATGAACACCAATAATTGTGTTTTAATAATGCCAAAAAATTTACAGTGTTTGTCAATTGTTTATTTATTTATTGATGTCATTGACTTGAGAACGATACTAGTACCTGTATTGAAACGTCGTCCTGAATAAACTAGAAGTTGTTATCCATAAGCAATTTGTTTATTTAGTTGTGTTAAGTTCCAAATCTTGTACCAGAGTGAAAATAAATCCACTTTTCCAAACATACACTACTAAGTACCATGGTACCATAATTGCTCTAATATTGCAATCACAGGGGGTTAAATTTCCCACAACAAAATCTGGGGGTGATCAAATTTATTAGAACAGGTTCAAAATCATGCATATAATCCATTATTTCTTTGTTTTTTCAATGATTTTATAGAGTGATCAAATTCCTACCATTTGTGAAACACAAAATTCCAGGACTTTTCCAGGTCCATACAACCTTTTTCCAGGACCTCTAACTGAATTTTCCTGGACATTTTTAAATATCTTTCACCATGTTTCATTCAGCAAATTCAACAATGCAGGCTCACAGTGGCTCACAGTGAAAATATAGGAGAAAATATAGGAGGAAATTTGCAAAAATATAGGAGAAATATAGGAATTTTCTAAATGAAATATAGGAAATAAAGTAGAGTTAAACAGGTCTGTACTACATTGTATGTTCTAAACTTGGTAGTTTTCTGGTGTTTAATCAACTTACTTTCACTGAATGCGGTCATAGTGATGGTCTTTCAGGTGACCTGTGTCTGTTGTTTGATTCAGCATAGAGAGATTGAAATGTCTTCATATTTGCCGAGCGAAGCGAGGTGAAAAAAAAAAATGAAATGTATTGCCTCATGTCAGTTTGACTTATTACAGAGCATTGTCATTGATGAAAGTTTTCATGAGAAAAAGTCAAAATATAGGAAATATAGGTGGTTTTGAGTAAAATATAGGAATGACTCAAAAATATAGGAAATATAGGAGGCACTTGAAGGCCTGACAATGTACATGAGGATGAAATGAATATGTATTTCAACTATCACATTTCATAGAGATCGAACCAGATCGAAGAATAAATTCAGTTTGTCAGAAAGTATATTTTGGGGGGAGAGAGAACAATAAAATTCAATGACTTTTCCAGGACTCTTTACAAATATTGTCAGAATTCAAGGATTTCCAGGTCCTGGAATTTATTTTTTCAGAATTCAAGGAAATTAAGCAAATCCAGGACCACCAAAATAGGGGTTGATTGAGGGATTACTGTACATGTCTAGTACTGTAACATGTACATGTACCGGGGTCAATACTCCTATATCCAGGAAATTCATTAATCATACTGCTTGGCTTATTACACTACAGGGACAGGATATTACAATATATGCACAGAATTCTGATTAGACCAACGGGAATTCCATTCAGATATGTACAATGGAATATTTCAAAGCATGGATCCAACCAATCAATCTTCTGCCAGCCAAAATGTTACATGTACATGTGATATATGGGAGATAAGTCATATAATGTCAGCTATAAATAATCAATAGTTGTGTTTATATATAGGCAGGATAGTTGAGATGATCCAATTTCTCATTTTGGGTATGGAATTCAGATAAAAATTAAGGACTGACAATATATAGATGGCGTACTCTATTACAAAGCATACCAAAATCTGTCAATTTTTCATCTGTCATAACAAAAATGACATTAACAATGATCTCAAAATGTCCAAGGGAATGAGTAATGTGAATATCCTGAAGGATTCAAATAAAGCTGAAATTTAGAATACCAAAACTGTTGCCAGCTTAATCACCTTATTGTTGTTCTCAAAACTCACATAAATGAATTTTGATTTGATATTTCATTATGCTTTCAATCCATTGTGGTTGTTGTGATAAGTGTATACAGTTTGGAATTATTAGCTTCTACAAACAAAAATTAAAAACAATGAAAATCCGAGGGGTTGAAGTCTCCCGACGTTGAAACATTTGATTTGGCTTGGAACCATAACATTCAGTACCCGGCATGGAGAGCAATCCCAAGTGAGATCCAGTGGCAAGGTACCCACAATTACCTAATTGTCCTAATCCAGTCAGGTTTCAGAAGTTATTTGTCCGAACAGAAATTTTAACTTGGCCCACAGGTGGTGCCACGTATAGGCGGACCGTCATGAAAAACAATCCCAATTAGCGAGATCTTGAGGCGAGGTACCCACACACCAAATTTGGAAAGAATCCGTTTAGATTTTCAAAAGTTATTGTCCGGAAACAAAATTTTAACTTGGTTCCCAGGTTGCGCCACCTATAGGCGTGAAAAAAAAAAAGCGAGATGTTGAGGTGAGGCGAGATACCCACATACCAAATTTGAAAAGAATCCATTCAGTTTTTCAATAGTTGTCCTGAAACGAAATTTTAACTTGGCCCCCAGGTGGCGCCACCTATAGGCGGATTGGTGTGAAAAACAATCCCAAGCGAGATCTTGAGGCGAGGGACCCACAAATTTGACCAAATTGAACCAAATTTCAAAGAATCTGTTTAGTTGTTGCAGTTCAGAAGTTATTGTTTGGAAAAGAAGTCACATGGACGCACGGACGGAGGCACGGACTTACAAATGAATGATACACTGTGTGTCTTTTTCTTCTAGTCGTTGACTTGTGTGGATATAGACACACAAGGTTTCTTACTTTCTTGCATATTGAAAAGGGGATTCTTCATACTAGGATACCCTTTTCAATATGCAATTTCTCTTATAAAAAAACTATTCTTCCTCTATAAGAAACAATGCTTTTTTCTTTTAAAAAGTGTCTTCTAATGTAGTTTTTCATTAAACATCGCAGGCATATTGAGAAGGGGTAATTGTGCAACATTGTAACAAATTCTCAACAATGTTCTATTGTTGTTGACGATAGTTACAATGTTGCAAACATTGTTGACCAGCACTATGAGTCACTATCATTTAGATTTTAGCAAGCCAATATGCATGCATGCACATCTGATACATGTATCACTGTAGTAAAGATTCTACCAAATACCCCCTGCACACTTTGCATGAAAACCTAAAGAAATGCTTTGTGAACAAGTTGATATTTTTTCCTATGAAAAATGACATAAACGTGGATTTATTAACACAATAAAACAAATGTGGTGAAAAACATACTGAAGTCATAACCTCTGACCTACTTCACACAACAAAGGAGCTAAGCGGTGGCTTTGTCAAATGTCATCTAGAAAAATCGCTGCGATCGATCATACATTACGGATCAAAAGATTACAGCCTTTGTCATTTCCAAACTGGCATAAATATTTGATAAGTTTGAATTTGTTCATCTCAGACTAAAAGACCATTCCGCAAAACAGTACCATTGCCGAGAGAAACATAATCCAGCAGAGGGAAGTCATCAGAGACAAACAATAGTTTGTTTATCAAATTAGTGGTTCTCGCACTGGTAAGATATTCAGCTTAGCAGAATTATTGTTATTTATTGAGCTGAACTGCAGTTACATCAAAGGGAAAACTGTTTCCACCTTGTCTGGCTTGATGCTATAGCAATTATCTGAAATATTAACTTGAGATGACCTTGTCCATCAAAATACTATTGAAGTTGAACTCGTATCAGAAGCAGAGTGTATACTATAGTAACCAACATTCTACTTAAGGACAATACATGTACATGTATGTACCTTTATTGTGAGCTCAGCACTAAGAATCACGGCTGCATCTTCATACTCAAGATGACTTCACCGGCCACACTTCGATAAATAGCATTGATAGATGGGACCACCGAAAACATTCAACTCTTAGGTGTAAATTTTAATTTACAAACCGGAGATGAGCCAATCAGAACCTACCCAATGACTGTGTGTAGGGTGATGTATGGGTATGACCAGAAACATATATGACAGCCAATCAATAACCCACTCATAAACATTTCAAATTTCAAATGGATTCAAGATCAACACATGGCAAATGATGTTTTATGAATATATTTATAAATTTTGTTATTCAGAGCCGGTTGGCTGATATATCAAGGCTAGGTAATTTGAGGAGAGAATGGAGAAGTAGACTTGTATATGCGTGGCTGTGACCGAATGTCAGGTTGAGCATTGTAGCAACTATTAACAATGACACAGTTGTTGCAATTGTGACAATTGTGTCATTAGCAGTTGTCAGGTCGCCAGCCAATGTCATAATTGCGTCATTAGCAGACGACTGCATGCAGAGTGAACCGCTGACAACTCTGCACGCAGAATCGACCGCTAATTAAGACAATAGTGTTATTGGTGGCTGCTATTACTGCAAGTACATCAAAGATTTAGTCATACATCATATGTGATATATTTTGCCTCGAATAATTACTGGTTCTCAGTTGTGACAATACGTACGGGTCGACATGCTCACAACCATTTTTTTTTTGAGTGACAGAGTTGCCTGCTATTGTCACAACGCAGTTGTCAGACATTAGCTGGCGACCTGACATCCACTTATGACACAACTGTCGTAATTGCGACAATTGTGTCATTAGTAGTTGAGGCACTGGCAGAGAACCAGGTCGACGCAATCCACTTTTCATTGATGCTACACAAGATGCCAGAGGGGAAGAAAGAATGGAACACAGAAAGAAGAAACTTGAGAGAAAGATGGCTCTACATGTAATTACAATATACCTTCCAAATAACCTATTATCCCATTTCATAGAAATAAAATCTCGAGTTTGAAACTATGCGTGCATAAAAGCTGCGCTTGAAAAAAAAAATCAATACACACATGGTCTCAGATTACACAAAGGAGGCGAGTGCAGGTACTATGCTGAATAGTGTCCCCTCGACATTATTATCATCGTCGAGCTGCCTTATGGCCGCCGTAGACCAGGAAATCATTGGGGAGAATAACAGTGGGGAAACATAAGCCATTATGCTTAATTGAAGTCCCCTGCTGTGAGAGTTCCTATTCCCAACATGTGTTGTTTGTGTATGTATGCATGCTAACATATTATGGACCATATGGGATAATACATACTATGCAGAGATGTTTTACTCATACACTCATACATCACTGGGTTTTGCAATGGAACTTGAATCAAAATTCCTCATCTGTGACCTAACGGTATAATATAAACAGCTTGTAAATTGTATGTATATATAGACCCGTAGCAGGTCCCACACAAAAATGTCGAGTTGAAAATTACTTGGAACTTAACAATGGGATATGAAAGCTCATTCAATAGATCAATTACTCTCTGTAGCTGATAGGACTACAAAAAAAGAAAGATTGTTTATCATTATTTTGTGAAAACAACTTGATGAGAGATGGTGCATTTTCTTCAAAAGATCATGTCGATACAGCTGACATTTGAGTTACTTGTGTACACATAAGCTGTTTCTAATCGCAGATGGATAACAGGATTGTTCATCATTTAAATTGGCAAATATATGATTTCACCGATGGTATTAACCCAAATATTTGTTCTTTGATCGATCACCATCAACCTGCACATGCTGTCAAAGTGCAAACTGCCTCTTGCGATGTCGGAAATTTCCGCTCCCTCCATCATCACTATCTTCCGTCGCGCATAAACAACTAAGCAGGCCTTGGATAAAATACACCTCTGATACAATCGGATGCCATATTTTCAGCAATTGTTTTGGCATTACAATTTGTACACCCTGGTGTACACATCGACATAAATATTCCCATCAAATGGTAGTAAAAAACTAAATTGCTACCTATCTAATTTGCATAATAATAGGCCAAATATTTTCATGCTATTGAAACAACATTGACTGGTTCATCAAATGGCAAATTAGCTTTAGGACATGGAACAATAGATAGATTAATGTGCCTGAAGTTTTAAAGCATTGGTTAGGAATGAATCGGAAGTCATTGAGCAAAAATGACCTTTTTACCTCCATTTTGGAGAGCATGCAGGATCGCCCTAACCTGTTGTCAGCTGTCCTTACATAAAGTATTGGCCTGTTATAACTAGTCTAGCTTTTGAAGAGAATAATCCATATTTATTATGTACTATGTACAATCATTCTCTTCCAAGATATACACATGATCAATATGCATTCACCATTATTTCTGATAGGTTCAACAACAAAAGCTGATACTGATACTGTAGACAAAGCACACTGTTGGAGTCATACAAGAACGTAAAGCATCATAAAATAAATGAAAATCTGATAAATTAGTTGTACATAATAGAAGTGCACCCTTCATGTGAATAGAGAATATTTCAAACCCAGGCCTATGCTGGGTGGTTTGAAGCTAAGTGCCAGTACAAATGCTATACGGACAGGTAATTCAGACATCAAAGGAAATTAATAACGGGGAACTGCCATCACCCAGTCAGCGCTGGCTCATGACCGCTAAAGACCATGCTTTATGAATTCAATCTACACACCCATGACTACCACTGCTCTCAACCTAAGTGTGAGACCACCTTTACCTAGAAATTCTAAAGAATATGAAATTTTCAATTTATGGCAGTTTTGTGATGCCATCCATAATGTTGTTAAAGACGAGAACTATCATTCAAAGGCTTAACCGGAGTCACACAAAGGATGAATTGAGACTAAATTGAACTTTGCAGCCAGCGTGTGCTTTTAAAAAAAATGTATCAAAGGGAACATAGATAATTTAATATGGGTATACAACAGAACAATATATGGGTACATTTGACCTTAATTAGACACATAAGAGGGGAAACTTGAATGCTTAGCTCAAAAAGATGTCTACTGAATCTAAATTTTCATAGATTACATGACCAGTGATTTCTACCTCCTTTTCATTTCAAATTTCTTTTCTTTATATTTTCAAGAAGAAAGTACATGTACGGTACGAGGATTCTACTGTAGAAGAAATAAATCGCGTACAACCTTATTCAAGTTTGCAACTTATTGCAAAACAGAACCTCAATAAACACAATTGAGAATGATCTTAAAGTGGCATAATGTATATAACTTAAGGCATGATTTTATGGATAGTAAATGCTTTATTGCAGAGTAGCAACATTTCAGTATACTGATATCATAGATACTGAATGGAAATGTTGCTCCTTGGACTGAAGAAGAAGCTGTTATCCAAAAAACAACAAGCTGAGTAGCTAGCAGGTCCTCCGCCAAGTAGCCTGTTTGAGAGCATACAGCATATACGCTTCCAATATCTCCTTAAATATAACTTGGAAAGTTGATATGTGTATGTGGAAAGAGACGTTCATCTGGAATTGTTGAGACAATTTGAGGAGGTTTGGGAAGCAGTAATGGGTAGTGTAACACTGGAATGTAAGTCTGTAGTTGTATATGGATTTGTGGATGGTGAGGTTTATAAATCGATGAGTGGAATAGATCAAGATATCGCGTTCACAACACAGATGGGTACAATATGGGTGAGTGAAATCCAAGATGGTCAATGGCAGCCATCTTGGATTACATACTACCTCAATGAAAATCAATACCAATCGCTGTCTAACTGATGTGAAGCACCGTCTCGAGTTTGAAGTTGATTGGTCAAATTGTTGTCGAGATATCACGTTCACAAGATCCGAGACGGATGGAATCCAATATCGTCAATGGCAGCCATCTTGGATTTGTACCTCAGTGAAAATCAATACCAATAGCCATCTAATTGATGTGAAGCACATTCTCAAGTTTGAAGTCGATTGGTCGAACTGTTCTCGAGATATTGCGTTCACAAGATGTGGGATGGACAGAATCCAATATGGTCAATGGCAGCCATCTTGGATTATGTACCTCAGTGAACACCAATACCAATGGCCGTCTAACTGATGTGAAAAACCTTAGTTTGTTTGATTTGTTTTTGAGATATCGTGTTAACAAGATGTGGAACGGAGTGAATCCACTATGGTCCATGGCAGCCATCTTGGATTACGTATCTCAGTGAAAATCAAAACCAATGGCCGTTCAACTGATGTGAAGCACATTCTCAAGTTTGAAGTGGATTGGTCAAACTGTTGTCGAGATATCGCGTTCACAAGATGTGGGATGGACAGAATCCAATATGGTCAATGGCAGCTATCTTGGATTACGTACCTCAGTGAAAATAAATACCAATGGCCGTCTAACTGATGTGAAGAACCTTCCCAAGTTTGAAGTCGATTAGTTGAATTGTTCTCGAGATATCGCGTTCACAAGATCTGGGACGGATGGAATCCAATATGGTCAATGGCAGCCATCTTGGATTACGTACCTCAGTGAAAATCAATAGCAATGGCCGTCTGACTGATGTGAAGAACATTCCCAAGCTTGAAGTTGATTGGTGGAAATGTTCTTGCGATATCGCGTTCACAAGATGTGGGACGAACAGAATCCAATATGGTCAATGGCGGCCATCTTGGATTACGTACTTTGGTGAAAATCAATACCAATGGCCGTCTAACTGATGTGAAGCACCTTCTCAAGTTTGAAGTCAATCGGTCAAATTGTTCTTGAGATATCGCGTTCACAAGATGTGAGACGGACAGAATCCAATATGGTCGATGGCGGCCATCTTGGATTACGTACCTCAGTGAAAATCAATACCAATGGCCGTCTGGCTGATGTGAAGAACATTCCCAAGCTTGAAGCTGATTGGTGGAAATGTTCTTGAGATATCGCGTTCACAAGATGTGGGACGAACAGAATCCAATATGGTCAATGGCGGCCATCTTGGATTACGTACTTCGGTGAAAATCAATACCAATGGCCGTCTAACTGATGTGAAGCACCTTCCCAAGTTTGAAGTCGATTGGTCGAATTGTTCTTGAGATATCGCGTTCACAAGATGTGGGACGGACGGACGGACGGAAGGACGGACGGAGGGACGGACGGAAGGACGGACGGCTAGCATTTCCAAGTCCTCCCACCACTTCGTGGCAGAGGACAAAAACAAGTGAGTTTCAACATAAAAACAAAGAGAAGGAAAAGCTTTACAAAATAATTACCTGTAAGAAGATTTGTATAGGTTTATATTCATTTATATTTAGGATGACACTTGTGTAAAGCATAAATACTTGTGCTGGATGAGTCAGTCCTGTGCGGGACTAGAACCCGAGTTTGGCACCAAATCACCGGCAGTAAATGCAAGCATTTTAAACCACTCAAGTCACCTCACCTTCCACCAAAAAGGAAGTTCGGAGATCGACAATTACAGCTGACGATTTTGTGCCAAACTCTGTGGGCATGGATTTTAGTCCAGCACGGGATAGGCCCATCCACCACCAAATTCATGCTTTACCAAGAAAGTGTCATTCTAAATGGCATTCTAGTGTAGGTTCTCAAATTTACAGTCATATTTATTGGGATAATTTTCTCTATTATGATACTAGTAACGCATATAACAAGGGTATTCTGCTATTTGTTTGTGAAAGCTGAAGGAGACAACCAGTTCCTTACCTGACAAACAGCATTTCCTGACCCTTACATTTCCATGACAACAGAGTGGCACCTGAAATATACCAGTGGAATACATGAGGATTATAAACATGAACATATAGATATCAAGATAGTTCATGTAATTTGTTCCCCAATTATACAAAAAAGCTTTATTCTTTAATGATTATTTTGAAGGCCAATCTGCATGAACTTGAAAAGTAGGGGGTTTTTTTAATAATATTTTCAAACAGTTTTGAAAATAAATTTGTCATACTCCATCCATCTTCGCAAGACTTGTTTACCAAAACACACTGCAATGGCAAAAATCTAATAATGTCCAGTGTCACCCCGTGTATACATTAGTTTGTAACTCTGGACTTACACTAAATTTAAGAAATAATTCATAGGCATGCTCAATGGTTATTTTACGCACGGTTAGTTTAAGAAACTTTATATTTTAGGGAAAGGGCGAAGCTATGAAAGCATTATTTCTGTTCTTTTGCACCATTTAAATTGATTAAACTAAAGCCCTGATCACATCCACATGTATACACACCCATGTGACTTTACACACTATGCAAAAAAAAAATACAACTGTGTTGGATGATCTAAGCTGTGGGAATATATGATGGTATGGGGTATGGCAAAGCTTAGTTTAGAAAATATAGGGTGGGGCTCGGTGTTGTAGAATGGCCTAATATTTTCTTGAAATAATTTTTACTGGGATGAGGTGATGCAATCTGTCAGAAATTATCCATCGTGTGACTGAAGGGTCATAGCAAGCTTGGACCAAGTCCAATAGTTTGCTCAAATAATATTCTCTCAAACACTGATGTAAAGAAAAGGTTAATCAGTATTGTAGTATAATAGAATGTCACTTTATTTCATTCACGACACAATTATTCAAGCATTTACCATTCTTCTTGGTTTCATGCCAAAGTGTTACATTTAACATACCTTTCAAGAGAATTTGCTTAACTGCATGGATGGTATTCTTTTTATTATTTACAGAACTTATATGGTGCTGCAGGCTTAATTGAAACAATAATAACTTGTATATTGTGAAAAATACAATAGAACAAAATAACCTGCTGTTTTAGACCCTACGGCTCTATGTAGGACATGAAGATATAAGCTTACAAAGTTATTAACGGAGTCGTCATTCGCTCTAATCGAGTGTGCAGGTAATTAATACATCACTGCCACATCAATCACCTCTAATTATGTTAATCAGCTATTCAATCACCTGAACAGATTATTATTGTGATTATGTGGCCCAGTCTGAAGACTGGAGACTTAATAACCTGTAAGCCATATATTTTGGAGGCCTGGGAATTTCAAGGTGAAATCTGTCTCCAGGGCCCCGAGGTAGACATGCATGCATCCAATTTGATGCCCTATTAATTCTCCTACCGTAACACTCCCAAAAACTTGTTACCAAAAAAATGCATGTCCAATAATTATACATGATTATTAAGTCAAATGTCATCATGATATGCAGAAAATATATAACAAATTATATGTGTCGTATAATCTTCATTCTTCATTAGTAATCACAAAGGCAACATTAGAGCAGACTTATTCTTAATAGCGACAACTTCACTTAATCTTTTTTGGTAATTATTAACAGATTATATTATGTGTTCTCTCAAATAATATAATTTACATATTAATCAGCACCATTTGAAGCATGATTTTAGCCTAGTTGAGTAGATAATATGGTAAAATATATGTATCTATAATTATACACGTGAAAAGGCAAGTCATGCGAACTCGCCTAAAACATTTCCTTCTCAAATCGTTACATTACCTATCCAACATATTACACAGAGCAGGAAATTGTATAAACAGAAGAATGTTGAGTAGCAATGATTTTGCAAATGTTAAACATTGTATCTGAATGATAAACATCCTTATTAAACCATCATCACTTCAGCGTAGATATTCACCAGGAACAAAATGATAGTACATGTTCTAGTATCCTGCTAGATCAAAGTGCTCTATGACCCTTTTTATAAAAATAGTCATATACACATTCAATACTCTCTCCATTCTCTTCATCGTTTGAACCACAGTCCACAATTGCATTAATTTTTGGCCTTCAAATCCACTATCATTGTTGTTTTTCAATTGCTACATTTCATTAAAGATGAACTGCAAAGCTTTTAATTTTATCTAAAATGTTGCTTATATACATCTTGTCTTATGTGACATAACTTTTATACGCTTTTGTGGCAAATATATTTTGCAAAATTGTACTAATAACAATACATAAGTTATCCTGTTATAAATCCGTCTTGAAAACTTGCATCGCTTGTCTCTCTTGGTTTGTAGAACGTTATGACGTTATAGCGGTCTCCTTCATTCAAGTTTTATTTAAATGTGACGTCATGCTACGTCGGATGAATGAGCGATGACCACTATAACGGCATAACGTTCCAAAAACAACGGGAGGCAAGCGATGACGTTTTTAAAAGTTCTGGCTCTCGTTTTCTTGTGGTATAAGTTTTGACTTCTCATATACCCAAAATAAAACAATAACCGACAGAACTATTACCACACATATTTGTAACAACGATAGAAGTTCTTGTTTTATGGCATTTTAACAGAACATTGGAAAGCTTTTCAGTTCACCTTTAATTTGAATCAAATCTGTCATTCTTCAATTGCTACATTTTGTTAATTTGTGTCAAATTTGCCACTTTTTAATTGCTACATTTTGTTAATTTGTATCAAATTTGTCACTCTTTAATCACTACATTTCATTAATTTGTATCAAATTTGTCTCTACATTTGCTACATTTCATGAATTTGTATCAAATTTGCCACTCTTCAATTGCTACATTTCATTAATTTGCATCAAATTTGTCACTATTCAATTGCTACATTTCATTAATTTGTATCAGATTGTCCGTCTTCAGTTGTTACATTTAATTGATTTGTACCACATCTGTCACTCTTAAATTGATACATTTAATTAATTAGTATCAAATTTGTCACTCTTCAATTGCTACATTTAATTAATTTGTATCAAATTTATCACTCTTCAATTGCTACATTTGATAAATTTGTATCAAATTTGTCATTCTTCATTTGCTATGTTTCATGAATCTGTATCAAATTTGCCACTCTTCAATTCCTACATTTCATTAATTTGTATCAAATGTGTCATTCTTCATTTGCTACGTTTCATTAATTTGTATCAAATTTGCCATCCTTCAATTCCTACATTTCATTAATTTGTATCAAATTGGTCACTATTCAATTGCTACATTTCATTTATTTGTATCAGATTTGTCACTCTTTGGTTGCTACATTTCATTGATTTGTACCACATTTATCTTTCTTAAATTGATACATTTAATTAATTAGTATCAAACTTGTCACTTCAATTGCTACATTTCATTAATTTGTACCAAATTTGTCACTCTTTAAACCACATTTCATTAATTTGTATCCAAACTTGTCACTCTTCATTTGTTAGATTTCATGAATTTGTATCAAACTTGTCACTATAATTGCTACATTTCATTAATTTGTATCAAATTTGTCACTCTTCAATTGCTACATTTCATTAATCTGTAGGAGATTTGTCACTCTTCAGTTGCTACATTTCATTTAATTTGTACCACATTTGTCACTCTGAAATTGCTACATTTCATTAATTAGTATCCAATTTGTCACTCTTCAATTGCTACATTTCATTAATTTGTATCAAATTTGTCACTCTTCAATTGCTACATGTGTGCATGGTCATCTCAATAACTTGACTGTATCAACATTGTTGTTAACATATTCAGCTTGTATCAAGAGTGTCCCTTAAACCTTAATTAGGGTTCCATGCCGGCTGGAAACCTTTTGTTTTTGGTATTATTCTTTATTCCGCCAGATTTTATGTCACTCGTACAGTCAACACCGATACACCGATATCGCTGAAAGTTCACATGGTGATTGGCCCTTATGGGAACTGATGCATATCCCCCAATGAAGCCGATTGAGCAAAAGCTCCGGCGGCCATCTTGGATTTAGCCGAAAACCTTTGAAAATCTTCTTGTCCTGAACCGCTAAACCGATTAATGCAAAACTTGGTACACATGTTCGATGAATCTGGGACTCTCAAAATCCTATTTGAAATTTTGCTGCGTAAAATAAAATGGCCGCCATTGACAAATCAAAATTCTCGGATTTTCAAATAACGGATTTGGATGGGGGAAAGGGACTACATATATGCATTCCAATATGGCGATCACGAATATGCAAAAATTTTGCTCCTAGGTCACGTAGTTTGGCCGCCATCTTGAATTTTGCCAGAAACGGAACACCTCTTGTTCAGGTCATAACTCTGGAACTAGGAGAGGCACAGCCTTGCAGTTTGTTGCATTATATTGTCCATGAGCAGCTCTTCCGGAAGTATGTTAACCGTTTCCATCAAGCTTCAATAGTTTCCCCGCTATTCCCCATCGAAATTCACCCAAATTGGTCAATTATCAAATTTTGAAGTAACGGATTTCGATAGCAGAAGTGACTATATGTATGTTATGGGAGTCTTCAATGATGAATATGGCGGGTTGAGCCTATTGGATCTAATGCATATCCATAAAAGCCGCCGATTGGTCGAAATGTTCGGCGGCCATCTCGGATTTTCCCTAAAACACTCTAAAATCTTCTTCTCTGGAACAGCTGAACTGATCGACGTGAAACTTGCTACACATGATCGATGGGCCCGAGATCTTTTAAAACAAGTCGACAGGTTGCAGGTGAAGTGATCTGTACGGGGGACTTTTCCCTTTCTCAGATGGGGCTCAAGAGTGGGGGGTACAGGCAGCTGGCAATTTTACTTGAGAAGTTATTTCGTAAAATAAGATCGTCGCCATGGACCAATGAACATGATCATACCGCCAAGGACCACTGAACATGTTCATATTTTCAGGTAATGTAAATCAGACAGGAAAAGTGCCCATATTGAGGTTATCGGACACAATGCGTAATATGTAGCTTTAAAGCTGAAAATTAGCTCTGTTGCCTTGGAAACGCTAGCAAATGGCATTTTTAAATTTTAAAACTACTTTTCCCAAATTTTGAAGGCAAAAATCTCATGGCATGTATTTGTTCATACGAAAGATAATGTTCTCATTTGGACCATATTGAATGATCCATGTACTTGAAAGGTTTCAAAGACGTTTCCTGGAACTGTGGTACCAGCTACGCAATATTTGGCATACAGTATACGTAACCGCCAAGGGCCAAACAGATTTGCCGGATTTTCGAGTAATGGATATTGATGGCGAATGTGACTACATATATGATGGAAGTCATTCAGCATCCTGAGCAAATGGATATCAAATTTCTGAATAGAACACCTTTTCATACCTCAGCATTATCAAGTAAATTTAACCCAGACATTTAGGATATAACTTAATTGTTCACCTCACCGGCATGATGTTTGAAGCCCTCTTGGGCTCCATCAAAACATCTTTGTAACTGCATAGAGCAAAAAACAACATTGACCTGAAATATGGATGAAATAACTTTAATCGACAAAAGGATAGACAATGGTCACAATCAATAGAGAAAATGATACGGCGATCAAGAATATGTAAAAATTTTGTTCCTAGGCCACGTGGTTTGGCCGCCATATTGAATTTTGTTAAAATCGGAACACATCTTGTACAGGCTAGAATTCTGAAACTACGGAAGGTACAGTCTTGCAGTTTGTTGCATTATACTGTCCAGGAGCAGCTCCTTCGGAACTATGCCAACCATTTTCACGTAACTTCTATAGTTTTCACTCTATTGTCAAATGTATCTCACCCAAATTTGCGAATTAACCGACTGTCCTTCAGTGGTAACTATGTAATCTTGTGCCATTCGTCCAGTCAACACCGCCTTACAAGGTTGATTGCCCCACATGGGATCTAGTGAATATCCACAAATGAAGCGGATTGGTGTAAACCCCTGGCGGTTCCCGCTATTCTCAAATGTGGCTCACACAAATTGGCCGAATGACGGATTAACTGTGTAGGTTGACGTCACCTGCAGCAAAGGTAGGTCCTTGAGCATGCACCGCAAGTTAATTCACGTTCGTACGTTATGACCGTCGAGCGACACCAGACAGTGAACGGTGGACGGTATTCTAACCTGTAAGCGTGATAAACATTAAGGATTCGCACTGTTTTTTCATCAAGTTTTAACATTTACTTAACAACTGAAATTTCGACATATTGTTCAATATGCACGGTACAGTGGCCAAAAATTGTGTTTTGTTTAGAATTCTAAAAACATAACTTTATTATTAGGGTGCCAAGCCGTTCGCACTGTTTTTTCATCAAGTTTTAACATTTACACAACAACTGAAAGTTCGACATATTGTTCAATATGCACGGTCCAGTGGCCAAAAATTGTGTTTTGTTTACAATTCTAAAATCATAACTTTATTATTAGGGTGCCAAGCCGTTCGCACTGTTTTTTCATCAAGTTTTAACATTTACACAACAACTGAAAGTTCGACATATTGTTCAATATGCACGGTCCAGTGGCCAAAAATTGTGTTTTGTTTACAATTCTAAAATCATAACTTTATTATTAGGGCGCCAAGCCGTATGGCTTCCGGTTTCAGTGTTGTTGCTCCATTGCCTGTAAGGGCGCATGGAACCCGATGATTGCAGCTTGCTGCTATATTTCTCTCTCTTTCTCTCTCTCTCCTCTGTTACTCATCAATTGCTACATCTCATCATGTAATTAATATTCTTGCTTCTCAATTGCTACAATTCAATACCGTTTATCAACAGAATTGCTATATTTCACTATTTTCATTCAGCATTGTTTCTCTTCAATCCTTCATCTCATGAGTAGGTTAAACATTATTTTTCTGCTTTGTGGTTACATTTCATCAATATTGTTGCTCTTTACTCGCTACATTACATTAACTTATATCAATATACATTGGAATGCTGTCTATCATTTTGCTCTGCAATGGAAATGTCCCAGGAAAAAGTATGAACACTGTTTTCTTTAATAAATGCAGACTACTGTTGCCTTTTAATAAACTGGTAGCAATATTCTCAACATATAAATATTATACCTTACATATGATACACTGTTGCTTTTCAAAACATAAATTTTAAACACTGCTACTTTTCCAATACTTTTTTTTATCAACACTGAAGTAGTTATATATTGCATAGTGCATGAACAACTTGAAGCAGCTAACCTCTTCTAAAGAAATATCATAACCACCACTAATTGTATCAGTTGAACTGAAATATTCAATTAAACACACCTCAAACATATCTGAAGAAATCATGTATGACTTATCAAAATTTCAACAGCCCTATATTGCACCCATACTGCTGTATATTATAGTGGAATCAAGCACAAGGAACTGGTGAATGTTTTGTCACATTTTTCATTTAATTAGACTATCAATTCAGGAGTACAAATTTCTAGATTGCCACAGACCAATTTATGAAATAACTAGACACACCACTAGACACACAAGAAGAAATATTCAACTAAATTATACAGGATTATACTATAATTCTCTGTTTGGGCTTGTTTCCACCCCCATAAAGAACATGTACATAGGTATAGGCATTTAGATTCATAAAACATGTTAATCCATATCAACGGTCAGACATTCTAAAGCCTAATTAAACAAAAGGTGAACGATCCATTTCTCACAATGGAGCACACCCACCCAATATTGACTTCCATTTTTAACATCATATATTCAATGGAATTATTTGTACAGTTGTATTCTGGCTGTTTTCCTGATTAAGCGTGATGTCTTCCTTCAATGTAGAGTCACATAGTATGTTAACATTAGATGAAAATAATTCAGGACATAAAAAAACAGGAATGTGCAACACATGGCTCCCCCTAACCCTGGATATAAAACTCCATGTACATAAAACATAAATATATACTGTGTACTGTCACGGTATCCCTCTAATAATTCAATCACTGGAAGTGAAATTTTCTACATGTACTAAAAAAACAGATGTGATCAAATTGATTAGAACAGAAAGTTGACAAAATGATTCAAAATCATGTACCGGTACCCCATTTCTTCTGGTACTATTCCGACAGCAAAACCTAACTTTGTGCATCTGCGGAGAGAAATTCTGCTGACATTGTACAACTTCATTGGTTATCTTTTCAGCTAGTTCTTGGGATAAATAATATATCCATGCCACAATATTTAGCCACAGTTGACATAAACATGGTTTTTTCTGCTTCTAACAGGTTTAAGACTAAAATTGCTGTTAGAAAAATGAGAAGAAATATGGTATATAATACATTATTTCATCATTATTTCAATGGTTTTATATAGAGGGTGATCAAATTTATTAGAACAGCCGATTGAATTTTGTCCCCAAAAAGGATTGAATTATCAGATTGTATATGAAATATCATATCATATATTGCTATGATTATTATTACTCATTTTTGTCCATCTCCTTAGTTGTTTGTATGTTATTTAATGTCATCTGGAGAGATGTTCAAATAGGCTTTGTCCTGTTCATCGATTCACAACGGAAATAAAAATATTGTTTGAATCAATTATTAGAGGGATGACCATATTTTTTTATATCTACAGATTCTACTCTGCCAATAGCTTCACAGATTCTAGCTTTTAGTAATAATAAACAAAGAAGAATTAAGATGTTCAAGAACAAAAAAAACAAAACAGGTCCATTTTATTTCACATGACTGATTTTATGCAGATTGTAGTATTTTGATTGAGTCGGCTGATAAATGTATGAATGGGACTCGACAGGTATATATGTGAATACTGCTGGTATGTGATGTTCACTCCATAATAATAACTTGATCTGGTATTGCCCTATGTTAAAAATGCATACAAAATACACGTACCTGGTTTATTTTTCCAGTAAATCAGTGTGATGTTCCGGTTTAATTTTTCGTCATGAAATACATGTAGCATAAAAATATATCAATCTATATAAACTTATTTCTGAAACAAATATTTATTTGGGATTTCGCACATATTATTAAAATTAAAATCGGATAATTAGTGGATACGCTATCAGATATTGATTGCCGAAGAGCTCTACTTCCGATGATTGTCTAAGATTTTCCCCCTGAGATAAAATGTTGATAGCACATTGTTCTTTTCCCCCAGCCTAATATGTTTTAGTTATTAAAAAGAAAAAAATATGTTTTAGTTATTCATTTTCCCTTGTACAGCCATTGGTTTTAGCTTATAAATCTCCTAGAGTAGGCCTACTGCAACACTATAAGAGCTTATAGAGATCGTTGTCAGCCTCAGCATGGTAGAGATCTTTGTAAAGTGAATAGTGATTTTGACTGCCAGTGAAATTCTTTCCCCAATCAAACAGGACGACTTTGAGGCTTGATTATTTCAGTTTCTTGGACAATAATAAAGCGACAAACACAGCTGGTGTGGAGTCAGATATGCCCGAAAATAGGCCAGTCTTTGAATGTGCAGCCGAATGTGCCACTCTCAAACTTCTAACAATTTATCGCTCCACAGACTAGCTAAATAATATATAGCCCTCACGAGTATGAGGGCTATAGGTCGGTACCAGTCACCTTCAGCGAGGGTTTTAGATAATTTTACTACGAATCACCCACCTCTGAAACTGCCGTACATCTAATCTCTATCCCCTCCAGCGCACTATTTTAAAATCTTGCGCACTATTATGAAATAGTGACGCATATATCACCGTCTGAATTTTCCAGTCGAAAACTTCAACTCTCTACGCGCCATGTTGGTGACGTCACGGCTTGGTCGTTTGCAATTGAACATGGCGCGTATAAAGTGGAAGTTGTCGACTGGAAAATTCAGACGGCGATACATTCGTTGTTATTTCACAATAGTGCGCAAGATTTTAAAATAGTGCGCAGGAGGGGATAGAGATTAGATATACGCCAATTTCAGAGGTGGGTGATTCGTAATAAAATTATCTAAAACCCTCGCTGGAGGCGACTGGGGCCGACCTATAGCCCTCATACTCGCGAGGGCTATATATTATTTAGCTATCCACAGACCGGTAGATATCGTTTCATTATGGGTAGAGATCGTTTGAACTGGAGTGGTAGAGATCTATTAGAATAAATACCGTGCCAAGGAAGGGTTTTGATCCCAGCACTGTCTCTCAAGAAATTACTTTTATATAAAATTGAAATGAACTGTGAAAAGTGTACGTGAACTGATCCCTAGGCCGTACGCCGTACCGTGTTACGGAACAATATCCATCACTCACTGCCGATAATGCAGGCCAACTGACCTGACAAATGCATCTCTATGAAACAACAAAGAACAACGGTAAAATTCCTTCTAAAACTGTCCTTCGTGTGTACAGAAACACAGGGAATCGGGGGATTTGTAGGGCAAAGGGTGAGTAATATAAATCCATTCATGAAAGTCTCTTCAAGGCCATTACAACCGTTGTATCCCGTCTCACATGTATCTAGGCACAACGCGCACCTGTCAAACTTCAAGAAGATCCGCGAGTCGGACGTTTTCCCTCGGGCAGTTTTTTAAGGACGAACTAACTTGCTTTCGATATTAAAACTGAACTTACCGTGCAAATGAACAACTGCGGACGTACCATCTCCTCTAGAAAGGCTCACCAAATCACGGGGATCAGCGTCCATACCTGACGATGAAAAACACACCTAAGCCTTCCTCCCTGAATCTGTCGATGACAACTGTCCCGTCTCTCGACTTCGAGGTATGGCAAAGTAAGTAGGTCACGCCGCCGCTAGAGTTCAAAGGGGTCAAACCGGCTGACTGGAAATTATTTAATACTACATGCAGAATAAATGGTGCTCAAATTAATCCCCGTCTGGATGAAGTAAATGGCTATTTATTGGTGTTGTCTACTTTCCTCCTTCTAACTCTCCTTTATGGGCTAGTAGATCATATGACCCATTCAAACATCTTGAAGATGATATCATGGTTTTCTCTCAACAGGGACAAGTTATTATAGGTGGTGATTTCAATGCTCGTACTGGTGTTCTTGATGATACAATACTGTGTCATCCAGAATCTCATAATACACCTCTACCAACTTTTCATAATGATATCCCTGTTCCATGTAGGAATAATTTAGACCTTACTGTCCAGAGCTTTGGTAGGAGTCTCATTTCTCTCTGTCATACAACTGGCCTTTGTATGCTTAATGGAAGGACATTAGGAGACATTTTTGGAAACTATACTTGTTTCACTTACAATGGACAGAGTACTGTTGATTATATTCTTTGTATGCCTTCCACATTACCTTTTGTCAGATCTTTCAGGGTACACCCTTTCACCTATTTGTCTGACCATTGTCCAATACAGCTCACTCTACGAGCATCTGAATTTGGCTTGAATAAGGCTGATGATACCCAGGAGAACTGTAAACATTCTTTTCCGAATGCTAATATCTCGAGTAAACCTAGTAAGCAAAAACAGTCCAACAAAAAGGCCTACAAATTTGTTTGGGATGAAACTTCTCAGTCTTTATTTCAAGAATCACTCAGGCATGGTTACATTCAAAATATGGCTACACAGTTTATCATGTCCTCATACTCCACTTCTCCAAATGACGTTGATAAGGCTGTCAATTCCTTCTCTGAGATACTTGTAACAGCTGGCGAGTCTTGCCTGAAAAAAAGACTAATCACCACTAACAGAAAACGCAAAAAACACAAATGATTTGATTTGGAGTGTAAGGACTTGCATCAGACCCTACATAAGTTGTCTGCTGAAATGAAAATGTATCCTAATAAACGTCATCTAGTCTCAACATTTTGTAGCTTGAAAAAACAATATAAAAAATTGATCAAAGTAAAGGAAAAACAATGGAAAACCAACGTTCTTCATCAACTTGATACACTTAAAGATTCTAATCCGAAGCAATACTGGCAGCTCATATCCAAACTTACTGATGGTCAAACTAACGTTGAAAACTCTATAAATCCACAACAATGGGAAGAACACTTTAAGAACCTAAACTCTGTCAATACTGACACCAATAATGACATCCATAACGCAATAAACGATGAAATAAATTACACTAGTTTCCCTATGAAAAATGATACTCTTGACTATCACATATCTATTGAAGAAATTAGAGATGCTATTAAGCATCTCAAAAACAACAAATCTTCTGGTACTGACATGATCCTGAATGAAATGATTAAAGGTGGTTCTCATGGCCTAATTGACCATATACATAAACTTTTCAATCTGATTCTTTCAGCTGGATATTACCCTGATGCTTGGCGGACTTCATACCTTAAGCCCATCTTTAAAAAAGGTGACCCTAATGACCCTCATAATTATAGAGGTATTGCTCTTGGTAGCTGTCTTTCTAAAACGTTTCTGTCAATTATAAATGCAAGGTTGAGTAATCACTTTGAAACTAATAATCTCTTGGATGAGGCCCAACATGGCTTCAGACCTGACCATAGAACAAGTGATAACATCTTTATCCTCAAGACCATTATCAACAAGTATAAATTGAAAAAGCGCAAATTATTTTTTTGCTTTGTAGATTTTTCAAAAGCCTTTGATACTGTTTGGAGAAATGGTATGCTCCATAAATTAATGTCTCATGGTGTCAAAGGAAAACTGTTGAGCTTAATTCAGAGTATGTATAGTAAAGTGGAATACATTATTAAAAGTGATGCTGGATTATCTAATCCTATCCCGTCATCCCTGGGTGTAAAGCAGGGATGTGTATGCAGCCCATTGCTGTTTAATATATATTTAAATGACATTTGTGATCAACTGTCAAATGTTGATGCACCTATAATTGATCAAACACCTGTAAAACATTTATTATTTGCGGACGATCTTGTATTGCTGTCCACATCTCCTTCTGGTCTTCAGTCAAACTTAAACAATCTTGCAGTTTTCTGTAAAAAATGGCAACTTTCACTCAATGTTTCCAAAACAAAAATAATTATTTTTGGCTGTGCTGCTACTAAATTTAGTACTTTCAAATTCACATTCAATGGTACACAAATTAATATTGTTAAAACATACTGCTATTTGGGTGTTATTTTCCACCATTCTGGCACATTTAAATGTGCTATCAAGACTCTCCAAAGCAAATCCCTTCGTGCATGGTATAAAATAAAACAGAAGCTTTGTTCTAATAGTGAAATGCCCACAATGTCACTCCTCAAACTTATTCATTGTGTATGTAACCCCATTGGTACTTATGGGAGTGGAGTATGGGGATTAGAAGCTTTTCGTCTTACTCATAGTAATCTATTCACCAACTGGGATTCTCTTCCATGTAATCGGTCTATTATTTACATTGCTAAATCGATTCTTGACTTGCCAAAGAAAACCAGTAATGTTGGTTGCCTCGCTGAGCTTGGTCTTTTGCCTTGGTCTCTCAACATTATAATTGAACTCGTTAAATTTGTAGACAGACTTGAGAACAGTTCTCCTGACAAACTTATCCACAAAGCCTTTGTTGAGGATGTTCACCTTGGCAACATTAACCGTAAATTCTCTCTTCACGCGCATGCACTGCATGTGAAACAAGCTCTAGGCCTAAGTAGCTCTGCTAGGGTATCCATTATAAAGAAAGAGCTATGCCTTCAATTCCGTAACTTATTTTTGGAATCGACATCTAGTACAACTGAAAATGGTACTGGAAAGAAACTAAGGACTTACGGTAGTTTTAAGACAGAAATTTCTCTTTCTAACTATTTGAAAACAGTTAAACAAAGGAGCCACAAAAAAGCAATGTCTTCTATTAGGCTAAGCTGCCACTCTCTAGAAATAGAAAGGGGGCGTTATAGGAAAGAAAAAGGTGTCCGTATTCCTGCTAATCAAAGATTTTGCCCTTTTTGCCCAAGTTTGGTTGAGGACGAAGTCCATTTCCTTCTTGACTGCAAAATTTATGACCATCTTCGATCCTCCTTGCACACCGCCTTAAGCCTCGATTCTAATGGGAATATTAATTTCTCTGATCTAAGTCGAATCGAGCAATTAGCCCTGCTTTTTGACCCTCCCTTGAATCTAGCCCCTTTAATCGCTAAACACATTAGCATGTGTCTGGAGGAACGTGGACTTCGAACTAGATAGGGTGGACCACTTCCTTGTGTATCATGTATCTAATGTTACTGCTATAAATGTTTTACACCACTGTATAAAATACTATTACTGTATTGAAGCTATCTGGAGGCCTTGTAGCCTATATTGATGTTTATTGTCTGTTAGTTTTATGCACTGTCCCAACTGGGATGTTTGGTATAATAAATTGATTCTGATTCTGATTCTGGCTATGGTACTGTTACTTAACAGTAACTTGTTTTGAATCACAGGGGCTCGTTATTACGGTGGCTTGTTAGGGCCATGTATTGATCTTTCCAATTTTCTACCTTTCTCTAATTTTCAAGATGTCACTTCCGCATTTTCTCTCTTTTCTTCTTGTCATTCATTGTCAATTTTTCCAAATTTGTCTCTAATTTTTTATTCATTTTCAAGAAACTGCAACCATTTCCATACGAAAACGCTGGAAATTCATTTTCAAGAGACAAAAACAATTCAAACGACCACATGAAAACTCTGAGAATTAGCGAAAACCTTGGAAATTGCGTGAAACATCAGAAATAGCAAAAAACACAGAAAACAAATTCCACCGCGTGGATATTATTTCCACCGCGGTGGATATTATTCGGTTATTTTCTGTGGGTTTTTTGCAATTTCTCATGTTTCACACAATTTTCGAAGTTTTCGCGAATTTCCAGTGTTTTCATGTGATCGTTTGAATTGTTCTTGCCTCTTGAAAATGAATTTCCAGCGTTTTAGTAAGGAAATTGTTGCAGTTTCTTGAAAATGAATAAAAAAAATGTAAAAAATCAGAGATAAATTTTGAAATATCGAAACTGAATCTAAGAGAATGACAAGAAAAGAGAGAAAATGCGAAAGTGAAATCTTGAAAATTAGAGAAAGGCAGAAAATTGGAAAGATCAATGCATGGCATGGGGCTAACCAGTCACTGTACGTTATCGTTGTTAATTGGTTAATTAGTTTGATTGAAAGGGGAGGATCGAGGGAGTGAAGAAATTAGGTTGATTGAGGGAGCAAACAGAGCTTTTCTTTACTTCCTTGTCGTTGTTTACTCCCTGACCCTCGAATCAAATCAATTGCCAATTAAAAACCGTAACGAGGCCCTGTGTTACTCCCTCGATCCCATGTTCATTTGTCTAATTTTTCAAAAGCTCAATTTCCCAACAAAAGTACCCAATGTTTTTTATTAAAAATAAAAAAAATAAAAACGAACTACCTTCTCGATTTCTGCATCACTATATTCCGACTGCAGTTTCGAACTCAATGTTAGTAGTATATAAAGTTGATTTAGGCGTTTATTGACCTACTTCTGACAGAGGGCGCCACCAGACTTGTGACGTCACTTCCGGTTCCGGTCACCTGACAGGAGTGACCTTTGACCCCTGCGCATGCGCACAATACCAGATACTAATAATGGTGCGCAGGGGTCAAAGACCGGAACCGGAAGTGACGTCACAAGACTGGTGACGCCCCCTGTCGGAAGTAGGTCAATAAGCGCCTAAATCAACTTCATATACTACTAACATTGAGTTCGAAACTGCAGTCGGAATATAATGATGCAGAAATCACCTTTTCAATAATAAACCAGATCAACTTTTAGAAATACGTCACAGTCACGTGACCTCCGCAGCGTCCCATGTCGGGAGTAGGTCAATACGCTAGCAGATAGCCTTAACATCACCGTCACGTGACTTTCGCAGCGCCCCTGTCGGAAGTACGTCAATATGCTAGAGTTTAACCTTGATGTTAGATCAAACGGACCTCAAAATGGTGCGCGGGGTTCAAAGGTCACTTCAGCACATTTTAACCTGGTTAACTACGGTATAAAAAAAACCCAAACTCACAATGTTGTATGAATAAAAAACCATATTTTATAACAGAGAGCACAACATTCCCCTTATTGGAGTGGAATATCCGCAGTGTAAGTCCATCTATACTTCAGCGTTTATAGAGCATATATACAACAGTTATTCGCCTTATTATAACATTAGAAGTCCAGTGGAATATTCGCAGTGTCGCTTCATATTTATCACTCTGAATGTCCAGATACCTTGTAGTCACACCATCTGGGAGAACTTTGCGCTTGGGGTAGAAGTACGTGAAGGCGTCCCGCTTCTGTGTGTACGAGAGCATCTGGTTCTCGATGATACGGCATCCTTCGTTGGTCCCACTGGCACACCTTCGCTCAACGCTATGCCGACGACAAATGCATTTCCCTGTTGGTAATTCGCACATCTCCATCGCACACTTATTATTACCTTTGCGCCCTATTGGACCTTTATTAACTTGAGAAAATGCGTTGACTTCATTAACGCGATGAATAAAATACCGAAATTGCAGACTAAATGGCGCTTCGTCGGTCATATATTAATTATAGACGTTAAAATTATCCCTATAGAGCCTCAAAATCACCTGAAATCGAGGGTCAAGAAGATGGACATTTCCGTCATAATAGACCCCGTGTATACAGGGGATGATGATCACAACATCGATTATGGTATTTTTATTCATCACGGGCCATTTTCTCAAGTTAATGAATGTCCAATAGGGAGCAAAGGTAATAATAAGTGCGCGATGGAGATGTTCGAGTTACCAACAGGGAAATGTATTTGTCGTCGGCATAGCGTTGAGGGAAGGGAGACGCCATGAATCTTAGCTAGACTGGCTCTGGAGTACGTCGAGGTACAGGGCTTTGGTGATGTTATTATCCCGACGACAGACTCCTTTGCAGCTGAGCTTGTTGTCTCCACCATCGCAATAGTATGTTTTTGAACACAAGGCGATCATGGCCTCACCGCTCCATTCTAACTTGAAGAGGCCAGGGGTCCTTTTATCATTGTCGTAATTGTCTTTTCTCGGCAGCCATTCATGTCTTTCCGCTTCATACTGGGCTCGTAGTTCCGGTTTCACGAGCGATTCCCAGTCCGGGTTGGAGACGGCCATGTATGCAGAATCGGTGTCCATTTCTAGAAGTTGCCAGTCTGATTGGTTCAAATACACGCAGTTTGGCTAGCTGGTATACCATGCACCCGATTTGTAGCGGTAGGTTGTATGTGATGATCTTCTTGGCTGAAATGATCTCGTAGGTGGTATCGTTAATCATCTCCATGTGTCGGTATAGGGGTGAATTCAAGCGTTTGCGGGCTTGTTTTGTGGTACAAATGTTCACGGTGACGTGACGGTCCTGGTTGGTTACGGTTTTTCCGTATCCGCTGTTGCCAAGCAACTTCATTGTTTCCCCGATGATGGCTTTACTGTGGTCGGCGTCGCCCTCGCGACGGGCGGTGGTCACGTCGTTTGCAATTCTATGACTTGGTAGATTTCGGTAATTTCCAGTCCGTGCCTCATACCAACGTAGTAAAGAAGTGCCCAGCAAGACTTTTTTCGCCCCACATACTACTTATCAACATACGCCGCGGTCGTGTTAGGTAGTTGTGTTCCTCAGCGTATGCGCGCATATGGTCCCCAATGTCGTCGCATCTCACCTCGGTGCTTTTGAAGATGGGCGGGCATTCGGTGAACTTCGCTTTCAGGTGGTCAGGGACGAGAACATCACATCCCACAACCCTTAGAGGTCTCCCAGGTCAACAGTGCTTAGGATGTCAGCCATGGTGATAATAGTCCGGTAATCCAGCAGCCGGTCGTGGGCGTGTAATGAAGGTGTACAAATCGGGTTGACGGCGTTGCATGTGGTGGAACTCACATTCCCACATCTCTTGGTAATCGTAGCCCACGGTTCTTACCTACTTCTTGACATAAGGCAGCCGCAGTCAGTCCACGGCGCTCGTTATAACGCCCTCCCGCGAACGAACACTCATGGCCGTGCCAATAACAGCCATGGAGCTGGAACACGGTCGGTATTGTATTGATGATGGCGAATCCGTCCACGGGAAGGCGTCGATCTCCAATTCGTTTTTCCGTATGGTTGCCTTGGCACCGGATAGTGACGCCTCATCGCTGATTTTTCCAATCCAGCCATTGTTCTGCTTGATGTTTTGTAGAACGTTGTGCTTTGAAATCCCGGCCCTCAGGGAGCCACCGGGAATAATGACCGGCCGGCATGGGTTTACCCAAACACGATAGGTAGAGGGCGTTTGCGTCGAATCCGATTATTTTCTGACACTGTTTTCCTCCTCGAATGCGGGTCAGCTCTATCTCATGGTACCGATGGATTATAATACTGGGGCCGCACACGATATTTCTTTTCAAACAGTCAAACACGTCGGCATCATTCTGATCGATGAGGGCGAAGAAAATGGGTGAATCCTGGAACAGAGACCGGGGATGCTTACACATTCTTTAAACACGTCGACACCCATATCTCGGTAGAAGGCGGCCATTTTGTCGGTAGCTTCCAGAAAAGGGACGACTTCCAGATTGTTGTAATAAACGAGAAAATCCCGGAGAGTTTCCATACCTTCACGGTACCACAACTGTTGGAATTCGGTATAGAGGGTGTCGGATAATGCTTCTCCTTTGACGTCACCGCCACGTCACGCCACAATTAGGTCACGAAAGTAGGTCATTGGGCCGCAATCTCCGACCCCGAGAAACATCTTCGACCCGGAGAAACTTATCTTCGACTCCGAGATACATCTCCGACCCGGAGAAAATTATATACGACCTCGAGATACATCTCCGACCCAGAGAAAATTATCTCCGACCCCGAGATACATCAATTGACCAATGAGAGTCGAGCTCACAAAGACCGAGCGTACGTGACTTTTCATACCGCACCCATACAAAAATGGCGGTAACGATTGCTGCAACACCATTGGTCAATTATTTCCGGGTCGGAGAAGTGTCTCCGGGTCGGAAATAATTTCTCCGGGTCGGAGATGTATCTCCGGGTTAATTTTCTCCAGGTCGGAGATGTATCTCCGGGTCGGAGATAAGTTTCTCCGGGTCGGAGATGTATCTCGGGGTCGGAGATAAGTTTCTCCGGGTCGGAGATAAGTTTCTCCGGGTCGGAGATAATTTTCTGCGGGTCGGAGATGTATCTCGGGGTCGGAGATGTATCAGTAGTATAGTCACCGCATATAGACACAAGTTTTTCTGGAGTAACAGCGCGGCGTGGGAGGTCACTTGGAGGTCACGTGGCGGTCAAGTCCACTATAGTTCCGATATATATATACACGGCATATAAACGCTCTTTGACCTAGCGTCAAATTCAGCGCTGAATACACTCTATCCCATCATGCATCACTTTTGTAACGCCGTTTCATTTCCGGTGTGATATTATTTTTCTGGCGTAACAATCGCCGCTAACAATAGTGTATTATTTAACATGGCAGAGAGGTAGTTTGTAGTAGGGAATGTGCATCTGGAACCTCCGCTCCAGCCGCTAACAATCGCCGCTAACAAGGGAATATAATGTCCGATCATCTCCGGCTCTCTCCGGGAGAATATATAGCCTTTATCTGCCTTTCCGAAGCATCAAATGGAATGCACAGGGTCCCCGACAATATTGCCATCTATTTGCCCATGTTAAATGGCCAGTGGGGAAACCTCAGTTTCTCAATACAGTGGTAGAATGGAAAAAGGTCAAAGCGGGAATTCAACGCGGGTCGCTTTATCTAGAGGCAGACACGTTATCCATTACGCCACGAGTCATATGCTACAAACCAAGGTTGAAAATAGCATATATATATGTCTACCACTATCACTATATGACCCATACTGGCGCACTGGCCAATGTTGAACCTATGAGAAATTTACTCCTGGTCATTGCGGTATGTTTGGTCTTGTTTTTCACGTCTCACCACGTAGAACACCATGGGCGGCGTCCCGAAGCTAAGCGCTGAATTTTTTTGAAAAAGTCACTGTGCGCATGCGTAGTGAGTAAATAGCGCTGGGTGAACGGTTTGAGGGCGAGAGGGGCCCCTAATTGGCCGATTGGGTCGAGTGAGGTAACATTGTGAAGAATACGTTGAGGAGCATCCGACGGGGTGGGTGTCACGTAGAACTGTCGTCAACCTGCGCATGCGCAGTAGACAAAGTGTATGGAAACAGACGTTTTGGGGCCGAGAGGGGCCCCTAGTGGTCCCATTGGGCCGAGTGAGGTATCATTGTGAAGCATACGTAAGGGAGCATCCGACGGGAGGGGTGTGGCGTGAAACTGACGTCATTCTGCGCATGCGCAGTAGACAGAGTATGGAATAGACGTTTGGGACCGAGGTGGGCCCCTAGTGGCCCGATTGGGTCGAGGGAGGTGTCAAAGTGAAGCGGTCCTCCAGGGCGAGCAAGTCATGGGTGGGTGTATGTAAAATTAGGATTTGTCCCGAAAATATAAAAAAAGCGGAACGCGGAATTTACCCCTAAAATAGGGGAAAACTTCTATCAACCATGTCCAAAAGGGCTAATATCGGTCTCCGGCTATCACAGCCTGCCTATTAAGTCATGGGTGGGTGTATGTAAAATTAGGATTTGTCCCCGAAAATATAAAAACCGGAACACGGACTTTAACCCTAAAATAGGGGAAAACTCCTATCAACCATATCCAAAAGGGGCAATAGCGGTCTCCCGGGCTTATCGGGGTCTGCCTATCAAGTCATAGGTGGATGTATGTAAAATTAGGATTTGTCCCCGAAAATATAAAAAAGCGGTACACGGACTTTACCCCTACAATAGGGGAAAACTCCTATCAACCATATCCAAAAGGGGTAATATCGGTCCCCGGACTTATCGGGGTCTGCCTATCAAGTCATAGGTCGGTACATGTAAGATTAGGATTTGTCCCCGAAAATATAAAAAGCGGAACATGGATTTTACCCCTACCATAAGGGAAAACTCCTATCAACCATATCCAAAGGGGGTAATATCGGTCCCCGGGCTTATCGGGGTCGGTCTATCAAGTCATGGGTGGGTGCATGCAAAATTAGGATTTGTCCCCGAAAATATAAAATGCGGAACACGGACTTTACCCCTAAAATAGGAGAAAACTCCTATCAACCATATCCAGAAGAGATAATATCGGTTTCCGGGCTTATCGGGCCTGCCGACAGAGGTAGGGTGGGTGCATGTAAAATTAGGATTTGTTCTCGAAAATATAAAAAAACGGAATACGGACTTTACCCCTACAATAGGGGAAAACCCCTATCAACCAGGTCTGGAGGGTCATATATAGACCGGAGAGAGAACAACAACATCAAGTGTTCATATAGTTTATTATCCCTCCCGTACATCATACTCACGCTAGAGGAGCCGCGTTGGGTATGTTTGCAATACAAGTAGGCTCTTGTCCAATCAGAAGCCGTCATTTAGCGCTGCGTCTGTCATATTCGTTCTTGCCCGTTAGATGTATTCTTGGCTGCTCTTATCAAAAACTGTCCTTTGAGAAAGTTTAATGTTCGGTCATGTTCGCTCTAATCCGTATGTTCTAATCCTGGCCGGGCAGACCAGGTTACTATTCAGGCAGCATGTCCTGAAACAGTTGTTTGCATGGGGCATGGGAATGGACGTTTTGGAGTCGATATGTTCCTTGTCCATGTCCATGTACATGTACGGGTAAGATTCTGCTGGTGGGCTGTCAGTCCAGAGAGTATTATACAATATATGTCCAGTATTATACCTTATCTGTGCTGCGTTATACAATTTATATCCTGTATTATACAATATATGTTCTGTACTATACCATATCTGTGCTGTATTATACGATATGTGTGATGTATTATACAATATCTGTCCTGTATTACACCATATCTGTGCTGTATTATACAATATATGTCCTGTATTATATAATATCTGTCCTGTTTTATACCAAATCTGTGCTGTATTATACCTTATCTGTGCTGTATTATATCATGTCCTGTATTGTACCATATATGTGCAGTACTTTACTATATATGTTCTGTATTATACAATATTTGTCCTCTATTATACCATACCTTTACTGTATTATACCATATCTGTCCTGCATTATACCAAATCTGTGCTGTATTATACCATATCTGTCCTGAATTATACCATATATGTGCTGTATTATACAATATCTGTCCTGTGTTATACAATATGTCCTGTGTTATACCAAATCTGTCCTGTATTGTACCATATATGTCCTGTATTATACAATATATGTTCTGTATTATACAATATTTGCTCACTATTATACAATATCTGTCCTGTATTATACCATATCTGTGCTGTATTATACAATATATAACCTGTATTATACAATATCTGTCCAGTATTATACCAAATCTGTGCTGTAGTATACCTTATCTGTGCTGTATTACACCATATATCCTGTATTGTACCATATATGTCCCGCACTATACAATATATGTTGTGTATTGTACAATATTTGTCCTCTATTATACCATACCTTTCCTGTATTATACCATATCTGTCCTGCATTATACCAAATCTGTGCTGTATTATACCATATCTGTCCTGTATTGTACCATATGTCCTGTATTATACAATATATGTTCTGTATTATACAATATTTGCTCACTATTATACCATATCTGTGCTGTATTATACCATATCTGTGATGTATTATACAATATCTGTCCTGTATTATACCTTATCTGTGCTGTATTATACAATATATATCCTGTATTATACAATATCTGTCCAGTATTATACCAAATCTGTGCTGTATTATACCTTATCTGTGATGTATTACACCATATGTCCTGTATTGTACCATATATGTCCTGTAATATACAATATATATTGTGTATTATGCAATATTTATCCTCTGTTATACGATATCTGCCATGCATTATACCATATCTTGCTGTATTATACCATATCTGTCCTGCATTATACCAAATCTGTCCTGTATTATCCTATATCTGTCCGGAATTATAACATATCTGAGCTGTATTATACCATACCTGTCCTGTGTTACCGCTTATGCCGGTGCTAGGGGCCGTGTGGTCATATCATTCAAGTTGCCACATGAACAGGTACAATAAAAGCGTACCTGAGATACAACACATATCTCGAATCGTTAGATTCTTGGTATGTATGTTCTTGGTATGTTTACCTGTATATGGCGAGATTCTGGTGGTGGACGTTTCGTCCCCGAGGCCCGCCCCCTGTACAGACCTTTTGGTCTTTGATATATGTTGGCATTTGTGGGAAGTTGATGCTGGGTCGACATCGGGCCTTACAGACTAGTCTTTTGCGTTAATTGCCGTCATTTACATCTGACGACGATACAGCTCACCAATCGCCAATGTACGAGTTGTCACAGCGAAACAGCTCACCAATTACCAGTATACGAGTTGTCAGAGCATTTCCATCATAGCTCTCTAGATTTGTATCTAATACCGCTTATGCCGGTGCTAGGGGCCGTGTGGTCATATCATCCATGTTGCCACATGAACAGGAACAATAAAAGCGTACCTGAGATACAACACATATCACGAATCGTTAGATTCTTGGTATGTGCTTTAGAATAGGTTTACCAGAAGACTATTCTGTGAAGTCAATGACGCAGTCAGTATGTCGGCACCTCTTCCCACTTCCCTTATATGTGTTGTAATTTTTACCTGTATATGGCGAGATTCTGCTGGTGGACGTTTCGTCCCCGAGGCCCGCCCCCTGTACAGACCTTTTGGTCTTTGATATATGTTGGCATTTGTGGGAAGTTGATGCTGGGTCGACATCGGGCCTTACAGACTAGTCTTTTGTGTTAATTGCCGTCATTTATATCTGACGACGATACAGCTCACCAATCTCCAATGTACGAGTTGTCACAGCGAAACAGCTCACCAATTACCAGTATACGAGTTGTCAGAGCATTTCCATCATAGCTCTCTAGATTTGTATCTAATACCGCTTATTCCGGTGCTAGGGGCCGTGTGGTCATATAATTCAAGTTGCCACATGAATAGGTACAATAAAAGCGTACCTGAGATACAACACATATCTCGAATCGTTAGATTCTTGGTATGTGCTTTAGAATAGGTTTACCAGAAGACTATTCTGTGAAGTCATATGACGCAGTCAGTATGGCGGCACCTCTTCCCACTTCCCTTATATGTGTTGTAATACAATATCTGTCCTGTGTTATACCAAACCTGTCCTGTATTGTACCATTTATGTGCTGTATTATACAATATGTTCTGTTTTATACGAAATCTGTGCTGTATTATACAGTATCGGTCCTGTATTATACCAAATCTGTGCTGTATTATACCATATGTCCTGTATTGTACCATATATGTTCCGTATTATACAATATTTGTCCTCTATTATACCATATCTGTCTCGCATTATACCATATCTGTGCTGTATTATACCATATCTGTCCTGTGTTTACAATATTTGTCATGTATTATACAATATCTGTCCTTATTATACCATATCTGTGCTGTATTATACAGTAGCTGTCCTGTATTATACAATATCTGTCCTGTATTATACCATATCCGTGCTGTATTAGACAATATCTGTCCCGTATAAAACCATATCTGTCCTGTATTATACCATATCTGTCCTGTATTATACCATATCTGTCCTGTATTGTAACATATATGTCCTGCACTATACAATATATGTTCTGTATTATACTATATCTGTCCTGTATAATACCATATCGGTGCTGTATTATACCATATCTGTCCTGTATTTTACCATATCTGTCCACTATTATACCGAATCTTTGCTGTATTATACCATATCTGTCCTGTATTATACCATATCTGTCCTGTATTAGACAATATCTTCCCTGTATTTCAGAAATAAATGTTACCTTTCCTCCTCTAACTGCTCAGGTAATGAACGGTAAAACGGATGGACATGTTCCTTGTCCATATGACGTCACAGATGCTGTGGACATCCCTCAAGTCGGGGTCTACCCATGTACATGTACTCTGCGCCTGTTCGTGCGCATGCCAGTGCTCCTTCCATATATACCCTTCTGTACGCAATAAAATATGCCGCACGCCAGTGTTTCTTCGATATATAGCATGCTGCACACAGTAAAATACGCTCCATATCAGCGCTTCTTCCATATATACCATGCTGTACACAGTAAAATATGCCTCATGCCAATGGCTCTTCCATATATACCATGCTGTACACAGTAAAGTACGTCCCATATCAATGCTCCTTCCATATATGCCATGCTGAGCACAGTAAAAAACGCCTCACGCCATTGCTCCTTCGTATAGGAATTCCAGCATCCGCAGTTTGGCTAGCTGGAATACCATGTATAAACTGTATTTATTTAGTTTCCCGTAAGAAGTGTGGTCAACAGTACGTTGGCAAGACCACCCAAAGACTCCATCTTAGGGTGAACGGTCACAGAAAATCCGTTAGGAAAAAGCAATTGCTTATAGGTAAACATTTTTCTGGACCCGACCATGGCTGGGATAACTTTATTATTCAGATCATAGACGTCGCCTATCCATCTACTAAGGATTCCCCTTTGGATTTGAGAGAAAAATCCGAGAGCGGGAATTATTCTGGATGCTAGAACTTGGGTCAGTGTTTCCGTTTGGTTTAAATGATAATGTCAGTGGGTTCGGCAATGCTACAAACCGCCGTTCAAATATATCCAACATTACCCAACTATTTAAACCTCATCAACGGAGACATCGCAGCCATGGTTGGCGAAGGTTTAATAGTTCGATGATTCACGATCATATCACTTTAAATTACTTAGTGGGTTTAACTAACACACCCAATAGTATACATAGCTTACGTACAGTTCTGTATGCGTTACCTCTGAGAGCTTTAGATCAAATAGCCAGAGATATACAACAATCTGCGTCTTCAGGAAATATAATATCACCAAAAATCAGTAAAGTATGTCAAGATATAGCGTATTTTCGGTTGTATCGTCCAGTGAACATAATCGAAACATCTCAAGATCGGCTTTTCTTGAAACTCTACTACTTAGATAAAGGACTGGACATCATTAATTTACCTCGAATCCTGAATGATCCAGAGGTACGCAACGCTGTACCAAACTATTTTAAGTTCACACAACCTCCTTGCATTTCATATAAGTATACTAAATCTATAGCCACCAAAATATTCAATTACTCCAATGCTGTCAAGGGGTTTGACTGGAACTTATACACGTCAGGAGGCTATAGTTGTGATTGTGAATTATCGAACTTTATCTATACACCATGCAAACATAATGTGACTGGTACTCTTGATATGGTGAGTGATAAGGATCTGAAATTACTCCTGATGAAAGGACCTAAATATAGAGAGCCAAGAAGAATAAATCTGGAGGCCGACCAGAAGATAGTCCTGTCTGCATTGGAACAGTACGTTATGGATTGGTCTAAGCGAGAAAAAGTTGAACCTACAGTACTCGCTGATTGGCTGGATCTCACTAAGAGCAAGGTCGTTGAAACAATCCGCCATATTGACAGAAGTACTCTTCCCCAAGCAAAACAAGTACTGAGAAACCTCAGTTCGCAAGAAGTTCTAGCAAATCTCCAGAGTAAATTCGTCATAGTCCCAGCAGACAAAGCTCCGAATAATATAATATTCATATGTAAATATTACTATTACCAGGTGCTGATTAAAGAATTGAGTGTAGACATATCTTCATCAAATACGTCTACTTACTCCCAAACTGCATTTACTCTGGAAGATTTATTTAACAATCACAAACAGTTTCTCAGGGAAAGAGGTATTTGTCTTCCAACCAATCATAACGACATACCAAAACTATACTGGACTCCCAAAATGCATAAATCGCCATACAAAGCTAGATTCATAGCTGGTTCTAGAAGCTGCACCACCAAGCTTCTTTCAACCCTATTGACGAGGGCCCTTCAGGAGGTAAAAGCATTTTGGGAAAGGTATTGCACCACTATTTCTGAGAACTCTGGCGTTGAATGTATGTGGATATTGAAAAACTCAAAATGTCTTAGGGAAGAACTTGATGCTAAAGGTCACATACCATACAGACATGTATCCACATGGGATTTCTCGACTCTCTATACTATAATCCCTCATCAGGACCTTATTGACCGTCTAAGTTCATTAATAGTATCTGTGTTCAAGAAAACTGATCGTAGATATATTAATGTCGGAAGCCATAAAGCATTCTTAGCTCTACTACATACATGAGATATCATTCATGGGATGTTTCTTTGTTTATAGAGTTGCTTGAATTTCTCATTAAAAATATTTATGTGAAATTTGGCAACACAATATATCAGCAGCATATAGGTATTCCAATGGGTACTAATTGTATCTGTATCTGTTATCTTTTGAATATGACTATATGCAGGCGCTTTCAAAAACCGATCCATTCAAAGCCCGTTCCTTCTCATTCACCAAACGCTATATAGACGATCTTCTCGCTGTGGATAATCGCTATATAAATGACGCAGTGAGGATATATATCCACCTTCACTGGATTTGAAGGAAACTACAGATAACCCTACAGGCACATCATATTTAGATCTATATCTCTATAAAAATGAAGCGGGCATTCTCTCTCGTCGACTTTATGACAAAAGTGATGATTACAATTTCGACATCGTAAACTATCCCTTTCTGGACAGTAATATTCCAGTGGGACCTGCATATGGCGTATACATATCACGCCTAGTAGCATTTACTAGATCCTGTGTTAAATGTGACGATTTTAATCAACGTCACAAAACATTGTTGCAGAAACTTATAAAACAGGGCTATTCCACCAAACGCCTTCACTCAAAGTTTCTCAAATTTGGCGATACATATCGCATGCTGATAAAAAAATACGAACGTAGCGTGCAAGATCTATGGCGCTACGTTTCGTAACTTGTGTCTAATTCCGCTTAACCCGGGGCTAGAGGCCGTATGAACCCATGTACTTCAAGATCCTCATGGTACTCATATGAACAGTCACAATCAAAGCATGGCTGAGATACATCATTCTTTAGATGACGACTTTACAACGAATTATGGATTAAGAATACTGATCAGCGATACGGATTTGACATTTTTGGAACATCATGATGTCTTGCCGGCATCATTGAAAACTGTTGACCGCTTCTCTCTTGCAGGAAACAAGCCTATGTTTATGTATACTATGATTGTCTTCTTGAATTTGGTGCTAATACTGTTATATGGAATATGGAATAGGTCTTTGGGTTATGGACGCGGATATTCTCTAATGGACGACGGCTGAATTATGGATGACGGACTAGACGCTTGTAATGCACCCGATTTGTAGCGGTAGGTTGTATGTGATGATCTTTTTGGCTGAAGTGGTCTCGTAGGTGGTGTCGTCAGTCATCTCCATGTGTCGGTATACGGTGAATTCAAGCGTTTGCGGGCTTGTTTTGTGGTACAAATGTTCACGGTGACGTGGCGGTCCTGGTTGGTTACGGTTTTTCCGTATCCGCTTTTGCCAAGCAACTTCATCGTTTCCCCGATGATGGCTTTACTGTGGTCGGCGTCGCCCTCGCGACGGGCGGTGGTCACGTCGTTAGCAAACTTCTCGAAACAAGCCTCGGGGGTGAATTCTATGACTTGGTAGATTTTGGAAATTTCCAACCCGGAGAAAATTATATACGACCTCGAGATATTGTTCCGATATATATATACACGGCATTTAAACGCTCTTTGACCTGGCGTCAAATTCTGCGCTGAGTACACACTATCTCATCATGCATCAGTTTTGTAACGCCGTTTCATTTCCGGTGTGATATTATTTTTCTGGCGTAACAATCGCCGCTAACAATAGTGTATTATTTAACATGACAGAGAGGTAGTTTGTAGTAGGGAATGTGCATCTGGAGCCTCCGCCCCAGCCGCTAACAATCGCCGCTAACAAGGGAATATAATGTCCGGTCATCTCCGGCTCTCTCCGGGAGAATATATAGCCTGTATCTGCCTTTCCGAAGCATCAAATGGAATGCCCCCGACAATATTGCCATCTATTGGCCCATGTTAAATGGCCAGTGGGGAAACCTCAGTTTCTTCATACAGTGGTAGAATGGAAAAGGTCCCAGCGGTAATTGAACCCGGGTCGCTTTATCTAGAGGCAGACACGTTATCCATTACGCCACGAGTCATATGCTACAAACCAAGGTTGAAAATATGATATATATATGTCTAGCGCTATCACTATATGGCCCATACTGGCGCACTGGCCAATGTTGAACCTAATGAGAAATTTACTCCTGGTCATTGCGGTATGGGTTGTTTGGTCTTGTTTTTCACGCTTCACCACGTAGAACACCATGGACGGCGTCCCGAAGCTAAGCGGTGATTTGTTTTTGAAAAAGTCACTGTGCGAATGCGTAGTGGGTAAATAGCGCTGGGTGGACATTTTGAGGGCGAGAGGTATCACTGTGAAGCATACGTGAAGGAGCATCCGACGGGACGGGTGTCACGTGGAACTGGCGTCATTCTGCGCATGCGCAGTAGACACAGTGTATGGAAATAGACGTTTTGGGGCCGAGAGGGGCCCCTAGTGGTCCCATTGGGCCGAGTGAGATATCATTGTGAAGCATACGTGAGGGAGCATCCGACGGGAGAGGTGTGACGTGGAAGTTGGAACTGACGTCATTCTTCGCATGCGCAGTAGAGAGAGGGTATGGAATAGACGTTTTGGGACCGAGGTGGGCCCCTAGTGGTGTCGAGAGAGGTGTCAAAGTGAAGCGCTCCTTCAGGGCGAGCAAGTAATGGGTGGGTGTATGTAAATTAGGATTTGTCCCGAAAATATAAAAGGGGAACACTGACTTTACCCCTACAATAGGGGTAAACTATCAATCTTATCCAAAAGGGGTAATATCGGTCCCCCGTGCTTATCGGAGTCTGCCTATCAAGTAATGGGTGGGTGTGTGTAAAATTAGGATTTGTCCCCGAAAATATAAAAAGCGGAACACGGACTTTATCCCTACAATAGGCTAAAACTCCTATCAACCATATCCAAAAGGGGTGATATCGGTCCCCGGGCTTATCGGGGTCTGCCTATCAAGTCATGGGTGAGTGCATGTAAAATTAGGATTTGTCCTCGAAAATATAAGAAGCGGAACACGGATTTTACCCCTACCATAAGGGAAAACTCCTATCAACCATATCCAAAAGGGGTAATATCGGTCCCCGGGCTTATCGGGGTCTGTCTATCAAGTCATGGTTGGGTGCATGTAAATTTAGGATTTTTCCCCGAAAATATAAAAAGTGGCACACGGACTTTACCCCTCAAATAGGGGAAAACTCCTATCAACCATATCCAAAAGGGGTAATATCGGTCCCCGGGTTTATCGGGCCTGCCGACAGAGGTAGGGTGGGTGCATGTAAATTAGGATTTGTTCCCGAAAATATAAAAAGCGAAACACGGACTTTACCCCTACAATAGGGGATAACCCCTATCAACCAGGTCTAGATGGTCATATATAGACCGGAGAGAGAGCAACAACAACAACAACAACATCAAGTGTTCATATAGTTTATTATTCAATCTCCAATGTACGAGTTGTCACAGCGAAACAGCTCACCAATTATCAGTATACGAGTTGTCAGAGCATTTCCATCATAGCTCTCTAGATTTGTATCTAATACCGCTTATGCCGGTGCTAGGGGCCGTGTGGTCATATCATCCATGTTGCCACATGAACAGGTACAATAAAAGCGTACCTGAGATACAACACATATCAGGAATCGTTAGATTCTTGGTATGTGCTTTAGAATAGGTTAACCAGAAGACTATTCTATGAAGTCATGTGACGCAGTCAGTATGTCGGCACCTCTTCCCACTTCCCTTATATGTGTTGTAATCATACCGACGCTGGAGGAGCCGCGTTGGGTATGTTTGCAATACAAGTAGGCTCTTGTCCAATCAGATGCCGCCATTTGGCGCTGCATCTGTCATATTCATTTTTGCCCGTTAGATGTATTCTCGGCTGCTCTTATCCAATCAAAAACCGTCCTTTGAGAAAGTTTAATGTTCAGTCATGTTCGCTCTAATCCGTATGTTCTAATCCTGGCCGGGCAGACCCGGATATTGTTCAGGCAGCATGTCCTGAAACAGTTGTTTGCATGGGGCATGGGAATGGACGTTTTGGAGTCGATATGTTCCTTGTCCATGTCCATGTACATGTACGAGTAAGACTCTGCTGGTGGGCTGTCAGTCCCGAGAGTATTATACAATATATGTCCAGTATTATACCTTATCTCTGCTGCGTTATACAATATATGTCCTGTATTATATAATATTTGTCCTATATTATACAATAGATGTTCTGTATTATACCATATCTGTGCTGTATTATACCATATCTGTGATGTATTATACAATATCTGTTCTGTATTATACCATATCTGTGCTGTATTATACAATATATATCCTGTATTATATAATATCTGTCCAGTATTATACCAAATCTGTGCTGTATCAACGTTATCTGTGCTGTATTATACCACATGTCCTGTATTGTACCATATATGTCCTGTACTATACCATATATGTTCTGTATTACACAATATTTGTGCTCCATTATACCATATCTGTCCTGTATTATAAAATATCTTTGCTGTATTATACCATATCTGTCCTGCATTATACCAAATCTGTGCTGTATTATACCATATGTCCTGAATTATACTATATCTGTGCTGTATTATACAATCTGTCCTGTATTATACAATACCTGTTCTGTTTTATACCAAATCTGTCCTGTATTGTACCATATTTGTCCTGTATTATACAATATATGTTCTGTATTATACCAAAGCTGTGCTGTATTATACACTATCTGTCCAGTATTATACCAAATCTGTGCTGTATTATACCATATCTGTCCTGTATTGTACCATATATGTCCTGTATTATACAATATATGTTCTGTATTATACAATATTTGCCCTCTATTATACCATATCTATGCTGTATTATACCATATCTGTGATGTATTATACAATATCTGTCCTGTATTATACCATATCTGTGCTGTACTATACAATGTATGTCCTGCATTATACAATTACAAGCGTCTAGTCCGTCATTCATAATCCAGCCGTCGTCCATTAGAGAATATCCGCGTCCATAATCCAAAGACCTATTCCATATTCCATATAACAGTATTAGCACCAAATTCAAAAAGACACATAGTATACATAAACATAGGCTTGTTTCCTGCAAGAGAGAAGCGGTCAACAGTTTTCAATGATGCCAGCAAGACATCATGATGTTCCAAAAATATCAAATCCGTATCGCTGATCAGTATTCTTAATCCATAATAGTCGTTGTAAAGTCGTCATCTAAAGAATGATATATCTCAGTCACGCTTTGATCTGTCCAGTATTATACCAAATCTTTGCTGTATTATACCTTATCTGTGCTGTATTATACCATATGTCCTGTATTGTACAATACATGTTCTGTATTATGCAATATTTGTCCTCTATTATACCATGTCTGTCATGCATTATACCATATCTTTGCTGTATCATACCATATCTGTCCTGCATTATACCTAATCTGTCCTGTATTATACTATATGTGTCCGGAATTATACCATATTTGTGCTGTATTATACCATATTTGTCATGTGTTGTACAATATCTGTCCTGTGTTATATCAAATCGGTCCTGTATTGTACCATATATGTCCTGTATTATACAATATATGTTCTATTTTATACCAAATCTGTGCTGTATTATACAGTATCTGTCATGTATTATACCAAATCTGTGCTGTATTATGCCATATCTGTCCTGTATTGTACCATATATGTTCCGTATTATACAATATTTGTCCTCTATTATACCATTTCTGTCCCGCATTATACCATATATGTGCTGTATTATACCATATCTTTCCTGTGTTTACAATATTTGGCATGTATTATACAATATCTGTCTTGTATTATACCATATCGATGCTGTATTATACAGTATCTGTCCTGTATTATACAATATCTGTCCTGTATTAAACCATAGCCGTGCTGTTTTATCCAATATCTGTCCTGTATTAAAACATATCTGTCCTGTATTATATCATATCTGTGCTGTATTATACCATATCACTCCTGTATTTTAACATATCTCCTGCACTATACAATATATGTTCTGTATTATATCATATCTGTCCTTATTATACCATATCTGTGCTGTAGTATACCATATCTGTCCTGTATTATACCATATCTGTCTTGTATTAGACAATATCTTCCCTGTATTTCAGAAATAAATATTAGCTTTCCGTCCTCTAACTGCTCAGATAATAGACGGTAAAACAGATGGGCATGTAACCTGTCCATGTGCATGCTCTCCACACATGTCAATGTACATGTACTCTGCGCCAGGCACATATACGTTGTCCATGTACAGGTAACATATCCATATACATGTTCCTTGTCCGTATGACGTCACAGATGCTGTGGGCATCCCTCAAATCGGGGTCTACCCATGTACATGTACTCTGCGCATGTTCGTGCGCATGCCAGTGCTCCTTCAATATATACCCTTCTGTACGCAGTAAAATATGCCACACGCCAGTGTTTCTTCGACATATAACCTGCTGTACACAGAAAAATACGCTCCATGTCAGCGCTCCTTCCATATATACCATGCTGTAAACAGTAAAATATGTCTCAGGCCAATGGCCCTTCCATATATACCACGCTGTACGCAGTAAAATACGTCCCATATCAATGCTCCTTCCATATATACCATGCTGCACACAATAAAATACGCCCCATACCAGTTCTTCCATATATACCATGCTGAACACAGTAAAAAACGCCCCTCGCCATTGCTCCTTCCATATATACCATGATGTATACAGTAACATACGCCCCATGCCAGTGCTCCTTCCATATATACCATATTGTACACAGTAAAATACGCCTCATGGCAGTGCTCCTTACATATATACCATACTGTAAACAGTAACATATGCCCCATGTCAGTGCTCCTTCCATATATAGCATGCTGTACACAGTTAAAAAGACGCCCCATGCCAGTGCTCCTTGCATATATACCATCCTGTGAACAGAAAAATACATCCCATGCCAGTGCTCCTATCGTATATACCATGCTGTACACAGTAAATAGGCCACTGTGTCAGTGCTCCTTCCATGTATACCATGCTGTACACAGTAAAATACGCCCGTGTCAGTGCTCCTTCCATGTATACCATGCTGTACACAGTAAAATACGCCCCATATCAGTGCTCCTTCCATATATACCATGCTGGACACAGTAGAATACGCCCCATGTCGGTGCTCCTTTCATATATACCATCCTGTACACAGTAAAATACACCCCGTGCCAGTGCTCCTTTCGTATATACCATGTTGTACACAGTGAAATTACGCCCCACGTCGGTGCTCCTTGCATATATACCATCCTGGGAACAGAAAAATACACCTCATGCCAGTGCTCCTATGTATATACCATGCTGTACACAGTAAAATGGGCCCCTGTGTTAGTGCTCCTTCCATGTATACCATACTGTACACATTAAAATACGTCCAATGCCAGTGCTCCTTCCATATATACCATGCTTCACACAGTAAAATGGGCCCCTGTGTTAGTGCTCCTTCCATGTATACCATACTGTACACATTAAAATACGTCCAATGCCAGTGCTCCTTCCATATATACCATGCTTCACACAGTAAAATAGGCCCCTGTGTTAGAGCTCCTTCCATATATACCATGCTGTACACATTAAAATACGCCCCATGTTCCTGCTTCTTGCATATATACCATCCTGTGAACAGTAAAATACACCCCATGCCAGTGACCCTGTAGTATATACCATGCTGTACACAGTAAAATAGGCCCTGTGTCAGTGCTCCTTGAGCCTTCCATATACACCATGCCGTACACAATAGAATACTCCAGATGCCATGTGTTTGTGCGTCCGTGCGCGCTGCGTGTGTGTGCGCACGGGAGTGACCTTTGACCTATGCGCATCATTATAATCCGGTATTCTGCAAGAGCATTTGGACACCTGTTGACCTCAATAATCTGTGAGGTCACTTCCGCTTCCGGTCACGTGACCGGAACTGACCTTTGACCCCTGGGCACAATTTTTATCCGGTATTGTGAGCGTGCACAGGTGTCAAAGGTCAGTTCCGGTCACGTGACCGGAAGCGGAAGTGACCTCACAGAGGTCATATGTAAATTATTGAGGTCAACAGTGTCCAAATGCTCTTGCAGAATACCTTATAATAATGGTGCGCATGGGTCATAGGTCACTTCCGTGCACACACACACACACACACACACGCACACGGACGCACATACACATGGCATCGGGAGTATTCTATTGTGTGCAGCCTGGTGTATATGGAAGGATCACTGACATGGGGTGAATTTTACTGTGTACAGCATGGTATGCATGGAAGGAGCACTGACACAGGGGCCTATTTTACTGTGTACAGCATGGTATATACTATAGGAGCACTGGCATGGGGTGTATTTTACTGTTCACAGGATGGTATATATGCAAGGAGCACCGACATGAGGTGTATTTCACTGTGTACAGCATGGTATATACGAAAGGAGCACTGACATGGGGCGTATTTTAATGTGTGCAGCATGGTATATATGGAAGGAGTTCTGACACAGGGGCCTATTTTACTGTGTACATCATGGTATATATGGAAGGAGCACTGGCATGGGGCGTATTTTAATGCGTACAGCATGGTATACATGGAAGGAGCACTGACACAGGGGCCTGTTTTACTGTATACAACATGGTATATACGACAGGATCACTGACATGGGGTGTAGTTTTCTGTTCACAGTTTGGTATATATGCAAGGAGCATCGACATGGGGCGTATTTCACTGTGTACAGCATGGTATATACGAAAGGAGCACTGGCATGGGGTGTATGTTACTGTGTACATGATGGTAAAGGAGCACCGACATGGGGCGTATTTTACTGTGTACAGCATGGTATATATGGCAGAAGCACTGATATGGGGCGTATTTTACTGTCTACAGCATGGTATACATGGAAGGAGCACTGACACGGGCGTATTTTACTGTGTACAGCATGGTATACATGGAAGGAGAACTGACACAGGAGCCTATTTTACTGTGTACAGCATGGTATATACGATAGGAGTACTGCCATGGGGTGTAATTTTCTGTTCACAGGATGGTATGTATGCAAGGAGCACTGGTATGGGGCGCCTTTTTTACTGTTTACAGCATGCTATATATGGAAGGAGCACTGACATGGGGCATATGTTACTGTGTACAGCATGGTATATATTGAAGGAGCACTGGCATGGGACGTATTTTACTGTGTACAACATGGTATATATGGAAGGAGCACTGGCAAGGGGGCGTATGTTACTGTCTACATCATAGTATGTATGGAAGGAGCAATGGCGTGGGGCGTTTTTTACTGTGTTCAGCATGGTATATATTGTGAAGATCTGATATTTTGAAGTAATATAAATTTATCCATTGTTAATATTTCCAGTTCAGGTATAATGGTAATTGTTGATGAACGTCTGTTCCCGGATATTATTGTACGCGATATAGTATGTTGTTGTTGTATGAAACAGACTATAGCCACGATAGATTTGTCAGAGATTTGACAGCAACCGACTTCGTTCGATTTAAAGATAACTACATCGCTACTTTTGTCGCTACTTACTGTAATTGGCTAAATGATTGTTCTAGTTGTCTATCCAGTTGTTGTAGTGAGATAACTTTCACTGTTGTTCGGTAAATCCATGTTTATTCAGATATTTTGGCGAGCAGTTTCGCCGATGGTCGCCATGTTTTTGAGGAAATCGATAACGAGTTTTCACTCTCGCACCAAACTTTACGTAATTTTAGAGTAACTTTCGTAGAGTTTCTTTTGTAAATGATTGACTTAACTTCCTTCAAAGACGATCATTCGAATTCACTGAAGATTGTAGACCGTTAACTTTAGATAAGTGATTTAGAGGCAAAGAGTTCTCATGAGGTTTCGAGAGTTTTGGCGCTCTTTATGAATAACTCAGAGGTCAGCCAGAGGTCACCAGCAAGCTATAAATAGGCGAACACCAACGGGATTACTTCACTTTGCTTTGGGCGAAAGCCCAAAGCCAGGAGTGCGATTAGACGCATAGCAAAGTCACCCCGACTGCGATTAGACGCAAAGCACGGATTAGACCGTTAGTAGACAAATATAAGCTTCTCCACGATGAAATAAAACAGGGTGAACCAGTGGCACTCCTCCCATGGTCAAACCACTCGAGATACAACTACCGGAGATGATCTATCTCGGGGAAAACAAATCAAATAAAGCTCTGGATAAGAGCTCGGGGTAAATGCATCAAACGAAGGTACAAATAAACCATGAGAGAATCTGTACGTTAATCTTGAAAAAGGGGCCAAGCCAGTACGTCACCAATTTACGCAGTCGCTCACTCCGAACCAAAGAAGCTCGGGATCAACCACCTCGCTGGGGGTCTAATAACACCCCAGCCACCAGTCAGATTTTTGGACCGGATTCGGGGCCTTCGCGCACATCGCCGGAAGTGACATCATATATAGTAAAATAGATGTTTAACGAAAATTTTGATTACTTTTCAAGTCTGCATAATACCTCCGTTGACCTAGCGTTAAAAAGAATTATCTGGAGATAATTTTCCCTGTTTATCTGGACAGAGCATATGAAAAGTAGTTCGCTCATGTGCAACACTAAAGGAGTCGTTTAGTCGGATTCAAACTGAACCGTGCGTTGGTTGGTTTCCCCTATACGTCATAGCAACGTAGTAAAGGTCAACTTCCGCTATTGGAGGCAGGGATGTTATTGGAGCCTGCGAAATGGAGCATGCGCTGTGGGGAGGTTGGCTCGGGATAAGAGCTTGGGATAAAAATAAAGCTAGAGGTAATCTATACGTCAGCATTGACAAGGGACTAGCCAAGGTGCAGTCATTACGTCATCAGCCTACACAGTCGTGTCCCACTCCGACCCAAAGCAGCTCGGGACTACACAGGAGTTGTCTCCCTTGATGTGATTGAGAAGCTCTTCCAGACCACAGTTGTCGCCCTTGATGTGATGAACCATCCCAAGCCAGATGACCTCGGGGTAGCTTGGAGATTACAGCTGTCCTAACACAGGAAATATACAAAAAGACAGTTATACTCATGAGAGCTTTTTACCTCCTCTCAGATGCCCAATCAACTGAAGACGATACATCGAGTGAAACCGAATTTGCTGGTGCACATATACAGCAACCCCAGAATCCACACCATGTGATGTATCAAATCTAGATGGGGCAATAGAGAAAAATGCTGGTGATAATCTTATGACTGGTGATATGCCTGGAGCTGATAAACCAAGAGGCGATCTGAGAAAAGAGATGTCAGAGATTATTGGAGATGTACTTCGTGGAACGATGCAGGATGTAGCCTCCATTATCAAAGGTGCTGTAACAGAAGCTATTTCTACCATTGAACTACCCCGTAGTCTACCTCCTATTTGTAGCCCGGGTGACCAGTCCGGCAGTCCGATTTGTCATGGCAGACCAGTTTCTAAAACTAGGCGAAGTACTGGACGCAAAGAAGAAATTATTCGAGCGTTGAGCCGAAGAAAAATCACCCCTCCTCCCACCAGCAGCAGCTCTAGTAATGATAATGATTCCGACAACAGTCAAATTACACGAAGCAGTAAAGAAAGGTCTAGATGGACTGTACCCCGACAATCAAGTTCGAAGCTTCCATCATTTACCGGGGCTGAGAAATGGGAAGTGTGGCGTAACCGATTTAAAGATGTCGCTAAAATCAGAGGCTGGACTAAAGATGAGAAACTGACTGAACTTTTAACCAGACTTCAAGGCAGGGCAGGAGAGTTTGTGTATGGCCAGCTATCCAAACCAGTTCGGGGTAACTATGAATCTCTTGTCGATGAATTGGGACACAGATTTAGAAGAAACACCGAAAACATTCGGAGCTGCTTTTAGCAACAGAGCTCAGAGGAATGAAGAGAAAGTTGAAGATTATGCCGCTGAACTGAAACGTTTATACGACAATTACAAGCGTCTGGACCGTCATTCATAATTCAGCCGTCGTCCATTAGAGAATATACGCGTCCATAATCCAAAGACCTATTCCATATTCCATATAACAGCATTAGCACCAAATTCAAGAAGACAATCATACTATACATAAACATAGGCTTGTTTCCTGCAAGAGAGAAGCGGTCAACAGTTTTCAATGATGCCTGCAAGACATCATGATGCTCCAAAAATATACAATCCATATCGCTGATCAGTATTCTTAATCCATAATATTTTTTGTAAAGTCGTCATCTAAAGAATGATGTATCTCAGTCACGCTTTGATTGTGACTGTTCATATGAGTACCATGAGGATCTTGAAGCACATGGGTTCATACGGCCCCTAGCCCCGGGGTAAGCGGAATTAGGCCTATGCTAACAGGAACCACACGACCAGACGTGAAGATTTACTCAGAAGATTCCTAGATGGTCTTCATGATGAAAATGCATATTTTCATGTGGAATATGTGAAGGAGCCAAAGGACATAGATGAGGCAATGTATGAAGTCGTCAACTTCCTGGCAACACAGAGGAGAAGTGGAGGTAGTTTGAAGAAACCCACCCGCTCTGTTAAGTATGGGACTGACGGACAGGAAATTTTAGATGATATCAGTGTGCAGTTAGATGCACGGGCCAAGCAAACCTCACCTGTGAATGACAGAAAGCCAGATGCCAAGAAAGGCGGAATAAGAAGTTTACTGGTACAAATAATGATGAAATGGTCAGCCAGGTTAAAGGCTTACGGGACGAGTTCAACAAAATGGTGGAACGGATGAAGAAACTCGAGCAACGGCCACATAGTCATTTTCCCCACAGAAATTTCCCTCAACAAACTAGTTCTAGCATGAATCCTGGGAATGTTTCGGAACCAGCCAGAGCAAAATTCACGGGTTGTTATCGATGTGGCGCTGAAAATCATTTTGCCAGAGTTTTTCCGAGTAATGCTTATCCCAGAAGACAGATGAATCCCAGGGCCCAGAATTTCATTCCTCGGACAGGATATTCTAGCTTTGTTAGGACTACCCAGTCACAGGCGGTGCTAGGGGCCGTGTGGTCATATCATCCAAGTTGCCACATGAACAGGTACAATAAAAGCGTACCTGAGATACAACACATATCACGAATCGTTAGATTCTTGGTATGTGCTTTAGAATAGGTTAACCAGAAGACTATTCTGTGAAGTCATGTGACGCAGTCAGTATGTCGGCACCTCTTCCCACTTCCCTTATATGTGTTGTAACTAATGTGACCGAGCAGACAAACTACAAGGGATTGGCCCAGTAGGCCGGGGACGGTCCCTCATCTCGATGGCCAAGGCGATATTTCTATGAAAACAAAAACTACATGTATACCCCATGATATTTCCAATAATCCTTATGAATCAGTGAGACGGGAAACTCCAAAATATGATGGTGTATACATCCAGGGAACCTTCAATGGCGTAGAAGTTACCTACACCGTGGATACAGGTGCCACAAAGACTATCGTTTCTGATAGAATATTTTTTCGAATTCCAGAGTCCCAGCGCCCCGAGTTAAGAAAGGCGGGAAAAGGCATCATCTCCTGTGCGAGTGGAAGAACTCTAAAATACATGGGAAAGGGGAATTTCGAACTTACCTTAGGACCCCTGATGCAATAGCGGGAATTGGTCATCGCAGATATAGAAGACGACATATTACTGGGAACTGATATTTTACAGAAGGGACCTGAGGGGCCAGCTGATATACTCTTGAGTGAGGGAAGACGATTCTAAATGATGAGGTGATACCTCTGAAACAGATCCCAGTGCCAAAACTGAGGAGGGTACTAGCGGCAGATGGTACCAATATTCCGGAGATGAGTGAGGTGATTATCAATGCAGTAGTCCACAAGGTTTATATGGAAGATGGGACAACAGAGTGTATGAAGTCGTCAACTTCCTGGCAACACAGAGGAGAAGTGAAGGTAGTTTGAAGAAACCCACCCGCTCTGTTAAGTATGGGACTGACGGACAGGAAATTTTAGATGATATCAGTGTGCAGTTAGATGCATGGGCCAAGCAAACCTCACCTGTGAATGGCAGAAAGCCAGATGCCAAGAAAGGCGGAATAAGAAGTTTACTGGTACTAATAATGATGAAATGGTCAGCCAGGTTAAAGGCTTACGGGACGAGTTCAACAAAATGGTGGAACGGATGAAGAAACTCGAACAACGGCCACAGTCATTTTCCCCACAGAAATTTCCCTCAACAAACTAGTTCTAGCATGAATCCTGGGAATGTTTCGGAACCAGCCAGAGCAAAATTCACGGGTTGTTATCGATGTGGCGCTGAAAATCATTTTGCCAGAGTTTTTCCGAGTAATGCTTATCCCAGAAGACAGATGAATCCCAGGGCCCAGAATTTCATTTCTCGGACAGGATATTCTAGCTTTGTTAGGACTACCCAGTCACAGACGAATAACACTAATGTGACCGAGCAGACAAACTACAAGGGATTGGCCCAGTAGGCCGGGGGACGGTCCCTCATCTCGATGGCCAAGGCGATATTTCTATGAAAACAAAAACTACATGTATACCCCATGATATTTCCAATAATCCTTATGAATCAGTGAGACGGGAAACTCCAAAATATGATGGTGTATACATCCAGGGAACCTTCAATGGCGTAGAAGTTACCTACACCGTGGATACAGGTGCCACAAAGACTATCGTTTCTGATAGAATATTTTTTCGAATTCCAGAGTCCCAGCGCCCCGAGTTAAGAAAGGCGGGAAAAGGCATCATCTCCTGTGCGAGTGGAAGAACTCTAAAATACATGGGAAAGGGGAATTTCGAACTTACCTTAGGACCCCTGATGCAATAGCGGAAATTGGTCATCGCAGATATAGAAGACGACATATTACTGGGAACTGATATTTTACAGAAAGGACCTGAGGGGCCAGCTGATATACTCTGGAGTGAGGGGAAGATGATTCTAAATGATGAGGTGATACCTCTGAAACAGATCCCAGTGCCAAAACTGAGGAGGGTACTAGCGGCAGATGGTACCAATATTCCGGGGATGAGTGAGGTGATTATCAATGCAGTAGTCCACAAGGTTTATATGGAAGATGGGACAACAGAGTTAATAGAACGTTCACCAGAGTTTACGGAGAAACATTCACTTGTTGTAGCACCATTTTTCGTTGATGTCGAGAGTACCAGAAATATCCGGGTCAGAGTACTGAACCCTTTTCCAGAGCCCAGGGTCATTAAACATCAAACATGTGTAGGAAATGCAGAATCCGTGGATTCTGATATCAAGATCCTCCTGGATATGGAAGAAGATTCTGAAAAAGATAACTTTGAGGCAGTCCGAAGGATTCAAGTACATAACCCCATACCCGAAATCACACGCCAAGCCTCAGATGTACCCCGACCTAAGAATAGTGAGAAAGTGAACGTACCGACACACCTTAGAGATTTGTATATTGAGACGGTACACAGACTCGAACCAGCCAAACATGATGTTGTTGCTGATGTGCTGAGAGACTATGGAGAAGTATTTTTTAAAGACGAATTTGACCTGGGGTGTACCGATTTGGTGGAACATGCCATAGATACAGGTGATGCAAAACCTATCAAGCTACCACCGAGACGATTACCCATGGCGTTTGCTGGAGAAGATAAGAAGGCATTAGAGAACCTTCAGAAACAGGGATCTATTCGACCATCGACATCACCCTGGGCTTCACCCATCGTGTTGGTCAGGAAGAAGTGTGGTTCAGTGAGGCCATGTGTAGATTTTCGCCGCCTTAACCTGGTAACCCATAAAGATGCCTTTCCACTGCCCAGAATTCAAAGATTGTCTTGACGCAATTGAAGGTGCAACATGGTTCTCTACCCTTGATCTTACCTCAGCCTACAATCAAGTTCCTATTAAGAAGGAAGACATCCCCAAAACCACGTTTGTAACAAAATTTGGACTCTGGGATTACACAAAACACATTCGGGCTTTGCAATAGTCCAGCTACGTTCCAGCGATGCATCGAACTGGCTTTATCTGGACTCCAGTGGGTTTCCTGTCTCTTGTACCTCGATGATGTAATGATTTTTGGCCATACGTTTGAACAACACACACACAGACTTAGAGAAGTTCTGGAGAAAATCAAGCTGGCGAAGCTAAAACTGAAGCCGATTAAATGCCATTTGATGAAGAAGGAAGTCGAGTTTCTTGGGCATATTATTTCTGGTGATGGAATTCGGCCAAATGAGGAAAATGTGAAGAAGGTTGTAGCCTGGCCCACCCGGAGAAATGTTACCGAAGTCAGAGGTATCTTAGGATTAGGCAGCTACTACCGACGCTGGATAAAAGATTTTTCCAAGCTGGTAGATCCACTAACCGAGTTAACGAAGAAAGACACACCCTTCCAATGGACATGAAACTGTGAAGAGTCATTTAGAGCACTGAAGTCTGCTCTGACTGGATCGGAGATTATGGGATATCCCAAAGATGAATGCCTATTTGTGTTAAATACTGATGCACGCGACATCAGTATCGGTGCATTTCTGTCACAAATCCAAGATGGAAGAGAACGTGTCATCGCATATGCCAGCAGTGTATTAAACAAAGCCGAGAAGAACTACTGTGTGACAGATAAGGAGTTACTGGCTGTGAAATTATTTTCGTCACTACCTTCTGAGGAGAAAGTTCTTGATTCGAACAGACCACCAGGCACTGAAGTGGCTGTTCAGCTTGAAGGAGCCGAAGAATAGGATTGCCAGATGGATAGAAGTATTATCAGCCTTTAACTGTGGATATTGAAAAACTCAAAATGTCTTACGGAAAAACTTGATGCTAAAGGTCACATACCGTACAGACATGTATCCACATGGGATTTCTCGACTCTCTATACTACAATCCCTCATCAGGACCTTATTGACCGTCTAAGTTCATTAATAGTATATGTGTTCAAGAAAACTGATCGTAGATTTATTAATGTCGGAAGCCATACAGCATTCTTCAGCTCTACTACATACAAGATATATCATTCATGGGATGTTTCTTTGTTGATAAAGAGTTGCTTGAATTTCTCATTAAAAATATCTATGTGAAATTTGGCAACACAATATATCAACAGCATATAGGTATTCCAATGGGTACTAATTGTGCACCCCTATTGGCTGACCTATATCTGTTCTCTTATGAATATGACTATATGCAGGCGCTTTCAAAAACCGATCCATTCAAAGCCCGTTCCTTCTCATTCACCAAATGCTTTATAGACGATCTTCTCGCCGTGGATAATCGCTATATAAATGACGCAGTGAAGGATTTGAAGGAAACTACAGATAACCCTACAGGCACATCATATTTAGACCTATATCTCTATAAAAATGAAGCGGGCCTTCTCTCTCGTCGACTGTATGACAAAAGAGATGATTACAATTTCGACAACGTAAACTACAACACATATAAGGGAAGTGGGAAGTGGTGCCGACATACTGACTGCGACACATGACTTCACAGAATAGACTTCTGGTAAACTTATTCTAAAGCACATACCAAGAATCTAACGATTCGTGATATGTGTTGTATCTCAGGTACGCTTTTATTGTACCTGTTCATGTGGCAACTTGGATGATATGACCACACGGTCCCTAGCACTATCCCTTTCTGGACAGTAATATTCCAGTGGGACCTGCATATGGCGTATACATATCACGCCTAGTAGCATTTGCTAGATCCTGTGTTAAATGTGACGATTTTAATCAACGTCACAAAACATTGTTGCAGAAACTTATAAAACAGGGTTACACCACCAAGCGCCTCCACTCAAAGTTTCTCAAATTTGGCGATACATATCGCATGCTGATAGCAAAATACGAGCGTAGTGTGCAAGATCTATGGCGTTACGTTTCGTAACTTGTCTAATTCCGCTTAACCCGTGGTTAGTGACCGTATGAGCCCATGTACTTCAAGATCCTCATAGTACTCATATGAACAGTCACAATCAAAGCGTGACTGAGATACATCATTCTTTAGATGACGACTTTACAACGAATATTATGGATTAAGAATACTGATCAGCGATACGGATTTGATATTTTTGGAACATCATGAGGTCTTGCCGGCATCATTGAAAACTCTTGACCGCTTCTCTCTTGCAGCAAACAAGCCTATGTTTATGTATACTATGATTGTCTTTTTGAATTTGGTGCTAATACTGTTATATGGAATATGGAATAGGTCTTTGGATTATGGACGCGGATATTCTCTAATGGACGAGGACTGAATTATGAATGACGGACCAGACGCTTGTAATTTGAGATAAGAGTACAGGCCTGGGAAGCGCCACAAAAATGTTGATGCCTCGTCTCGATGCCCAAACCATAGACTGTGTGAATGCGAAGATGAACCTTTGAGATGCGGACCTTGGGTGAAGTGCCGTAAACGGACCACCGATATGCAGAGTGCATTTGTCGAGAATATTGAAGATAAAGATGAACTGCGTAGGGTAAGCTCCAGAAATAAAGCATCAATTGACCTTTTTGACACAGTTTGTGTTGGGTCTGTTGTTTTCCTCCAGAAGTTAGGGGGGTAATGTGTTCCGGTATGTTTGGAATTTGGTGTTGCTGTTGCTGAGTGCCATCACCTTCAATAACCTTATGGTTTCTGACGCGAATGACGGAGTATGCCGATCATGTCAAAACAAGGTTAGGATTGATGGCCAGTTGAGACCGGCCTTCCCAGTGAACATAACCTGAGGGAGACTGATGCAGATCGCCCCGAGATGAACTCGAGTCGTAAAGCAGTTGAGCAGCCATGGATGCATGGTTATGCTATGTCAACACCTAGGAAGAAGCAATTGGAGGATCCTGACATAGGACCTGTTATAAGATGGTATGAGGAAGGTCGACGACCGTCTGGACCAGACATATGTGCATCGAGTCCAGCCTCACAACACTATTGCAATTCATGGGACAGCCTCGAAGTAAAGGATGGGGTGCTATTCCAAAGATTTACCTGGGACGGAAGAAGACTCGTGAGAAGACAATGCAGAGATTTCATTGGTGCAAATTACGAGAAGACGTGGACAACTGGGTTCAACGTTGCGACACTTGTGGAGCAAACAAAGCTCCAACCAAGTCATCCAGAGCACCTCTTGGAGAAATGAGAGTGGGAGCCCCTCTGGACAGGCTATCGACAGATATTTTATGGCCCTTTCCAGAGACGGAACGAGGGCATAAATACATCATGATTGTAACAGACCATTTTACTAATTGGGTGAAATTTTCCCCGATACCAGATCAGACAGCAGTCACATGTGCTCGGGTAATTCTGAATGAGGTCATTAGCAGGTATGGCTGACCTTTAGATTTACACAGCGATCAGGGATCAAACTATACAAGCGATGTATTCTCAGAACTTTGTAATCTACTGGAGATCCGGAAAACAAGAACAACGCCAAGACATCCCCAATGCAACGGCAAAGTCGAGCGGTTTAACCGAACTCTAGTGCCCATGATTAGGGCGTACTTGCGAGATGAACAAGAAGACTGGGACCTGTTCCTGGGTTGTTTGGCCGAAGCTTATAGGGCCACCCCTCACGATGGTGCAGGGTTGACACCAAATCTACTCATGCTTGGAAGAGAAGTCCGACTACCTGCTGAAGTGATATTTGGTAGAACTATTCCAGATACTGATGACGAGATAACATCCTATGGAGAATATGTAGATGAACTCCGTGATAAGCTGCAACATGCACATGATATTACAAGACAACGACTAAAAGTACCGGCGTGGATGCAGTCACTCCCTGGACACTATGCCATGGATGACCAGAGACGGACCAGATGTCCTGACCAAGGGTAAGAGGACCAGATGAGCGATGTTCATGGAGAAGCCAACCTGAAGGAGACATAAAAGACACTGAATTAATATTGTCATGATTAAATGTACATGGGTAATTTCAATTTAATACTTTTCCTATGTTGCTGAGGACAGCTAACATTTAAGCGGGGGACAGTGTGAAGATCTGATATTTTGATGTAATATAAATTTATCCATTGCTAATATTTCCAGTTCAGGTATAATGGTAATTGTTGATGAACGTCTGTCCCCGGATATTATTGTACGCGATATAGTATGTTGTTGTTGTTGTATGAAATAGACTATAGCCACGATAGATTTGTCAGAGATTTGACAGCAACAGACTTCGTTCGATTTAAAGATAACTACATCGCTATTTTTGTCGCTACTTACTGTAATTGGCTAACTGATTGTTCTAGTTGTCTATCCAGTTGTTGTAGTGAGATAACTTTCACTGTTGTTCGGTAAATCCATGTTTATTCAGATATTTTGTCGAGCAGTTTCGCCGATGGTCGCCATGTTTTTGAGGAAATCGATAACGAGGTTTCACTCTCGCACCAAACTTTACGTAATTTTAGAGTAACTTTCGTAGAGTTTCCAATTTCGTAAATGATTGAATTAACTTCCTTCAACGACGATCATTCGAATTCACTGAAGATTGTAGACCGTTAACTTTAACTGATTTAGAGGCGAAGAGTTCTCATGAGGTTTCGAGAGTTTTGGCGCACTTTATGAATAACTCAGAGGTCAGCCAGTGGTCACCAGCAAGCTATAAATAGGCGAACATCAACGGGATTACTTCGCTTTGCTTTGGGCGAAAGCCCACACCCAGGAGTGCGATTAGACGCATAGCAAAGTCGCCCCGACTGCGATTAGACGCAAGACACGGATTAGACCGTTAGTAGACAAATAAAAGCTTCTCCACGATGAAATAAAACAGGGTGAACCAGTGGCACTCCTCCCATGGTCAAAACACTCGGAATACAACTACCGGAGATGATCTATCTCGGGGAAAACAAATCAAATAAAGCTCTGGATAAGAGCTCGGGGTAAATGCATCAAACGAAGGTACAAATAAACCACGAGAGAATCTGTACGAAACAAGCTCGGGATAAGAGCTTGGGATAAAAATAAAGCTAGAAGTAATCTATACGTCAGCATTGACAAGGGACTAGCCAAGGTGCAGTCATTACGTCATCAGCCTACACAGTCGTCCCAACCCGACCCAACGCAGCTCGGGACTACACAGAAGTTGTCTCCCTTGATGTGATTGAGAAGCTCTTCCAGACCACAGTTGTCGCCCTTGATGTGATGAACCATCCCAAGCCAGATGACCTCGGGGTAGCTTGGAGATTACAGGTGTCCTAACACAGGAAATTATACAAAATAACGGTTATACTCATGAGAGTTTTCTACCTCCTCTTTCTTAATATACAGTGGTGAAGTATATTGAATTGGTGCATCAGAAGTTAGATTCTTAACATTTTTGGTGCTCGAGGTTACACAGATCTAGATCTAGGGATAGATCTTACAGTATTGATGTCATGAACAAGGCGAAACAATCTGAATAAAATATTGTTATTGATTGAGAATTCAAACAGCATTTTCCCTTTATTCTTTATTGAATATCTGGTGACATGCACATTCCGGTTGAAACCCGGTGGTGTCAGCACTGATACATTGAAGGTGATTGATAGACAAATAATAATCGCCATCCTGAACGATCAACAGTATTTCTTTCGGGGATTGAAGTACCGGTTGACCGTAACATTTTTGGTTTCATGTTTGATTCATTACATACATTGAATGCAGAGATACGTACCCAGCCCAGAGATTTTTGAGATTTCTACCCAAGCCATAGATTTATCATCTGAATGGAGTAATTACCCAGACCAGAGAATATGGATATTGGCGAATTATTAAAACACTTGGTCCGAGACTTAGTAGACGTGGGGGCGGGGAGATCAGATGCCCAATCAACTGAAGACGATACAGCGAGTGAAGCCGAATTTGCTGGTGCACATATACAGCAACCCCCAGAATCCAGACGAGGTGATGTAACAAATCTAGATGGGGCAATAGAGAAAAATGCTGGTGATAATCTTATGACTGGTGATATGCCTGGAGCTGATAAACCAAGAGCCGATCTGAGAAAAGAGGTGTCAGAGATTATTGGAGATGTACTTCGTGGAACGATGCAGGATGTAGCCTCCATTATCAAAGGTGCTGTAACAGAAGCTATTTCTACCATTGAACTACCCCGTAGTCTACCTCCTATTTGTAGCCCGGGTGACCAGTCCAGCAGTCAGATTTGTCATGACAGACCAGTTTCTAAAACTAGGCGAAGTACTGAACGCAAAGAAAAAATTATTCGAACGTCGAGCCGAAGAAAAATCACCCCTCCTCCCACCAGCAGCAGCTCTAGTAGTGATAATGATTCCGACAACAGTCTAGATGGACTGTACCCCGACAATCAAATTCGAAGCTTCCATCATTTACCGGGGCTGAGAAATGGGAAGTGTGGCATAACCGATTTAAAGATGTCGTTAAAATCAGAGGCTGGACTAAAGATGAGAAACTGACTGAACTTTTAACCCGACTTCAAGGCAGGGCAGGAGAGTTTGTGTATGGCCAGCTATCCAAACCAGTTCGGGGTAACTATGAATCTCTTAGCGATGAATTGGGACACAGATTTAGAAGGATAGAAACACCGAAAACATTCGGAGCTGCTTTTAGCAACAGAGCTCAGAGGAATGGAGAGAAAGTTGAAGATTATGCCGCTGAACTGAAACGTTTATACGACAATTACAAGCGTCTGGTCCGTCATTCATAATTCAGCCGTCGTCCAGTAGAGAATATCCGCGTCCATAATCCAAAGACCTATTCCATATAACAGCATTAGCACCAAATTCAAGAAGACAATCATACTATACATAAACATAGGCTTGTTTCCTGCAAGAGAGAAGCGGTCAACAGTTTTCAATGATGACGGCAAGACATCATGATGCTCCAAAAATATCAAATCCATATCGCTGATCAGTATTCTTAATCCATAATATTTTTTGTAAAGTTGTCATCTAAAGAATGATGTATCTCAGTCACGCTTTGATTGTGCCTGTTCATATGAGTACCATGAGGATCTTGAAGCACATGGGTTCATACGGCCCCTAGCCCTGGGTTAAGCGGAATTAGGCCTATGCTAACAGGAACCACACGACCAGACGTGAAGATTTACTCAGAAGATTCCTAGATGGTCTTCATGATGAAAATGCATATTTTCATGTGGAATATGTGAAGGAGCCAAAGGACATATATGAGGCAATGTATGAAGTCGTCAACTTCCTGGCAACACAGAGGAGAAGTGGAGGTAGTTTGAAGAAACCCACCCGCTCTGTTAAGTATGGGACTGACGGACAGGAAATTTTAGATGATATCAGTGTGCAGTTAGATGCATGGGCCAAGCAAACCTCACCTGTGAATGACAGAAAGCCAGATGCCAAGAAAGGCGGAATAAGAAGTTTACTGATACTAATAATGATGAAATGGTCAGCCAGGTTAAAGGCTTACGGGACGAGTTCAACAAAATGGTGGAACGGATGAAGAAACTCGAGCAACGGCCACAGTCATTTTCCCCACAAAAATTTCCCTCAACAAACTAGTTCTAGCATGAATCCTGGGAATGTTTCGGAACCAGCCAGAGCAAAATTCAGTGGTTGTTATCGATGTGGCGCTGAAAATCATTTTGCCAGAGTTTTTCCGAGTAATGCTTATCCCAGAAGACAGATGAATCCCAGGGCCCAGAATTTCATTCCTCGGACAGGATATTCTAGCTTTGTTAGGACTACCCAGTCACAGACGAATAACACTAATGTGACCGAGCAGACAATCTACAAGGGATTGGCTCAGCAGGCCGGGGGACGGTCCCTCATCTCGATGGCCAAGGCGATATTTCTATGGAAACAAAAACTACATGTATACCCCATGATATTTCCAATAATCCTTATGAATCAGTGAGACGGGAAACTCCAAAATATGATGGTGTATACATCCAGGGAACCTTCAACCATGGATACAGGTGCCACAAAGACTATCGTTTCTGATAGAATAGTCCCAGCGCCCCGAGTTAAGAAAGGCGGGAAAAGGCATCATCTCTTGTGCGGGTGGAAGAACTCTAAAATACATGGGAAAGGGGAATTTCGAACTTACCTTAGGACCCCTGATGCAATAGCGGGAATTGGTCATCGCAGATATAGAAGACGACATATTACTGGGAACTGATATTTTACAAAAGGGACCTGAGGGGCCAGCTGATATACTCTTGAGTGAGGGGAAGATGATTCTAAATGATGACGTGATACCTCTGAAACAGATCCCAGTGCCAAAACTGAGGAGGGTACTAGCGGCAGATGGTACCAATATTCCGGGGACGAGTGAGGTGATTATCAATGCAGTAGTCCACAAGGTTTATATGGAAGATGGGACAACAGAGCAGTTAAAGGAGAAGAAAACATATGACTAATGTATACACTGAACGAAAGATCTATCTCCCCCGTATCCGAAAATGTAAGGAAATATTTTTTGCGATTTTTTACCGCCGATCTATTCATATCGAAACATCAAAACTGGACAGAGTCATAAGTGCCGCCATTACAAGGGCTTGCGTCTATTTTAACCAATCAGAAATGCCGAAAACATATTGTGCGCATCGCTTCGTGACGTCAGTCGGGCTCATGCTCACTTTCGCCCTGTACGTTATTAGTAAGAGAAACTCTCGGCACTGCTGTCTATATTTTGTATACCGTTATAATTTGATAAAAGTAGTGTGCCAATATTCCGCAAATAAACGGGCATCATGCCGCAGTGTGTGGCGTTTGACTGTTCTAACAGAACTGGGAATAAAAACATTCCAAAGACCGTGACATTTCATCAGATGTACTGAAACAGAGGGTGCATAACGTCGGTCGGCAGGATTTTACTCCAAACTCATCAGGGAAGAACGTTTGCACGGTGAGGCTGCTGCAATAAATTGGAGTGAGTTTATCAGTCTTTCAACACTATCACGATGTGCGGTTCCTATTCCTGTCAAATTGTAATCATTCCAATGTAAGAAAGGTTTGGTTTGTAATATATCTCCATGCAAAGTCATATTTTCACCTTCCCCGCTAGAGAGCGCCGAGGCCCCGGTGACGTCACACGCTTAAACGATCCTAGCCTGAATGGCGGCACGCTTGAGAGACAATGATGCGCAGGTTGAACGCCGATTTAATCGAGTAGAAAAAATGGCAAAAAATATTTGCTTACATTTTTGGATACGGGGGAGATAGATCTTTCATTCAGTGTATACATTAGTCATATGTTTTCTAACGTTCACCAGAGTTTACGGAGAAACATTCTCTTGTTGTAGCACCATTTTTCGTTGATGTCGAGAGTACCAGAAATATCCGGGTCAGAGTACTGAACCCTTTTCCAGAGCCCAGGGTCATTAAACATCAAACATGTGTAGGAAATGCAGAATCCGTGGATTCTGATATCAAGATCCTCCTGGATATGGAAGAAGATTCTGAAAAAGATAACTTTGAGGCAGTCCGAAGGATTCAAGTACATAACCCCATACCCGAAATCAAACGCCAAGCCTCAGATGTACCCCGACCTAAGAATAGTGAGAAAGTGAACGTACCGACACACCTTAGAGATTTGTATATTGAGGCGGTACACGGACTCGAACCAGCCAAACATGATGTTGTTGATGATGTGCTGAAAGACTATGGAGAAGTATTTTTCAAAGACGAATTTGACCTGGGGTGTATCGATTTGGTGGAACATGCCATAGATACAGGTGATGCAAAACCTATCAAGCTACCACTGAGACGATTACCCATGGCGTTTGCTGGAGAAGATAAGAAGGCACTAGAGAACCTTCAGAAATAGGGATCTATTCGACCATCGACATCACCCTGGGCTTCACCCATCGTGTTGGTCAGGAAGAAGTGTGGTTCAGGGAGGCCATGTGTAGATTTTCGCCGCCTTAACCTGGTAACACGTAAAGATGCCTTTCCACTGCCCAGAATTCAAAGTTTGTCTTGACGCAATTGAAGGTGCAACATGGTTCTCTACCCTTGATCTTACCTCAGCCTACAATCAAGTTCCTATTAAGAAGGAAGACATCCCCAAAATCACGTTTGTAACAAAATTTGGACTCTGTGAGTACACAAAAATGCCATTCGGGCTTTGCAATAGTCCAGCTACGTTCCAGCGATGCATCGAACTTGCTTTATCTGGACTCCAGTGGGTTTCCTGTCTCTTGTACCTCGATGATGTGGTGATTTTTGGCCACACGTTTGAACAACACACACACAGACTTAGAGAAGTTCTAGAGAGAATCAAGCTGGCGAAGCTAAAACTGAAGCCGATTAAATGCCATTTGATGAAGAAGGAAGTCGAGTTTCTTGGGCATATTATTTCTGGTGATGGAATTCGGCCAAATGAGGAAAATGTGAAGAAGGTTGTAGCCTGGCCCACCCGGAGAAATGTTACCGAAGTCAGAGGTATCTTAGGATTAGGCAGCTACTACCGACGCTGGATAAAAGATTTTTCCAAGCTGGTACATCCACTAACCGAGTTAACGAAGAAAGACACACCCTTCCAATGGACATCAAACTGTGAAGAGTCATTTAGAGCACTGGAGTCTGCTCTGACTGGACCGGAGATTATGGGATATCCCAAAGATGAATGCCTATTTGTGTTAAATACTGATGCACGCGACATCAGTATCGGTGCATTTCTGTCACAAATCCAAGATGGAAGAGAACGTGTCATCGCATATGCCAGCAGTGTATTAAACAAAGCCGAGAAGAACTACTGTGTGACAGATAAGGAGTTACTGGCTGTGAAATTATTTTCGTCACTACCTTCTGAGGAGAAAGTTCCTGATTCGAACAGACCACCAGGCACTGAAGTGGCTGTTCAGCTTGAAGGAGCCGAAGAATAGGATTGCCAGATGGATAGAAGTATTATCAGCCTTTAACTGTGGATATTGAAAAACTCAAAATGTCTTACGGAAGAACTTGATGCTAAAGGTCACATACCGTACATGACATGTATCCATATGGAATTTCTCGACTCTCTATACTACAATCCCTCATCAGGACCTTATTGACCGTCTAAGTTCATTAATAGTATCTGTGTTCAAGAAAACTGATCGTAGATTTATTAATGTCGGAAGCCATAAAGCATTCTTCAGCTCTACTACATACAAGATATATCATTCATGGGATGTTTCTTTGTTGATAGAGTTGCTTGAATTTCTCATTAAAAATATCTATGTGAAATTTGGCAACACAATATATCCACAGCATATAGGTATTCCAATGGGTACTAATTGTGCACCCCTATTGGCTGACCTATATCTGTTCTCTTATGAATAGGACTATATGCAGGCGCTTTCAAAAACCGATCCATTCAAAGCCCGTTCCTTCTCATTCACCAAATGCTTTATAGACGATCTTCTCGCTGTGGATAATCGCTATATAAATGACGCAGTGAAGGATATATATCCCCCTTCACTGGATTTGAAGGAAACTACAGATAACCCTACAGGCACATCATAGTTAGACCTATATCTCTATAAAAATGAAGCGGGCCTTCTCTCTCGTCGACTGTATGACAAAAGAGATGATTACAATTTCGACAACGTAAACTACAACACATATAAGGGAAGTGGGAAGTGGTGCCGACATACTGACTGCGTCACATGACTTCACAGAATAGACTTCTGGTAAACTTATTCTAAAGCACATACAAAGAATCTAACGATTCGTGATATGTGTTGTATCTCAGGTACGCTTTTATTGTACCTGTTCATGTGGCAACTTGGATGATATGACCACACGGCCCCTAGCACTATCCCTTTCTGGACAGTAATATTCCAGTGGGACCTGCATATGGCGTATACATATCATGCCTAGTAGCATTTGCTAGATCCTGTGTTAAATGTGACGATTTTAATCAACGTCACAAAACAGTGTTGCAAAAACTTATAAAACAGGGCTACACCACCAAGCGCCTCCACTCAAAGTTTCTCAAATTTGGCGATACATATCGCATGCTGATAGCAAAATACGAGCGTAGTGTGCAAGATCTATGGCGTTACGTTTCGTAACTTGTCTAATTCCGCTTGAATGAATGAATGAATGAATGAATCTTTATTTAAACTCGATAATTCCATAAGCCATGGCTTGTTTACATGAAAGTCGAGTATTATAACAATACACAAAGATAATTAAAACAACAATACATATTAAGAGAAGAATAACATTACAAATAGAGTTTAAACTAAGCGGATACCTGTACTAAAACAATTCAACATAAGAACTGCTAAAAAGAAACTGTAAGGTCGAACATAATAACTTTAGTAGATTTGTTAAGAATTTTCAGTTTGAATTAAAATAATCCAGTATGTTAAAAACTAAACAAAATAATAATAATAATACTAACAATAATAATAATAATGCAAACAGAGATCAAATGAAGTGGATACTAAAATAATTCAGTATAAGAATTACTAAAAACTGACAGGTCAAACTAAAAAATTAAGTAGATTTGTTAAACTTTTAAGATGGACTAAAATATTTCAGTATAACAATTTCCAAACAAAATGTCAGGTTGAACATAAAAAGTTAAGTGGATTTGTTAAAACTTTCAATGAAGAACTTAAAACAGGCTTTCTTAAAACTATTGAGACTGGGTGACTGTCTGATGGTGTCCGGAAGTGAGTTAAAAGTAGTGGCACCGTGAACACTAAATGAACGCTAAATTAACCCGGGGCTAGGGGCCGTATGAGCCCATGTACTTCAAGATCCTCATGGTACTCATATGAACAGTCACAATCAAAGCGTGACTGAGATACATCATTCTTTAGATGACAACTTTACAACGAATATTATGGATTAAGAATGCTGATCAGCGATACGGATTTGATATTTTTGGAACATCATGATGTCTTGCCGGCATCATTGAAAACTCTTGACCGCTTCTCTCTTGCAGGAAACAAGCCTATGTTTATGTATACTATGATTGTCTTTTTGAATTTGGTGCTAATACTGTTATATGGAATAGGTCTTTGGATTATGGACGCGGATATTCTCTAATGGACGACGACTGAATTATGAATGACGGACCAGACGCTTGTAATTTGAGATAAGAGTACAGACATGGGAAGCGCCACAAAAATGCTGATGCCTCGTCTCGATGCCCAAACCATAGACTGTGTGATGCGAAGATGAACCTTTGAGATGCGGACCGTGTGTGAAGTGCCGTAAACGGACCACCGATATGCAGAGTGCATTTGTCGAGAATATTGAAGATAAAGATGAACTGCGTAGGGTAAACTCCAGAAATAAAGCACCAATTGACCTTTTTGACACAGTTTGTGTTGGGTCTGTTGTTTTCCTCCAGAAGTTAGGGACTAATGTGTTCCGGTATGTCTGGAATTTGGTGTTGCTGTTGCTGAGTGCCATCACCTTGAATAACCTTATGGTTTCTGACGGGAATGACGGAGTATGCCGATCATGTCAAAACAAGGTTAGGGTTGGTGGCCAGGTTGAGACAGGCCTTCCCAGTGAACATAACCGGAGGGAGACTGTTGCAGATCGTCCCGAGATGAACTCGAGTCGTAAAGCAGTTGAGCAGCCATGGATGCATGGTTATGCTATGTCAACACTTAGGAAGAAGCAACTGGAGGATCCTGACATAGGACCTGTTATAAGATGGTATGAGGAAGGTCGACGACGGTCTGGACCAGACATATGTGCATCGAGTCCAGCCTCACGACACTATTGCAATTCATGGGACAGCCTCGAAGTAAAGGATGGGGCGCTATTCCGAAGATTTGTGCGAAAGGATGCAACTGGCAGTCATTGGCAGTTCCTGGTACCTAGAAGTATGAGAGATCATGTACTGAACCAGATGCATGATTGCATCCATGCAGAGCACCTGGGACGGAAGAAGACTCGTGAGAAGACAATGCAGAGATTTCATTGGTGGAAATTACGAGAAGACGTGGACAACTGGGTTCGACGTTGCGACACTTGTGGAGCAAACAAAGCTCCAACCAAGTCATCCAGAGCACCTCTTGGAGAAATGAGAGTGGGAGCCCCTCTGGACCGGCTATCGACAGATATTTTATGGCCCTTTCCAGAGACGGAACGAGGGCATAAATACATCATGATTGTAACAGACCATTTTACTAATTGGGTGGAAATTTTCCCGATACCAGATCAGACAGCAGTCACATGGGCTCGGGTAATTCTAAATGAGGTCATTAGCAGGTAGGGCTGTCCTTTAGATTCACACAGCGATCAGGGATCAAACTATACAAGCGATGTATTCTCAGAACTTTGTAATCTACTGGAGATCCGGAAAACAAGAACAACGCCAAGACATCCCCAATGCAACGGCAAAGTCAAGCGGTTTAACCGAACTCTAGTGCCCATGATTAGGGCGTACTTGCGAGATGAACAAGAAGACTGGGACCTCTTCCTCGGTTGTTTGGCCGCAGCTTATAGGGCCACCCCTCACGATGGTGCAGGGTCGACTCCAAATCTCCTCATGCTTGGAAGAGAAGTCCGACTACCTGCTGAAGTGATATTTGGTAGAGCTATTCCAGATACTGATGACGAGATAACATCCTATGGAGAATATGTAGATGAACTCCGTGATAAGCTGCAACATGCACATGATATTACAAGACGACTAAAAGTAGCAGCAGACAAAAGAAGACTTATGATGGGAAAACCCTAGCACACAGGTACAAACCAGGAGATTATATTTGGTACTACCATGAGAAACGGGAGAAGGGAATCAGTCCCAAACTGAAACTTCCTTATGGTGGACCATATCTGATCATCCAGAAGATAAATGACTTGGATTACGTCATCCAGATGGATGAAGATGGTAAAAAGAGAGTTGTACATCACAACAAATTAAAGCCATATGAGGGTACGGCAGTCCTAAAATGGGCGAAGAAGGCTTTAGCTCAACCCAAGAGTAAGGCAATACCAGCCAGACCCGGAGATGACCGGCAGATGGACGAATGGTACCAGAAGCCCAATATCATGAGAGTACACCACGCATCCACACCCATGAGGATGATGATGAAGATGACAATGTCAGTCCTTGGATGATACACCATGGATGAAGTCACTCCCTGGACACTATGCCATGGATGACCAGAGACGGACCAGATGTCCTGACCAAGGGTAGGAGGACCAGATGAGCGATGTTCATGGAGAAGCCAACCTGAAGGAGACATAAAAGACACTGAATTAATATTGTCATGATTAAATGTAAGTGGGTAATTTCAATTTAATACTTTTCCTATGTTGCTGAGGACAGCTAACATTTAAGCGGGGGACAGTGTGAAGATCTTATATTTTGATGTAATATAAATTTATCCATTGCTAATATTTCCAGTTCAGGTATAATGGTAATTGTTGATGAACGTCTGTCCCTCGATATTATTGTACGCGATATAGTATGTTGTTGTTGTTGTATGAAATAGACTATAGCCACGATAGATTTGTCAGAGATTTGACAGCAACCGACTTCGTTCGATTTAAAGATAACTACATCGCTATTTTTGTCGCTACTTACTGTAAGTGGCTAACTGATTGTTCTAGTTGTCTATCCAGTTGTTGTAGTGAGATAACTTTCACTGTTGTTCGGTAAATCCATGTTTATTCAGATATTTTGGTGAGCAGTTTCGCCGATGGCCGCCATGTTTTTGAGGAACGAGGTTTCACTCTCGCACCAAACTTTACGTAATTTTAGAGTAACTTTCGTAGAGTTTCCTCTTTTGTAAATGATTGAATTAACTTCCTTCAACGACGATCATTCGAATTCACTGAAGATTGTAGACCGTTAACTTTAACTGATTTAGAGGCGAAGAGTTCTCATGAGGTTTCGAGAGTTTTGGCGCACTTTATGAATAACTCAGAGGTCAGCCAGTGGTCACCAGCAAGCTATAAATAGGCGAACACCAACGGGATTACTTCACTTTGCTTTGGGCGAAAGCCCACACCCAGGAGTGCGATTAGACGCATTAGCAAAGTCGCCCCGTCGGATTAGACCGTTAGTAGAAAAATAAAAGCTTCTCCACGATGAAATAAAACAGGGTGAATCAGTGGCACTCCTCCCATGGTCAAAACACTCGGGATACAACTACCGGAGATGATCTATCTCGGGGGGAAAACAAATCAAACTAGACACTGTGGGTACAATGTCACGGTCTTTCCATGACGTCCCCCAAAGGTATTATTTCGCATATACTACAAATACCGAGTGGAAACATTTTCCGGAAAGTTTAATTTGTCTAGATTGCGAGAGCCTTAGGTCGAGTGTGAACTTTCATCGTTATGTGCCGTTGTTCAAACAATTGCAAAAAGTTAAACCGTTGAAAGTCTATTGCTGTGTACATAAACATACTTCAAACAGCATGCTAATTGGGGGTGGACATTGTATCCTGCCTGAAACAATGCGAATGCATTCTTACTGTCAATTCCAAACACATATATACATTCGCTCAATCAAAATTGATGACCTGTACCAGAAACTTCAGCCTAGTATCCACAAATCGCGTGAAACAACAACGAGATGCAGTCATATGCCGGTTCACTCACGTATTATGGCGCACAATTTTAGTCGACCGGGTATTGTTCTTAAATTAGAAAACAAATCTTTACCTTCTTAGTGCAATCCATTCGTATTTCATCTCGGAACATTCCACATTCGGCGACAGCAAAGGTTCAGTCGTTTCAGGCACTTTTATCCTAGACACCTAATACCATCCCTGCCGCGCTTGCTTGGAAAACAGCTAAATTCGTACGCTCCCCGTCAGAACATTCGCGCGTACTTCAAGAACAGGCGCGCGCACTTCCGGGGAAGCAAGTTATTCCCCTTGTTTGTTTTTGAATACCAGTATCGCTAAGCCTCTGTCCACGCTGTATTATTACTGTTCCTGGTATGGAGTCATTGTCGACGAAAGAACTCATTATTGGAAGTAACAGGCAACAAATTAGAAGTCCGTTCCTATTGCGGTTCAAGATTTATAGCGTTTCCAAAAAGATGAGCCAGCTCCATCATGTAACACGACATTTATTTAATTGCGAACTCCGGATACCTCGAGTGTTACAGCCGAATCGCTATAGCGAAATTGACAACTATTGAATAGATGAAATCAACATGTGATCATTTAACGGCTTAATAGTTCGAGAAAATTGTTTTTTTAATATCTCTAAACCTATCAAAGCTATATTCTTGAAATTTCATAGGCAAATACATATATATATTCCCTCAATTGTGCCTAAGAATAGTGATGATTGGATGCATAATTTTCGCAAAATTTGAATAAATCCAAAATTTCAGAAATGGCTAATTATCTCCCAATCTTTCTGGTATCTTTTTATGGATTCTACTGATGTTCTGTTACCTCACGTAATGACCTACATTCATGTGCAAATTTCAAGTTAGAATTCCTAACAGTTTTGAAGTTATGGCGCTGTAGTCTGAAAACTGTCGGGGGCCATATCTGAAAAACCAGGGTCAAGGTCAGGTTGAAAATTCAGTGACGTCACACCTGTATAATGGGCTACAAATGTACTAAATTACAGATTCCTGCAGGTTGTAGTTTTTGAGAAAAATGCGAACAATGTTTTTTACATTGTGCGATATTTAAGGTCAAGGTCACATCGGATCGTTTTATAAATAGCGCCAAAAGAGAGAATACTTTGCCCACTATTGTTCCATTGTTTTGTAACTGTCAGTGCGTTAGTTTTTCAGAAAATGGAAGCCGTATTTTCGATATTTGGATGCTTACCACTTCAAAGGTCAAGGTCAAGGCCGAGTTCTGAGACAAGTGGTGACCTTGTGACATAATGTAGGTCACGTGACCTTATTTTCAGGCTGATCGCATTAGCCGTTCAAGATTTCACCACCAAACTTTGCACTCATATAGAGACGCTTCTGGAGGTCAAAGGTCAAATTTAAGGTCACATTCTTTTTGGTCATTAAAGTGTTCATTAATATTAGGAGTATCAATGCCGTAGCTTATTTCCTATAAAATACCGGGTTTTGAAAAATATTAAAAGGGAAATAACTACTTTTTCTTGTTATGTAACATTCAAAAATGTAACTACAGCATGGCCATATGTAACACTTACCAACCATCAACTTTCTTTTAGATATGTTCTTTAGTTTTGGCTGTACACAGCCCACACGAAAAACAGCACCGGGGGAAAGAACTCGAAAACAGCTTCTTTGACCTACTTATTTTATAGGTTATTTTGTTGGGTGTATCTGCAAACTTTCACATTTTAAATTTCAGCTGCATTGCCTTAGGGACCATTCAAAATTTATCCTGAGGGGGGGGCCGGTGGAATTTGAGGGGGGGTCACCAATAACTTTGAGCCCTACGAAGGGGGGGTCATGTGTAACTAGACTGTGTGTAGAGGGGGGGTCCTCTGTAACTTGATAAATGATGATGATAAATGGACAGCTATTCAGCTAGGATTTCCTGAGCTCCTGTATGAATTTCATGTTTTCAGGTCGAGGAACAAGGCTAGACTTTTATCAGGAAACACATGTATCAGAACACGGCTTTGTTTATCCATGGAACCTACTATAACAGTAGGCTCTATGGTTTATCATAAGCCTAAACAGCATACAGTACCATAGATAGACCTATGTTCTGTTAGCATTAATCTCTGTACAAACCTCCTGTAGTGTAGTGGGACATGAGACCGGTAAATGGCTTTATAATCATATTTACTCTTCTCAAGATGTATTAAAAGCTAGGCCCCTATTCATACCAGCTAGATTTGAGTTACTACACAGCGCATCTAGCAAATCCTTTATCTAAACAATTCCAGGTGCAGTGCGGCCTGTACATTGTGGACATTGACTAGCTAAATGAATATAGCCTGCATTTTGAGACTGAAACAAACCATTCAATAATTTATGCTGCCCCAAAGTTGAAGAAATAAATTGTGGCGTACTACAAGACAAGTTGTACTGACGGTAGTTAATGTTATGATGAGGATAATATTATAAAATATAATAAATAATTTTAATAGTTTTATAATAATAAAACACCGTCTATTTTTTGCAGGGTTTTTGTAGCGAAGCCGACATGATGAATGCATGAAATTAATCATGTCGGATTCGTCCGAATTTTTATAAAGTTTATCTCTGTGTCAGTACATGAAGCTATTTTAGCTCCATGGTCAGTATAACAAACATAACCTCATTGTTTCCCTGAGCCGTTGTATGTAGTATTATCTGTAATCATGATGCAGTATGACATAATTTTATCTCAAACCGGTGAATGCGAATAAATACATCATACAGAATGTAATCTCCCAGCTTCTCGCAGTTTAATGTTGTACTGCAGAACTGTGTCCCGTTCCCTGTCACTTTTTCATATGTATAATACCATACCGCGAATCACTTTATCAAGGAATAGCTCTTCATGTTATTAACGTGTTTTCAATCGGTCTTAATATAATTCCACACTGCATCATTTAGTGCCCCTGGCTATGTTGGAATGGTGTACGGACATTTCCCCCATGGACGTTTCCCCCAGTGGGCATTTCCCCCAGTGGACATTTCCCCCAGTGGACATTTCTTCCACCCTATATATTTAGGTTATTTTGAACATGGTTTTTAAATAATTTTGTAATAACGCAATTTGTTTTTTCTGTATATAAAGATATAAGGATTTCCAGATGTTTTACGATAGTTGAGTCACAAAGTGATAAGTTATTATACATATATGCAGTATCTATCAGTATTATACAGTCAGCACATTTTAAAACAATATAAAAGATGTATACATGGTATATAGCGTAACATTAACTGTTCGTAGGTCGGTGTCATGAAGCCATTTGATGAGAATAAAACCTAACTGAAGTGAAAACTGAGGTAAAAAATATAGCAAAATAATATTGTTACAAAATACATCTTTTATTTTACCACAATGTGATATAATGTTTTCTTAAAATGTTAAAATATATATATGTATATGATTTATATGTTATCACTATGTGATCCATTTTATTGTTTAAAAATGTGTTATAAAATATATGATGTGCCAAATTATTTAAAGTGATTGTAAACCCTCAAGTAAAGTTTCCATCAAATGAAAGACCATTGCGAGCAGTATCGGAAAATATTTATTTTAATTTTTTACGATTTTATTACACAGAGTAAACTGCAATTAAAGTATGGTATTCTATGTTGGTCTGTTGCAATCATATTTAGGTCCAGTGACGTCACACTGCCTTAATTCAGACTTTGTATGCACTTTCCAATGCTTGATTCAAGCTTAAGGTATGTATATTTTGAGTTTCAACACAGACTCACTGTTCCAATGTGCATGTTCCAAAATCAGGGAAATTAAATGCAAGATTCAAATTGACTTGACACTCATGAGTCACCATCTCTCAGATTTTGGTGAAACATGCACATTGGAAAAGTGAGTCTGTGTTGAAACTCAAAGTATATACACCTTAAGCTTGAATCAAACACTGGAAAGTGCATACAAAGTTTGAAATATATGTATTAAGGCAGTGTGACGTCACTGGACCTAGATATGATTGCAACAGACCACCATAGAATACCATGCTTTAATTGCAGTTTACTCTGTGTCACAAAATCGCAAAAAATTAAAATAAATATTTTCCCACGCTGTTTGCAATGGTCTTTCATTTGATGGAAACCATACTTGAGGATTTACGATCACTTTAAAAACTATGTTCAAAATAACCTAAAAGTATAGGGTGGGGGAAATGTCCATTGAAGGAAATGTCCATGGGGGAAATGTCCGCTGGAGGAAATGTCCACTGGGGGAAATGACCTGGATTCGTTGGAATTGGGAGTGTGTTTGTGGCGAGATGGGGGGGGGGGGGTCATTGATAAATATGGCATCAGGTGAGGGGGGGTCACTGGTAACCTTCCAGCCAAAGGAGGGGGGGTCACACATAACTTAGGGTCATCAGCTGAATTTCCACCGGCCCCCCCCTCAAGATAAATTTTGAACGGTCCCTTATGCGTTTGGTCAATATTCGCAAAATGGTGTTTTTATCAAAAAAGCCCATAGCTCAATAGGTCAAGGTCGCGGTCAAAATTGAATACTTGTACCAGAAAGTACAGCCTCGTATCTACAAAGGTGCCAAATATCCAAGCTGTATATCAAGTCGTTTAGCCGCTATTTCAAAAGTAGAATAATAATAATAATCCGTAGAAATCCATTTGTAATGGAAAGACCTAATAATCCGTAGAATAACAAAAGGTCTTTCCATTTGTAATGGAAAGACCGAATAATAATAATGATAAACAGAATATCAAAAGGTCTTTCCATCTGAAATGGAAAGACCTAATAAAGGTCTGGATAAGAGCTCGGGGTAAATGCATCAAACGAAGGTACAAATAAACCATGAGAGAATCTGTACGAAACAAGCTCGGGATAAGAGCTTGGGATAAAAATAAAGCTAGTGGTAATCTATACGTCAGCAATGACAAGGGACTAGCCAAGGTGCAGTCATTACGTCATCAGCCTACACAGTCGTCCCAACCCGACCCAAAGCAGCTCGGGACTACACAGGAGTTTTCTCCCTTGATGTGATTGAGAAGCTCTTCCAGACCACAGTTGTCGCCCTTGATGTGATGAACCATCCCAAGCCAGATGACCTCGGCGTAGCTTGGAGATTACAGGTGTCCCAACACAGGAAATTATACAAAGTAACGGTTATACCCATGAGAGTTTTTTACCTCCTCTTTCTTATATACAGTGAAGTATATTGAATTGGTGCATCAGAAGTTAGATTCTTAACATTTTTGGTGCTCGAGGTTACACAGATCTAGATCTAGGGATAGATCTTACAGTATTGATGTCATGAACAAGGCGAAACAATCTGAATAAAATATTGTTATTGATTGAGAATTCAAACACCATTTTTCCTTTATTCTTTATTGAATATCTGGTGACATGCACATTCCGGTTGAAAACCGGTGGTGTCAGCACTGATACATTGAAGGTAATTGATAGACAAATAATAATCGCCATCCTGAACGATCAACTGAGTATTTCTTTCGGGGATTGAAGTACCGGTTGACCGTAACATTTTTGGTGTCAGAAGTGGGATTCATTACATACATTGAATCCAGAGATACGTACCCAGCCCAGAGATTTTTGAGATTTCTACCCAAGCCATAGATTTATCATCTGAATGGAGTAATTACCCAGACCAGAGAATATGGATATTGGCGAATTATTAAAACACTTGGTCCGAGACTTAGTAGACGATACAGCGAGTGAAGCCGAATTTGCTGGTGCACATATACAGCAACCCCCAGAATCCAGACGAGGTGATGTAACAAATCTAGATGGGGCAATAGAGAAAAATGCTGGTGATAATCTTATGACTGGTGATATGCCTGGAGCTGATAAACCAAGAGGCGATCTGAGGAAAAAGGTGTCAGAGGTTATTGGAGATGTACTTCGTGGAACGATGCAGGATGTAGCCTCCATTATCAAAGGTGCTGTAACTGAAGCTATTTCTACCCCGTAGTCTACCTCCTATTTGTAGCCCGGGTGACCAGTCCGGCAGTCAGATTTGTCATGACAGACCAGTTTTTGAAACTAGGCGAAGTACTGGATGCAAAGAAAAAAATATTCAAATGTCGAGCCAAAGAAAAATCACCCCTCCTCCCACCAGCAGCAGCTCTAGTAGTGATAATGATTCCGACAACAGTCAAACTACACGAAGCAGTAAAGAAAGGTCTAGATGGACTGTACCCCGACAATCAAATGCGAAGCTTCCATCATTTTCCGGGGCTGAGAAATGGGAAGTGTGGCATAACCGATTTAAAGATGTCGCTAAAATCAGAGGCTGGACTAAAGTTGAGAAACTGACTTAACTTTTACCCAGACTTCAAGGCAGGGCACGAGCGTTTGTGTATGGCCAGCTATCCAAACCAGTTCGGGGTAACTATGAATCTCTTGTCGATGAATTGGGACACAGATTTAGAAGGATAGAAACACCGAAAACATTCGGAGCTGCTTTTAGCAACAGAGCTCAGAGGAATGGAGAGAAAGTTGAAGATTATGCCGCTGAACTGAAACGTTTATACGACAATTAAAAGCGTCTGGTCCGTCATTCATAATTCAGACGTCGTCCATTAGAGAATATCCGCGTCCATAATCCAAAGACCTATTCCATATAACAGCATTAGCACCAAATTCAGAAAGACAATCATAGTATACATAAACATAGGCTTGTTTCCTGCAAGAGAGAAGCGGTCAACAGTTTTCAATGATGCCGGCAAGACATCATGATGTTCCAAAAATATCAAATCCGTATCGCTGATCAGTATTCTTAATCCATAATATTTTTTGTAAAGTCGTCATCTAAAGAATGATGTATCAGTCACCCTTTGATTGTGACTGTTCATATGAGTACCATGAGGATCTTGAAGCACATGGGTTCATACGGCCCCAAGCCCCGGGTTAAGCGGAATTTGGCCTATGCTAACAGGACCCACACGACCAGACGTGAAGATTTACTCAGAAGATTCCTAGATGGTCTTCATGATGAAAATGCATGTTTTCATGTGGAATATGTGAAAGAGCCAAAGGACATAGATGAGGCAATGTATGAAGTCGTCAACTTCCTGGAAACACAGAGAAGTGGAGGTAGTTTGAACAAACCCACCAGCTCTGTTAAGTATTGGACTGACGGACAGGAAATTATAAATGATATCAGTGTGCAGTTAGATGCACGGGCCAAGCAAACCTCACCTGTGAATGACAGAAAGCCAGATGCCAAGAAAGGCGGAAATACGAAGTTTACTGGTACTATTAATGATGAAATGGTCAGCCAGGTTAAAGGCTTACGGGACGAGTTCAACAAAATGGTGGAACGGATGAAGAAACTCGAGCAACGGCCACATAGTCATTTTCCCCACAGAAATTTCCCTCAACAAACTAGTTCTAGCATGAATCCTGGGAATGTTTCGGAACCAACCAGAGCAAAATTCACGGGTTGTTATCGATGTGGCGCTGAAATTCATTTTGGCAGAGTTTTCCCGAGTAATGCTTATTCCAGAAGACAGATGAATCCCAGGGCCCAGAATTTCATTCCTCGGACAGGATATTCTAGCTTTGTTAGGACTACCCAGTCACAGACGAATAACACTAATGTGACTGAGCAGACAAACTACAAGGGATTGGCCCAGTAGGCCGGGGGACGGTCCCTCATCTCGATGGCCAAGGCGATATTTCTATGGAAACAAAAACTACATGTATACCCCATGATATTTCCAGTAATCCTTATGAATCAGTGAGACGGAAAACTCCAAAATATGATGGTGTATACATCCAGGGAACCTTAAATGGCGTAGAAGTTACCTACACCGTGGATACAGGTGCCACAAAGACTATCGTTTCTGGTAGAATATTTTTTCGAATTCCAGAGTTAAGAAAGGTGGGAAGAGGCATCTCCTGTGCGGGTGGAAGAACTCTAAACTACATGGGAAAGGGGAATTTCGAACTTACCTTAGGACCCCTGATGCAAAAGCGGGAATTGGTCATCGCAGATATAGAAGACGACATATTACTGGGAACTGATATTTTACAGAAGGGACCCGAGGGGCCAGCTGATATACTCTTGAGTGAGGGGAAGATGATTCTAAATGATGAGGTGATACCTCTGAAACAGATCCCAGTGCCAAAACTGAGGAGGGTACTAGCGGCAGAGGGTACCAATATTCCGGGGATGAGCGAGGTGATTATCAATGCAGTAGTCCACAAGGTTTATATGGAAGATGGGACAACAGAGCTGTTAATAGAACATTCACCAGAGTTTACGGAGAAACATTCACCTGTTGTAGCACCATGTTTCGTTGATGTCGAGAGTACTGAACCCTTTTCCAGAGCCCAGGGTCATTAAACATCAAACATGTGTAGGAAATGCAGAATCCGTGAATTCTGATATCAAGATCCTCCTGGATATGGAAGAAGATTCTGAAAAAGATAACTTTGAGGCAGTCCGAAGGATTCAAGTACATAACCTCATACCCGAAATCACAAGCCTCAGATGTACCCCGACCTAAGAATAGTGAGAAAGTGAACGTACCGACACACCTTAGAGATTTGTATATTGAGACGGTACACGGACTCGAACCAGCCAAACATGATGTTGTTGCTGATGTGCTGAGAGACTATGGAGAAGTATTTTTTAAAGATGAATTTGACCTGGGGTGTACCGATTTGGTGGAACATGCCATAGATACAGGTGATGCAAAACCTATCAAGCTACCACCGAGACGATTACCCATGGCGTTTGCTGGAGAAGATAAGGCATTAGAGAACCTTCAGAAACAGGGACCTATTCGACCATCGACATCACCCTGGGCTTCACGCCTTAACCTGGTAACCCGTAAAGATGCCTTTCCACTGCCCAGAATTCAAGATTGTCTTGACGCAATTGAAGGTGCAACATGGTTCTCTAACCTTGATCTTACCTCAGCCTACAATCAAGTTCCTATTAAGAAGAAAGACATCCCCAAAACCACGTTTGTAACAAAATTTGGACTCTGGAGTACACAAAAATGCCATTCGGGCTTTGCAATAGTCCAGCTACGTTCCAGCGATGCATCGAACTTGCTTTATCTAGACTCCAGTGGGTTTCCTGTCTCTTGTACCTCGATGTGGTGATTTTTGGCCATACGTTTGATCAACACACACAGAGACTTTCTGGTGATGGAATTCGGCCAAATGAGGAAAATGTGGCCTGGCCCACCCCGAGAAATGTTACCGATGTCAGAGGTATCTTGGGATTAGGCAGCTACTACCGACGCTGGATAAAAGATTTTTCCAAGCTGGTACATCCACTAACCGAGTAAACGAAGAAAGACACACCCTTCCAATGGACATCAAACTGTGAAGAGTTATTTACAGGACTGAAGTCTGCTCTGACTGGACCGGAGATTATGGGATATCCCAAAGATGAATGCCTATTTATCTTAAATATTGATGCATGCGACATCAGTATCGGTGCAGTTCTGTCACAAATCCAAGATGGAAGAGAACGTGTCATCTCATATGCCAGCAGTGTATTAAACAAAGCTGAGAAGAACTACTGTGTGACAGATAAGGAGTTACTGGCTGTGAAATTATTTTCGTCACTACCTTCCGAGGAGAAAGTTCTTGATTCGAACAGACCACCAGGCACTGAAGTGGCTGTTCAGCTTGAAGGAGCCGAAGAATAGGATTGCCAGATGGATAGAAGTATTATCAGCCTTTAACTGTGGATATTGAAAAACTCAAAATGTCTTACGGAAGAACTTGATGCTAAAGGTCACATACCGTACAGACATGTATCCACATGGGATTTCTCGACTCTCTATACTACAATCCCTCATTAGGACCTTATTGACCGTCTAAGTTCATTAATAGTATCTGTGTTCAAGAAAACTGATCGTAGATTTATTAATGTCGGAAGCCATAAAGCATTCTTCAGCTCTACTACATACAAGATATATCATTCATGGGATGTTTCTTTGTTTATAGAGTTGCTTGAATTTCTCATTAAAAATATCTATGTGAAATTTGGCAACAATATATCAACAGCATATAGGTATTCCAATGGGTACTAATTGTACACCCCTATTGGCTGACCTATATCTGTTCTCTTATGAATATGACTATATGAAGGCGCTTTCAAAAACCGATCCATTCAAAGCCCGTTCCTTCTCATTCACCAAATGCTATATAGACGATCTTCTCGCTGTGGATAATCGCTATATAAATGACGCAGTGAAGGATATATATCCACCTTCACTGGATTTGAAGGAAACTACCGATAACCCTACAGGCACATCACATTTAGACCTATATCTCTATAAAAATGAAGCGGGCCTTCTCTCTCGTCTACTGTATGACAAAAGAGATGATTACAATTTCGACATCGTAAACTATCTCTTTCTGGACAGTAATATTCCAGTGGGACCTGCATATGTCTTGTACATATCATGCCTAGTAGGATTTGCTAGATCCTGTGTTAAATGTGACGATTTTAATCAACGTCACAAAACATTGTTGCAGAAACATGAAACGGGGCTACACCACCAAGCGCCTCCACTCAAGTTTCTCAAATATGGCGATACATATCGCATGCTGATAGGAAAATACGAGCGTAGTGTGCAAGATCTATGGCGTTACGTTTCGTAACTTGTGTCTAATTCCGCTTAACCCATGGTTAGGGGCCGTATGAGCCCATGTACTTCAAGATCCACATGGTACTCATATGAACAGTCACAATCAAAGCGTGACTGAGATACATCATTCTTTAGATGACGACTTTACAACGAATATTATGGATTAAGAATACTGATCAGCGATACGGATTTGATATTTTTGGAACATCATGATGTCTTGCCGGCATCATTGAAAACTGTTGACCGCTTCTCTTGCAGGAAACAAGCCTATGTTTATGTATACTATTATTTCCGGCGGCGCAGCGCCACCGGATATCTGAATTCAGTAAACATGGGAGCGGCCATCTTGATATTGGACGAGTAACAGGTGTTTTCTCCAGCCATACTTCATAGACGTGCCGTGGAGTGATCCAACTAGTTTCATATCGTAAAACGACAGGATTGTATCACTCTTTCGTGGTTAACACATTAATATTAGTTCTGTTATAATGAATTCATCGAATAAATGCCCTTTAGTACTATTTTATTATGGCTGAGAGACCAAATCGATGACCATACATGATCAAGTTATTCACCTGTACGTCTGCAGCAAAATGTTTGAGATTGAACTGCGAGTTACTAAAAACTCAAAAAAGTAAAACACGCGGATCGGATTGATGTGTAGAGAAAGTCGATCTAGCCTTAGTTTACAATGACACACATCAATAAAGAAATAGTGGCTTGATGATGGGTCCCATATAATGCCACAGCGCGAACTCTTACATCAGGCTATATTAAGTGACTTAATACGTAAACCAGAGAATATTACTTTCAAAGTCCTAGTTGGACATGCGGTTGATGTGCACATTTTGCCAGCAAGCACTTAACTTCCAGCTAACCCCACACTTTCCAGATGGGTCCTTGCGCGAACTACATTAGTCAAACCTTTAATGAAAACAAATTCATGAATTATGAATGACGGACCAGACGCTTGTAATAGACTGAATACAATCTGTTCATCCATAAACAGGAACTCGCCATCTGTTTGCGATCAGTTTATCTTTCACAGTCTCCACCTATCCATTCAATATTGTTCGTGCAAACGAGTTATGTTTTTGCATATAAACCGGATATAACCATGCCGTAGTAGGGATTACATGAGGTCAATCCTCAAACTGAACAGTTCACTACACAATGTGGTGTGATATATAGTACAGCAATCTCTCTAATAATTCAATCAAAGATTATAGTAAATTTGATCAGCCTCTGAAATCATTGAAATAATGAAAAAAAAACTAGTAATTATAATATAATGGATTATATGCATGATTTTGAACCATTTTGTCAACTTCCTTTTCTAATAAGTTTTATCACTCTCAGATTTTCTGGTTGGAATTTCACTTCCTGTGATTGAATCATCAAAAGGATTATCATACATTTCAAACACTCCACTAAAATATAGATAACAGTCTTTGTAAACATCAAACTTATTTTACCAAACTATTCTCACCATCTGAAGAGTATGGGGAATCTGGTATAAACAACCTCATCACTTGGGTCATCAGCGTAAAACTCTTTTAGATGTTACGTTAGTGAACTAGTAAGGAAATATATTTCCATTTTGCCAAAACAAAATACCCTAGTATTATACTGTAAAAAGTTGAAGTTGACAAAGCATCAATGGACGTTTGAAATGGGACTTTTGTTTTTTGACTTTTCCCTGTATAGCTTAGAGCATGGATGTATTAATATATCTAAAATATGACATCTTGAACTAAAATAATAGTTTCATCTAATATTCATGTCAGATACGGGTACATCAGAGTTAATTTTGGTTCACTAAGGTGTCCTATTTTAGATATATTCATGCTGAAATGGACGAAAGTTCAGTTTGAAACATCGGTCAACGTTTTATGTCACTTTCGACTCAATATATTTTGGGGTATTCTGACTGTACGAAACAACTTTTTAAGCAGAATTAAAAATATTATTTTTGGCTTTACTAACGCAACACCTAAGGGAATTTTGCATATGTTAACTATCCCTCTGCCTTATAATGTGGGACAGGCCTTGCCAAGAAACAGAAGTGACTGTTCAGGCTCACATATTTCTCGCCCACATTACATTTGATTGGAGATGGTAGACACCTGGATCCTGTTATACAGTTTAAAACAGGTTTGGTCAATTTGCTCACCATGATCCAGGAGATAAGTGGATTCATTTCTCATGACAAGACCAGTGGAACATTGAACAAGAGCCATCAGAAGATGGCGTATACCCCCCGACCTCAGTGTCCATGAACTAAGGAGGAAAACAACTGCATTTCTGTGTGTAGGAAATCAGTGATGTGTCGTATCAGGGGACATGTGCGTCTCCAGACTGTGCACATAATATACACCAAGTATCCTGTGAACCGCTTCAAAAGTTGTAGGAGTCGTTGATTTGACAAAATATCATTTAATATACAGTATTTTGAACTCCAAAGGGCAATAACTCTGGACTGTACTGATAATAGTCACCAAGTATCATGTGAACCATATCAAAATTGTAGATGCGTTAAAAAGATATCACTTTTATAATCTACAGTATTTTTAACTATAAAGGGCAATAACTCATTCAGAAAAAAAATCCTTCATCAACATGAAGAGCACATGCGCATCTCTAAGACTCGATAATATCCACCAATTATCATTTGAACCGTATCAAAGGTGTAGTAGAAGATGCATGGACAAAATGATATTAAATCTACAGTACTTTGAACTGTAAAGGGCAATAACTCTGGAAGGCAATATCCTCCATCCATGGGAAGAGCACATGCGCACCTACAGACTCTACTGATAATATCCACCAAGTCTCACGGAAACCCTATCAAAAGTGTAGGAGTTGCGTTGACAAGAAATGCAGACAACGGGTCTACCGTACTTGGAGATGTAAAGGGCAATAACTCAGTAAAGAAAAATCTTCATGAATGGGAAAAGCACATACGCATCCCCGGACTGTGCCGATAATATCCACCAAGTATTAGGTGAACCATATCAAAAGGAAAGGAGGAGTTACGTTGACAAGATCTCACTTAATTTTCAGTACTTCAAATAGTAAAGGGCAATAACTCAGTAAAGAAAAATCTTCATGAATGGAAAAAGCACATGCGCATCCCCGGACTGTGCCGATAATATCCACCAAGTATTAGGTGAACCATATCAAAAGTAAAGGAGGACTTACGTTGACGAGATCTCACTTAATTTTCAGTATTTCAAATTGTAAAGGGCAATAACTCGGTAAGGGAATATCGTCCGTCAATGGGAAGAGCACATGCGCATCTACAGACTGTGCTGATAATATCTACGAAGTATTTACTATTACGTGAACCATATCAAAAGTGTAGGAGTCGTTGCATTGACAAGGTATCTACAGTATTTTGAACTGTAACAGGCATTAACTCGATAAGGAAAAATCCTCCGTCAATGGGAAGATCACATGCGCATCTTCAGACTGCGCCGATAACATCCATCAAGTGTCGTATCCCTCACGGAAATAGGGCGCAATTAGGGCGCATTTAAGGCGCAAATAGGGCGCATGAATTGAGACAGCTAGGGCGCAGTTGGGGCGCGCGCCCTATTTTGCGCCCCCAATTTTGCCATTAGACTCAATATGGCTAGGGCGCAAATTAGGGCGCGTTCCAAATATGTTAATTGCGCCTTATATGCGCCCTATTAGAGAATAGGGCGCAGTTGGGGCGCAGTCTCAGGGCACAGTTGGGGCGCAATTAGGGCGCAGTTGGGGCGCGATTAGGGCGCACTCTCAGAACAATAGCATGAATGTTGTACTGATAGGGCGCAGTTAGGGCGCATTTGGGACGCAATTAGAGCGCACTTAGGGCGCAGTTGGGGCGCAGTTAGGGCGCAGTTGGGGAACAGAACAGTATACATGTACATAAACTGAAGATTTAAGGGGAAAGATTATTATTGGCATCTACCTAGCCTAAATAAATTTCATTTTACTCTGCAGGTACATATTATCTTCATCTACAATGTGCATTCATAATAATAATACTTTATTTAACGAGGAAGGACATTTGGCGAACCAATCTTACATGAGTTCCTTCATGGTTAGAATTACATTTATAAGAAAATATATGTACATGTACTATGGTCAGCTGTTGTGGAATTGGTACATCAGGTCATCTGACACTTTTGCTCACTTTTTCTTGAGTTTTTTTCTTCAAATTACTTCTACACACATCTGAAACCCTTTACATTATCCCCTATCCACAAAACAGAGATAATTACTCACCAAAATCTTGTTAAATGGGCATGAAATCTTCAAATTCAAAATGGTTCTTTGAAAACCAATATGTCTGCCTTTCTTTTGTTAATATCAGCCAATAAGATAAAGGTCATGTGACAGTTTTGACTAATCAGATAACATGCTATTGTGCAGTTATTAGGGCGCAGATAGGGCACAGTTGGGGCGCAATTAGGGCGCAGTTGGGGCGCAATTAGGGCGCACTCTGAGAATAATAGCATGAATGATGTACATGTACTGGTTGGGCGCCGTCGGGGCGCAGATTAGAAGCGATTTCTTTTTCAAGTCTGATTTTTTTTATTGAAATAATGTTATTAAAATTAAGTATGAAAGTCCAAATTTCACATTAATGAAGTTATAGCCCAGAATAGCGAATAAAGCAGACAGTCTGAATTTTTGGGGAAAACTTTTTTTATTAAGACATGCAGGCACTTGTATGCATATGTGATTACTAGCTAAATGAATGTTGGTGAAAAAAAGTCCAGAAGGCACAAGTATACATGTAGGGTTCACTCTGAATTTTAGATAAAATTGTTATGTCCAGAAGGTGCATTTAGGGCGCAGTCTGAGTTCTCGAAAAAGTAGTTATGTCCACAGGGCGCAGATAGGGCGCAATCTGAAGTTTGGAGAAAACATCTATGTCCACAGGGCGCAGTCTGAATATCAACGAAAATTTCAAACTAAATAAGGCGCAGTTAGGGCGCGCGCCCTATCTCTAGCTTCTAGGGCGCATTCCTGAAGGGCGCAGCAGGGTGGATGGGATGAAGAAATAGGGCGCAATTAGGGCGCAGTAGATAGACAAGGCGCAAGTAGGGCGCAATTGGGGCGCAGATGGGGCGCGCGCCACAAATAGGGCGCGTGCCCTATTTCCGTGAGGGATGAACCGTATCAAAAGTGTAGGAGTTGCATTGACAAGAAATATGAACAGACGGACTGACAGACTTCCATGGCTATTGCTATATCACCCGGGCATATGCCGGGGGGGATAAAAATATGCATGGCTTTTTTTGCATTACAAGTTTGATAGTTCATCTAAGCATTTGTGCAGCTGAGAAGCCCCAAGCGGCATATCGGTTATGTAAGACGAAGTGATGTGAATTTACAGGATTTCTAACAGGTAGGCAATTGTTCCATTTGCTAACATGTCAAGTCACATTGAAAACTGCTATCTCCTCTTACATCAACTATATCCCCCTGATGAGCCATCATCCGATTGTCTTGGCTATTGTGGACATTATGGGATCCTTACAAGCAGTACGATCCCTTCCAACTTTAAACTTAATATCAGAAAAAATTACATTTTTTAGCACACGAGATCAACACTTCCATTTAAACTTGTTCAAGATACAGCCTATATAAAGACCCCACCTCTTTCTTGGTCCTATCTATGAAAATGCAGTACAATGTTATGCAAATCAAGTAAATTACATTTTCAGCTAAATATTGTATATAAATACCAGCTAATTTTATATACATGGTATCAATATCATAAAACAGATATTTATCTTATCATGGTCTTATGGATCTTTCCCAATTTAATTCTTAGAAAAGGCTTGTCCTGGAGTACAGGCACATGCATCGATGCACCACACTCATTATACAATTATACTTTTCCTCTCCTTCCTATGTTTACAGTATGTGGAATATTTAATCAGTGATAACTAGACTACTTGTCCCCCAACGCCCGTGTTGTACCCCGAAGCCTGAAGGGCTAAAGAGGAACTATAGTACTGGGGTCCCTCCATCCGTCCTTCCAGAATGGATTCTTTTCAAATTTGGTTTGTGGGCACCTTGCCTCAAAATCTCGCTTGGAATTGTTTTTCATGTCGATCCACCTACAGGTGATGCCATGTGTAGGCCAAGTTAAACTGTGGGTACCTTTAGTTGTCACTTCAACCCCTCGGGTTTTCATTTTGACTTGGAAGTTGCAAAAATTATCACTGTCAGCAAATAGACCTTTCTCCTCTGTGCTAATCCAGTCAAATCAAATCTCGATAGAGTTGCTGGTGCCCGTTTGCACCAGTGTATAAGGACAGTGGGTGTGATCATCTGTCTCAGAGTTTTACATCTGGATATATCTAGAGTCAATACAAATGTCTGTATCCGTACAACTTGAACTTTGAGACAGCTGACATCACACATGCCACATATCTCGTACAATGATTTAAATTGTCAGTTTCTTTATCGACTAATTTCCACCGGCAAGCTCCTGGTATGTCATTCTGGATTGGACAAAGCTCCGTACTCGTAATAGGGATTAAAGCTGGTAGGATAATTTGATGCATAGTTACCAGATTTTTGCCAGTTATCGATAGTTAAAAATATTCACCATGCTGTAGGCATAGGCAGAAGAACAGTACAAAAACACAAAAGTCCTGCTGGGAGTTGCCCGATGATGCACCTATCATTGTGCAGGGACAAATATTTGCATAAAAATTCAGTCAGGGAAAGGGATATTATATCGGCCTCGTAACAAGAATCCGAATTTTGTCGTTACCAACTTCAACAATTGCACATTTATATGAGGAACTATGCTTTTGCATAACACTATTATAATGAAAACCTGACCGGTTGAAGTCCCTGGACGTTGAAGCAATTGATTTGGCTTGGAACCCTACATTTAGTACCCGGCATGGAGAGCAATGATCGCAAGTGAGACCCAGTGACAAGATTCTCACAATTACAGAATTTGTCCTAATCTGATCAAGTTTTCAGAAGTTATTGTCCGGAAATGAAATTTTAACTTGGCCCACAGGTGGCGACACCTATACGTGGATCGACATGAAAAACAATCCCAAGTGACATCTTGAGGGGAGGTACCCACATACAAAATTTGAAAAGAATCTGTTCAGCTTTCCAGAAATTATTGGCCGGCAATCCAGAGGGACGCACGGATGGGCAGACCAAAACTATACTGTAGTCCATCTTTAGCACTGCGTCGGGGGACAAATAATGTACATGTTTCAAATATTGAACACATACGAATGTTACTGTGTTTGAACACATAAGGTTGTTACTGTGTTATGTTTTAAAGATCAATATCATCACAAGACAATTGCAACTGGTATTAATGAATGGCGGCCAATGTGTAAATTAGTACAATGGGTTCAGCTCTTCACTTTGTCTGATGCCCAGTTACAGAAGATTCTTGTGTCAATTTGCAATCAAAACATGGAAGATTCACAAAATTGTAATTTCAGTATTTGAATCTGCAACATTATAACATACCATGGTTGCATGAAACAAGTGATAGTATTGGTCGATATACATAGGATGTTTCTTTGCCGATTGGCTGAAATTTACAGTTACATTTGCCATGAACCCAAACGATTCGCCTGTGTACCAGGGGTACCGGTATTTAGGATAGAGATAACCCTGGTTTTAGCAAGGATGATACTTATTTAGGAGTTTAAAATATTTCTGAGAAGTCGCTCTAAGTTACTAAAAGTGATTTTATAAGACTACTGTAAACCTCCATGTTCTTGATGAACTATTATATTTGGTCCAGCCTCTTTTGCCGCAATTCTTTCCAAATATCTACTGGCAAGGCCAAGGATTTGAGCATTTCCGACTAGATACCATGGTGCTATACACTGCTGAACTGCCAGAAATTCAAACAGTGACAAGTGAAGAGACACTGAAGTAGAAAGGAGTAAATGGCTTTATTAATCTGCACTCTCTTTGGAAACTGCAAAAGCTTTTTCCACTTTGATAGATCCACTGTCTGCTATAACCACCTCCTTCTCTGGTTTGTCTCTGGAATCCTTCTTGGTGTTCTCAATTTTCCTTACTACTTCCTACAAATCAAGAATAATGAAGACATGATGAAGCAAAGCTTACCAGAGAGGATTATTTTTAATATAATTCACTCCAATAGGCCACACCAATATTATTTTTGTTTTACGAGTGGATTTTAATTTTTTTCAAGGATGGAGGTGACAATAAAACTGGACATTCGAATGAAAAATAAATCCACCCATGAAACAAAAATAAAATTGGTGTGGGCTTAGGAATAGAGTGAAACCTGTGTATACCAACCATGCTTGGGACCAGATAATAAACCTGTGTCTACCATGCAACCATGCTTGGGACCAGATAATTAACCGGTGTATACCAACTCTGCTTGGGACCAGATAATAAACCTGTGTATACCAACCCTGCTTGGGACCAGATAATAAACCTGTGTATACCAACCCTGCTTGGGACCAGATAATAAACCTGGGTATACCAACCCTGCTTGGGACCAGATACTAAACCTGTGTATACCAACCCTGCTTGGGACCAGATAATAAACCTGTGTATACCAACCATGCTTGGGACCAGATAATAAACCTGTGTATACCAACCATGCTTGGGACCAGATAATAAGCCTGTGTATACCAGCCATGCTTGGCACCAGATAATAAACCTGTGTATACCAACCATGCTTGGGACCATGCAGATAATGAACCTGTGTATACCAGCCATGCTTGGGACCAGATAATAAACCTGTGTATACCAACCATGCTTGGGACCAGATAATTAACCTGTGTATACCAACCATGCTTGGGACCAGATAATAAACCTGTGTATACCAACCATGCTGGAGACCAGATAATTAACCTGTGTATACCAACCATGCTTGGGGCCAGATAATAAACCTGTGTATACCAACCATGCTTGGGACCAGATAATAAACCTGTGTATACCAACCATGCTTGGGACCAGATAATAAACCTGTGTATACCAACCATGCTTGGGACCAGATAATAAACCTGTGTATACCAACCATGCTTGGGACCAGATAATAAACCTGTGTATATCAACCATGCTTGGGACCAGATAATAAACCTGTGTATACCAACCATGCTCGGGACCAGATAATAAACCTGTGTATAGCAACCATGCTTGGGACCAGATAATAAACTTGTGTATACCAACCATGCTTGGGACCAGATAATAAACCTGTGTATACCAACCATGCTTGGGACCAGATGATAGTGTCCATTTTGTTAGGGTTCTGGTTTTCTTCATATAGGGCTATAGATAATGTCGGTATTTTGAGGTTGATCAGTATATCCAGATTCACAGGTTTCATATCGGGTGTCCATTGTCCATCACTTTTACTACCCACTTATTTTATGCTGTGATACAGCTATTGTGAAGGATAACTGTACAAAAATGGCAAGGGAGGGGCGAGGCAAAATATAATATATGAGTACATGTAGTTTTATCAGTTTGTTTTATCACTTCTTTGAGGACTCTACTTGGAGGGGCAGTTACAAGGTTTTGCAGGAATGGCTAACCTCATTCTTATGAGGAGGATTGCAATAGGTGTAAAGCTGCCATATTGCTTGATTATTCAGACACCCAGCTAGTCGCCATTCATATCAGCCCTTCAGTGGCAAAATTCATCTCCTATTTTTGACAAAAACAGTTCTTCTCACATACATAGGGATTGCTTGGCTGTCCTCAAATGTTTGGCAATTGCATGTTGTTGTTTTTTTCTAGCCAGTCATCCCTCGTGCCAAGCTTAATACTGCGGGGTTCTGTGATCGGCATGTACGTCCGGTCGTCAGTTGTCAACATTTCTTTTGACCGGTCATCTAGATACTAAACCGTTGCCTCTAGAGACTTTAAATTTGGCGCACACGATTGGTGGGTGGTCAACCACAAGCCTGTAGAATTTGGGCACATTGTGACGATTTTTGTGGTTTCCATGGCGACATCACGCAAAATGTCCACATGACGCTGTGAATACGATAGAAGCCAAACAGTCTCAGCTAAGGACTTCAAATTTGGCATGCAGGATTGTTGGGGATTTGGCTTAATGTCACACTCAAGTTTGTTTCACTCATATGCAGGATTGTTGGGTGGTCAACCACAAGCCTTTTGAATTTGGGTATATTACAATGACTTTTGTGGTTTCCATGGGAAGGTCACGCAAAAATGTCCATATGGCGATGTGAACGCGATAAAAGCCAAACAGTTTCAGCGGGGGACTTCAATTTTGGCATGCAGGATTGTTGGGTGGTCAACCACAAGACTTTTGAATTTGGGTACATTACAATGATTTTTGTGGTTTCCATGGCAATGTCATGCAAAATATCCATACGACGATGTGAACGCGATAGAAGCCTAACCGTTGAAGCTCTAAGAGCTATGTAGCATTGTTGGGTGGTCAACCACAAGCCTATCAAAGTTAAATCTTTTACAAGCCACTGCTAATGCATCTGCATTCAACCAAATCTTTCAGGCTTTTACATACCCGGTATGCATTTTCCATTCATTGTGTGCCAATATACGCTGACTAAAACTGTCTGGTTGAGGGGTTGTTAAGGTGCTGCCTCATGTTTAGATTTGTCGATCTCGCCAATCCTAGTCATGTTATCAGTCATTTAGTGTCAACAATAGTGGCTGTCATTGAACAAAGCAGCGCTGGCTGGTCACGAGAACAGAGGACTCCCTCCATCCTTGCCAATTAGCTGGAATTTTCCCCTGCCTTGTTGACTATTGAATTTTTTTTCAGTGAATGGTCTCCCTTATTGCATCAAAAGTTAACTCCCTTATTCATATTCTTACCATTCCTTCCAAAATTTTTCCGAATACCACATGTCTCCCATCCAGCCATTCAGTCTTTTTCGTTGTGATGAAAAATTGTGAACCATTGGTGTCTTTTCCAGAGTTTGCCATGGAGAGCCAACCAGCTCCGTAATGCTTCAGTTTAAAGTTTTCATCAGGGAATTTTTCTCCATAAATACTTTTGCCTGTTGAAGAGAGAAAACAAGACACATATCATGATTGAGATTAGCATTTGCAAAAACTTTCCTCTTGTCATGAGATTATATACAACACTTGTTCAAGTCATCGACATAAAAGGATTAGTAATTCGCATAACATATGGCTTGCCTGTTCCTCTGCCAAAAATTGTGTGAATAATTTCTGGAATATATGTATAAGATTCAAGTTCTTGTTCAAAAGAATATTGAGTATTGTTCCTGCAAAAGTGAATATTTTTTATACTTCAATTCATATACATCAGAGTTAGATACAGGGTCTCACAGCGTCCTTAAAAAGGACAACTATAAAATCAAATGACCATTTTTCCACAAAATCAAATTACTTTATTTTAGAAAACTCATAGATTAAAGTGAATATCAGGGGCAAAAGGCACAGTAGTTTGTGTAAAACACTGAAAGAACACAAACTGACAATGTTTTGGCATGTTCAACACCATTTGAGTGATATTAGCCATTTTGCAAAATTACAGTTTTTTCAAATAACGACAAAGCTATTTTTCAAACAATGACTTTGGCGAAAATCCTGCATCTAACCCTGTACATTAAAGTTCAATGAAAGTAGTCAGCACTCAATATTAATATCATAGTCACTGCATCACTTTGAAGCATGCACATGAAATCTTTGATCTCTCGCAAATGTTTCAACATTCATAATCTCTTTGGACTGAGACAAGAGTTATCACCCTTGAATAAATCTGCCATGTGCAGACTGGACAGGTCTCTAATGTAACCCAACAACCAATAATACATATATTTTTAAAAATATAAAAATAATTGAAAAAGAAACAAATGAAATAGAGACATGAAATAGAGACTGAACATTTAGGGTTTTGTGATGTGAAGATTCAATTTGGAGGCTTGGCTAGCCTGAATGACTGACATGCTTTTTACCTTTGCAACAATTTCCCTCTAATGCCATACTAGGATGTCATGTCATCATTCCCATTGTTGTGTCACAGTAGTAGCGGCATTCTTATTCTTGATGTCACAGGAATGCATTTGTTCCCAGCGTGTGTATATGAATGAACCAATCAAATCATTTGGGTCTGGACAGGGGTCAGCATACAGAGAACCAGTCAATGGTGACAAAAAAAAATGTACACCTACAGTATACTGTCCACTATTTCTTGCAAAGTCTCTCCAGCATTTCTTTAGGCAGAGTTACATATCTTATCAATTTCCCCTAAAAATTACGTTAACTTATGAAACGGGCTGGATTCAGTCTAAAGTCATGTGGTGTTACAATTGTGTATGTGTTTTTTGAGGAAATTTTAAATAATAGTCTTGTATTACACTGGTCATCTTACCTCCTGTACCATCTCCCCGGGTGAAATCTCCGCCCTGTATCATAAAATCTTTTATAACTCGATGGAATTTGCTGCCTTTGTAAGTTAGTGTTTCTCCATTGACCTGTAAATGAAAGAATTGATTTAAATTTGTATTGACTTGGTGGGAGCTACATGTATGCAGATACACTGTTGGAACATCCCCATCTCACAGCCAACCAACAAACTCTTTATAGAGACATCTACCGCCCTATGGAGATATCCGACCACAATTCATTGAAGTCAACAGGATGTTATCGGCACTAACAACGACATGCTTTGACAAGCCTATGCAGTATAAATATTTTCTCAGGAAACATGTTGCAAGTTACCAGAATTAGAAAATGGGAAACCCATGTTAACCTGTAACTCGTGTTTCAGGGTTAAATACATGTTAACACAAAATAGTATGATAACCCATAAAGAGTCTTCTACAGCTGAAATTGAGAGAATGGTTTACCCTTCATCATAAGAGCTTTGGACTGTTTGAGATGCAATCCTGATACGACCAGGCTATTGTTATATTTTTCTTTCGAATTTCAAACTCGACTTATAAAATTAGACAATAGAACAGCAATGGTTCTGATTGACCAAATTTGAAGTGCCCTCCCAAGCAAACTGAGAGCTTGTATAAATTCATTGCTTTTCATTGACAAAATCAAACTCAGTGGCATACGTACATGTATGATTTAATAAAAAAGACTGTACAGAGAATGTTCATTGACAAAATCAAACTTAGTGGCATATGCACAATTTAATACAAGACTCACTGTATAGAGAATAAACATCCCAGTCTTAACATAGCCATAATTAAGGTCATTTTCCTTGAACTTTTTGTTCAATTTGTAGATACATGTACAGTGCATTTGGTTGGTTTTGAAGTACAACTCGGCCTATTCCAAACCTTACTGCTTCCCTTCATCATGTTCATGTTCTTTGCTCATGAAATCCCAATTTAAGATGCCGGTGCTAAGTTATGCACAAAGCCTCTTCCACAAGTAAGTTTAGTACTTCCCCCTTTCTCTGCAAATTTTAAACATGTACAGGTAACTGCATCTTTGATTAAGTGATATTTCTGTTCCGGTTAGAACATACCTCTTTTCCTTCAGCCAAGGCTTTGAAATTTTCTGCAGTTTTAGGAACAGTTTTGCCAAACAGCCCAATAACAACTCTCCCTGCTGCTTCACCTCCTATCTCAATGTCGAAAAATACCTGCAGAAAATAAAGATGTTCATGTACATTGCAGGTGATTTATTAATAAAGAGTTTCCATGTAAATACATTAAGGACTGAAGTCCTGATGTGGGGTGATAAAATATGATAGTTTCAATAGTAAATCTTTATGTAATCCAAAACACTTCTTCTTACACCAAAATGATATCTGAGGAAAAGTGTTCCCCTGTTATAACAGATTTTCGTCCTCACTGAAACATACACTTTTCGCAAAGAAATCCAACATGGCTACTAGACTGAAATCAGATTATCACCTACATGTAACCTGCATGACAACTATGTGAAGTTCTGATTGCTAATGTACCATATCTTATGGGCCAACATTGCATGATAAACTGTCTGGAGGATTCCACAATTGAGTATTATTCGCTGCACTGTTAATCACTTTCTCAAACAGCTCTACGGAGCAATAGTATACCGGAATAAAAAATCTTCAAATACCTATTCTCTCGCTTCCTATGGAAGATTTTTGTCGATTTATCATACAGATGCAAGCAGGTTTATTCTTGTCGCAAGAATACTTGCTACAAAACCGGACTTCTGAAGAATTATTCAAACACTAATCCATATAATAATCGCCTTTCAGCACTAGCTTGCTTTTTCCATCATTTTATGGGTTTTATATTTTCACCATTTGTGTACATGTAGTTTTGCTTTCCAATAAATTCTTCGCTAACAGTCAAAAACTTTCCCAGTTGCCCAGATATTTACCCAATCCCAGCCTGGGGCCGATTTTATGAAACCTCTATTGACTTGGCTTTTTCAAGGATGATTTTCACACTTGACCAAGTGCACTTCAAACAATTCTCAAGTCGTGTTTCACCAAACGTTTTTGGCTGCACTGGATCAAGTGATGTTTGAAGTGACCTTTCTGAAACTCTTTTGTGCAGTTTGGTAATGAATAGTGCTCCCGCAGAATCAAGTGTATATATTCAAAATACTTGATGCGCAGGAGTCGATCGGTAGAATTTCAGGAGACAAATAAATATGTCTGTGCCATTTTTGGATCTATAAGATGAAGAATAATGCTCATACATGCATTATGATGCATAGGCACATAAAAAAAAATATTTTTCGACACCATCTCCCCCCCCCCCCCAATGTTGGGGAATTTGTGCAAGTTCATATACCAAAAGGACTGAATGTCACCACCATAACAGGGAGCTTCCCCATGCGCACGTCCATCCACGATCATGGCCATGTAGCCACATATATGCAACTCAGTGTGTGTAGCCACGACTGAGTTGCACATCCTCACTAGGACAAATATCAGTATCGTCCTTTTCTTCGTGGCCAAACATGACAAAATGTACAATTGGCTATAGCCTTATAAGACGCCAAGCGAAAGCCTTGGCGTCTTATCACGGTAGGTACAAGTGAAAAAGAACTGGAACAAAACGTCCAAAATATAGTTACTTTCAAACCTCTTACACTTCCCTGAATATTTTCTTTCCGTACTATGATCACCTAAAGTTGAGTGGTTGGTGTCATTGCAGTGTTTAAATGCCTTGAACGAAGCAGAAAAATCGAAACATTTTCTCAACAATTTCTTCGGCCTCCAAAATTTCTAATCGCCACCATGTTTATGTAATGTGCATGTGTCGAACAAAACAACATCCGGTCCCAAACGCACATGGCTAGCCATGTGTCATTTAAACACTCCAATGACACCAACCACTCAACTTTGGTTGCCACTCAACACATGGCTAGCCATGTGCGTTTGGGACCGGATGTTGTTTTGTTCGACACATGCGCATTACATAAACATGGCGGCGATTAGAAATTTTGGAGGCCGAAGAAATTGTTGAGAAAATGTTTCAATTTTTCGGCTTCGTTCAAGGCATTTAAACACTCCAATGACACCAACCACTCAACTTTAGGTGATCATAGTACGGAAAGAAAATATTCAGGGAAGTGCAAGAGGTTTGAAAGTAACTATATTTTGGACGTTTTGTTCCACTTCTTTTTCACTTGTACCTACCGTGATAAGACGCCAAGGCTTTCACTTGGCGTCTTATAAGGCTAAATTGGCTATGGCATTTAACGGGTTGTAAACATGCCAAATATACTTCTCTCCCCCGACACAAAGTATCTGGCTCATTCCTGCAGCGCAAGTACACGTAAATAGCACCAAATCATGTCACTATCTTCCTATCACGCTCAAATGTTGAAAATGGCAGAAGTACAAGAAACGCTCCAATGCGCATGCACCGCTTCAAAGCGTAAATATAAATAACACTTTACGATATGTCGTAAAGAAGAAGGCGTCATCAGCTGCTGGGGTAACGGAGACGGAGCTTGACCATGTGCGTTAGGCCCCGCCCACTAGCTGATGACGCCTTCTTCTTTACGACATCGTAAAGTGTTAGTGTTATTAGCGGTGCATGCGCATTGGAGCGTTTCTTGTACTTCTGCCATTTTCAACATTTGAGCGTTATAGGAAGATAGTGACATGATTTGGTGCTATTTACGTGTACTTGCGCTGCAAGAATGAGCCAGATACTTTGTGTCGGGGGAGAGAAGTATATTTGACATGTTTACAACCCGTTAAATGCCATAGCCAATTGTACATTTTGTCATGTTTGGCCACGAAGAAAAGGACGATACTGATATTTGTCCTAGTGAGGATGTGCAACTCAGTCGTGGCTACATACACCGAGTTGCATATTGTGGCTAATGGCCATGAAGCTTCCCACTCCCCCCCTAACACTAAGTCACCTTATATGTTGGCTACGCAGACCACGTTTATACTGCAGCAGTAGAGGCTCCGTCTATGCAATCAGAATTCGCAAATGATAAATCCTCAGTGTTTCAACACATGAGGAAGAAGGCGGTAGTTAAATGGCAACGGCGGTTGGAAAACTCCACAAAGGTAAGCTGTGTACAGGCTGTGATCAAGAAGACCAACACCAGAAAGTTTTTCCATAAACACAGAGGAAGAGAACAAAGCTGCCTGAACCAGATCCTCAGTGGTCATACCAAACTGAAACATCATCAGGTGAAGCTGAACACCAACTTAACATCAGCAGACTGCAGTGTGTGCAATGTGCCTGAGACAGTACATCATTATGTCTTCCAGTGCTCGAGATTTGAGGAAGAACGTGATTCTCTGATGGACATAGTGAATCAGACTCTGTGTCTTTCCAACAGGGAGAAAGGATCTATTGTGGGGGAGATCAACCTAGTACAGGTGCTAAGTGGGCACAGTGAGGTCCTCTCAAGGGAGCACAATTCTAAGATAGTGGGAGCATTCTGGGACTACCTGAGAAAGACCTACCCTCCCTAGAACATGTATTTAAATTAGTCGCATCAGCTGTGCCACCCGTACAAGGATTGTAAATAACATTACCATGTTTCTCCAGTTTATAATGTACATAGTATTTCTATCTACCTTACCACTGTATATTGTATGTCTCTTTTCTTTTTTGTCTTTTTTTTTTCTGTTTTTTTTTTGCCCTACTCTGCATCAATGAGTCCGACAAGACGTATTGATCGATCGAACACCGCCCGCCGTCTACTTTCTCAAGCATAAGAGAACAAACAGCATTTTGGGAATATAGCACTATGTGATTTTTTCTTGTAGCATCAGTGTCAGAAAAATACCCATCGAGTTAAGAGTGGATTTACAGATAAACAACAACAACGTTTATAGGCTTTATAGGGCACTGTTACCATGCACGTCAACCATGTGGAGAATCAGTGATTCGTCCGCACTTACTTTATCAGTGACTTTCGGACCTTTCTTTGGCTTCTCCTTCTCGTCCTTAGCCCACGTGGATGACGGCGAACCGATCAACAACAACAGTCCAAGAAAAGACAAGACAATACTTTGCTCCATGGCGTAGACTATGTACAGAGTTTTTAAGTGAGCAAAGCTAAATAAAAGAATCTACAAATCTATTAATACAATTCTGTAAAGGAGTAATAAACAACTTTTCTTTGTCGACGAAGCGAGTGCAGCGGAAACCCACAACCCGGCGTGTCAGTATGTGGACAAGTCCCATTGGCTGTTATATTCACTTCCGCCTCCAGCTCCATTCTCCAACTCAACATTATTATCCCTGCTACCAATGACGTTGTTGTTATCTGTTAATCCACTCTTAACTCGTTGTTTGGGCAAATCCGTCATTTAAGACAACTTTAAAAAGAAGACTTAAGGCCCATTTCCACAGCACGCGTTTTCGCAGCGACAACCACATCCGAAAAATAGCCGTCATGTTATTCAATGGTGTACATGTAGTACTCACAGCACGCGTCAGTCGCGGCGACGGGCGACATCAGAACCACATTTTTGACGCGCGACAAAATTAGAAGCACACTTTCATCAAGCTACTTACGAACATTTTTCTTCGTAACTCATGCGTATCTTTTTTCGTAAGTAAATTCGACTTTCATGAAACATCGTAACTTAAGAATCTTCGTAACTTTGTGCGTAACTTTAAGGCAAGTATTTACCTGCCGTAAGTTCAATATTTTTCGTATCTCCGATTGAAAGAACATGGCGGCCCCCATATAGGCGCATGTGCGCGATGTTCAGGCATCCACTGTCTGAAAACGAGCCTTCGTTCACTGCCGGGACGAGGGTTCTAACTTTAGTAAAAGTCTCGGGTTTAGAGACAGCAAATTAGTGTGTCGTACAGTGGTTTTTAGCGAAAGTGGTGTTGAAAACAGGGGTCTCCGTAAGGATGCAGTCAAAAGTTTCGTTGTGAGACATGGAAAACCTCACCTTTTACACACTCATCAGTCACGCCATGCATGTTCTTAAAGTTACAAATGGTTTCATAGAAGCGATACAGAGTGACAAACCAATTTTGATTCCCACAAACATGTAGAATTTCACGCTGAAACCGACACACTGTGATCATACTACAGACGATACGGTACAGTATTTTGATTGGCCCATTTCAGGGAAGAATAAGGGGGAATAACTTTACTGTTTACAAAGTAAATCCAGGAAAAGCATGACTTTTATCATTGAAATATGAGGGGGGGGAGATTTGGTTTAATGTCCCACTCAAGGTGTTTTCACTCAGATGGTGACAGCCAGTTTGGATATGAGTGAAAAAGCATTTAGTGTGACATTGAAGGCAAATATAAAATTTGACCATGAATAGATCTTGTGTAGATCAAAGGGAATACGTACTATATGTAATTAAAATTTAAACATAAAATAGTGAAATTTTGCCACATAACAGTGTATTATTATTTTATTATTATTTTATAGTATGGCATAGGAACAGAGGTTGCAATAATATTGTTATTATTATATTATGATTTCATATATAAAATGAAAAATAAAAAATTTGTCCGGAGAACTTGTCAATTGATTCTCAATGACAAGGAGAACTTGTCAATTGATTCTCAATGTTAAGATCAGACACAAGTTTGACTGTATGTTGTAAAATATTTGACAGCAGTATTTAAAAATTTAATATCTCACAACTGACCTGCAATACTTCATGAATATATTACTGAAGATCTCCAGATTGGATTCACAATAATGGAAAATAATTTAAACTTTTGTTAACTTTGCCAGGTTTCATGTACCACCCCAATTTTGGAAATTCAGTTTTTCAAAATGATTTATGGAGAATAATCATGAAGTCTTCATGTTGTCCAGTTGGTAGTTGAGAATGTTTATTTCAGGGAAAGATTTTTTTAACATTGGAACGTTCCATATTATGTAGATGTGTTTATGTAGCCTATGCACAATAATTTTTGCAGGGAAATAAATTTTGAAATATAACTGCTATCTGAAAATGGTAAATGCTTCATATTTGTTATTGGAAGAGCTATTAATATATTTAAACTCTGGAAAAATTGAAAATTTAGATCTGTTACACCAAAAACTGACAAAAAACAGATAAAAATACTTTATCATAGAAATATTTAGCAAATGCAAATGTACATAATCGTACTCGATATTCATTGTTCACAATTCTCAGTACCCAGGTTTATCATGCCTAATAATCTCTGGGGGATTATACTGGAAGTTCAATATGTACAGTACAGTTTGACTGTACAGACCCTCAATATTACATATTGTGGGATACTGCAATTTTTTAAGAGTGCTGTGAATCTATTACAAGAACAACAATGGCCCAAGTTAGATTATCCCTTTAGTTTAAGAAATTTATCACTGAACAAAAATCCAAATCAAGGTCATATTTGGGGTAAGTACCAATAATGGATGGCTGTTGGAAAACCCAATAAAAATAAAGTTGCAATAAAACATGTGAAATTTGACAATTACTAAATTGCTCCAGATCAAATATTTTTACCCACTATCAAAATATCCAAGAAAAACCGATACATAACTTTCTTCCCTCGCTCTGGCTGCCCCCACATATATTTCACTTTAATTGTTCCTTGTAACAAGTCCCCATTCATAATCTTCCGGTTTTCTAAGACGGACATAAAAATAAACATAATGCATGGAAGTATGAAGTACAATTACTTTAGTAAATACAGCAAGTGATAGCTGGGTTACCTGCATGTCAGATATACCCTCTGATTGCACTGGAGTTGAAATCTTGGAGCTCAAGTTTTATGCACATGGATCTCGGCCATTCAACATCATCTGCTTGTAAACAGAGTAGAGTGGACTCAGCACGTCACAGGTAAAAAAAGATGTTGCCTGATGTGTTCTTCTGAAATAATTTAGCATAAAACTTGTCAGGTCTTTCACAAGATAAACTGGACACATTTCCTCATCTCTCTCGTATGCAGATACGTGCTGCTTATGTGTATAAAACCCTATAAAATGTGATTGCGCATGTGTGCCATGATTTTCAGTCCAATTGCAGTTACACCGACAGGTTAGGAGGCCACAAACTCTGATAATGGGGAATGTCATTCAGAAGTGTTACTCAGTTGCTGATCTGTATAGGGTATTCCTCCAGCTGGCTCCTCTGTTGCATATCAAGTAATGTGTGTGAACCAGCCTCTCTCTGACCTTGTTGAACCATGTTTTTTATTGCTCTACATATGTTAATAAGTTATAACTGCTAGAAACATCTCAATAGTTGAATGATTTTGAACTGATTGCATCAGAGCTTTCAAACTCTATGTTGTAGAAATCAAAATTACATGTAGAATACTGTGGCTTGAGAAATAATTTGACATTATTTATCACAATACGAAGATAGATCTTTCTGATGGTTCCCATCTGCGCAAACCCAATCAAATCAAATCTCGACAGAGATTTGCCTGCATAGGTCCATTTGTGTTGGTATTAGGAGTAGGCCCCTACAGTCCAGGAGCCGTAATCTCTTTTTTTCTGTGAGTTGTTTTGTATCTTCCTGTGGATTTTGATAGCTGATCACGATGTCTGAATATTGTTGTGACACCTGATACATGTAAATGAACCAAACTTATATTCTCTTCGGTGAGCTTGATATTCATTTTCTCAATTCTCAGGACCCAGATCTGTCTTGCCAAATAGACTCTGGGGACTGTAATCAATTATTTGCTTTTCTTCTAATTTGATGGCCTCAACTGAGTGGGAATGATATCACTATATATTCTTGTTATTTTCTTCTACTGTGCACCTAAAAATCCATATAATCTATTGGGTTTCTTTGCTCTATAGTGATTTACATCAATGGTTTATGTTTACATTATATATAAACAACAAATGTGAATTAGATCTGATTCAAAGTAATGTTAGGACACAATCGCAAGCCTCAATCTTACATACCTTTTAGCAGCAAATGTAGGCGACTGTTAATATAATGCAACCCCCGCAATTAGGATTCTGGCTGCAGCAAAAATTATTGTGGAACTGAAGCATTTAACACAATGTTAAATACTGCTGAGGCGAACATACTTTTGCTATGGCATTGGCCTCAGCATTGTTGATTGTTGTGGCTAATTGAGGGGACTAAAATGTAACCTCCTAACTCTGATGACCAATGAAAATTCATTTTCTTTCAACCACAAATCGGAATACGTACTACAGATATCTAACCTGCAGAATGTGATGCCATATAGACTTTGTCACATGCCATAGGCAAATGATTGGCCACCATGTGATTTGGCCATGAACCATTGTATGTAACGGCCGGAGCCAGAGAGAATGTATACAACCAGGGAATGATTGCACTCGTGATGATGATTTCTCGCATGCCAATTAAAATTGTTAACTTAAGCTGTCAAATGTGACAATTTCACTGACCAGCTAATGCTGGAGCACTATCAGCTGGTCATGGACATTCCACTCCCAGATCTCCATATGCTTATGTGTGGAAAAGTATGTGAAACCTGGCACAAAAATGTTATGCTTTCCATTACCTTTATATTGTACAAAGGATCACTATGCTGACTATATAATGCATATTTTGGCAATCCCGGATATTTGACTGGTGCTTATTGCAAGTTCAAATTATTCCCCATAGATAAGCATAGAGAGAACCACTCTGCGAGTCATCTCATGCAGCTGCTTCTTGGTTGTGAAGCATATTGCATCCCATTCTTGTAGTCTTTTAAATTACAGGGTTCATACACTTACAGCAGAGAAAAATCCAGGAGTTTTCCAGGACTTTCCAGGTCAATAATTCTAATTTTTCTGGAGTATTTAGTTCAATAACTTGGAACAAAGATGATCAAATTAAAGAAGTCCAGCAACAAATTTTGGCACAGAAACGTGATGTGGCATCATCTCCCAGAAGATGAACGTATAGTTCTTCCTGGGGTTTCCAGGAGTTTAACTTTATTTTTAAGCATTTTGCAGGACTTTCCAGGTTAGCAATTAAATTTCAGGAATTTTAAGGACTTTCCAGGAGGCATATGAACCCTGAATTAGGTCATAGTCATCTTGAAGTGAACTCCATCTAGATACTCTCATATGACACCACTGATTATGCGGGAGATTGAGATGCTCACCTAATTTTCAATATATCCAGTTCAAACAAGGTTCTGTCATTTTGACCACGAATCTTTAAAAGGAAGTAATTCTGGAGTGAACTTGACCTATACACAGTACAGATTCTACACTTCAGTGAAAACATTTGATCAGACTCCCTGCTTGTGCATCACTTCATAATATATGGCAATTTGTAATGGGGCTTTAACAGAAAATTTGACCTAACAGTTTCATCAGTGTGAAATCCATTCAGGCCTTCATAAACTAGTATCATTTCAAATAATATTGTGATGCCACCTCAATTTGTTTTCGAGAAACATGATGAATGTACTGTGTCCACAATCATATGCTCTCTGTTCACCACATTCAACATGCGACCTTTGGGTGAGTGAGTGAATAGAAGTTAACGTCGCTTTCAACAATATTTCAGCTATATCGCGACGAAACTACTAAGCACCACCCAGCCAAGTTGCGTTCCTGCTACTTCAAAGAAGAAATCTTTGAAGCAGCATGGAACCAGACACCCTCCATCCACCCTATAAAACAATGAGGACAATGTGACCTTTGGAAATGGATCATGGACATGGTCAGTCTAGAGTAACCCTGACACTAACTTGGAGGGTGAATGTATGTGTTATGATAATGACTAAGCTTATACCATATTACTTGACAGCAATACATTATTGACATCGCATGACCCTGAAACTCAAAGCTGGCACTAACCTGCTCTCAAAGCACTGGAGAAATTATATGGGGAAAGAACAATAGAACATATTGGTTGTGTCACTTTATTAGTTGAAATGGTGTACCATTACAGGACATTTCAAATAACAATCTAACAACAGGTTTGGCTACCAAGTCCCATTGATTGTAGTCTATCATGTCTATGGTACATAGAGTGTACATTGTAACTGCTCATTTATTATTATATGGGGAGCCGATAATCATTTCCAGTTGCAAATACTTAGGGAACAAAATTATGTAGAAGAGGGTGGGGATCTGGGGTCTGTAGTAAAATGCAACCAGCTGGTCTTCATTATGGACTGGTACATGTTGGACAGCCCCCTCTTCTCTTATAGTTTGACGGTAGCTGGTGTTTTACATAATGTAATATGTGTGACATATTTGATCATATTATATATGGCATATTTATACCAGGTAATGCAGCATCAAAACAACTGTATTAGTATTGAAACAAATCCGAAGACGGCTCAAAAAATAATAAGAAATAGTCCAATGAACCCAAAACCCCTGACCTGTGGTAAATTGAGGAGGACTGGGCTGATATAGTCCAAGTTGATATAGTTGTATCTATGCATTTGGAAAGCCTAATTGCTATTATTCTTGGTGAGATATAAACAAGGATGATGGACAGTCAGACAGGTGGGCGATGGACAGTCAGACAGGTGGACGGACGACATTAACAATGGTCAAATTTGTCTGAGGGAATTTGGTGGAAAGTTATATAATTGTTTGGTTTAAAATTCATGGTTTAATGGCGGTTTGTCTTTTTTAATATGTATGATGACTCATGCATGCCATGGAGCATACATGCGCAAATGCAATATGGAATAGGACTACTACAATTTCAACTTTTTTCTGCGAAGGCATTATTTTACTGTCCAGACTGAATTGTTTTATAGATCATTACACTGAAGAGGAATCGAATTTTTAAGCTGAGTGAAAAATCATGATTGTGTTTCAATATGCTACATCAGAAGCGAATCAAGTAGAAGTCTGTAACCTTAAATCAGCTAGAATTCATTGGCCACCACCTCCCTCCTTATAATGTGATTAAGATGTGCAGTAAAATTGCATCTGTCATATTCACGCTGATTCAAAACAAAAATCAAGTGATGCAACATGGAATGCTGGCATTCAAATACTCAACTTATGAAACATGTATACATTAATAAGTGAACCCATGATCCCCGCATCTCGTCTTTCATGTTTAGAGACTGTTCAAGAGTCTAGTGGTAAAGGTGGGTATGGCATATCACGTTGGACACACTGGTACTCGTCAGATCACTGAAGTTGAGCAACATTGAGTTCGGTCAATACTTGGATGGGTGACCGGGTGCTGTACTGGCTGGGCTGATCAGTGTCCAGGATAATACGACCTGTGGACACTCTCATGTTCTGGCATGTCGTGATATGACTGAAAAAATGTTGAAAACGATGTCAAATTCTACTCACTCACAGTGGTTTGATAAGTGTCAGTGCCATCTAGCTATTCTGATATAATGTCACAAACACACTTCCAGCTGATTTGCTTTTGGTGACATATATATGTGACAATGTCATATTGGATTTGACAGATGGAATTTTAGCATTTATTTCAGAATTGCATTATTTCGCGGTCTGAACTAAAATGTTTCATCATGGTTATTCACATGGATGTACAAAGAAAATAGTTTGCTATAATTGTTATTTCATAATATTTGTCACCGAGTCACAATAAATTTATTCCAGTGTTCAGCTGACAAATAGTGCAAAAAGCCATATGCAGGCTTATTCTGTTCAGAAGATTCCAATCTAACAATTGAAGAAAAGATGTACAAATGAAAAGATGTAAACATTTACATATAGTGAATAGTGATATAAATGTTCATTCTCTTCATAACATTCATCTTCATAACTTACAGAAAGCAACTGGTGTAAAGCCATACATATGCTCATTTTGTTCAGAATGTTCTGAACTAACAGCTATAGTGAGAAGCCAAACCAATGTTCATTCTGTTCAAAACACCCCCAGCTAAAAACTGAGTGCATTGAAATACAACATTGCAATCAGCAATATCTCAGCTATCCTGGCTATATAACAACTATCAGTTTACAATCTTTATAATCTTGCAATTTGGTTATTACTATTGTCACAGCTAGGTTAGTCAACTATTACCGGCTGGAACGTCATTGTTTGAGTGAAAGGCTGTTTGCAGCACTTTTTAAATTCAATGATCAATTCTGGGCACCATCTATAATTTTCCCATGATCCCCAGATTATGAAAGTTCACAATAACTTAATATGAGGGGGACCTGTAGGTTGTTGAGACAGAGCGAAAAATAGTCACATGGAAATTGCTTCAACTCCTATTGTTCAAATAAGCTTATTGACTAAAGTAAGAGGTGTTTGTTTGTTTCTGCAAAATGCAGCTAAATCTATGTTGTGTTGCTTGTGCTAATTTCTGGTTACTTTACCAGTGTCACTGTATTGTCACTTTGTAGTTTTTAATTTGTACTTGAACATTTGTTTAATTTTGTGTAGATTTGGATAATTTATACAAATGAAAAAAATTATCCTCACATTATTTGTGGCATTAAAAAAATGTTTGTGTGTAGTTTATGGAGGATAGGAAGTTGTTTGGTTGAGGGAAATGACAGCAATGAGATACTGTTCGTTCTTAGCAAAACATGGCTGATATCTGATTTATGATAATTTTTATATCAACATACCAGTACAAACTTTTGGTGGTGTATCAGTGTAATATTCATCGTGAACTTCTGACACTGGAGGTTGATTTACAGTATGGTTGTTTGTGGTAAGTTTGTGGTACATGTAATTAGTCACACGTCAAAAGCGTTCCAGGAAATTTTTTTAGAATTGAACTTAATTACTATATGACAAGTCAAATTTACCAATGCTTTTTTAAATGAATTTAAACATTGGAAATTATTTTGAATTGATAATGAAAGCTCAATATAACTATCATTATTGCGTCTACTTAACCTGATGACGATTTCTGTAAAACGTGCTCTCCTGCTCAGCTGGATGTCCAAATCAGTAAATCACACTGGAAAATACTAGAATCTCTGTCACCTATGTAACTATCACATTGTGTACTCAACTATGTTTCCGGCTCCAGTTTTGGTGGGTTTTTTAAGCTTCATTAAATGTTAAATTTGAATTTGTCTAGAAAGTTATGAACTGTCTACAATACTGTTCTCCGAGTTTTGTCACTGGAGTGACTGGGATTCAGTAATGTGTCTAAGCCCAGCGTTCTCTCATAACATGGTTTGAGATCCTTCACATAAGCCAGCTATATCTGTTCCAGATAGCCCGAGTTATAGGGCTAGGCTATGGCTATGTGTGTGAAATTTCAGCTTACTGCATGCGATTTATTTGCAACTTTTTGAACAGTGACACTAACACTAACAGATCTTTGTCATCGGTTTGCACAAGTAATCAGTGAATGTGTACAATATACGATATTCTGTGATAGTTTATGGAAACAAACACTTCAACGATGTTCGTTTCCCACATATCGAAATCCGGGCCCTTTGTCATGTTGATGAAACTTCCATATTTGTCTGGACTTTTCAGTTATCAGATCAAATAGACATTCACAAGGAAACTTTAATGTGTGTACATTACCTTATAGAGACAAAGTTCCAAGCGTTTGCGTGGCCTTACAACTCATGAACTTAGACCTAAACTAAAAACAGACAGTGCTGGCTTCGCAATTTAATTTTCGTCTTTGTTCAACTCGCGCGGTAAACAGCTCCAGAAAAGTTACAAATTTCGGATTTGTTACGGAGTTATACATGCCCAAGAAGAAAACAAGGGGAACTTGTGTACCAAATTTGAGAAAGATCCATGCAGTAGTTCCTGATAACAACAATTGTTTACAGACGGACGGACGGACAACTGACCACGGACGAAAAGCAATTTGAACAGCCCACCATCTGGTGATGATGGGCTAAAAATGCTATAGGAGGCCTACGCATGGCCGGCATCATATATATCGATATATATCCTCATATATATCCGCAACTTGAGGGCACATACGGTAACAGTCGGTGACTGCCGACCGACGGTACCAACCACGTGTTTCTACATACATATTCAGCAAAATGATTGTCAAATTCGGTTTTGCAAAACTATGTTGTGACATTCGCTTTCAGTTGTGCGTAAGTGTTAGTGGAAAGAACTGCAAGTTATCAAATTGTAAATATATATTTAAACTGCTAAAAACTAATAAGATCTTCCTACCTGTTTCGGGAGATGTGACAGCTCGATATAGGCAGCCTCGATGTGAGTAATTCCTGGCGGTAGTCGGTTGTCGGTGTGAACGCCATCATATATAAACGAACTAACACGAACTTTCACGAATGATGTAATGCTTGTGCTGACGGTGGTCGGTTGTCTGTGTGGGGCACACAGACAACCGACATATAAAATGACTTAAATTGTTTTCATGAATAGGGAATACGCCATATTTGTGCTAGTCGGTTGTCGGTGTGGACACCATCATATAAACGAACTTACACGAACTAGTACGAATGATATAATGCTTCTGGTGACAGTCGTCGGTTGTCGGTGCGTCCCTGGCACATATAAAAGTACTTCAACCATTTATATGAAATAGGACATGTCGGTTGTCGGTGTGGACACCATCGTATATAAACGAACTTACAAAAATGAAGTAATGCTCTTGCTGGCGGTCGTCGGTGTGTCCCCAACACATATAATATTACTGAAATCATTTATATAGGAAATACGCTATGATGATGGTAGTCGGTTGTCGGTGTGGACACCATCATATATAAACGAACTTACAAGAATGATGTAATGCTTGTGCCGACGGTCGTCGGTTGTCGGTGTGCCCTCAACACATACAAAATTACTTCAATCGTTTACATGAAATACGCCATGTTGGTGGTCGTCGGTTGTCGGTGTGAAAACCGCAACATAAAATATTATCCTAACAACACGCTAACGCAACCAGCGCCTCCAGGTATGCATGCGTGACAGGTAACCAGTACAACAGATGAAATATAAGCTCGCAAAGGACAGCGCAAACTAAAACATTCAAAGATTCTTGATCAAGTACCTGTACAAATATAGATACATATATATACACGCATTAGCCTTCTTTTTAAAGTTGTCTTAAATGACGGATTTGCCGTTGTTTGTTTGTTTTTTTTTTGCTTTTTTTTTACTGGTGCTACAAGACAAAATCACATGATGCTAGGTTTCCACAATGCTGTTTGTTCTCTTATGCGTGAACGGCGGGCGGTGTTCGATCGATCGATCTGATTTGTTCGACTCATTTGTGCAGAGTAAGGCATAAAAAACATATAGCAGAGATTGGGGTACGGTACAGTGGGACATGGAGCTCAGTGGGACAAGCCGTCTAACTCCTGCAAGGACAGGAACCACATTTCATTAGTACCACAAGAAAGCCACCACCCCCATACAACATCTATATTGATTACAAGTAAAAACTATCATTGGTAAAGAATTAGGAGCACAGATATTGTTTTTGAGCAGTCCAAGTATTTTAGGTAACACTATCTCTTATATGACAGCTGGGACGAGTTTCGTCCCAGATGACAGTCACAGCTGTTGGTCATGCAAAGTACCTTGCATATACATGTGCCATGAATAATTGTATCTTACATCCAGTTTCACATGGTAAAAATTAATTACTGCATGTAACATGCACCAGTCTGTCTATCTGATTTGTTACATTGTATTTGTTCTTTATGTTTATTGTTGCCTGTTTTGTACACTACCCCTCATGGGGTGTCTGTAGTCCGATACAATGGGTGACTGACAGCCTTTCTTTTATTATTTGGGTGTTCGATTGGTAGACATCAACATATTAAAGGAGGACGTATTCCAGTCACATTATATTGGACTAGGGGTGTCTGGTACAATAAAGAAATCTGAATCTGAAATCTGAATCTAGGACTGAGAATGATATTTTGTTATACCAAGTTTTCAGCAGTACTTCGAATGCTGCACTGGGACACTTTTGCCGTGGCACACTGGGACAATATAGTAATAAAATTGTAAAATTAAATGAGAATCACACAAAATATATTGGGGGATATATTAGGGCTATGTAATGCTTGTGTCTAAAATTGCAACTAACTTAACCATCGCTGTTGAATCTTCTAAACTCCTATGAAACATATTGTATAGTCGATTTAAACAGAATTTTGCTATCGCACCAATTATGTGTGATGGTAATAAAGCTGTTTTTTTTTAATTCTAAAACCTGCCAAACCTGCCAAATCAGATTTTTCTTGAAGTTTATATAATGATAAATCCGCCTCGATAGAATTCCGATGGTCAATTATATAAAAATGGAGATATGATAGATCAAAATTTGTCCTCTGGCCTATAGTTCTGAGGCATTTCTAGGGAGGATTTTCTCTTGTAGCAAATATGACACTGCCAACCAAAAGTGCCACACAATATATTAGCAAGTTTGATTATTTTATAGAACCAAGAATGAGTTTAATTGAGGGTGTCATATTTTTATTACAAGAGTAAATCATCCACAGAAAATATCTCAAAAATACCGAAATATAGACCAGGGGGTACATTTTGATCAATCATATCTCCAGTCTAATATGCAAATGAACCTCGCAATTCTTTCGAGGCTGACTTTTCAGTATGTAATCGTCATGATAACAAAAAAATAAAATAAAAATAAAAAAAAAGTTTGCCAGTTTTGAAGTGAAAAGCGTTGTCACCATTTCAAACACATGAAGTTTTTCCCATATCAACGTCACATATCCTTTGCTGTTTCTTTCCGATCAATTTCCTTTTCTGTACATGAAATCATTTTTGACTGAATACAGTTTTAATTATTGTTTTCTTTGTGCTGGATCCACGGTTTATGTATTTACCTCCTACAAGCTGAAAATCAGAATCTTTCCATAAATTATACCGAAGATTCACGATCTGGAGATAATGGGTACCAGTAGTTTTAAATGAAGCTGCACGTCCGAGTCACGACGCTCACAAGAACAGCTGTAACCGTCCACATCACCAACCCTTCCACATCATCAGCCCCTTGTTGTACAGATCTCACACCGGTAACATCTTGCCTTCAGATTATAAGTTATACGTGAGAGAAATTGTCATAGCAGAAAGTCGTGGCTATTGATATCCGATCGATTGTGCATCGGGATTTTCTGTGGACAGATGACGGCCTGTCTATTGGCGGGGGTTTTCCGTCGTGGCAGATGAAATCCCTTTTAAAGTCATGGAGTAGGCCTACTCCAGGGAATAATTGTACTTCTCTGAGATTCCGACAGCGGGAATATTCACACGTGCAATTTCGTCAAGACGGTAAGTTGATATTATTTTCGCAGCTATTGCTTTTCAAATCTCCGGCGCAAGTTATCGATGCCACTATACGCTCCACAAAAATAAATGTTCAAACAAAGGGAAAGGCGATAAAAGTGAAGGAAATGGAGGGATACATATATATTTGACAAATAACATGAAATGATTGTATGCGTCTTCAAGATATTGGCCTGTCTAGAAAAGTCTTACGATCTGATAACCAGGGTAAAACGTTATCTAGAAAAGTTTTAGGATTTGATCATCAGGGTAGGCAGATATTGAATGACTCAATTCTAGCGGGCCACCATTTTGGATTCACCCATAAGGCCATGTATGCCTACATGGACTGGCGATATAAACGCCAATTTGTTGTCGTTCGATCATCGACAAACTGATCAGGGGTTGGGGAAGAGCAGTATAGTGGTAACATTATGACAATGAGATGACGAGGTTTATCTTTACATGTAACTGCACGAGTTTTATCTTCACCCAATTTTTGCATTCCAGCAATGGCGGCATTACTTATCGCAGTTCTAGCCTCACTGGCCACCATGGGCTACTGTGGTGAATCAGACGCTGATCTGACGGTCACCCGAGAAGCCTGGTTCGAAATCGAAATCAGCAATTACGACGGACCCGGAGAAGACTACAGAGGAAGATTCGTTATTGGACTGTTCGGAAAAACTGTTCCCATGACAGTCATGAATTTTGGGCAGCTCACAAATGGTTTTGAGAGGAAGAAGGATTCCGGGGTGAGAGCACTTTTTTTAAAACTTCTGATAACATGCCTGTGCAGACATACAAAGACTTGAGTAAATCTATTCTCACTTGCAGGTGAACGTTACCCACTTGCTTCAGTAACAGTCAGATTGTGTAAAACATCCACAAGACTCGAAAATAAATAACGACGTTGGTAAAGCTTACGTACTTTCAATTCAAACCTCCAAAATTATGATGTTTATCTATAGCGAAGTTTCAAGCTGGAAATAATTGTGATTTGCATAATAATGGATTCATGCTTCATGTAGGGGGACACAACTATTATATTTCTTCTTATATTCAGTTCTAGAATTCAACATTATTGATCAGCTTGGTATTATGGCTGTTTTTTCTTTTTTTTCTCTCTCTCTCTCGGTTTCTGAGCTTTTTTAAACAAATATATAATATTCTGCATTGGAACTCTGAGAGAGAAATCTGTTACTCTGCAGGGAGCAGCTTTGGTGTGCTTTTCATGTCCAAAGCTGTTTTAGGTCGCGCCTGCTTCCCAGCTAAAAAACAACTTTTTAGAGCAACAGTCCTATATGCCCGTTTTGCGAAAAAGATCTATTTTGCGGAAAAAAACTGCGAAAACCTATCATCTGAATTCAACCTGTGTATATTATTCAGACATTGCTTAGTCCACTGACTAAATTTCTAAGCAGTTCTTGTGTGAGAAAACGTGGTCCACTTTGTCACATGAACAGTGTCTTTGAGTAGTGGTAAATACATGTACATGTAGGCCTACATTGTAGTGGTAGAGAGTGGCATTTGTGTCAGAGTCCCTTGTTGTTTCAGGATAATGATTCAAACATAAATTCCACGAAAAAGCGGACATCGCTAAAAACAGCCCATTTTTTGCATATACAATTCACTCCACATTCTTTCACATATATTATAGCATGCTGTTTTTTATACGCCCGCCAAAAGGCGGACGTATTATGTGATGGCGGTTTCCGTCCGTCTGTCCGTCCATCCGTCCGTCGTCCGTCCGTCTGTCCGTCCCCCGTGTCCGGTCTATATCTGGGACAGTTTTCTATCTACAGTTCTAATTTTTGGTGACTGGATACCCTATGGGGAGACGATGTGTCGCGTACCAAAATGAAGGTCAAGGTCAGAGGTCAAAGGTCACTGGCCTAAAAAACAGGAAATCACCGAAGTATTCGTGTCCGGTCTATATCTGTGATCGTTTTCTATCCACAGTTGCAATTTTTTGTGAGTGGATACGCTAGGTGGAGACGATGTGTCGCGTACCAAAAATGAGGTCGAGGTCAGAGGTCAAAGGTCACTGTTGCCTAAAATCAGGAAATCACTGATCCTTGACAGTTTTCTATCTACAGTTCTAATTTTTGGTGAGTGGATGCCCTAGGGGGGAACGATGTGTTGCATACCAAATGTAGGTCGAGGTCAGAGGTCAAAGGTCAGTGTGTCCGAAAAATCAGGAAATCATTAAAAATTTCTAATTTTTTGTGAGTGGATTCAATAGGGGGAAATGAAGTGTCCCATACCAAAATATAGATCGAAGGTCAAAGGTCACTGTGACCCAAAAATTAGGAAATTATTAAAAATAACATTTCTTTGTGTCAGTAGATACATTAGGGGACACGATGTGTCACATATCAAAATGTAGGTCAAGGTCAAGGTCACTGTGACCTAAAATCATGAAATTATTGAAAATCATGATTTCTTGAGTCCATTGAGAAAATACGGGTAGCAATTTTGTCATGTACCAAAATTTAGATCCAGGTCAATAGTCAAGATCACTGTTACACCAGAATCAAGGTTAAAGGTCAGTGTGACTTAAAACTCAGGAAATCATTAAAAACTACTAATTTTTGGTGAGTGGATTCAATAGGGGGAAATGAAGTTCGCATACGGAAATGAAGTTCGCATACCAAAAATTCGGTCAAGGCCAAAGGTCACTGTGACCCCAAAACCAGGAAATTGTTAAAAATCATGATTTTTTGTGTCCATTGAGAAATTACGGGGTGTGTCATGTACCAAAATTTAGGTCAAGGTCACTGACTCCAGAATCGAGGAATCTTTGAAAAGTACTTTTTTTTGTGTCTAGATACATTAGGGGGACATGATGTGCCACGTACGAAAATGTAGGTCAAGGCCGAATGTCAAGGTCACTGTGACCCCCAAAATCATGAAATTCATAAAAATCATGATTTTATTGTGTCCATTGATATATTGACGGGAAGATGTGTTGTGTACCAAAATTTAGGTCAAGGTCAAAGGTCAAGGTCACTGTGACTCCAAACTCAGATATTATTAAGTCACATTTTTTCATATGCCTATCGTAGATGAGGTCATGTAATGCGATGTTGCGTTCTGTCCATCCATCCATTAACATTTGTTGTCCATATGATATCTCTAGTTTCATGGTATGGAATGGTATCAAATACCTTACTCGCATGGCGAAGAGGAGCCATACATCAATTTGTCAAAGGTCATTGTCACAGTCCCCCAAAACTGAATCATGTTTAGCTGATTATATGTGTTAGATTGGAATATTCAGAGTTCTCTCCCCAACATGTATATGGCATTTGTCCTGTGGAGTCTCCCGTGTTTGAAACAGCTACATTTAGTTAAACTGTTATGAAATAAAAACCATACTTTTACTAATTTAACGGGGAGAGGGGTCCTTTATGAACTTCATACCTGTTTATCAACTCAAGAATGTGGTTTACTTCATCCCTTTCTTCTTCCTTCATGAAAAATTCTCTCGTCTGAAAGAAATGCATTTGCAGGAAAACTACTATTTTCTTGTGTTTGACTATTGTCGATTTCAGTGTGGGATATGTGAGCTCTCAGCTCTTGCTTCAAGGTCAACTAGTTAAGAGTTAAGCTCATTTTAGTTTATCATTCAATATAAGATGTGATATATGTTACATTCTCATACGCAAAAAAATTGTAGACCTTTCTCTGGATTGCTAGATCAATTGGAATCAAGGCTATTAAACAACCTTGAAATTTGAACCAATGTAATTCCAGATATACGGGCGTATATTGAAGCCCCTTGGGCTCTTGTTTCTATTCGCTTCCTATGATATCCGGGGACACGTCAATAACAGAGAAGATGTGTTTTAATCGCGAAATATTTTTCCCGCAATTTTTGAACCTGAAGAACTCAGGAAATTCGAAATTGTCAAGGAAGAAAAGTTGCATTTTACTGAAAACTATATTGAAACATCTGTAGAAAGGATATCTATGTGACGGGAACTGTATACCTTGGTAAAAATAAGACTTCAGAGTTATAATTTTATAAGTAGAAGTGATAAATTCACCCTAGGAATATTTTTTTTGAGAGAATGTGTAATTAATAAAGCTCTTTTACCGAGAAGATTTAAAAAGCGCACTCGTGATTCCGTCACGGACTAGATATAACCCCTGTGATGATCCAATTGCGTTTTTCTCACGAGGACTTTTTTTTATCATCCTTGGGTACTGTATGTTAGTAAGAGATGTCATATAAGAATAATCAGATTGAAACAGAGCAGCATAAAAAAAAAAAAATAGACAAGCAACACTAGTCAAGAGTCATGTCCGTTTCGGGTGATTCCGTCACCAACATTTCGAGGCATGATTTACTGAAAATGCTGGATCATCTGTAGATTTTTCATGGATCCGTAAACAGATGTCAATAGCAAACTAAACATAAAACTACATGGGTATGACCACGGAACTTCCGAGTATATGGGTTTGAATAAAATAAAAAATCTTCCCAACGGTGATTCCGTTACGGTGGAATTCATGCAAATTGACACATGATAGAATTCTAGAGGAGAATTGGTGTGATCAGTGAAGGGTGGTTTAGGCAGTTTTCAGCAGATCCAAAAGCTGCGCATGGTATAGTAACAATACATTTATCAATTTTGTCTAAATACGACCTATATACTAGATTTCGGAATATTGAATAATTGCCTGAGTCAAAGTTTGAATGATGTTCATTTAAAGTTTTGATTACAATTAAGTAAACTATACGAGAAAAATAGAAATACATCGCACTGACATACAGTAGTTCTACCAGGAAGTATAGCTTTGACGTACTTTGTGTGAAATGTATATATGGCAAAGAGATCAGGGTATGGTAGACAATTAAAAACTGTAATACGGCCTAACTTTGTTCGCATTGACATCAGTGGTGATGAAAGCAAAAAATGTTAAGGGAAAAAAAAAAAAAAAAAAAAAAATCGTTTTGAAATTGTATTCATTAACTTTAATGAAATTATGCCTATGCATCTATATATCATCAATATATGCTACAAGCCGGGCAACTGTGGTTACGAACTGAATATTTTGAGCTGCTCTCCAGACAAAATGGCGAAAGGGTTCCCGTAATGTTGGAAGGTCAGGATGAACATGGACTGGTGCTTTATATGTAAAACCGTTTGCCAAGAATACTTGTTTGCACGATAAGAGGGGAGAATCGGGTTGAAGAAACTGTTTATATAGACACAGAAACTGTTTATATAGACACAGAAACTGTTTATATAGACACAGAAACTGTTTATAGACACAACGAAAAAGTCCCGTAACACGTGAATATTTAGATTCCACGTGGCGGTTACTCCTTGTCACGTGTCTGACAATCCGGACGTAGAAGTTGAATAAACCACAAGTCAAATTTACTATACTGGTATATAGAACCTGAACATTACAAACCAATCGATTACACGAACTCGTCAGCTGAAATATAGATTGAAACACCAGAAAGACATCTGCTGCGCCGTTCGGATCTCCGCGAAGTGAGTTCTACAGAATAGAAGTAATCGGGTTTCAGTTTACTGCTTCTTTCATGAATATATTATTGCTCAATCGAATGGAAAACGGTATTTTCTCGTATATATAGTTAAATTACATTTTGATACATATCTTTCTCCCTTTCTGCGGAAACCACTTCTGCAATGAATGAGATTTTCAGAAAGGTCCGTGTCACTATAATTTTGGTGTATATTTCATCGCTGAACATGTACACGATCGTACGTTTTGCTGTACGAGTATTTCGTCATGCATCAGTCTTCCCCAAAAAGTTGAAAGTTGCACGTATTCGCTGTTGATTGGCTGAGGAATGACGCTGCTACTCGAGGATGATGTCCACTACACACAATTGTCCTTTCGCAGGTGAAGGGACCTGGCGCGGTTTAATGAGATTTTGGCCCTCATGAGGTGCAGTTTGGAGTGCCAAAATGAAATATCAAGTACGAGCAACTTGTTTTATGTCCTGACTATTTTGTAGGCCCTGAGTCTTATGGTTTTTCATTAACAGCATCTTGAAGTAGTAGATTTGTACAAAATCGTTTATTTTGAGGTAAAAACAGTACATTTTCTCTCCGTAAACACATGGAGCCAGTCCAGAACCAAAATTAGTTTAAAATTAGTTTTAGTTTAAATTAGTTTATCTTGATTCTCGACTGGCTTCATATGTCTAATACATCGTGGCCAATACAACTGCTGAGGTATATGGTACCAATGCTGACTGACGTGCGGACAGATATGCAGATAGTTCTGTCTGTGTCACTGCCGACAGTCTACGTATATTCGACAACATTACACATGGAGGCCCATGAGTGCTATGCTCCTGCACACACAGCTCTGTGTCCAGGATCTGGACTTGTTCTATTTCGCACACTTACTTTTTCTATTCCTCATCTTTAATAATGTTGCTTACTTCATTGTAAATTAGAATCAGTATTTATATAGATCTCTGTAATAATAAGTGCTGTTCACCATGTTGTCGCAGTCGTGCAATAAACATTCTATAGTATAATATTGATTTAAATTTTTCATATTGTGTTGGAAAGTCGATTGAATTCACTGATCCGGCTGGTTTCAGTTCAACGTCCCATATTTATGAGGAAAATCCACATGTGTCCATGTGCCACGTGTTAATATACTAAGCGTATACTAAGATATTGCCACGTGCATGGTAATAGTATAGTAAGTGAAATGACATAGATTCTTCATTGTTCAAGTTCGTAATGATCTAATACTCTACCTAACAACATCCCCCTAGTTTATCTTAGTGACGCTATTTCCGTTATATACTAATCCTAATTTCCTCGATTTATAAGGTACAGTTGAAATAAGGATACTGTGCCCACCTGTACACAGTTTTACACACCCTACAGGTGAAATTATTTAGCTATGGTAAAGTATATATTTTTTGACGGCGCATTTCTTAAGGATTCCAAATATATGCGTTTACTGTAAATTTGTGGGATGCATAGATATTCAAATTTAAAAAATATTTATTGAACAAATGAGCCATTCTCTTTTAAATGGATATTTTCAAACAAATATTCAACTTATCGGAACTTACATCATCATTTTCTGTAGAAGACAACTCCAAGAGGACATTTTTGTCTCAGTTTTGTCAATTTTTGTCTAGTTGTTATTCTATTGACATTTAAATCAACTTACTTCAAAGTTCAAAACTGTGAGTTGCTCGATTTTGTAAAGAAATATTCCAATAAATGTCAACAGAATGAGAACTAGACCAAAATTGATAAAACTTAGACACGGTTTTCCTGTTGGAGTTGTCTTCTACAGCAAATGAAGATGTAAGTTACGATAAGTTGAATACTTTTTTGAGAATAGCCTACATTTTAAAAATTTAAATTAAATTTTAAATTATTTGTTTTTAAATCTGAATATCTTCACAATCTACAGGTTTACAATGAACAAATTTATATATTTGGAATCCTTAAGAAATGCGCTTTCAACAAATATATACATCAACGTAGCTATACTTTTAGCTGTATAAAGACAAATTCTAGAGAGTGTAATAGTGTGTGCAGCAACGCTCAGTATCGTTAAAGCCCATCGCAGTTGTTTGACCACTTGTTGCTCAATTAGATTTCGCTTCATCGTACACTCTATGTAGTCCTTTGCATAGTTGGGTTAACAATTTGTCATAATGTCCACTCGTCATACGTGTTCTATTGTGATGTCCCTTTGCCAATACACCCTGTGCCACCCTGCAATGGTCAGCTTATACATTTCACTGTATCATTCAGAGCAGCCCAGAGAATGGGGGAAAAAAAACATTGAAGACAAACTCGTTCGATGTTGCCAGCAGTTTCGCAAACATGTTGATATATCTTTTTTTTTTTGCAGAAAACGGGAAAACTCCATTATAAGAACACCCTAATCCATCGAGTTGTACAAGACTTCGTTATTCAGGGTGGCGACATTGAGAACAAGGAAGGGAGTGGCGGTATGTATGTGTCTATATTGGGGATGGGAGTGGCGGTATGTACATCTCTGTACTGGGGACCGGAGTGGCGGTATATACAACTTTCTATATTGGGGACGGCAGTGGCGATAAGTACCTCTCTCTATATATTGGGTATTGGAGTGGCGATATGTACCTCTCTCTATATTGGGTATTGGAGTGGTGGTATGTACCTCGCTCATTATTTTGACTATACACTGTAAATTGTACGTTGGTCATCATCGCAAACACCATGATCTATCTTACTCCTTACAGTAGAAGAGAAAGGGGATGATCTACTTCCAGGTTGAAGAGAATACGGAATCGATCAGCGGCTTTCAGCAAGCAGCACTTCATCTGAAAATCAACCAGTCGTAGAGCTAAACTGTCCCATTGCCGGACATGATGAATCGCTGCATTCGTTTCTTTTTACCCCCCAATCTTGGACATGTTTAGGATGTTTAACCTATTTTAGACATTCAGACCCGAGATTTGTATTCAATTCCAAAAGACCCCATATGCGCGTCAACTATTCTCAGATCTTCATCCATTCCCCATGAGACATTCAATTTGACTCAGGTGTGACTAAAGGAGAACACGACTCTTTAATATCTGAGTGTGACTTTTTCTCATTTTAGGTAAAAGTATGTTTGGAGATAAGTTTATTGACGAGAATTTCCTTATTAGTCACCGAGCAGCTGGTTACGTGTCTATGGCAAACCACGGAAAAGATACCAACAATTCCCAGTTCTTTGTAACTCTCAATAAAGCCAGATGGCTCGACGATAAACACGTTGTCTTCGGAAAAGTTGTCGAAGGAATGGTAAGTATTATGCCTGTTGTTATCTGGTTTCCAATTCAGCCAGCGAGATCGGAATCTTCAGCCATAGTATCGAGGCGAGAAACGACGTCACTGCCCACTGTCGCCCATAGCTTCACTTTACATTCTGAAAATGATTCACGGATTTCTCCTGAAATTTCGCCACAACTCAATTTTCAGAGATTTCAGGCTAAAATCGATGAAAATTGAGTTGTGAATGTATGGCCTGAACATACGGGAGAAATCGCTGAATCATTCTAAGTGTGTCATTGGGCAATGACGTCGTTACGCGACTGCTACGGCTAAAGACTCCGATCTTGGGACACCCGTATATAGGGTTGAAAGCCATGATGGCTTGGAAGTCTAGTGTTTCTCTTCAGGTTAGGGTTAGGATTTTTATTCTCTTCCCACCATAATTTTTGCTCGCGATAACTTGAAAACAGCTCAACGGTCTTATCGAAACTTCACCTAATCAATAGCTTTCAGCAAAAATATGCGCGATTTTGAATTATTCTGCCGGAATGAGATTAAATATACGTAATTCACCACCACAATGAAGAACATAGTGGTTTTGGATCAGAGAATCACCTCTCTAAGCGAGAAGAGGTCGATGAAAAGCAGTTTCATATGAAAGATACCTGGCGCCTTACATAAGCCAAATGACAACCGTAACTTCCGAAACGATATCACTGATTACCTCAGTTAGCAATGCCAATTATTTAAAGGGAAACATGTTTAAATTTTCACGTTTCATGATTTCGACACCAGTGGATATACAGACTTGGATCTCATCAACAGCCTTGGTGGCCATTTTGGAAAATCTTACATGATACTCTTGTTCGCAAACGAACAAGCGATCTGCGTGGAAATATTATAGCATTCACGTTTGCTCGGTCACACTTCATTAAAAAATTTTGATCGTTATTTCTATAAGAATACAATTATTCATCATTTTGAAGACTTACATTCTGGAACTTGTATCTTCCTCGCTTGGTGCTCAGCGGTAAGAGGATAATCCAAGGACTGGTTGGTCCATTGTTAGGATAATGTGACTGGGTCGTCGTGATGCGACTGAATAATTGGTTAAAGCTAGTTGCTTACTCACTCACTCACTCGTTTTGTACAGTCGCGGTATCATTCTGTGTCAATTATTCATGTAACCCTTCCACGAAACAGAATTAAATTATGAGAATCGGATAAAAAATCGGTTGTAGGATTTACTGATGAATACTGTATTCGTGACGAACGTCTGAGTTTGAAATTGCTTAACATTCTTGGTCTATATATCATTTACAGGACACGGTGAGAGCTATCGGGGATGTTGAATTAGTTAAAAATACATCCAAACCAAAGAACAAGATTAAAATTGTGGATTGTGGATGCGATGAGCTGGAATCAGACAAACAATACCGTTTGACGCCGGAAGAGGCAGATTCTGACGAGGATCTCGTCAGGAACAATTGAACGTATCCACTACAAACATTGAACTGGTTTTGTAAAATCAAATCCCAACACAAACATTCCGTTATCTCTATTGCAAAGCGAACCAGTAAAGATCATCAGTTGGCCATAGCTATACGTGTATAACCAGCAAAAGGGTAACGACCATCAGCTGATTTGAGCTATATTTTGTAACAGTAAACTGAAACATCTAACGATCATCAGCTGATTTAAGCTATATCTGTAGTATCAGTCAACACGTGATCAGTGTCACTACACAACTGAGTCATTGGTACGTCTCGCCTATTTCAATTTCATCTGCTGTGCATTTAATCTTCATACACAAGCCGACTTCTCCGTTTACACTTCGAATTAACCTTGATATATCAGCCTACCTGCTTTGTTCAGAAGAATTTATAAATAGACTCGAAACGTCATTGACCTCGAACACATTTGAAACCCGAATGTCACGTATGAGTGAGTTATTGAATGGCCGTCCTTTGTATCTGGTCACATCTAGTCATATCATTTACGTAACTATACTGAGAGATCACCGGTATACGTCATCCTGCACACAATCGTTGGGTTGGCTCTGATTGACTCGTCTCTGATGTGTTGATGAAATTTACACCTCGGACTTATGTGCTTTAGAATAGGTTAACCAGAAGACTATTCTGTGAAGTCATGTGACGCAGTCAGTATGTCGGCACCTCTTCCCACTTCCCTTATATGTGTTGTAATTTGAATGTTTTCGGTTGTCCGATATAGTGCGAACGGAAAAATCGGTGTGTGCATGGAGATGTGCAGCTATAGTATAGGTATATTCTGCAGAAGACTGATAATTTCTTGCAGATTTCCACACGCACGCGCAAAGACATTTCTCTTCTTATTACAAGATACGTCATTATTATCCATCTACATATTATAAATTTTAGCGATATGCAAGAGGTGGGAAAAATTGACGACGTCTGGCGACTAAAAAGCAACCACATGACTCCGACACCCAACATCCAGACCCGAGAATACAGAGGAATCTCGGACGTAGCCTTAGTATCTCAGCCGCACTTTTATTGCAGCTGCTCATGTTTATTTGTGAAAGTTTATTTCACAGGAAGTATAAAGATGTGTATATATTGGCTTTGAGATAAATAGGAGTAAATTTGTTTTAACTTGAATGCATGTCTGTACACCAGTATTTTCCGAGCAGTTGTTTCCAATTCAATTAATGAATTTGTCGAGTGGAAAACACCTTCAACAAAATAATGATGCCTCAAATATCGAATTTCGGCCCAGGCTATGTGATCAAAATTGGAGAATGCGAAGGTCACACTTTAAACATAATATCTCAGCAACAATAACATGATTTGGAAAAGAAGTTCAAAACATCTGTGTGAAAATCTCAATCACTAAATTTAACAACTAGTTTTCAATATACCGGTACCAGAATGTATTCGAAAAATACTTTTGTTATCGGTAATTTATCAATATAAAAGTGAGAACTATTTTATTTTATCCGATTATATCTCAATAACAGTCATATTTGGAGCCGGTAATGGTTATAACTATTTCATATAGATTTAAGAAATGATCTGTTTAAGATTGTACAAAGTGAATGTAAAAACTTTAATAAGTTGTCTATTCCGGATCAGTTTTGTTATATACTTAGTAGTGGGTCAGCTAAAATTTGCCTAGGGATTGCAAAATATATCAAACTGGCTATGGACCTCCGTTCCAACACTACTATTGCCAATGATCAAGCCACTGGTTCATAAGGAGCATATATATTCATCGCATAGTTCCTCATATTTTTAATGCTTTATTTTGTTGTTAATTGAATGTTGTTAAATATAATCATGCCAATCATTGAGATGGGTGGGGCATTATGATTGTACGCCTCTTGTGGGCACCTGATTGGGTAATAAACTATCTATCTATCTATCTATAGTAGCCGGTTATATCTCCATAAGAGTTATAACAATTTGTTGATGAAACGGGCATACATGTGTTTAGTATTTGGAGGGCTTGGTCAGTCTGACCGTTTTTGGAGATCTACTGTATTCTTTTTTATGTCTTATCAATTATATAAATTGCACTAGTTAGCTATATGAGGGTCACTCGATTAATAAGGAAGTACTATGCTTCCCATTTTATGGAGTTCATAAGCATAACAAATGAGTTTTTCATACACGGTATATGAAGATACAACGCTTTAACAAAATGCATAATCAACAAGAATAAAAGTTTTTACATTGAACGAAATCCTGTGTTTGTGTTTCATTTTTTCCTGGCCGACTCTGTGTTAGCCCGCGGTATTTCATCAGTAGTATATAGAAGACCGATCTATACATACGTGTAAGAGGTGGAAATGAGGGGGTGGAATGTGGGTTGTAAATGTGGGGTGTGATTTTGATCCTTGATATTTGACCTAAAGGTCACTTCTGGATCATGGTCATTTCCGGTTCGAAGTCACTTCCGGAAATGTGACTTGCGGGTGGATGCAAAAAGGAGACTTAGAAAACAGCCGGGCATTTCGCCAAATATCAGGAAGCTGATTTACATCCACTAAACTGGATCTAGATGGGCACTACCTGGTCCAAATGGGGCGCGGAGGATGTCGACATGGGCACTCGCGGTGTGGACTATGACATGGTATGCTGTTTCCATGAATCGGTGACGTCATGGTGAGGATGCACAGTCGAGGAAAAGTAGAGAAAAGCAAATTTAGGGGTCATGGTGCTCAGGGTAATGCTTGGACGAACTAAGATCCACACTGGCTCCCAATGTGTCATGCAGGATTTCGTCTGTAAGTCACCGGTATGTAGAATAGAGCTGCGGTCCAAGGTATGACGAGAGGGTGCGCTGCCGCAGTCGATGAAATATGTTCAGGTGCGCCTGTTTGGGATATCTATGGGCATCTTGGGTCCCAATGTAGCGTTCAGGGTCTCGCTTTGACCTAGGCGGTGGCGTGAATCTGTGGCATCTGTATTAGTAAAAGCGCAGCTCCGTGTGTGTAAGTGTATGTGATTTGTAAGTGGGACTAGGTGAGGCTTGCTGGGACAATGTAGGGGAGTTTTATGAAACGCTCTGGAATGCTTAACGTCATACAGTGACCTGGCCAAGCTGTGACTATAATATGCGCATGCGCACTCGCGGTATAGTACAGAATGCGCATATTCGGATGCGTGACGAGTATAAAATATGCCCCCACTAATCCTACATCCCATTCTATAGTTCATGAACCAGTTGGAAGACCAATCTCTGTGCGGATCGTGTTTTACAGTAAGGTCCGGGGGGTAAAAGTTAGCGCAAAGTCTAACTGAGATATATTGAGCATGATGAACGATATTTGTATTTGTGTACTCATCTGAAATGTTACTATACTTATGTGCGGTTGATGACTGTCTCAGATGAATAACAATTCAAAAAGCAACACAAATACACACTAAAGCTGAGGTTTATTCTATCAACAAATTTAGCCCCCCCACCCCCCTTCCCTTTTTGGTGGTCTGATGAGGTCACAATGGCGTCATCTCGAAATTATATTCTCTGGTCCATCTTTTCCAGATTTTTTAGATTACTATTTCGTTTTTATCGTTAATAAATTTCTTTAAGGACTCGAGGCCCGGGGAATAGGCTCAAACTATCGATATTTTTTTCTTTGCATATTTCAAAAGTTGAAGAAAAAACCTATCAAGTGTTTCTGTTATTTTCCTTAAAAAATGTTTGCAAACGTGAAATTTCAGCTCTCAAAAAATCACTGTCTGTGGAAGAACTCTGCGCTGTGGGAATTAGTGCTCATTGCTCACAGTAAGTGTTACTGCCTGCTGTGACTTCCGCACCTCGGCTAATTACTTGTAATTGCAATACATACAATTCACGCGCTGGGCTTATTTATTATAATTAGTTGTTTTTCTACTACATTCATGCAGGAGCAGCCATCGTTTACAAAATATTGAACTGGAAATTATATGGTTTATCTCAGTGTTTTCGCGCCACATGACAAAATAAAAAAATACAAACACACTGCTCAGGTGATCAACCATTTCCGGAAAGCAGATATATATATGCAGATATATATATTGCGAATTTGCGTAATGTTTTTCATAATATCTCACTCGACATTCTATCAACATATCTTACTTGCCAACACAATCATGGGAAGAAAACGTTACAAGATTAGTAGGACACGCATGCAGGCAAAAAGAAACTTTGATAAACATTATTACACAACTTCTGCTGTTCGGTCATATATACCTCCGATTCAGTATTACTTCATACTGCATTATCGCATTATACATGCGGCAAATGTAGAAAGTGAGATATTCATTCAAAATAAATACTTTACGTATTCACTATTGTACATAAAATTATAAAAGAGGCAAACATTATTCCCGCAAATTGTATACTTTCGCGATAATAGTAAAGTTTTTTAACTCCACACCGGAAATGGCCGCTGCCAGTTTTTTCCCGTTTGAGGTCTAGACTGACCAGTTCTTGTTTTCTTCTCTTTCCTTGAGCTAGACCTTTTTCAGTCGGCAATTAAATCCATGAATGTCCAATTGCCGCAAATCACATCTCTGTAAGCCTTCTATAGAATGCTCGACGTCTACTCAATCACCCGTGGTGAGGGATTTCGGAAGGTGTGAAAACTGACCAACGGAGCAAATTCCAGCATAAAAATTCATCTTCGTGACTGGTTTTCTATAGGACGTATACACCTGCCGTTCTGTACCCCACTACACACTCCAAGGAATTTACAGGCACAGATTTCTGGAAGGACCCACCCTGTTCCCAAGGGCGTCGTTAGGGAAGTCGCCTCGAAGAATGCTGAAGACGCCCTGGTTCTCCCAGTTTTTTTCTGGACGGCTTTGTGCGTACTATGGGGTACCGAGACAGGAATCATCCACGCGATTATAACAAATATTTTCCAGTATAAAAACCAATAACAGACTTAACGACTTGTACATAGCGACTCTTCTCTACTAGTATTTATATTTCCTCATTGTTATTGTTATTCATTATTTAATTATTTATTTTAATATCTAGTGCTGCAAAAGATCTTAAATTAACTAAGAAATGTACCGTGAAATTTAAATAAAACATTGAGTTGATGGGCCGCGAAATCCGTATGGGAAGCGGCCCTTAAACTACAATTTCAATCAAAAATGGTTTTCTACACTTTCTCAAAAGATATTGTTCCAAAGTGATTAAATAACGTTTGGTCTATAATCCCTATATGTTGTGTGAGAATATTGTGTCATTATCATGAAGTAGCAGATAATAATTACAGAATATCACCTGAAAAGTAGATTATTTTTGTTTACGGTCTATATCCGACATATTTTTTTACACAGCTGGTACATACAAACTTGCTAATAACTTCTCTATTTTTCATCCGATCATGTCAATTTTTGGGGAGCATAATATATACATTACAGTCCGAACGAAAGTGTCTTAGCTTTTTCAAAATGTTGCTTTGGTTTGAAGTTATTGGAACTTGAAATAGACTTTCATTTTGTTTCAAAAAATAAACTTTACAACGCTCTCAAACTTTTTCTAACAGTTTAAAAAAAAACTGAGACACACTTGTTTGGTTTGAAAGGTTTATCATCACCATGCAAAATCTCGTACTCGTTACTTGTAAAATAATAGGTGAAATTAGCGATATAAAAAAGACATTATTTTTTTTAAATAACTGTTTTCTAACTGCAACAAAACCGGTGAAATAAACGTAAGAATTAAATTTTTACTTTATTTGGAGCGCCCGAATCCTGATCTTTCCAACCATATAAAACATATATATGTATGCGAAGTGGTTGTGATGAAATGAGACAGAATGTACGAGGGTGTCTAGTATCAGGCGCTACCCCGGGCCTCGAGTCCTTAATTCCAGGCGTTTTCAGAAGTTGTCAAAAATGCAGCAAATTCGCATCATAGCTGATTATTTTAGGCTCACTTTTGAAATTTTTCGCATAAGTTTCAGCGCGAAGTATAATAGCTCAATTCAAAATTTTGGGGTAATTTTTCTCTAATTTAGGTCAAAAGTGGAAGCCCAAAGTATATTTTTGTCGGAATTCAACCAGCTCACGTCAAAATGTATCGCTTTAAACTTATTTTGGGACTACTTGTACGATCTTCAGTTGCAAAACGGCTAAATTCAATATAGGATCGTCTGAAATTTGCAGTTTTCATATAACATTTGATAATATTAAATATATTTAAAGCATTTCAGAAACCAAAAGTGCACTTCGAGTCTGTTGCATAATCTTTGGCGCAAAGCGGAATGACTAAATCCTGAGTGATCCAGAGAGACCCGGAATGATCTCTAGTGATCTGAAATGATCCGACGTGTGATCCTAAGTGATCCGGAGTGATCTGAAATGATCCATATTTTGATACAAAATGATCCGGAACGATCCAGAGTGTATCGACTTCAAGGCATTTCACTACATAAACAGGATGAAATTCTTAGAAAATACACAAGAGGACCCACTGATCATGGCTTGCGTAATTCAGATATGTTCAATGTCAATATCTAAACTGTCTAACATGAGAAGACATTTGGAAAGATGCCATGATGATCACGTACATGAGAAGGATGGACAAGCATCATTTGGGTTGGATCATATTACTCTCAAACAAATAGGAATGTGATCTGAATTCTAAATCCACGTATACCAGATGCTGAGAAACTCTTATTCCTTTCGTTTTTAACGAAAGTCGGGGCATTTTGGAAGTACTTAGGAGTGTTTGAGCGATTGGACGGGCAGTGAGGAGTAGAGAAATTGGTCATTTTGGAGGTGCTCAGGAGCATATTTGATCGATTGAGGGATGATATCTCATCCAAATATAGCGTACAGTGTGCCATATTAAAGACCTTGGTGTGTTGAGGACGTTTGGGTGAATTGGATGGACAGAGATTTCGTTGCACACATGCGCAGTCGAGGAGTATTAGCGAAAGTTGTAATTTTGCAGGTGCACAGGTGTGCATTTGAGCGATCGAGGGGCCATATCACATCCACATATGGCGTGCAGGGTTTTCTCTTGAAGCTCGTGGTGTGGAGGACGCTTGGGGGTGGTTCAAATGAGAAGTAACGGTATGCTGCGCATAAGCTATAGAGGAATTGTAGCGAAAGTGGACAGTTGGTGGGTACGCAGGGCACTGGAAATAATTCCAGAGTATTTATACGCAGTCGAGGAGTAGCAGCGAAAGCGGGAATTTTGGGGATGAACAGGTGCGTGTTTCAGCGATTCAGGGGCCATATCCGATACAAACAGCGTGCATGGTCTCGCATTGAAGCTCGCATGGTGTAGAATATGACTTGGTGATGTTCACGTGCCTCTGACGTCATCTGTGACGTTATTAGTAGTAGTGAAGCTGCAGCGTCGCTCAGGTGCGCCCTTGAGACACGCCTAATTACACCCCAATACACTAAACCATAGGGAGACTGGTGGACCTTGGAGATGTTTCCAGGGTATCCAGAGCAGACACGAGACCCCAGAACGCAGGTATACTGATGTGGGTAGTTTCCAAGCGCCTGGTGGTGCCAACTGGACCATACATCTTGCAGGCGAAACGATGCACCGTAGTGCACCAGTGTCCAGGTGGCGCCACAAGGCGCGATGATGTCACGTCCGGTGATGTCGCCATTTCCAGTAATGGCGTCACTTCCGGAGATGGCGTCACTTATAAGCTATAGGTATCGGCGGCACACCTCAAGTGAGAGCAGATGCGTGCGAAGGCGTCATTTCGGAGAAGGCGTTACGATGGAGCGTTAAGGCGTAACGACGACCGTTAAAGCGTAACGACCCTTGCAAGAGGCCTACATCCAAATGCGCCCGTACATTTGCCCTGGACCCTCATGAAAAGAGGCATTTGTCCTACTGACACGGCCGAAGACTGATCCTTCTCATATAGAGGCTTCTGTACAGGCCAATGGCCAAGACATGTGTACGATGTATTCCGCGTTATGGCATTACGATAGTGTATTACGGCATTACGATAGAGTTGGCAAAATGCCCCCCACCAAACTTTTTGCGCTATCTCCCGAACGACAACAAATGGAGACCTGAAACTCGATGACTTTATAGTTTATCATATTGAGGTCATTTTGAGCCTATTTGCATAACCCCCTCCCCCCCACCCCCCGAGCAGAGGACCATTGGTAAATTCAAGATGGCGGCTAAGTGGTGTACCAGAAAAGTGATGTTTTCGTCATATTTCTTCAAAATTTCTGCTTTTCCGATATGAAAAGTGGGCCAAAACTATTTTATTTCACATCACATTAATATTTACTAATATGGCCGAAGACTGACGTAACACAAAGGTAGTTTCTCAAAGAGCGGCTTCTGATTGGACAATAGCGATCATGGCCGAAGAATGAACCTTCTTAAATGGCGGCTTCTTATTGGACAATACACGGACACGGCCGAAAACTGATCCTTCTCAATGGTTGCTTCTGACTGGAAAATACAAGAGCATACGAGAATTGTAAACACCCATAACGGCTCCCACAACTTGAATTGCGATGAAGAGGATAATAAAATGTGTAATACACAACAGGCTTCTTGTTCTATCACTAGACTAGGGACCGTATAAGTTCATTAATAGTATCTGTGTTCAAGAAAACTGATCGTAGATATATTAATGTCGGAAGCCATAAAGCATTCTTTAGCTCGACTACATACAAGAGATATCATTCATGGGATGTTTCTTTGTTTATAGGGTTGCTTGAATTTCTCATTAAAAATATCTATGTGAAATTTGGCAACACAATATATCAGCAGCATATAGGTATTCCAATGGGTACTAATTGTGCACCCCTGTTGGCTGACCTGTATCTGTTCTCTTATGAATATGACTATATGCTGGCGCTTTCAAAAATCGATCCACTCAAAGCCCGTTCCTTCTCATTCACCAAACGCTATATAGACGATCTTCTCGCTGTGGATAATCGCTATATAAATGTCGCAGTGAAGGATATATATCCACCTTCACTGGATTGGAAGGAAACTACAGATAGCCCTACAGGCACATCTTATTTAGATCTCTACCTCTATAAAAATGAAGCGGGCATTCTCTCTCGTCGACTTTATGACAAAAGAGATGATTACAATTTCGACATCGTAAACTATCCCTTTCTGAACAGTAATATTCCAGTGGGACCTGCATATGGCGTATACATATCTCGCCTAGTAGCATTTGCTAGATCCTGTGTTAAATGTGACGATTTTAATCAACGTCACAAAACACTGGTGCAAAAACAGGGCTATTCCACCAAGCGCCTACACTCCAAGTTTCTCAAATTTGGCGATACATATCGCATGCTGATAGCAAAATACGAACGTAGCGTGCAAGATCTATGGGGCTACGTTTCGTAACATGTGTCTAATTCCGCTTAACCCGAGGCTAGGGGCCGTATGAGCCCATGTACTTCAAGATCCTCATGGTACTCATATGAACAGTCACAATCAAACGTGACTGAGGTACATCATTTTTAGATGACGACTCTATAACGAATATTATGGATTAAGAATACTGATCAGCGATACGGATTTGATATTTTGGAACATCATGATGTCTTGCCGGCATCATTGAAAACTGTTGACCGCTTCTCTCTTGCAGGAAACAAGCCTATGTTTATGTATACTTTTGTCTTTTTGAATTTGGTGCTAATACTGTTATATGGAAATGGAATAGGTCTTTGGATTATGGACGCGGATATTCTCTAATGGACGACGGCTGGATTATGAATGACGGACTAGACGCTTGTAATTAATCAGATTGTAATACAAAATACACTGAGAATTTAATTAAATGACAAAGACATTTAGGTGCATAGACTACATACAGTTAATTTTGTTTTAGGATGGTGTTAAGAAAATTTGTAAGCTTTCAGAATATAAGAAGAATAGATCCAGTAGATAAAGTGTCCATTCTTTCGATTAACTGGGTCAAAGTTGAATACGAAGCTGCGCATCTGAAAACCCCTCGGCTCTGGGCGCCAGCCATTCATAATGTATTCAATTTGGAGCAAGACTTCAGGAACACCAAGCAGTCAAGTGACAAATATACAGGTTATGAAAAATTTTGCCATTAGAAATGGCCTCCAACGTTTCCGTCCAATCAGAGAAACCGGTATTCATTACATAATTCTGTTGATGCATCGATGATGTATACCAAATTTTACATGGAGCATTTGAAAATTATCAGAGATAGAGATCATTAATGATTTCGCACAAATTAAAGATGGCCGCCCATCTTTCCCACCACTCAGAGAAACTGATGTGGTTATTCATTGCAAGTCTCTTGATACATGGATGCTGTATACCAAGTTTCATATAGAACACTGAAATGGTATCAAAGATATACATCATTAAAGATTTTGCATAAATTAAAGATGGCCACCAAGGTTTCCGCCCAATCAGAAAAACCAGAACTGTCTATTGATACATTGATGATGTATACCAAATTTTACATCGAGCACTTGAACGGTATCAGAGATATAGATCATTAATGATTTCGCATAAATTAAAGATGGCCGCCCATCCTTCCCGCCACTCAGAGGAACTGATGTGGTTATTCATTGCAAGTCTCTTGATACATCGATGCTGTATGCCAAGTTTCATATAGAACACTGAAATGGTATCAAAGATATACATCATTAAAGGTTTTGCATAAATTAAAGATGGCCACCAAGGTTTTCACCCAATCAGAAATGCCAGAACTGTCATTTATCGTAAGTCTATTGATGCATCGATGATATACACCAAATTTTACATCGAGCACTCGAACGGTATCAGAGATAGAGATCATTAATGATTTCGCATAAATTAAAGATGGCCGCCCATCCTTCCCACCACTCAGAGGAACTGATGTGGTTATACATTGCAGGTCGCTTGATACATCGATGCTGTATACCAAGTTTCGTATAGAACACTTGAATGGTATCAGAGATATATATCATTAAAGATTTTGCATAAATTAAAGATGGCCGCTAAGGTTTTCACAGAATCAGGGAAACTGGTTTGGTCATTCCTTTCAACTGTCTTGATGCATCGATGATCTATACCAAGTTTCACACTGAACAGAGAAATGGTACCTAAGATATACAAGATTAATGATTTCGCATAAATTAAATATGGCCGCCAAAGTTTCCAACCAATCAGGTCCAGATTCAATAGGGTTCTGGGTCACGAGCATACGGATGTGCACTGCAAGTTTGGTGTGCCTAGGGTAATTACAAGCGTCTAGTCCGTCATTCATAATCCAGCCGTCGTCCATTAGAGAATATCCGCGTCCATAATCCAAAGACCTATTCCATTTCCATATAACAGTATTAGCACCAAATTCAAAAAGACAAAAGTATACATAAACATAGGCTTGTTTCCTGCAAGAGAGAAGCGGTCAACAATTTCTAAAGATATCTTGGTAACGAGAAAGGTGTGACGGACAGACGGACAGACGGACGGACGAACAGACGGACAGACGTACATGACGACGACAATACCCTTCGGCCAAATTTTGGCCGAGGGGTAAAAACATACCGTGCCAATTATATAATTTGAAATAGCTGATTTCGTTAATGTCTTAAAGAAGTCAAGGTACATATAACTAATACCAGTAATCACGCTCGCTGTCCATCACTCATTTAAGTTCCCCTCCAGGGGGTTATTGTTCCCTCTCCTGGAAAATAGATAAGCAAAAGAGAGTAATAATGATGAGAGTACAAAATCTAGGAGAGTGATGAACAGCTCTCATCAATTTTACAGACATGAGAGACTGAAGACAAGACAACTTACGTGTACGTTTGTCCAATGGAAGTTGAACAACCTGTTCATCCTCACTCTCCTCCATAGTTTCATCTTCCAACAATTCCACACCTGACTTATCGAGCTCGGCCTGACGAACTTTCTTAATGGCATTCAGGGTCTTTTTTTCACCTTGAATATGTGTGAATAAAGTTATGGTCAAACCCAAAGAAAGTTAATAAAAATATGATCAAAACTAAGGTTTTTACTAAAAAAAAAACAAAAACGAGCAAAGATAACAGTCTTAATGATTTTTTTCAAAATCATAGTGACATTTAGGAAGAAATTACCAAAAGAAACCCCTTCCCCATACCTCAGTCAGAACAAGTGCACCACTTCAACTTCTGACAGGTTGGGGAAGGCATCTTGATCGAGGTATTATACCTTTATCGGGGTATTATACCTCGATCGAGGTATAGACCTATACCTTGATTGGAGTTGAGGATATGTCAACTTCAGTTTTTGTAAATTTATGGAAAATGAGGACATCCACACATACCCCGGACTGTATGAATCTTTCAACAATATCTATGGCTTCATTGTTCCATGATTTTCACAGCAACCTATTGCTTCGTTTTATGCGACTAATCATTCAAATTATCCACTCTAATATTTCAAAAATGAAACATGGCTTCAAATGACATATTCAGTGAAATTTATTATGTAAATGAAAATGGCATGTGATGGCATACTTCCATCTCAAAGTCATATCCAAGTTGCATGAATGTAGATGCACTGACTGATGAATAAATTAGATTAAATTGTCTGATGCAATGCACAATCTCCTAGCAGGCGCACACATGGCAAGGACATAATACCCAAAGCAGCGGTCTGCTTTTTATGTGCACATGCTAGCAGTTTAGATTATGTGTCTGTAAGTTAAACTTGATTTATTAACTAGGCATTACCTCTCAAATCCTGCAATTTGCGCATGACCTTGACATGGAAGTATACCACCACATGCTATTTTCATTTACAGAATAAATTTCACCACACATGTCATTTGAAGCCATGTTTCGTTTTTGAAATATTGAAGTGGCTAATTTGAATGATTAGTCGCATAAAACGAAGCAATACGTTGCCGTGAAAATCATGGAACAATGAAGCCATAGATGCTGTTCGTGTTATTAGCGGTGCATGCGCATTGCAGTGTTTCTTGGACTTAGACTGCCATTTTCAAAATTTCAACGTGATATGAAGGAACTGTCCCAGATCTTAATTAGTGACATATCCGATAGAGGAGTGGTTAAGTCGGAGTTTTATACGTTGCCGAAACATTGTTGCAGAAACTTATAAAACAGGGCTATTCCACCAAGCGCCTCCACTCAAAGTTTCTCAAATTTGGCGATACATATCGCATGCTGATAGCAAAATACGAACGTAGCGTGCAAGATCTATGGGGCTACGTTTCGTAACATGTCTAATTCCGCTTAACCCGGGGCTAGGGGCCGTATGAGCCCATGTACTTCAAGATCCTCATGGTACTCATATGAACAGTCACAATCAAAGCGTGACTGAGGTTCATCATTTTTAGATGACGACTCTATAACGAATATTATGGATTAAGAATACTGATCAGCGATACGGATTTGATATTTTGGAACATCATGATGTCTTGCCGGTATCATTGAAAACTGTTGACCGCTTCTCTCTTGCAGGAAACAGCCTATGTTTATGTATACTTTTGTCTTTTTGAATTTGGTGCTAATACTGTTATATGGAAATGGAATAGGTCTTTGGATTATGGACGCGGATATTCTCTAATGGACGACGGCTGGATTATGAATGACGGACTAGACGCTTGTAATTAATCAGATTGTAATACAAAATACACTGAGAATTTAATTAAATGACAAAGACATTTAGGTGCATAGACTACATACAGTTAATTTTGTTTTAGGATGGTGTTAAGAAAATTTGTAAGCTTTCAGAATATAAGAAGAATAGATCCAGTAGATAAAGTGTCCATTCTTTCGATTAACTGGGTCAAAGTTGAATACGAAGCTGCGCATCTGAAAACCCCTCGGCTCTGGGCGCCAGCCATTCATAATGTATTCAATTTGGAGCAAGACTTCAGGAACACCAAGCAGTCAAGTGACAAATATACAGGTTATGAAAAATTTTGCCATTAGAAATGGCCTCCAACGTTTCCGTCCAATCAGAGAAACCGGTATTCATTACATAATTCTGTTGATGCATCGATGATGTATACCAAATTTTACATGGAGCATTTGAAAATTATCAGAGATAGAGATCATTAATGATTTCGCATAAATTAAAGATGGCCGCCCATCCTTCCCACCACTCAGAGAAACTGATGTGGTTATTCATTGCAAGTGTCTTGATACACTTGATGGATGCTGTATACCAAGTTTCATATAGAACACTGAAATGGTATCAAAGATATACATCATTAAAGATTTTGCATAAATTAAAGATGGCCACCAAGGTTTCCGCCCAATCAGAAAAACCAGAACTGTCTATTGATACGTACATCGATGATGTATACCAAATTTTACATCGAGCACTTGAACGGTATCAGAGATATAGATCATTAATGATTTCGCATAAATTAAAGATGGCCGCCCATCCTTCCCGCCGCTCAGAGGAACTGATGTGGTTATTCATTGCAAGTCTCTTGATACATCGATGCTGTATACCAAGTTTCATATAGAACACTGAAATGGTATCAAAGATATACATCATTAAAGGTTTTGCATAAATTAAAGATGGCCACCAAGGTTTCCACCCAATCAGAAATGCCAGAACTGTCATTTATCGTAAGTCTATTGATGCATCGATGATATACACCAAATTTTACATCGAGCACTCGAACGGTATCAGAGATAGAGATCATTAATGATTTCGCATAAATTAAAGATGGTCGCCCATCCTTCCCGCCACTCAGAGGAACTGATGTGGTTATACATTGCAGGTCTCTTGATACATCGATGCTGTATACCAAGTTTCGTATAGAACACTTGAATGGTATCAGAGATATATATCATTAAAGATTTTGCATAAATTAAAGATGGCCGCTAAGGTTTTCACAGAATCAGGGAAACTGGTTTGGTCATTCCTTTCAACTGTCTTGATGCATCGATGATCTATACCAAGTTTCACACTGAACAGAGAAATGGTACCTAAAAGATATACAAGATTAATGATTTCGCATAAATTAAATATGGCCGCCAAAGTTTCCAAACCAATCAGGTCCAGATTCAATAGGTTCTGGGTCACGAGCATACGGATGTGCACTGCAAGTTTGGTGTGCCTAGGTAATTAAGCAAGCGTCTAGTCCGTCATTCATAATCCAGCCGTCGTCCATTAGAGAATATCCGCGTCCATAATCCAAAGACCTGTTCCATTTCCATATAACAGTATTAGCACCAAATTCAAAAAGACAAAAGTATACATAAACATAGGCTTGTTTCCTGCAAGAGAGAAGCGGTCAACAATTTCGGCAAAAGATATCTTGGTAACGAGAAAGGTGTGACGGGAATAGACGGACAGACGGACGGACGAACAGACGGACAGACGTACATGACGACGACAATACCCTTCGGCCACCTTTGGCCGAGGGGTAAAACATACCGTGCCAATATATAATTTGAAATAGCTGAGCCTCTGTTAATGTCTTAAAGAAGTCAAGGTACATATAACTAATACCAGTAATCACGCTCGCTGTCCATCACTCATTTAAGTTCCCCTCCAGGGGGTTATTGTTCCCTCTCCTGGAAAATAGATAAGCAAAAGAGAGTAATAATGATGAGAGTACAAAATCTAGGAGAGTGATGAACAGCTCTCATCAATTTTACAGACATGAGAGACTGAAGACAAGACAACTTACGTGTACGTTTGTCCAATGGAAGTTGAACAACCTGTTCATCCTCACTCTCCTCCATAGTTTCATCTTCCAACAATTCCACACCTGACTTATCGAGCTCGGCCTGACGAACTTTCTTAATGGCATTCAGGGTCTTTTTTTTCACCTGGAATATATGTGAATAAAGTTATGGTCAAACCCAAAGAAAGTTAATAAAAATATGATCAAAACTAAGGTTTTTACTAAAAAAAAAACAAAAACGAGCAAAGATAACAGTCTTAATGATTTTTTTCAAAATCATAGTGACATTTAGGAAGAAATTATCAAAAGAAACCCCTTCCCCATACCTCAGTCAGAACAAATGCACCACTTCAACTTCTGACAGGTTGAGGAAAGCATCTTGATCGAGGTATTATACCTTTATCGGGGTATTATACCTCGATCGAGGTATAGACCTATACCTTGATTGGAGTTGAGGATATGTCAACTTCAGTTTTTGTAAATTTATGGAAAATGAGGACATCCACACATACCCCGGACTGTATGAATCTTTCAACAATATCTATGGCTTCATTGTTCCATGATTTTCACAGCAACCTATTGCTTCGTTTTATGCGACTAATCATTCAAATTATCCACTCTAATATTTCAAAAATGAAACATGGCTTCAAATGACATATTCAGTGAAATTTATTATGTAAATGAAAATGGCATGTGATGGCATACTTCCATCTCAAAGTCATATCCAAGTTGCATGAATGTAGATGCACTGACTGATGAATAAATTAGATTAAATTGTCTGATGCAATGCACAATCTCCTAGCAGGCGCACACATGGCAGGGACATAATACCCAAAGCAGCGGTCTGCTTTTTATGTGCACATGCTAGCAGTTTAGATTATGTGTCTGTAAGTTAAACTTGATTTATTAACTAGGCATTAACTCTCAAATCCTGCAATTTGCGCATGACCTTGACATGGAAGTTTACCACCACATGCTATTTTCATTTACAGAATAAATTTCACCACACATGTCATTTGAAGCCATGTTTCGTTTTTGAAATATTGAAGTGGCTAATTTGAATGATTAGTCGCATAAAACGAAGCAATACGTTGCCGTGAAAATCATGGAACAATGAAGCCATAGATGCTGTTCGTGTTATTAGTGGTGCATGCGCGCTGCAGTGTTTCTTGCACTTAGACTGCCATTTTCAAAATTTCAACGTGATAGGAAGGTAGTGACATGATTTGGTGCTATTTACGTGCACTTGCGCTACAGGAATGAGCCAGATACTTTGTGTCGGGGGAGAGAAGTATATTTGACATGTTTATAGTCCGTTAAATGCCATAGTCAATTGTCATGTTTGGCCGCGAACAAAAAGACGATACTGATGTCTGTCCTAGTACTCAGTCGTGGCTACATACACTGAGTTGCATATATGTGGCTAATAGTGACGAGTCTGTTTAAATAGTGTTTCAAAGTCACATGTATTAATATGTACTATATACCTCATAGATATATGCTCCTAGAATGAAAGGAGGAATTTCCGGATCAACAACAACAATATACCAATCGAGGTATAGGCCTATACCTCGATCGAGGTATAATACCTCGATAAAGGTATAATACCTCGATCAAGGTATTTTCCCCTACCTGTCTGAAGTTGTATTGACACTGACAGACAGAAACATGTTTGAAAGTAAGTAGAAATAAACATTTTCGAATGAAAAGAAATTAGTATAGCGGCATCTGTATACCATAGAGCCAAGTTGTGCCTGTTTAGGCTGTTGAGTGTTGGACTGGAACTTACCTCCTATTTCCACAATATTGGCCATGTAGTTCTCCGAACCACGATATTTCGCCAATACTCGATCCCCGACTTTGTAGTGCTCGAAATCCTTCCTCGGAGCCAAAATTCGCGACAAGGCGATCACGTCTACAATACCATCTTCCCAATCAATCAGGGCGTAGAATGGCATTCTCGGACAGTAGAAGTGGATGTAATAACGTGTGAAATCTTCGACAAACTATGTTTGATAAATACGATGAAACAGTGTGAACAACCGCCATCTTTATATGCTCGCGCGTCGAAACCCCGTCGAGCATGCGCAATAGCCACGTGCTCTGCGCGACAGGGGTGTTATTCACGACTGCGATAGAAAAACAATGTTTTCACAGACAGCTACTCTGCTTGGAGACATTGACATACCCTGTTCGCATAAGCATTTTATATATAACCTACTGCTAGCTGCGCACAAATACGGCATAATATTTCCGAAGGAAAATAGAAACTGGAACCAGGTTATACAAGAACAATGGGCAATAAAGTTAAACAACAAAAATAACTTGAACGGGTCGATTGCGTGCATGTAGATACAATTTGACTGGAAATTCCTAAAATTTCACAAAATTATATACAATTTAGCTGGAAATCCAGCTGCTCAAAAAACTCAATTTAACTGGAATTCCAACGAAATTACCGATTTGTTTTGGAATTTTAAATCCTGACAAATTATATTTTCTGGATTTTTTTTTGTAAAAAAGCGTTTTTGTCTGGAAATCTTTAAATAAATGGATGAATTTGTCTGGAAATCCAACGGATAAATGAAACTTTTAACTGGAAATCCAAGATCAGATATAATTTGGCTGGAATCCAACAATTACCCAACTATTTTGCCACCCACATTCTTATATTTTTATTTTTATAATCAGCAAGCCCCCCCCCCCCCCATGGCTTATATCCAGTGGAAGAAGACAGGTTATTCCTTCAGGCCAGTGTATGCCAATCGAAGCTGATCATTTTCAAAATGAATGAATTGCAGGTTGAAATATAAAGACCCCATGTCCCAATTTTGACAGCCCTGAGTAATGGCTTATAATGGCTCTCGAGAGACTTCAAATAATGATAATTTATCAAAGGAATGCAGACTTTCTTGCGATACATGGAAACGTTTGGCCTGAACACCTTACATGTAGCCCAGTCCCCTGGCGGAGATGATTGTGTTTGTATATATATTGTGCATTTTCAGTTCCAGTTATATTACATATCATTTAGTAACACTTAAAACCATATAAAATTCCAAGGGATGTGGTGATATACATGTATGTGTACTGTATATGCATTTCAAGTTACATGGATCTCTGTCTACAATTATCAGCCAGCAACAACTTGTAGTCCAGTCAAGGGCATTTTGGAATCTTTAGTTTTCAGTTGTATCAGCATATCTAAGCATTTAGTGACTGAACACATTGGTGCATTTGATATGGTTGATTTTAACTTGATCATACAGTGTGATCATAGAAAGCAAACACATTATAATTTTTATATATCGGTATACATTTTTTTATTCTCTGCCACATAGCATACGGTACCAGGACCTACATGACCCTTAGGACAAGAGACTTGGGAGTAGGGGATCGAGGTAGAGAATGGGTGGGATTGAAGTAAATTTCTAACTCCCACATTAAAACACAGTATCATGTTCGCTAATTCCTTTTTCTTGATTAAAGAAGACATCGATATTGGAATAAGAAAACAATAATCTGATTGAAACCCAGACTTAATAACCGCTACCTCGTGTTGCTTATTAAGACCTGGGACAGTCTGTATCTTAAATCTGTCGCGCATGTCAGACTGGTGACCAATCGCAGTCCAACTTCAACGGGCGAATAGGTGCCTATCCGATTATTTCTGCAGTGAACAAGGCGCAGAAAAATCCAATCTAGGCGGCTGACGAAGTTTTTTCTCTCCATGAACAATCACCAAAGATTATTATTTACTCGGATAAGCACCTATTGGCCCGTTGAAGCTGGACTGTGACAGATTTAAGATACAGACTATCCCAGATCTTAATTTAATAGCGACATGTCCCATAGAGGAGCCGTTATTAAGTCTGAATTATCAGATTGAAAAAACACAGTCCACCACATTTTCTACCGCTCCTGTATACCCTAGATACTCTTGTTCTAGACCTCTAGGCTGTATGTAGTACCTGTACCAATATGTTCACTAACATATACCACATAACAGGATTGCAAAAGTAAATATACTTCACATAAAATCATGATAATAGGCACTTGTTATGATATCCACTGATAATTTGTAGATCTGAATAAACTGGATCATCAAAGTAACTTAAGTGTTGGTGCTCAACATAATAGGGTACATACTGCTGAGCTCTGCTGTAGATCAATGGGTATTATTACAATAAATCTCTTTGCATGGACAGTGTGTAAATAAACTATAGGACATTAAGCTGGCAACTGTCTTAGCCTCAAGTGAAATGAAACCCCATATTATTCTTGGGTTTATATGCCCCCAATTCCTGATGCAGATACATGTAGTTTGCTTAGTTTATAGCTTTGTAGAGTATTTTAGCAGACTGGTCACAGGAGCTTGCATGGCACCAAATTCAAGCAGTCTCCAGCCAATGATGTACATGTAGCCCACAGACTGCATCAATGTATGTCCCACTTGAGTTAAAAGGCCTATTAAAGTCAACCTGTGTCATGCAAGATTTTTCCTTGAAGTGGACCGAACTATTTTGGGCCATTTCACTTCTACATTTTTGAAAAAAATATGGAGTACATTCCGAGGAAAGAAACTTGTTTCCAAATTATATATATGTTGCATATAAATGGCCTGCACCTTGAAATAAAGGTACATTCCCTTCGAGAAAATATATATTTAGAAGGGTTTTTCAGAGGGTTTGGAAAGTCTACTAAAGATGGAAGGCTAGCTTATGCACCCACCATGTTTTTGCTTATCCATTTACCTCCGATGCTGAACTCAGACATTGATGTATAACCCAAGTTTATGGGATGGAGAAGGTTCTTTTTTGTTGATATGTTTCTCAAAATCTTTTTTTTTACTGGTCTGGTACGACTCGTAAATGAGTATCCTATTACCCATTCTGGCAATTTGTTTCCAAATCAGGAAACGTATTTCCTGAACAGGAAAATTTAAGTTTTGATTCATAAATTCCAAAAACACACAAACTGTATACTCAGTTGTGATATAAATAGGCAAGTTTGGTGCTATTACACGATAGATAATAAAAAAATGTCCTTGTGATTATAATCGGGCAAATAATAAAAGAACACAGCAAGGAAGCAATCAGAGATTGCTCAATTGTATGACCCCCCCTTCCGCTTTAATCTGACACTGCCCCGCCATTGTTCGGTTCTGAATTGGTCTGTGGAGGCCTAATTTGATAATTATAAAACTTCTGTTTCAGTCACTTCGACCACTTCGGTCAAGTATCGACCGAAGAATCAGAGGGTCGCCCGGGGCTTTCGCCAAATCCAAAAATCTGACCTGGTTATGAGACCTACATTCCTTGGGAGTATATTGTGGTGAAATTATGAAGCGATCATGAACTTTGAATTTTGCATCCAATTCACTCTTTTTGGGGCAATTTCATACTTCAGGACCTATGTGGTCTGCTTTGGAATGTAGAATAACAATTTTATAGCCATTTTCCCGGTCCAAATCGGTTATGGACGGAGATCCAGCCTGGACAAATAAATATATCCCATTCACTTAGGTTTGAGGGAGGGAATTTCGCTTAATGTCACACTCAAGTTTGTTTCACTCATATAGTGACAGTCAGTTTGGTTGGTGGAGGAAGCCGGAGTACCCGTAGAGAACCACCGCCCTTCAGCAAGTAACTGACAAACTTTCACATATGGACCAGCTGAGCTCGAACCCGTGCCGGTTCAGCGGTGTGAGGATAGCGGTCACCAGCGAAGCGCCTTAGACGACTCAACCGCCGAGGACCCTCACTTAGGCTTGATGAACCAAGGGCCGTAACACTTGAAATATAACCGAAAGCAGAGAAAATTCACGCTCCACAACTATGGGGCATATTCCATAATATCATGCAAATTCCATAATTGTCCATACAATATTAACCAAGATGCAGCCCGGACAAGTCCCAATTCACAAATACTTGATGAACAAGGGCCATAACTCTTGAAAATATATGCGAAACGCGGAGAAACTTGACGCTGCACAACTACAGGGCACTGACGACATACCTTGCAAATTTCATAATCGTCCATACAATATTAACCGAGATCCAGCCCGGACAAGTCCCAATTCACAAATACTTGATGAACAAAGGGCCATAACTCTTGAAAATATATGCGAAACGCGGAGAAACTTGACGCTGCACAACTACAGGGCACTGACCACATACCTTGCAAATTTCATAATTGCCCATAAAATATTAACCAAGACCCAGCCTGGACAAGTCCCAATTCACGGAGATTTCAGGAACAAAGGGCCATAACTCTTGAAAATATACGCAGAACGGGGAGAAACTTAATTCTGCACAACTGTGGGGCACTGACCACATATCATGCAAATTTCATACTTGTCCATACAATATTAACCAAGATCCAGCCCGGACAATTCCCATTCACAGAGATTTCAGAAAAAGGGCCATAACTCATGAAAATTATACCGGAACTCGAAAAAAAACTCTACGCTGCTAAACTACGAGGCACTGGCCACATTCCATGCAAGTTTCAATCCTGTCCATCAATTATTAACCGAGATATCGCGCGGACAAGAAATTCGGACGGACAGACGGATGGACAAAGCGATCGGTATATGCCCCCCTCTAATTGGAGGGGGGGCATAATAAAATTTTATCCAAATTTACTCGGTTCCTGCACTGCTCTGCACAATGACCATCCACACAAAGAAACCTTACCGGTATTACTACCTTGTTATAGCACAATAGTTGTCTTGTTCGTTAGCCTTCGTTAGTCTGTGATATTTCAGTCTTAATACCATGGTTTCCTAAAATAGAAACCTTGGTTCGCCCAAATGCAAACGTTTCCGGAATTGGAAACATTCAAAATGTTTCCTAAATTATTGGTTATGTTTCCAAAACAGGAAACATTTGTAATATTTCCTAAAAAGGAAACATACATACGTACATAGTAGAAACAGTTCTCAAACTGGAACCATTACAGACATGTTCTGAAAAAAATAATATTCAGGAAAAAATCTCAGTGTTTCCTATAATCTGAATACATAAGCATGTGTTTTACATTTGCAACTTTTCCCAAACCATTACAATTTACATATACGTTTTCTGAAAAATAATATTAAGGAAAATCTAGGAGTTTTGCTGTTATAAGACAACTGATCATTTGTTTCATATACAATGTACATTTATATTGCCCAAATGTGAATATTTCCTGAATTGGAGACATTCAAAAAGAATAATTTTCTGAGTAAGACATTGTAATGGCATGATAAGTGTCTAGTTTATTAGTCTTCCTTAGCCTGAGATACATGTAGTCAAAGATACATGTATTCCAGTCTTAATGTGATGGTTTCCTACAATGGAAACCTTGGTATTGTAGGAAACCTTGGTTCATCCAAATGCCAGTGTTTCCTGAATTGGATACATTCATAAAAGTTTCCTGAATGGGAAACATTAACTTTCTCAATTACAAACGTAAAAGAAATAGACATTTCTGAGCTATACTCCACATAAACATATTTAATGCACAAGATTTTGACTTTCATGATAGAGCCTTCATCAAGTGATCTGCTGAATTTCATCCAAATTGTTAGTAAATATACAGATTGTCCAAATGTTTATCCATTTCCCATGGATGACCGAATTATGTGGAGATATACACATTATTGTTTACAAATTACCATGGAGGCTAAAGTCGTGAAGAATGGCGAGATATTAAACATTGGACACGTGACGCTATGTCATGGTCAACAGATGATAGTACGGCATACTAAACAGCTTACTCTATGCCATAGAGGCCCTATCAACATACCAAACGATGATGGCATAATAACTTGAGCACAAATTAACTTGGAGCATACCTCAGAATTTCTATAATCTATGAACCCACGTATGAGTCTAAAGCAGTATATCATTACATATCTGTTTCCTGAAAAATAATGTAAGGAAAAAATCTGCGTGCATGTTTCCTATTACCTGAACAACTAAACATTTGTTTTATACATGTATCTATATTTCGCTGCCTGAAGGTTTCCTAAAATGGAAACAGTGGTGTGCCCTAATGTGGAGACATTCAAAAAGCTTCCTAAATCGGGTATAATTTTCTCAGTTCCTGCACTGCTTTGCTCAATGACCATCCACAAAAAAGATAGCTTATTACGACCTTGTTATGGGACAATAAATGTCTTGTTTTTTAGTTAGCCTTTGTTAGTCTAGGATAGCTCAGTCTTAAAGTGTAACTGTGGCACTTTTGCAAGTTTACCTCATATCCAGGATATTCTTCCAAATTATAAAATTTATAACTTTTTTCTTGTTTCACAACTAATTTAAAAAAAATTCAGTGTTATTAATGTTATTATAGTGCACAGTGCCACAAGCATGTCGGAACTTGTGACGTTATTATCGAACGATAAACCACGTCGCAACACAACATTGTTACAAAACTGTTCCATTCACTGCATTGCCGCGACGTCCCGCAGACGGTGCAGGACGCTCAAAATCTGATGTCATTAACGTCGTCTCTGACGTAAAAAGAGGCAGTGCAAATTTGTTTCCCACTGTAGAAATCTGCCTTTGAATCCTCCGAGACAGAATACAAGTGAAACGTTGGGGGAAAACTTCCCTACATTTTGTTATTCACATCGTTATCTTGAATATGGCATAAACTTACACAAGTGCCACTGTTACACTTTAATACAATGGTTTCCTACAATTGAAACCTTGGTCCAAATGCAAATGTTTCCTGAATTGGAGACATTCATAAAGTTTACTGGATCAGGATTGGTAATGTTTCCCATGCAGGAAACATTACGTGTAACTTTTAATAATTGGAACCATTACAAACATATTTCCTGAAGAAATAACATTCATGAAAACAACTTTACATGTAGGTCTTTCTTAATTACAGCTAAACAGTAATTCACAACATTTGTAACTTTTCTGAAACTTTGGTAAATTTAAGTTTTCATTCATAAATACAAATACCAATACTTATAATCCTCAAATGTCATCTACATGTAAATTGCCCAAAGCTATAGGACCTACACGTATAACTAAATATAGCGTACTTAAGTTACATACTGAAAGTTGTAAAGTTTTGTTTCTCTGTATGCTTGAAATATTCAGTAGGTGATAATCAGCATATCTCAAAAAATTTCATGAGGTTAAAGACGAATGTCCTTTCTTCATATAATGATAATACATTTTACCACATGTACATATGTATACTTCTATCAATACAACTCCAACAGGTTACTGTTTCCAAACTAGGAAGCAGGTTTCCAAATTGGAAGCATGTTCCCAAATTAGGAAACATATTTTCAAATTACCGTCAGTGATCAAGTGCTCATGCAAGCGAGGTGTGTTGATTTTCATTTACTGAAAATGAAAGTTTGTTGACGAAAATCGCATGTCTTGTGTCCTTAAATATTTAACTTAGACTATGTCTATGAAAGGCACTAACATCTTGTATTCGTCTTTGAACAAGTAGAGCGGTCTTTTTGGAATTAACTTCATAAATTTTGGTTCGAATTGGTCAATTAATTACTAAATAAAAATGCCATTTGATGCTATTATTGGGTCTTGAAATCAGGCAAATTATCAGACTTACATTACCAAATGAGCTGGTAACCACTTTTGAGTAACTGAAAAATTTGATTCAATCATTTCTGAATATATTTACTTCAGCTAGCTGGGTCAATCCAATATGGCTGCCGGACCAATCAACCAACCAGAAAACCTAACAGTTTTCAAGCCTATCAAATGAAAATTGTACATAATTCAGGAACTTAAATGGCTCTGTGCGACTCTCTGGGATGTCATTGTGTTCACACCAGGTCATGGTAAGAATAGGCTTCAGCTCCTCGGAGAGCTTGTTGTGGGGTTACCAGGTGTTAAAAGGAATAGGACTCTACCCGTGTGGTATCCAGGTGTGGAAAGGAATAGGAACCAAACGTCGTGATATGACTGAAATAGTGTTGAAAATGACGTCAAATCGTATTCGCTCAATCAACTTAAATGTTTTTATTGACACTTATGGATTGATGCATTGTTAATTTTATAAGTTTGCCGAATTGTGTTGTTCACATGCATACACTGATCATAATATCAACAGGTTTCTAAAACCTTTGCTCATGACTGGATCCATAACATTTCATCGTGCAACATTTTGGAAGACGAAATTTCGGTGACCCACGACTTTTCAACAGATGACATTATGGCAGTAGGGTCAAAATACTGGGTATGATATTTTGGCCTGCGACTTTTCAACAATCAAATTTTATTCATTAATTGTACCTTGAATTGAATTTAAGAAAATGAAATGGAGAAAAGTGTAAAATGTATTGTCAGATAATCATTGAATTAAATGAATTGTCCTGTTAGAAGTAAAGTATCCTGGGGGCATAATGAAAATTGTAGTTCCTGCCAACTCTGTGCATACCTCAGTGTTTTTCAGTGTCTCAACAACATATTTTTTTTTACTAATTGGGCAGTGCATTCCTATTTTGTCATACATCAATGAATGATAAATGCAGTCACATGTAAACCTGAAGTTTTGTGTGTTCCATCTGTTTAACATGTACTATCTGAAATTTAATTTCAAAGAATGAATTAAAATAGAATTTGATTAATGAAATGTCACGGCCGAAATGATCCCACAGTTACTGCCGAAAATCTCACAGCCGAAATGTGCCCTGCCGAAGAGTCACCGACAGGCTGAAATGTCCTTACAGCTACTAGACTACATGTACATGTAGCTTTAAACTCAGTTTTAGGAGTGGACATTCCCATCTCAAATCCACATTGTTCAGTGTGTGCTCTCTTCAAATCTCTATCAGCTGTACAGGCCCTGGTTAAAATAGCTAAGCTTATACATGTACATGTAGGCCTATGCTTGTCCTGAATGGTGCTGTCCAAATGGATTAAGGAATTTATCCGTAGAATAAGCTGGCTTAGAGCTAATGTTTATCATGTTTTAAAACATGAAAACCGACTCTGAATTAAAGTTCTTCAATCTTGAATTCAAGGCAAAAATCTCCGGGACAAAAGTTCCATACGATGTTATAACTATGAATTTTAAAATAAAATACAAAAATGACTTAAATTTTGAGGTCAAATATTGATATGCCAATTGAGACATTCAGTTGTTTAATAACAATCACTCCAAGAATACTAATAGAATAGTATGTATTCAAAGTAGTTAATTTGATATATTTCAGAACGCAACATTTCGGTACGCGACATTTCGGTATAAAGTGGTGAACGCAACATTTCGGTACGCGACATTTCGGTATAAAGTGGTGGTTACAGCATTTCAGCGGCTTCATTTTACAGGTCAAATTATGTTAAAATAAGGATTTTCAATTTTCTTTTTAACATAGAGGCAGATTATAGATGTACAATTTTGTGGTGTCTTACACACATTTTAAAAATCTAAATGATTTTATAATTGTCCTGTGCGTTTTCAAAATTTTCAAGATTGCGCAACTATTTTAAAATTGCGCTGGGATGTAAAAACCCACAAGAAACAATTTTGAAATTGCGCGAGCAACTTTTTGTGTTGAATTTCTTTCAGAGAAGGAATATTTTGAAGCTATGTTACGCAAGTTTTGAGTCTACTGTTCACACTGTCATGTGTTCAACCCTGTGGGAGGTCAACTGTGATCAACTGCAGCAGAATGGGTGAACATGGAGGACCTCTGAAGTTAGATGGGACTGATACAAATCATGAAGGCTAATGTCATCTGGAAATTCTGGAAGAAACTGCTCATGCAAATTTAATACATGAGAAAGAGTCTAATTGAACTTTCCGGGACTAAACCTCGAAACCAGAAATGACCTCCCAAATGGGGGTTATCCATAGTTTCCCTTTCACACTAAAAGAATATTCTATAGTTTAAATCTTGCAATATATAATTAAAACAAATTATTATGGTTCAAATGTAATTTTGCATGCAATTATTTGAAAATGTTTTAAAACAGATTATCATGGTTTCAACAAGACTCTGCTTAATGAAAGTTCAATAAATTCATACGAAGTAGGCTACAGATCGCAAATTGTCCGGTAATGAGTGAGTCAGTCCATACGAATCCTTTCGTCGGCAAAATAGGGAGAACCGTTGACATTAGAACCTTGATTTTTGGCATGAACGTGCATTAGGGCATTGTTACCAGCAAGTTCTGATCTGAAATAATTCTGATTTAAATTAGATTTATAATTAACACTTCAGTATATTGTTATAGATATATGTAAACTGTAGCCTTTAACGTGTATCCTGTTTCACATCCAAATATTTCATCATTGACCACATCAGGCTTCAAATTCAGGTCAAATTACCCACTGCTGCTAAAAATACCCTGTCATTGATCCACTTTCCACTGTATGGCAGAGGGAAATACAATTTTGACAGCAGAAATATGACCCCGCCATTTGCTGATTAGAGCGATAAAACAGGGTAGCCTAAATGGACCCTTTTCAATGCAGAATTTCTTGGCATGGATGTGAAAATATGAGGACATACTTTGGGTTTTTTTTGTACCTCTTGAATATTGACTATATGTCACACTTGGATATAATTTGAACAAAAAATTACATGTGTAAACAAAATATGTCTAAATTTCTCTTGTCATTTCAAATCTTGATCCATTTTGATTCCTTGATTAGGGGATACAGAATCACTGCCACGGAGTGTGTTGGTATGTCACAGCAATGCAATTCCGATTCACACAACGAAGCTGAGGTGGTTTAACGTTTATCAATGAAGAAAATCACCGATCAACCGCCATAGAATATAATGTGAAACAAGAAAACAAGAAAACCATTCATCAGATTGCCGATACCCAAAATGTGTTGTCTCATATATCTTGATAACAACGTGATGTAGAGACGCTATTTATTCGTCTTTGTACCGGTTATGCTCAGGAGAATGACATAGAATCATTATTATCTTGTGCAGAGAAGGTGTTGGTCTTGAGTTAAATTACCGTAAACTACATAAATGCTACCTTTCTACTATAGTACTATATATAAAAAATTGTTGTATTGTTGGGAAAATAATGTGATTCAAAAAGTTGTTTTGATCCTGGACAAGGGCACTGAAAACCATTAAAGAGATGTAAATGTATTTTCACACGTAAAGCTTGAAATCTACTGAACCTTTATTATTCAATCTGTTTCCTTTAGTTAAAAAATTGTAAAATTAAATCGGCGATCGTTATTTAATTTCGGAATGAAGGCGCATTAGAAGACTTTTACCAACAAGTTCTGAGCTGACCTACTTTTGATGAAAATTCCTGGTGATTTTTGATGAAAATCACTGGGGATTCTGACTTGGGCGGTGCCCATCTTAATATAGGCAGGATTTCAACTGTGGGTGGGGATTTCCAAGGGTTGAGTTCGCGTTCGAGTCCTAATGCCTACTCTACTTCGTAGGTCCTGTGACGTTAGTCACACTGCTCATGTATATAGTACTATAGTAGAAAGGTAGCATTTATGTAGTTTACGGTAATTCAACTCAAGACCAACACCTTCTCTGCACAAGATAATAATGATTCTATGTCATTGTCCTGAGCATAACCGGTACAAAGACGAATAAATAGCGTCTCTACATCACGTTGTTATCTAGATATATGAGACAACACATTTTGGGTATCGGCAATCTGATGAATGTACTATTCCGGTTTTCTTGTTTCACATTATATTCTATGGCGGTTGATCGGTGATTTTCTTCATTGATAAACGTTAAACCACCTCAGCTTCATTGTGTGAATCGGAATTGCATTGCTGTGACACACCAACACAGTACTCCGTGGCAGTGATTCTGTATCCCCTAATCAAAGAATCAAAATGGATCAACATTTGAAATGACAAGAAAAATTTAGACATATTTTGTTTACACATGTAATTTTTTGTTTAAATTATATCCAAGTGTGATATATATTCAATATTCAAGAGGTACAAAAAAACCCTCAAGTTATCATATTTTCACATCATGATCAAAGTTACTTTATCTAGTTAAATTCTACCAAAAGAAGACCCTTTAAACATGCCGTCATGGCTTTGTTTCACCCTCAGTAAACTTTTATCATTGTCGCTCACACAGACTAATCTGAAGGATGATACCACATCTTTCTTTCTTCTGCTGAGTTATTGCACCAGAGTAGTATATAAAGGCTATTACAGACCGCATTTTGACGAGTGCGCAGGTGTTTCTGCGCAGATTTGTGGCGGAAGTGTGGAGGGTCGGGGGATTCCCCAGTGGGGGTTTCCCATGACGATCACGTGATCAAGGCATGTCTAGACTTGTTCTGGGTTGTACAGTTCTGCCACACGGAGACACAGCCACCATCTTAAACCCACCTCCACCCACCACCACCCACCACAGCCGCCATCTTAAACCCACCATCCACCCACCACAGCCGCCATCTTAAACCCACCATCCATCCACCACAGCCGCCATCTTAAACCCACCATCCACCCACCACAGCCGCCATCTTAAACCCACCATCCACCCACCACAGCCGCCATCTTAAACCCACCATCCACCCACCACAGCCGCCATCTTAAACCCACCATCCACCCACCACAGCCGCCATCTTAAACCCACCATCCACCCACCACAGCCGCCATCTTAAACCCACCACCACCCACCATCGGATTGTAGAAAAACGTATAAAAGCAGGCGATTTTTAGGGGGTGGGGTGTATTCATTGCACTACCCTGCGGAGCACTCTGACTGACCTGACCTGACCAGCCTGCCTGCCTGCCTGACCTGACCTGACCAGCCTGCCAGCCTGCTTGCCTACCCGCTTGTATGAGACGAAAGCATGAGACGTGGAGAAGATTTTCCCTGGGACCCAGCAGTACCTCCGGTTGAAGTCTTGCCTGAAGACGAGCGTGTGAGGGAGACCCGCACTCTTACACCTGACTGCACCCTATTGTTGTATCCCAAACGTGTGGAGCTCATCGATGACGACAGTAGGTGTTGGTGTACGTCTGAACCAGCGCGTGTCTCTTTATCACCGGAAGGCTGGACTACCTTGAAACGGGTGTTATTGGGTGACCTCGACGGTGATAGCATTCACCTGTGTGACGACGTCTACATTTTCCGCGGTCCCTATTTTGCTCGACTCCTCTGTCTCAAGCAAGGTGGTTTTACTCTGGACCCTGATCTATGGACAGCCTTGGAAAAAGTAATCCCCATGGTCGATGAAGTACTATCTCTATAGGAGCCACATAACCCATCAGAATACTGCGTATCACGGACTACACCCGTAGAGCTACATCTGGTCTATAAAACACGTCCCTCTGGATCCCACACCTTCATTTCTACGGTTGCAGAGCCATGGCGGAGATCCAGCCCCATGCGACTCGCATTTTACAGTATGCCACCGTGGTGAATTCATTCACGGGTTACCGAGCAGTGGTCCGGTCCATGTTTGCAGATGGCGACGACAACGAGGGACGACGCCAGATCCTGAACGAGTTCACAGAAGCGGTCCTCCACAGAGTGCACTCGATGGAGAGGCGTGCCATCACTCACCACTACTGGACTATGACAGCCATCCTTGATGCTCGGGCTATGGACCACGAGCGCTCACGCCGGAACCAGCACCGGCTGGTTGGCCTCATACTAGTCTGTGCCCTATTGACCCTGGCGCTGTGGTATTGACACTATAAATACCAGGGTCAGACAGAGTGTGTGTCATTCACCGTTCGACATTTGGAGCAAGCATGTCATCCGACCTACGAGCCATCCTGCCCCTTACACCCCAGGTGGGGTTACACGTCTATGAAGATAAAGTCACCCCGGTGGAAGACCGTGGAGATATTTGCTGGGCGCCCGCTGAGACCATATCGAATACGGTGACACTACAGCGTGACGGCTGGACCAAATTTAAACGGGTGTTGAGCGGCGAGCTCGACGGAAACCTCATCCACATAGACAATGCCATCTACGTATACCGTACCATCTTGTTCCTACGCCTGGGCCGCTACCAAGACCGTACGCGAGGCTTCACCCTAGACCCTGATCTGTGGACAGCCTTGGAGAAAGTGGTGCCTATTGTGGACCAGCTGTTTACACCGGACGAGCGATCATCAGACCAGTTGGCGTGGGCTCGTGCTATGGAGGACGCGCTGGCTGAATCCCATGAACAACAACTACATGAACCCGACGACGACGAGGCTATAGACTATCCGGCTGAACTGAGTCAACCAACACAACGGTGGTAGAAACTTGTTATAAATAAACCATACTCTCCGGGTCCATCATCATTGTGTCACCATGAAGCGCTGGGAGAAGGTGTTGGATAACTTATACTACAGTCCCAACAGTCCGGCGGCCTATAGTGCACTGTCGGCTCTCTATCGAGCGGCCAAACCCCAGGGGATACAACGTACCCAAGTCCGAGATTGGTTAAGAAAACAAGACACCTATACCTTACATCGAGCTGTCCGTCGCCATTTTCTACGGAACCGGGTCATCGTGGGAGGAATAGATGCCCAGTGGCAAGCGGATTTGGTCGATATGAGCGCCTTTGCCAAACACAACGATGAGAATCGGTATATCTTGACGTGCATCGATATCCTATCGAAGTATGCGTGGGTCCGACGAAAACGGGGGCGAATCTCATAGCGGCGTTCAAAGACATCTTCAAGACCGGGCGCAAACCTTTGTATTTGCAAACCGACGAAGGCACGGAATTCCTCAACAGACCATTCCAAGCCTTTCTGAAAGCCCAGAAGGTGTTTTTCTTCCATACGTACAACGAGACCAAGGCGTCCGTGGTGGAAAGGTTCAACAGGACATTTAACGGTCGCATGTATAAATATTTCACCTATAAGAATACAAGGCGGTACATCGATGTTCTCCCGAAACTGGTGAGGGGTTACAATCGAGCCTATCATCGAAGTATACAGAGAGCCCCCATTACCGTGACCCAACGCAATGAAGCCCAAGTCCGGCGTGTCTTGTACCCCAGGCCATCGCAACCAGCACCGAAGGCGGTGTACAAGGTCGGGGACCCTGTACGGATCAGTAAAGTCAAGGGCAAGTTCGAGAAAAGTTACTTGCCCAACTGGAGCGATGAGCACTTCCTGATTAAACGGCGCCTACCCCGACAGCGGCGAGTCTATGAACTGGAAGATCTTCAAGGGGAACCGCTGCTAGGCACGTTTTACGAGCCGGAATTACAGCCTGTCGTAAAATCACAGCAAGACTACTACACGGTGGAGCAGATTTTGAAAACGGAACGTCGACGTGGGAAACTGTTTCATTTCGTGAAATGGCAAGGCTGGCCCAGTTCCTTCAATTCCTGGGTCGCTGCCAACCAGGTGAAACGGCTATAAAGCCAGACACCACTACCGTCCTCCTTCATTCCACGTCCAACCATGAACACGGTGCAACCGTCTCTGAACACAGCGTCTTCCAAAACGCGCAAAGTGCAAGTAGGCTTTGGGGTACTAGTGCTAACCCTGCTGAGTGTGTTGTACGGAGGTGTGTTTTACGACGTAGCCTATGTCAGCACGTTACTTAACCAACTGAGAACACCAGCCATCAGTGAAACCGGTCTACAGAGAGCATCAGTCGTATCGAGCCCAGTCACCACCACCCCCACACCCCGTGTACAAGCCACAACGAGTGTAAGCTCCACACTTACATCAAGTACACCTACTACAGCTGAAGACCCACCGGATTTCATCCCTCACAGTGAACCGACAACGACGACCCACGTTGTACCCACTACCATCATCATCCCTGACAGTGAACAGACAACGACGACCGACGTTGTGCCCACCACCACTCCAGTTCACTCGTACCAAATTTACAAGAGCGGGTTACCACGACAGCGGATACACCTCCAGCCATGGATCCCCGTTGGCAGCATCCCTTCACCTGCGTCATCGCAGGACCGACGGGTTCCGGCAAAACGCACTTCGTCAGGAAGCTCCTTCAACACGCCGACAGCATGATCACTCCACCTATTGCTCGAGTCGTGTGGTGTTACGGAGAATGGCAGCAAGCGTATGCAGCAATGCCCCACATCACGTTCGTGGAAGGCCTACCTAACCTGGCCGATTTGGAACCCGACACCTTGGTGGTTCTGGATGATCTCATGGCGGAGACGGATGCGCGGGTCACCCAACTCTTTACCAAAGGCAGCCATCATCGACGGCTCAGCATCATCTACATTGTGCAGAATCTGTTCAGTAAAAACAAAGAACATCGGAACATCAGCTTAAATGCCCACTACATGGTGGTCTTCAAAAACCCGAGAGATACCACTCAACTGCTGCACCTGGCGAGACAGATGTATCCCGGCCGCACACCGTTTGCATTGGAAGCCTTTAAAGATGCCACAACCCCTCAGCACGGGTATATGCTCTTCGACCTGAAGCAAACCACCCCCGACCACCTTCGACTACGGACCGGCATCTTTCCCGGAGAGACTCACCACGTGTACATGCAAAAATAATGTAAACACACCTACAGTGGCTCCCCCAGCTGGGGTGTGTTTGTTTTGATGATGGGGATAATAAAAAAGAATGAATACCACAGCAGGGTTATGTTCTCTGAAGTAGATAAAAAGAGCAGAATTGTGGGTTCTAGCATTAGTTGTACAGGATGTCTGCGCGAGTACGGAAGCACGCTCCCACGCTCCGTGTATTGAAGACGGCCCCACCCGAGTTGGTGCGAACCATTGTACGCGGTGCAGACCCTGCTCTCGTGTGCTGTCTGTGCGAGATTGGACTCAATATCTTAAAAGGCAACGTACCACTGACTCCGGCTCAGAAGACCAAGTTGACCAAGCATAAGACAGGTCTAAGAACCTTAGTCCAGAAGCGAGTGTCTCAAACACAAAAGAAAAAGGTGTTACAGAAAGGCGGCTTTCTCGGGGCTATCTTAGCACCGTTGGCCGCTTCCGTGTTGGGTCCAGTATTGGGTGGACTCTTCGGCCGACAATGAACCACACGAAAAAAATGGTCCTCGTCGAACCTCGGCTCCTTCAAAACCTCCAATCGCCCTACCCTGTCCCACCTACGGTGAAGACGATAAACACCCTCGATGGAGAGATGCAACAGATCTTACAGAGACCGGGGTTAAGCGATAGTGAGAAAGTACAACGGTACAATGAGACGCTTCAGCGGTACATGACGTTCATGGACCAATACAAAACCCTCTCTACTCCAGCACCACCACCACCACCATCACGTGACAGACCGCCGATCTCAGCACCGTTCCAACAGCCGGGTGGGGTACCTTCCACAGCTCCACAGTGGGTGGAAGACGAAGTGCTGAAGAGTGTACCTGCCTCGTTCAAGAAACAAGCTGGCCTGGTATTACAACGGATGAAACAGAATCCTAACATGACTTGGAATGATAAAGGTGAACTCCTGGTACAGAATCAGGTGGTCCCCGGACCCACATGACGGATTTAGTGAATGACCTGATGCGTCAACGCAGGACGCACACGGATCCTCGAGGATGGGAGGTCTTCGCTCAAGGCTTGAAAGACATGCATGTACCACAGGAATTGGTGGGGAACCCTCAGCGCTGGGCCTTTATGCAGAATGTGAGTACACCACCAGAACCTTGGGAACCGGAGTCACCTCCCAAATCACCACCACGGCGGGCACCTACGTTTTCACCCCTTTTACCACGCCACCCCCTGCAACCACCAAGAGCTAAATCACCGCGACCAGCACGACGATTAGCGCCCAAGGGCTGGGAGAAGTATTAAAACCAACAGCAGCAGCAGGACAGCTCAGTCATCATGTTTTACCTCACCCTACCCAGTAACAGCTCGGCTGATGTGTTTCCTGACAACACCTTGACCAAGTACGTGACCCAGTTACCGCAACCGTTGCATTTACCTGGACGCTGGGAATGTGGACTCGTGGATATGCAATACCCTTACTCGTGGTACAACGTGCGAGCCAATGAAGTATGGTACGAGGTGACCTACGAAGGACAAGAAACTCGACTCAAACTACCCGAAGGTCAATACGATACCCCCAAGGCGTTCATGGGTGGACTGAGAAGTCTGATGCATTATAAGTCTCTACGAGACGTCACGAATACTTCAAAACCCATCAAATCTTTCCCCTTCAAAAATCATGTGGACTTCGATTACAACGCACACAACGACAAGGCCAATCTCACGCTCAGCCCCAACGTAAGTGTCGAACTCAGTCCTACCCTACAGCAAATGCTGGGTTTCAATTACCAGGGGTACGCTGGCCCCACCGGCGAGATAGGCCACATCCCGATGGACATGCGTGATGGTATGTATGGCCTGTACGTCTACTCGGACGTGGTCGATGCACACATTGTCGGCGACAGCAACGTACCTCTACTGCGCGTCTGCCCGGTGAAAGGCACGTATGGAGCTCAAGTCACCCACAGTTTCAGGCATATCGTGTATCTACCGGTCAGTCAGACCGATATTAGCTCCATCGTCATCGATATAAGAGACGACACGGGACGACCGGTGGCATTCGAACGAGGAAAAGTGGTGCTGACACTTCATTTCCGTCAAGTCCGAGCGGTTCACTTTGCATAATGAAGGTGCCTTATCAATGCCATACAGCCAGTTACGTCGATCATTACACCAAACAGGCCGGGGGTAACTTTCCTGTCTTTGCGGGTACACGCATGCAACGAGGACATGGACTGGGGAACATACTCGGGAGCATCGTCAAAACGTTCCTGCCCTTGGTGACGCGTGGGGTCAAAGCGATCGGCAAACAAGCGGTGCGCAGTGGACTGCAAGTGGCCGGTGATGTCTTGGGGGGTACGGCACCCAAAGAATCCTTGAAACGGCGGGCCAAAGAAGCGGGAGGCGTCTTGGTGGCCAAAGCACAACGCACCGTAGGGAATAAAAGAGCTGCCCCACCGAGACCACGCACCAGTCGACGACCGACCCAGCGACGACGCACATCGAAGAAGACAAAGGATATCTTTTCTTAAAGATGGCTTTCATCCATGCCGAGTCGTGTCCTTCTACCAACAGTGAATTTGATTTATGGACCGTCCCACCTACTCAGACCAGTGCCGAAGAGGGTCAATGGGTGGAACATCTGCCCCTTTCCAGCATTACAGCCACAGGCCCCATTGAATTCACCATCACCAACGCAGATACGACCTACCTGGATTTAGCCCATACGTACCTATATGTGAAAGCTAAAATCACCAATAAAGATGGGACAGTCCTGAAAGCAGAGGCACCCGTGGGACCAGTGAATCTCTGGCTTCATTCGCTATTCCAGCAAGTGGATATAGCCCTGAGTGATAAACTGGTGAGCGCCTCGACGAACACGTACCCGTATCGAGCCTACATCGAAACGCTATTATCCTACGGGCGTGACGCTAAAAAGTCGTATTTGACAGCCCCGTTGTTCTACCGAGATACCCCAGGCAAGATGGAAGCGAGTCCTGATAACGCCGGCTACACGGAGAGAGTGGATTTCACAGCAGAGAGTCAATCGGTCGATATGATGGGACGTCTGCATGCGGACTTATTCATGCAGGACCGATACCTCTTGAATGGAGTACCTGTCAAAATACGACTAGTGCGCGCAACGCCTGCGTTTGCCTTGATGGCCCCGAATGAGGACCTCGAGTATAACATTGTCATCCAAGAGGCAAGTCTGTTTGTACGCAAAGTGAAACCAAGCCCAGGTGTACAGTTGGGGCACATCAGAGCCTTGGAGAAAAAACCAGCCCAGTACCCGATTCGACGAGTACAGACCAAGGTCTTTTCCGTTCCTAAAGGCAATATGATTGTCAATCAAGAAAACCTGTTCCTGGGGGATTTGCCCAAGCGTTTAACCCTAGCCTGTGTGGAGAACGTGAGTTATAATGGGACTCTCTCGAGGAATCCGTTCAACCTAAAAGCGTTCAACATCAATTTCGTGGCCCTGCATGTGGATGGCCAACAGGTACCGCCACGCCCCTTACAACCTAACTTTGGAACGGACAATTACATCCGGAGCTATCTGAACCTCTTCACAGCAACTGGCCAAATCAACCAAGACGAGGGAAATATGATCAGTCGAGACGATTTCGGCAGAGGGTACACATTGTTCTGTTTCGATCTGACTCCCACCTTAGACAACGATCATCAACTGAGTCTCGTCAAGAAAGGCAACTTACGCTTGGAACTGCATTTCGGGACACCTTTACCGAAAACCATCAATGTGATCTGCTACGCTGAGTTTGACAACATCATTCAAATCGATAAAAGCCGTAACGTGCTGTGTGACTTCTCCACCTAACATGGATACAGACCAGATAACCACGGTGCTGGGGAATGACCCAGGAACACGTAGGGTCTTTCAAGGGGTGTTCGCCCGAGATGTGTTTCCATTAGACCGTATGTATCCTGCTGCTTACGTCCTGAATACAGACCCGATGGATCGGCCCGGTGAACACTGGGTGGCCGTGTACTTGACAGAAGAGCAGGGCGAATACTTTGACCCGTACGGCCTACCACCCCTCCATCCCGATTTAACAGACTTCATGGATCAAGGCACAGAGACGTGGTGTTGGAATACTAAAACGTTGCAAAGCCTGGACAGTATGGTGTGCGGACAATATTGCTTGTTTTACCTGTACCATCGATGCCGGGGAAGACCCTTATCTACCATCGTCCACATGTTTGACGAGTACCCCAAGGCCGAGGACCGAGATGTACTCGTCTATGACTGGGCCGCCCATCATTTCAATGTACAAGTCCCGTTCTGGGCTTGAATTCTTTCAATGAACACACGCCCCCTGTTCTGGGCTTCAATGTACAAGCCCCTTGTTCTGGGCTTCAGTTTTCACGTGGTTGTTCTCACGTTGTTGTTGTTCACTGAATAAAAAAATGAGATCTCACCAAAAAAACCCTGTCTTGTGTGTTTTATTCATAATGCATCTGGAGATTCAGTCAAACTGAAATCAGGGGTGTAGGATGGGGCCAAAATGTAACCCATCAAGGTTAGAATGCAAGCGCACTATAGTAAAAATAGAGAGCCAATGAAATCAGCCCACAGACCAAGTACGTGTATTTGGTCTAGGTTTGGAGCGGGCATTTCATTGAGGTACGTGTATACGGTGAGTGAAGAGACTCGTCCAACACGTATAGATTATGACTATAAGTTCTTTGTGGGGGTTTCACTAAGTATAATGTCTTTAAGGAACCTGAATTATACAGGCGAATGATGAGCCAAAAATGTACGAAATTTGTATATGATCTTTTAGTAAAGAAAATTGAAGTGAAACCACAGAAAAATCAACAAAAATGGGAGGAAGAATTGGACACGACTGATCTGGACTGGCCTTCTTTTTACAGTAATATTTACAGTACAACAGTGGAAACCAAGTTACAATACTTCCAGTTCCAAATATTACATAGGATCCTTATAACAAATTATCTATTAAAATTGTGGGGTAAAACAGATTCGGACAGCTGCTCCTTTTGCAATCAAGATATAGAAAGTATTATACATCTCTTCTATAATTGTAAATATTCAAAAGATATTTGGAGTCAATTATATTTATGGGCAAAAGATCTCGGAATTCAAATGCAGGAACCTTCGGGGTCCCAAATGATATTAGGTAATAAAGAGACGGTTCTAATCAATCATGTTATTTTATTATTTAAAAAATACATATATGTGTGTAGGTATAGTAATACTAAACCCTCTTTTGATGGCGCCTCGAAATTCCTGTTAAAAACGAGGGATATTGAATGCTACTTGGCCAAGAGAAATAAGAAACAGAACTCTTTTGAGAATAAGTGGGGTCCTCTGGCGTTCTACAGTCGTTAAACTAAATGCATGTTATGAAATTCACAGATTTGAAAAAATAACACGTTTTTTTTTACAGTAAATGGAGTCAGGACTTATCGAAGAAATATGTATATTATTATACTGGTTTGTATTTGTTCCTTGTTGATTTCAAATATGTCTATTAGTCTTTTACGGGTGGCGGGGGGGGGCATACCAAGTCATTCGGGCGTTAACTGTTATACTGTTTTCCCGCACAAAGAAAATTATTATATGTGTAAATATGTATGTGTTTTACTGTCGATATATGTGAACTGAGGAAACGGGGAAGCAGTATACAGGTACGCGAGGTGTTTTTCTTTTCTTTCTTCTTACTATTATTGTTATTATTATTATCATTGTTATTAATATTGTTCATTAATTTTTTGTGTACATATTGAGATAAATGAATGAAAACCCAAACCTCGTGGTCACGTGGGCACTGTAGGGTATTTTGTCAAACCGTGACCAGCTGATGAATAATAAATGCCCAGTGGCACGTCCAGGGCTTAAAATGAAAAAAAAAAAAAAAAAAAAAAAAAAAAAAAAAAAAAAAAAAAAAAAAAGTTCTTTGTATTCTCCGAACCTTGCCGAAAGGGCGACCGTTTGATAGGTGACCTTTGACCTTTTGATCCGCGCGCGCGCGCTGCCGATGATGACGCGCATTTCCGGAGAACTCCCGCGCGCGCGCGCTGCGTGCTGGGCCAGGCCGGTGAAAAGGTCCCGGCGGTTGAACATCCGGACGTCTAAGGACGTCTCTTTCAGTGCTCGGGATGTGACCCATCAATACCCAGCAACCCAACAGAGGTGTTAAGACCATGATATAAAGTAGTATACAACGCGTCTTTAAACGTAACAGCGCCTCACTGCGCATGCGCAGAACCTTTGGTGACGTCACAAGTGGCGATGTGCGCATGCGTGATGGGGGGTGTGGATGGTGGGAGGTGGGTGCAAGATGGCGGCGTGTGGATGGTGGGAGGTGGGTTTAAAATGGCGGCATGTGGATGGTGGGAGGTGGGTTTAAAATGGCGGCATGTGGATGGTGGGAGGTGGGTTTAAAATGGCGGCATGTGGATGGTGGGAGGTGGGTTTAAAATGGCGGCATGTGGATGGTGGGAGGTGGGTTTAAAATGGCGGCATGTGGATGGTGGGAGGTGGGTTTAAAATGGCGGCATGTGGATGGTGGGAGGTGGGTGCAAGATGGCGGATTGTAGAAAAACGTATAAAAGGAGTCGATTTTTAGGGTAGGGGTGTATTCATTGCACTACCCTGCGTAGCACTGTGACTTACCTGACCTGACCAGCCTCCCTGCCTGCCTACCTGCCTGCTTCACCTCTAGTCAGTCATCCAGCCTGCTTGCCTACTTGTATCAGCTGTGGAGAACCTTTTTACTTTTTTTGATTTTACCAGTGCAAATTCAACAGACTATTACGCCGTATTAGTTACTCACCAGCCTGAGCCCACAGTCATGGAGGCAGCCCAGCTAGCGAAGTTTCGAAAGTACCGTGTTCGCCTCATTGATGAAATACAGCATGTGGCTGAACTATGTGATTTCCTTATGCAGGAAAACATACTCGTGAAAGAGGGTGTCGAAAATATCATGGCGGAGAAAACCACTTCAGCACAAAACAGAGCTCTCATCGACTGTCTACTGCGCCGTGGCCCCTATGCATTTCTAGTCTTGGTGGCGGGGTTGAAGATCACGGGAAATGACGAACTAGCAGATCTACTTGAAGCCGACGACGTTATACAAGATGATGATATCTTAGTTATGGATACCACCGAAGAGCGTACAGCTAGCAAACGTACGCACACTACCCCAGAGAGTACACTTGCCAAACGCGCTGGACGACCCAAACGGCCCCGACTAACACCGTTAGAAATACCTGAGTCAGTGGTTGAGCCAGTAGTACCCCAGCAAGTGTCTGTGAAAGAAGAAGTGCAACTTCCTATGTCTGTGCAGGATATCAATAACATTATTCAACAGGCCTACCAGGCAGCCCACACGGACATTTGGGAGCTCTCACCCTATTTAACTGTGAGTGTGAAAGACGAAGAAGTGCATTTTAATGCAGCGGGCTTTAACGACAGACCCGGTAGGCATATTGCCATGAACTTAGATACCTGGCAAAAACTGGAGACCCTTGATTACGCCATCGATGCGGTTATTCGCGACCAGGGGAGTGACGAAGCGAATTTTTTTGTGGGTGACGACATCTTTGTGAGCTGTGCTTATTTCAACGATCAGCTCCTGGTGCATATTCGTAAATGGAGAATGAGGTTAGATACGCAAGAGCTTGTTGCTTGTCCTCAGGGTGTCACCTTGAAATGGTGACGGCGTGGCGGAAGTTGCAGAGTCTCGCAAGTACAATTCGTCAAGCTCTGGCCTACCAGGTGTCTCACTATATTTATAAGAAGTACATCGACACAGTCCTGGATCTAATCAGACCTCAAATTCCACAGCACACTAGTGTACCCTCATACGCACTGATCACTGAGGCACTACAGGCCGTGACCGAGACGCAAATTGCCCTGGCAGTGGAAGCTGCCTGCCCTCCCAAAATTCCACGTGAAGAGATTATTACGTACATCTACGTGCACCAGGGACGGAAAGACGATGATGAATTCAAACAAGTCTTGTTGGCGAACTATTGAGAACAAGTGTTGAAAAACATTTACCATACACATTCATTGAAGTGGCTTGAGAGCGTATAATTGTATTAAAATTCAGAGTTTTTTTACTGTTAATTGTATTAAAATTCAATACTCAGATATAATTGTATTAAAATTCAATACCCTTGTGAATACGTTCATTCTATTTGTGTTAATAAAAATAGTAGAAAATTAAAAAAATGCTTGTTTTAGTGTTCATTCTTTTTTTCCTTTTTTTAATAGTAAAAAAAAAACCCTAGCTCCAACACGTCTATTTTCATACCCTTCGGCCACCGCGCATGCGCAGAATGCCGATATTTCAACCCCACACCCAGTCCATGAGATGCCCCTTCACATAAGCTTCACTTTGATACCTTACTCGACCCCATTGGTCCATTAGGGGCTCCCCTAGCTCCAAAACGTCTATTTCCATACCCTTCGGCCACCGCGCATGCGCAGAATGCCGATAGTTCAACCCCACACCCAGCCCATTAGATGCCCCTTCACATAAGCTTCAATTTGATACCTCACTCGACCCCATTGGTCCATTTTTAAAAAAAAAAATTTGGCTATTCCATCAACCTTCCCTACCCCTTGTCCCCCCTCCAATTTCCCCTTTTTTTCAATAATTTCAATTTTTAATTGTTAAAAAAAAATAGAAAATGAAAAAGATTTTTTTTGGCTCAATGAATCTTTTTTCCCTTTTTTTTTAAATTTAAAAAAAAAAAATTTTTTGGCTATTCCACCAACCTTCCCTCCCCCCTTGTCCCCCAACCTCCAATATCCCCTTTTTTTCAATAATTTCAAAAAAATTGTAAACAAAATTTAAAATTTTTTTTCTTTGGGGAGTAGGATGATGGGGGCTGGTGTTAATTTTTTGTGCTTTTTGATAGAAGTTTCCTCTTCCGGAAAGATGGGGTGGCCCTGAAAAGGGCCTTTGAAAGTGTTACGACACTTGTTTTATGCGCGGTAGATTCTTTTTATTCCACCCACTTGCTTCCTGCAGATTGGACACTTGATTTTTAGATGTTGTTGGCCTGCTTCAACGCAGTGGCACATGTCTCCTACACACGTTAGCGTGACCCAACAATCTTTACAGATGCATAAATGGCCACATGGTAATACAGCGTACTTGCTCTCTTCGTCTGTACAGACGCTACATCTGGATATTTTTTCTTCTTTATGTAGTTGTTTGTTCTGTCTTGAAATCTCCGCGTCCATTGCATTCATGTCTTCTCTCATCCCGTTAATCACTTCGTTGAGGCGGGTTACCTCGGCCCAAGAGCATGGTTTTGTTTCGGCAGCCGAAGTCGTTATAATCGGAGTTTCGGAAGGCGACGTCGTTATAATTGGCGTTTGTGTAGTTGTTGTTGGAGGTCTATTTAACCATGGAAGCTCGTCTTGTTCTCCATCAGTTATATCGTCGTCGTTTTCTTCTTCTATGGCCACCATCCTGCTGATTTCTTGGTCTTGTTCTTGACTTAGCCTTTGCAACCGTCCATCTTCTTCTGCTATTACATCTCGCCGGAGTTGTTCCAGTTCTTCTGTACTTCGTCTTATCATGGTTTCGTCTTCAATAACCCTCTGAAAACTTGTGATTATCGTTATTCCACCATCATCTTCACTGCTAACCATCTCTCTGTGTTCTGTAGCAGCATTTCTAGGATCTCTAGGGGGATGGTGGGTGAACAGTGGTCGTCTTCTTGTACCCATGATTGTATTTGTGAATAAATGTCAACATACTACACGTTATTTATAGTCTAGTCGGCTGTGGATGGTGGGAGGTGGGTTTAAAATGGCGGCATGTGTGGATGGTGGGAGGTGGGTGCAACATGGCGGCCGGTGTGGATGGTGGGAGGTGGGTGCAAGATGGCGGCCGGTGTCAGTCAGTGCAATATGGTGGTATCTGCTAAAAAAATTTGGTGTAAAATATCGATAAAAGTATTAAAATAACGGCTTAGTCTAGCGCTAGGCTGCTAAAAAATTTTAAATACTACACTATGAGTTGCCTGAGTTCAATTGGAAATAAAATTTATACGTGCACTGACATTGGTGGTATCTGCTAAAAATTTTTGGTATAAAAAATCGATAAAAGTATTAAAATAACGGCTTAGTCTAGCGCTAGGCTGGTAAAAAATTTTAAATACTACACTATGAATTGCCTGAGTTCAACTTGCAATAAAATTTATATGTGCACTGACATTTATTGTAAAATCACAGCCGTTTAAAATTGTAAAAGAAACCCAAACATATTTTTGTTGAGTGTAACTGTAGCAGACGACACAGCTAGAGTGTTGTCGCTACGGTCCGCGCCTTATACTATAAATAGCGCGTAGTAATTTTTTTCAGTCATTCACAATTAGCCTGAGTGCCCAGTGATGGAGTCACCCCTCGCTGAAATCATGGATATTGATATACCAGACATCATCCCAAATCATGATAATGAAGTACAACTGCTGGGGAACATCATTAATATGGTACATGACGAACCATGGTTGGATGCTATAATGAAAGACTTATTTCCACCTCAACCAGCCCGGAACTACCCTCCACCAACTACACCTCATCTTAGTGACCTCCCAGCCACATCGCAGCTTAGTAACTTCTTCCTAGCAGCCACACCGGATGAATACCAACGTTTTGACGAGATAGACTGCATGTTGGAAACTATGTTGAAACCACAACAACCCCAAGCTAAAGAAAAAGAAGAAGAAACGGCACAAGATGGAACCGATGGAACCGATGGAATCGATACAGATGGAACCGATGGAACCGATACAGAAGAAGGACAAGATGAAAAGGAGGAGAACAGGGAAGACTTAAACACGACAGTATCCGAAAAAAACAAAGACTCAAGAAAAACAGAGAGGAAAGACTTAAGAAGAAAGAGGACAGACGCGAGAAAAAACAGGAAAGATGTCAGAATCAATAGAAATAGGCAACAGGACAGAAAAAAACAGGAAGAAGGACGCAAGAACAAAGAGAATAAGAGAGAATACCAGGAAAATAAGCCAAAAAAAAATCCAAGACGAGATGCACTATGTTTGGGCAATAACAACAACAACATTGGGATGCAACACAGAACGCCAAGGAGCCTTATATTTACACTGCGTGGAATGCAGTAACCAATTCGCGAAATACGCTATTTCCCCATGTGGACACCAAGCCTTATGTGAAACTTGTATTCATCGCCATGCCCAAATACCAACGTGTGCAGAGGCCAACAAGCCCCTAGTGTGTGAATTACTTCCCTTGACATGTCCCGTCTGTGCTGATAGAAGACAACGACAACAGGCCCTCTCAACGATGTAAACAATGTAATCGCTTATTACATATCCAAAAGGTTATTTTTATAACCACCCATCTTTTCCGAAAGGGAAACTTCTAACAACGCACAACAAATTAACACCAGATCACACACACATATATCCCTGTGCTCGTTCAAATAAATTGTCAGTCCCGTTATCATTCGGGCTGTTATAACTTCTATCAAAATAAATTTCAGTCCGTTATTATTCGGGTTGTAATATTAGTAATATTAGTAACATTCCCGGGTTCAAAAATAAATTTTAGTCCGTTATCATTCGGACTGTGTAATATTAATTAATTAATTACTGGGAGAGAGAGAAAAAAGAAAAAAGAAAACCCTGTGTTTATAAGAGAGAGATTAGTCCTCACAAGGACTGTTAATATTTGGGCAGGGATTGTTTTTTGGTGATGCAGTTTGCTAATAGAATAAAAAAAAGGGTAATGTGGGAGATCTGTGCTTTGAAATTTGTGCCAAATTATTAGAAGCTTCCTCTTTCGAAGCATTGGTTCGCCCTGATAAGGGCGGTTATGGATCAATTTGATATGCTGTTTTCTTCAGCAGGGAGTTTTCCTGTCTACTCCCCCGTAGTCATGTCACTCACGGAAAAGTACCGGTAGGGGGTGAGTGTGTACAGATGTGTCACATCGTCATCCTCGTCCTCATAAATGGGCATCCCCTCCAAAAAATTGGTCGGCGCTATTCTTGGTAATGGTGGTTCTTCAAAAATACAGCCGGGCAGGTCTTGGAGGGGGAAGGGCGCTGTTGCCGGTGGTGGTGGTGATGGCTGGGGCGCTGTTGCCGGTGGTGGTGGTGATGGCTTGGGCGCTGTTGCCGGTGATGGTGGTAATGGCTTGACCGCCAGCAGCGGAGGAGGGGTGGGGTACATCTCTTCACTCATCGTTCGTTGTAACAAATCGAACCACCCCTCCTCGTTGATGGTGGTTCTTACCGCGTTTAAAAGTTGGCGAACATTATTTGCGGTGCCCACGTGCCTTGCTTCTGTGTCATTAGTCAGCATCGCGCTCCATCCCGTGAATTCACGCATCCAGAACTCTTTAATTTCTTTTACCATGGCCCGCTTCTTTCTCCTGGATAGCTTCGATGGTACTCTCATCTTCTTTTGCTCCTTGGTGGTGGTTGACATCTTTGCTTGTTGTTGTTGGCTCATTTTTCTTCTCATATATTGTCATCTATGGCAGTGAAAAAAGTTTTGGAATGAGCCTATGAAGCGGGTTGGTAACTATATATAACAAAAGCGCGGACCTTGGCGAAATCGTGTAGGCTGTATCTTTCTGGAGATACGCTGAAAAATCTGTGTGTGTTTCTTTTCCAATTATAAACGGCTGTGATTTTACAATAAAATGTCAGTGCCCGTATAAATTTTATTTCCAATTGAACTCAGACAATTCATGGTGTAGTATTTAAAATTTTAGCAGCCTAGCGCTCGACTACGCCGTTATTTTATTAATTTTAGCGATTTTTACACGCCTAATGTTAAAGTACGGAAGTATGGAAAACCGGGTACATTGAAAATAAATTGATTTTCCTGGCTAAAAATACGTCAACATTATGACTTACAACCTTATAATAGCTCCCTGAAAATTCCAGCGGGTTTATCGAAAAAGAACTCTAGAAAATTATTAAAAACATAGCCTTCGTTTCACTGCAAGAAAAACAACGTGCGCAGTTCCAATTCAATTTTGGTGCAAAAAAATGGGACGCAACTCTGTTTTGACAGAAATCAGAATTGTTCCAATTAATGCTATTTCGTAATTTTATTAAATGTGTTTGTCGTATGAATTACATTGTTTTATTGAGGTAGAAGCATGAAAAGGATGTTGGCTACATATTTCATTAATTGTTTCATTGAATTAACGTTTCCTTAAATTTATAAGCTGTGTCAAAAGGGGTCATTCACAGAATTTAGCGTCAAAAAGTACCTTCACGTACGTATAGCATTTATTACATTATATAGTATGGCTTTCCAAGTATAGGGTTTTTCATATCTCAGAACACTATTGATTGTTCTGGTAATTATGATAACTTGATATTATATCCCAGCAATGATATTATTTTATTTTATCATGTTATTACTCAAGAATATCAATTTATGCACTCTTGGTCCGCCTACAAAAAATTGCATTGTCAATTTAATTATTTTCTAGAACAGGGTACGAATTTTTTTATTTACAATTTTTTTTACTCACATTAGCAAGAATCGGTATATATACATTTTGCCTGGCCGGTATTTTATCATTCACCATTATGGCAGCACACGGAAAGGAGCTCGCTTTCTTCCAACTGACGTCTGATGTGATTCTCATCGTCTATGATCATGAATTGCAGCTCATCGAAGAACACCCTAGAGAAGTGAAGTTATCTTTAAGCCTAGCAGGCTGGACTCTAATAACACGGTTGTTACAGGGAAAAGAGCCCGAAGTCGATTTTATGCATGTGGGAATCGGTGTTTACCTGCGAAGTGGTAGAGATGATTCTTTTTTCCCGCGGCTAGAACAGTGTGGGGGTGCCGCTATCCTACTTCGGCCGGCATTATGGCATCTACGGCATCACGTACTCTATCCCCAGGCGCATTATGGCATCTATGGCATCACGTACTCTATCCCCAGGCGCTCTCTCTAGCTACCCGTACTCTTACACCGGACTGTACCCTATTGTTATATCCCCAACGCGTGGAGCTGATCGATGACGATAGCCGATGTTGGTGTACGTGTGAACCCGCGCGTGTCTCTTTATCCCCGGAAGGCTGGATTACCTTGAAACGTGTGTTATGCGGTGATCTCGACGGGGATAGCATTCACCTGTGTGACGATGTCTACATTTTCCGCGGTCCCTATTTTGCTCGACTTCTCTGTCTCAAGCGAGGGGGATTTACTCTGGACCCCGATCTATGGACGGCTTTGCAACAAGTAGTCTCCATGGTCGATGAAGTACTCTCTCCACAGGAGCCGCCTCTCACAGAATAGTACCTGACACTATAAATACGAGGGATGAGACAGAGTGTGTATCATTCACCGTTCGACATTTACAGCAAGCATGTCACTACGAGCCATCCTGCCTCTTACACCCTATCCCTACCAGGTGGGGTTATACGTCTATGAAGATAAAGTCACCCTGGTGGAAGACTGTGGAGCTATTTGCTGGGCGCCCGCTGAGACTCTATCGAATACGGTGACGCTACAGCGTGATGGCTGGACTAAATTTAAACGGGTGTTGAACGGTGAGTTGGACGGACACCTCATCCACATGGACAATGCCATCTACGTATATTCCGTACCTTCCCTCTTCGTACGCCTGGGCCGCTACCAAGATCCTGCGCGAAGTTTCATCCTAGGTCCCTCTCTGTGGTCAGCCTTGGAGAAAGTAGTGCCTATTGTGGACCAGCTGTTTACACCGGACGAACGATCACCCGACCAATTGGCGTGGGCTCGTGCTATGGAAGACGCGCTGGCTGAACCCCATGAAAAAAAACATGAATCCGATGATACAGCCTCGGAAGACGAAAGTACTATATCTATAGAATGCACAGAGGCTAGAGTGTCAGTGTCACCAGATGAAGCGAGCACACACATGACGGGGACGACCCAGAGGCGGCCCGATGAAGGGTAATAAGAAGATCGTGATGCGGCGGTCCCGAACGGGGAAAAAGGAGAAAAAGGAGTCTACAGTGATTAACAAGGTGTTAACCGATTTGTATTACAGCCCTACGAGTCCAGCTGCGTATAGCGCTGTGGGAGCGCTGGCTCGAGCGGCCCATTCTCAAGGCATCAGTCGAACTGAAGTTCGAGACTGGTTAAAAACCCAAGACACTTATAGTTTACATCGAGCAGCCCGACGACATTTTCGCCGTAACCGAGTGATCGTAGGAGGTATAGACGCGCAATGGCAGGCGGATTTAGTGGACATGAGTCGATTTGCACCTCACAATGATGGACATCGGTACATATTGACCTGTATCGATATTTTATCCAAGTATGCCTGGGTACTACCCATTCGCACCAAAACAGGAGAGAATCTAATAGGAGCGTTCCAGCAGATTTTCAAGACGGGGCGCAAACCTCTTTATTTACAAACGGATGAAGGCACAGAATTTCTCAACCGACCCTTTCAAGCCTTTCTTAAGAAACAGAAGGTATTTTTCTTTCATACGTACAACGAGACGAAAGCTTCTGTGGTGGAACGATTCAATCGCACCTTCAAAGGACGAATGTACAAGTATTTTACCGCCCAAAACACCCGACGGTACATCGATGTACTACCTCAACTGGTACAAGGGTACAATCGCGCCTATCATCGCAGTATCCAGCGAGCTCCCCGTGATGTGACAGAACGCAACGAACATCAAGTGCGTGCTACGCTGTACTCATCCAGTCCATCACAACCACTCACGGCACCCCGTTACAAACGTGGAGATGTAGTACGGATCAGTAAAGTGAAAGGCCAATTTGAGAAAAGTTACTTGCCCAACTGGAGTGACGAGCACTTTGTCATCGTTCGCCATAAACCTCGACAGCCACACGTCTATCAACTGGAAGATCTACAAGGAGAGAGACTGCAAGGCACGTTTTACGAGGCAGAATTACAACCCATAGTGAAAACACCGAAAGACTACTACACGGTGGAAAAGATTTTGAAAACGGAACGTCGACGTGGCATTCCCTATCATTTCGTCAAATGGCAAGGGTGGCCTCGTTCGTTTAATTCCTGGGTGTCAGGCCGTGACATGAAACGCCTATAAATTCTAACCCCTATCACCACCAGCCTTCAGTGTAGGATTGTACCATGGATAGTACACATCTACCCTTACTGTTACGAACTCGAAAAGCACAAGTGGGTACTATAGTGTGTCTAGTAGTGGTTCTGGGTACGTTAATTACAGGCGTGTTCTACGATTTGTCGTACGTGATATCCTGTTTGAGCACCCTGCGTTCCACATCTCAGTCATCCACCACTTCGACCACCACCACTACGACGACGACGCTGCCTACACCAGCCAAGACGTCAAGGGTCCGCCACGTATCAACCCAGACGTCTACCACGCCGTCTATCACGCCGTCCACACCGTCTACTCCATCCATCACCACGTTACCCTTTGCCCGCTACATCCAGCCACCCACGACGACCACCACGCCCCGCACTACGACTACTCCACGTCATCCTCCGTCATCCCTGAGAAGCGACGACGATCCTTCCACCCCATCACCACCACCACCACCAACACCTAATACCACCAACACCACGACTCCTACGCCGCTAAAAATATTTACAGTGGACTCCCGTGAATCACGTTTACCACGACAACGGTACCCGGTACGGTACCCATTCGACTACGATCCCCGGTGGGATCCACGACAACGGTGGTGGGCTTCTAACCGCCGAGCGCAAATCACCAAATAAAATAAATAAAAAAACTATGGATCCTCGATGGCAGCATCCTTTCACGTGTCTCATCGCTGGACCGACAGGGTCGGGAAAAACACACTTCGTTCAACGTCTGATCCAACACGGGTCAGCCCTCATTTCACCCCCTCTAGCTCGCATCCTGTGGTGTTATGGAGCTTGGCAACCCGCGTACGAGGAACTGGCACGTGTCCCGGGACTCACCTTAGTGGAAGGCTTACTTCCTGAGGATACACCCCAAGACACGTTGGTGGTGGTGGACGATCTCATGACGGAAACGGACAGTCGAATCACCCGTCTCTTTACCAAAGGCAGCCATCATCGTCGGTTGAGCATCATCTACATCGTGCAGAATCTCTTCAGTAAGAACAAAGAGCACAGGAACATTAGTTTGAATGCTCAGTATGTGGTGTTATTCAAAAACCCCAGAGACGCTTCACAAATTACGCATCTGGCCCAACAGATGTACCCTAAAAACACGGCCTTTGTACGAGAAGCCTTTGAAGATGCTACCCAACCCGCTCACGGGTATCTACTCATTGACTTGAAACAAGACACGCCCTCTACCCTTCGATTGCGTACCCTCATTTTTCCCGGCGAGGTGCAGACGGTGTACACACCCAAATAAAAGATAAAAGATAAAAGAAGAAGACAATCCACTCTAGCCGTCATTCATCATCATGTCTGCACGGATACGCAAGCGCGCGCCGGCCCTGCGCGTATTACGCAGCGCGCCACCGGAGGTGGGCCGGGCCCTGGTGCGCGGGGCGGATCCCGACTTGGTACGGTGTTTGTGTGAAGTGGCCCATAATGTGTTAAAAGGCAATGTTCCACTCAGTCCTCTGCAGAAAGGGAAATTGCAACGGCACAAGGCGGGTCTCCGAACGTTGGTGAAGAAGACGGGCAGTGTGAAGAAAAAGAAACAGGTGTTACAGCGAGGTGGATTTCTCGGCGCACTCCTCGCCCCCTTAGCCGCTACTGTACTGGGACCGTTACTAGGCTCCATCTTGGGACGCTAACGTCATCATGGAACATACGAAAAAAATGATGCTGGTCGAACCTCGACTGTTACAGAGTTTGCAATCACCCTATCCCGTACCTGCCACAGTGCAACAACTGCAGTCTCTGGATGAAGAGATGAATAGTATACTCCAACGTCGACTACCCGATCACGAGAAAATTCAACCCTACCATCATACGCTGAACCGGTACCAGACGTTTATGGATCAATATAGAGGGAGTAGTAGTACACCACCACTACCCACCACAACGCCCACACTGACAGCCCCACCACCACCACCGTCATCCTCTGCCTCACCTGAGCTGGAACAGGAAGTGTTGGCCAGTGTGCCTAAAGCCTTCAAGACCAAGGCGCGTTTATTGTTGGACCGGGTGAAACAGAATGCCGATATGGATTGGAACGCTGAAGGAAAACTGCTGATTCGAAACCAAGTGGTGCCGGGGTCTCATATGACCGATTTGATCAACGATATGGTACGTTCTCGCAAACACTCTAATCCACCGGGCTGGGAAGCCTTTGCTCAGGGGTTAAAAGACACACACACCCCTCAAGAATTGGTAGGAAATCGTGAACGCTGGAAGTGGATGCAAGCACCCTCTCGACGTCTCCCCCATACCTGGGAACGTGAATGGCAACCGCACACGCCACCCAAAACACCCTCACGGCGGGATCGTTCTTTTCACCCCTATGCCACCTCTATAGCGACCACAACACCACCGCCACGACGATCACGACGCCGAGGTAAGGCGCCCAAGGCCTGGGAACCCTACTAAGGGCACCCTACTAATAACTCCTATAAAAACCCGGTGCAGAAGCCAGAACAACTCAGTCGTCATGTTTTACCTGACGTTGCCCAGTAATAGCTCACTCGAAGTGTTTCCTGACAACACCTTGACCAAGTATGTCACTCAATTACCACAACCGTTACATTTACCTGGACGATGGGAATGTGGACTGGTGGATATTCAATACCCTTACTCATGGTACAACGTAAAAGACCAAGAAGTATGGTACGAAGTGACCTACCAAGGTAAAATCTACAGACTGATTCTCCCCGAAGGCCAATACGATACGCCCCAGCAGTTCAAAGACGGTCTGATGGCCTTGTTGGAGTACAAGGCTCTAAAGGAGAGCACGGATAGTGCAACACGCCTGATAGCCTTTCGCTTCAAGAAAAACGTGCTCTTCGATGTCAACGTACACAACGACAAGAGCTATATCATGCTGAGCCCTAACGTGGCTGTGAAACTCAGTCCTACACTACAGCAAATGTTACGGCTGCCTCAGCGCGTCTACACGGGTCCCACCATTGACAACGGTACCATGTTGATGGATATGAAAGTAGGTATGTACGGACTGTACGTCTACTCGGACGCAGTGGACAGCCATATTGTGGGTGATGTGAACACACCTCTGTTACGGGTGGTGCCCATTAGCAAGACGTATGGCGATCAAGTCAACCAGAGTTTCAACCATATAATGTACCTGCCCGTACGACATACCGATATCAACACGATCACGGTGGATATAAGAGATGACACGGGACGCCCGATCCCATTCGAACGAGGAAAAGTGGTGCTGACACTTCATTTCCGACAAGTCCGCTCTCCTCACTTCGTATAATGTACGTGCCTTACCAGTGCCATACGCCCAGCTATGTCGACTACTACAAGAAACAAACGGGCGGAGGCTTGCCCATGTTTAGCGGTGCACGCATGCAACGAGGTCACGGATTGGGGAACATACTGGGCAGCATTGTGAAAACGTTTTTACCCTTGGTGACACGGGGTGTCAAAGCGGTAGGGAAACAAGCGGTACGCAGTGGATTGCGCGTGGCCGGTGATGTGATGGGAGGCACAGCACCCCGACAAGCCTTCAAACGACGGGCTAAAGAAGCGGGCGGCGTCTTGATCGCCAAAGCCCTTAAAAGACAAACTCCGACACAGCGAAGAGTCATTCGACGTCCAACACACCGACGACGCACACCCCAGAGGAGGACTAAGACCAGGACGAAGAAGAACAAGAAGAGGAATAGGAGAGACATCTTCGCATAATGGCATTCATTCACTCCGAGTCGTGTCCGTCTACCAACAGCGAATTGGATTTGTGGACTATTCCACCTACCCAAACAAGTGTAGCCGAAGGACGTTGGGTAGAACATCGACCCCTGGCTAGCCTGACGGGAATGGGCCCCGTGGAATTTACCATTGAAAACAAAGATACGGCCTACCTGGATTTAGCCCACACGTACTTGTACGTGAAAGCCAAAATAATGGACAACGACGGGACGCCCATAGCGGACGATGCGGTAGTAGGCCCGGTGAATCTTTGGCTGCACTCCTTGTTCCAACAGGTGGATATAGGTCTGAACGATAAACTCATCAGTACGTCCACCAATACGTACCCGTACCGAGCCTACATGGAGACGCTGTTGTCGTACGGTGAAGATGCCAAAAAATCACACTTACAAGCTGAGCTGTACTTCAGGGATTCACCCGGAAACATGAACACCTTGCTCGGTGCCAATACTGGGTTCACCGACCGCCAAAGAATGGCAGCCCAAAGCAAGTCCATCGATATGATGGGACGACTGCACGCCGATCTGTTCCTGCAAGACCGCTACATGATGAACGGTGTATCCATCAAGATCAAGTTGATCCGTTCCTTACCTGCGTTCGCCTTAATGGCCGGTGGGGAGGGGGGTGTCGACTACAACATCGTCATTGAAGATGCAGCCCTGTTTGTCCGTACGGTAGATTTGCAACAGGGCGTGTTGCTGAGTCACATGGAAGCCTTATCGAAAAAACCAGCCCAGTACCCCATCCGACGCGTACAGACCAAGGTGTTCTCTGTGCCAGCAGGTACGATGATGGCCAACCGTGAAAATTTATTTCTAGGGGATCTTCCTAAACGTCTTACCCTGGCGTGTGTGACCAACACCACTTTCAATGGAAATTGGGCTGAGAATCCGTTCAACTTTCAACATTTCAACATCAACTTTGTGGCACTGCACGTGGCCGGCCATCAAATTCCAGCCCGTCCATTACAACCGGACTTTAAAAACCAAAACTATGTGCGGACCTACCTGAACCTGTTTACAGCCACAGGACAAAACAACCAGGACGAAGGCAATACCATCAGTCGACAAGACTTTAGCCATGGGTACACATTGTTCGCCTTTGACCTCACCCCCACCTTGGAACACGATCATCAACTGGCTTTGCTCAAGAAAGGAAACCTACGGTTGGAACTGCGTTTCGCCACCCCTCTAGCCAACACCATTAACGTGATTTGCTACGCCGAGTTTGATAACGTCATCAGCGTGGATCAGCAAAGAAACGTGCTGTGTGACTACGCCAGCTAAGAGTTATGGATACAGAGCAGCTGATGGGCATACTCCAGCGAGATCCGAAGATCCCCTTTCGAGGTGTGTTTCCACGCAATGTGTTTCCCACCCACTCCACCACCCCAGCAGCCTACATCCTGAATACAGACACGAGGAGTCGACCCGGTGAACATTGGATAGCTGTGTACGTGGACACCCTAGGCCAAGGCGAATACTTTGATTCCTACGGACTTGCACCCCTACATGACGATTTGGTGAAATTCATGGACGTCTCTACTACAGAGTGGCGTTGGAATACTCAAAGATTACAAGGGCCCTTGAGTAGTGTGTGCGGCCAGTACTGTGTGTTTTATCTCACTCACCGGAGTAGAGGACATTCTATGCCCACTATCGTACACATGTTTGATGATTATTGTCAAGCCGAAGACCGTGATGTCCTCGTCTATGACTGGACGGCCTCTCGTTTTAATGTGCATGCTCCATTTCTCTGGTTAACTTAAAAATGTACTGCGCGCGCAGGCCACTTGTTTATTATTATCACGTTATATTGTTATGACGTTGTTGTTCTGACGTTCATTGATGTTGTTGAATAAAAGATGAAAAAACACAAAAAATGTTTTGACTTTTTTTTATTTAAGTCAACAAGAAAGGATTACTGAATAGGTACAAATAGAATACAGGGTACAAATAGTAGGGTTAAGGTACAAAAAAAATTCTGTCAGGAGTAGGATTCGAACCTACGCCAGCTCTTCGCCGACCAGCACTTAATACCGGCGCCTTAGACCACTCGGCCATCCTGACTTTTACATTTGTGTATCAATAGTTATAGTTCGACATTGTTCACAAGTCCAAGTAAGTGGTGCTCACACCGTCGGCCAACACTTTTCGTTTCGGGTAAAAGAAAGTAAAGGCGTCTCGTTGCTGAATGTACGTGCGCATCTGGTGGTCCACCACTCGAAATCCTCGGTTAGTACCACTCGCACTGGCCTGGCTTTGCAGCACGTTCAAGTACAAGGCTTTGTCGATGTTGGGATCGCGCCGGCTCACCCCTTTGCAGCTAAACTTATTTTCCTCTCCTCCTCCGTAACAGTAATACGTCTTGGAGGAGAGACCAATCATAGCATCCCCACTCCACTCCAGCTTGAACAGGCCCGGCGTACGCTTATCGTACTGGTAATGGTCACGTCGAGGTAGCCACTGGTCCCGTTCCGCTTCATACTGGGTACGTAACTCCGGTTTCACCAGGGACTCCCAATCCGCATTAGAGACGGCCATGTAGGCCGAGTCGGTATCCATTTCCATGAGTTGCCAGTCTGATGGATTAAAATACACACCCATAAAATCATAGAGAAACTGCAGCATCCTCAGCTTGGCCACCTGATATACCATACATCCAATCTGCAGGGGTAAGTTGTAACGGATAGTCTTCTTGGCTGAAGTGACTTCATAGGTGTCGTCATCGATGACCTCCACGGACCGAAACAGAGGAGAATTGACTTTTTGCGGGCTTGGGCAGTAGTACAAATGTTCACGTTGACGTGCTTATCCTGGTTCGTAACTGTTTTTCCGTAATAACCATTGCCAGTCAGCTTCCAACATTCACCGATGATGGCCTCACTCGGGTATTCATCACCTTGACGACGGGCCGACGTCACGATGTCGGCATTCTCCGCAAAACAAGCGTCGGGTACGTACTGTATCACTTGATATATTTGGGTAATTTCCAAACCGTGGTTCATGTACCACTGCAGTAAGGGCGTGCCCAGCAAGATTTTCTCGGCCCACATACTACCAATCAACATGCGTCGAGGTTGAGGCAAACACTCGTGTTGCTCCGCATAGGTCCTCATGGTGTCCCCAATATCAGCCCGACCCACCAGCGTGTTCTTAAAGATGGGAGGGCACTGGGCGAAGAGAGGCTTGAGAGTGTCGGGAACATGCAAATCACATTCGACAAAGCCGTAGAGCTGCCCCGAACGAATGGCGTCCAACATCTGTGGCAGACTCAGCAGTCGCCGACGACTCAAGGGGTACTCACGCTCTTTTAGGAAACGTTGTAAATGGGGCAGGGCCTGGCACATCGTGTGAAATTCACACTCCCACATTTCAATCAGATGGTATCCTCTCTCTTTCACATAATCACCGTTCGCCACCACTTCTTCCCGTAATTCTTGCGGTGTTTTTCCACGTCGCTCGTTGAAGCGTCCAGCGCTGAAATGGCATTCGTGGCCGTGCCAATAGCAACCGTAAAATTGGAATACGGTGGGTGTGCTACCCACCAGGGCAAACCCATCGACGGGAAGTCGACGATCTCCTATACGCTTCTCTGTGGCGTTGGTCTGGTGTCGTATATAAATCGCCCGTCGATAGGCTTCCCAATCCAACCACTTGTCGGCGAGATGTTTGTAGGGTGTACGTTGCGGTGTAAAATGCCGATCTTCCGCCAACCAACGCGTATAATGGCCGCTGGGCATGGGTTGGGCCAGCGACCACAAGTACAGGGCATTGGCGTCAAACCCAATGATTTTGGCACAGGGTTTACCACCGGGAAGAGTAGTCACATCCTTCTCATGGTAGCGGTGAAAAATAAGGCTAGGTCAGCCCACAATGTTCTGCTTTAGACAATCATGCATGTCTGCATCTTTTTGCTGTATCAGCGAGAAGTACGTAGCACACTCTTGAAAAAGATGGCGAAGCGCTAGACCCGGTAAACTCAAGCACTCCTTGAAGATGTCGACGTGCATTTGGCGACGAAAGAGCTGCACCATTTTCTCGGCCGCTTCCAGGAAAGGAACCACATCTAGGTTATTATACCATATCAGGAAATCTCGCAACGTCTTCATGCTGTGGCAGTTCCACACTTGTTGGAGTTCGATGTAGGTGTCCTCTGGCAGAGCTTCCCCTTTCAGGTCATTGTAAAACGCTTCCCTGGGTGGCAACTGGGTGTCTTCTAAGCGGTCCAGGCTCGTCATATAGGTGTAAGGAAAGTAACCTTTGGTTTGTGCACAGTTATAGGCCTTGACCCACTGATCATAGCTACAATTAGGAGCTAAATAGTTCCGTACATCCAGGAAATGCAGTGATGTGGTAGTGAGGGCCATATGATTATTGATCTTCTTGATCACGGACTTGAGGGTATCGGACTGGGCCAAGTAAGGGTAGAGAAATTCCTTCACCATGTTCAAGTCGTATCGCCCCGAATTGAAGCCGAGCACAGGTAACTGGCCTAGATATTGTAGGAACCGTAACTTCAATTTCTCCGCATACGGTTTCGGTAAAGGTACATCCTGCGACTGCATGGGTTCCGGCTCCGACTCGGACTCGGACTCTTCATTGTCGCTGAACGCTACACCGGGCATAGGAATACGTTCGTCCAGTTGGTCCAGTACGTCCTGGAACTTGGCCACCAACAATTCCGTACTGGCCGCACTGACTTGCTCTAAATAACCCATCATACGGGTGATCAACTCATGGGATTTCCCCGTGGACACGAAACACACCGGTGCAGCGTCATAGCCAGGTACGTTGCTGGAAATGCTCACACTGAGGGGGATATGGCGCTGCGTCCACTGCGTTTTCGCTGAAAACATGTCCATGGGCTCCAACAGGGCCTCAAAATCGTAACACGCCCGGTAGGGAAAATAACGGTCCACCTCCGGTATGATCACACCCTCATCGGCCAGTTCCTGGAAAATAGTAGGTGCATTATGATACACTCCACCCGGATATACTCGCTTGACACTGTTGTCACAGATTTTCTCGTGGCGATGTAAGTCGTAAGACTTTTTAAACACACGATGGCGTTGGGCACAACTGAAAGACTGAGCGTACTGGCTCATATTGTAGATGAGCGAAAAATGACTCACGCCATTGTCGTCGAACACATTGACTTTCATCGTAGCAGCATACCGTTCTGTTGAACGACGAACCAATTCAGCCACAAATGTATCCTCCTCCTCGCATCGTAATCGATATACAAAGATATTGATGTGGAACAGTGTTTCCACGTCATCCAAATTCTTGAACGGCACTCCACGGAAGTGCCGCTTATCCAAGTCTTGCTGCTGTAAATACTGTTCCCAATAGTCATCGGCCACTGTGTCACAAGCCCTGGGGTTACACTCATCCACATGCACGGCCAAACACCGAAACAGACATTTCCGGTCTTTGTAGGGCCCCTTTATCCCTGCTGTTAATGCATACAGGCCTTTTCGACGAAGCAACCACGGGGGTAGTAGTACAGGAGCACCGATAGGATGATTTCTCATTTTCGTGACGAAGTTAGTCACCATTTCCACAAACCATTGGGTATTGGGGCGTTGCAACCGGGCCCATTCCAATGGATCCAACGTAGTCAATTGGTCGATGAGTGGCTCAAGAGAAATCGCATCCGTCACCGTGAACGGCTGATCAAACACATAGGTATTATTGCTGGGATAATAATACCGCACCTGATCCGTCTCCTTGTGCCGTAAAATGTACCCGAATGTCATATTCAACTTGAACGCTGTCACCTGATCTCTGAAAATGTTCTCGGCATAGGTAGACAGATACGTGAGGTCCTGCAGCCGAAAGTTATACAAGTCCAATAGACGACGGTCACGGTGAAAACAATGGCGTATGGTAGCCCAGTGACGTTGATAAATGTCCCTGACACGCTCGTCTTCAGGCAAGACTTCAACCGGAGGTGCTGCTGGGTCCCAGGGAAAATCTTCTCCACGTCTCATGCTTTTCGTCTCATACAAGCGGATAGGCAGGCAGGCAGGTAGGCAGGCAGGGAGGCAGGTCAGGTCAGGTAAGTCAGATTGCAATGAATACACCCCTACCCTAAAAATCGACTCCTTTTATACGTTTTTCTACAATCCGCCATCTTGCACCCACCTCCCACCATCCACATGCCGCCATTTTAAACCCACCTCCCACCATCCACATGCCGCCATTTTAAACCCACCTCCCACCATCCACATGCCGCCATTTTAAACCCACCTCCCACCATCCACATGCCGCCATTTTAAACCCACCTCCCACCATCCACATGCCGCCATTTTAAACCCACCTCCCACCATCCACACACGCCGCCATTTTAAACCCACCTCCCACCATCCACATGCCGCCATTTTAAACCCACCTCCCACCATCCACACGCCGCCATCTTGCACCCACCTCCCACCATCCACACCCCCATCACGCATGCGCACATCGCCACTTGTGACGTCACCAAAGGTTCTGCGCATGCGCAGTGAGGCGCTGTTACGTTTAAAGACGCGTTGTATACTACTATATAACCTGCTCGGAACATGGTTAGTACGAATGATTCGGTGGTGGTGGTGGTGTTCAATTAAAAACTGCATGAAAACCCAAGTGAAGTTCGAATATTTATTAAGGTGAACATTTTAAGAATGTATGTACAAGTATAGAAGAACGTTGCAAACAAGAATTAAGGTGAACGTATGTATAGAGAGAGAGAGAAATCACAGTGAAGTATATAACAGTTCAACCGAGTCCTCGCACTGACGTATATCGTGTACTTATTCAATAGAATGACAAACAAGTTCATGGTGTAATGTATATATAGAGAGTAATTTAGAGTCCAAATATGTATGGCCATTAGAAAAGTCCGGGTATAAGATATGTTCACAAGTCCAAGTAAGTGGTACTGATGCCATCGGCCAACACTTTCCGTTTCGGGTAGAAAAATGTGAAGGCATCTCGTTTCTGGATGTAGGTTCGCATCTGGTGGTCGACGACCCGGAATCCTCGGTTAGTGCCACTCGCACTGGTCTGGCTTTGGAGTACGTCCAGGTATAAGGCGTTGTCGATGGCGGGGTCACGCCGGTTGACTCCTTTGCAACTGAACTTATTGTTTCCATCTCCACCGTAACAGAAGTAGGTCTTGGACGACAGGGCGATCATGGCATCGCCGCTCCACTCCAGCTTAAACAGGCCCGGCGTCCGCTTGTCGTACTGGTAATGGTCACGTCGAGGTAGCCACTGGTCCCGTTCCACCTCATACTGTGCGCGTAACTCAGGTTTCACCAGGGACTCCCAATCCGCATTAGAGACGGCCATGTAGGCAGAGTCCGTGTCCATTTCCATGAGTTGCCAATCGGCTGGGTGGAAATACACACCCATGAAATCATAGAGGAACTGGAGCATCCTCAGTTTGGCCACCTGGTATACCATACATCCAATTTGGAGGGGCAGGTTGTAACGAATGACCCTTTTGGCTGAAGAGATTTCATAGGTATCATCATCGATGACGTCGACGGACCGAAACAGAGGCGAGTTGATCTTTTTGCGGGCTTGTTTGGTTGTACAGATATTGACGTTGACGTGCTTGTCTTGGTTGGTGACCTTTTTTCCATAGTAACCATTGCCTGTCAATTTCCAAGATTCACCGATAATGGCCTGACTAGGATCTTGATCGCCTTGACGACGGGCAGACGTGACGATGTCGGCATTCCGTGCGAAACAGGCGTTGGGTATATACTGAAGGACTTGGTACACGCGCGTCACTTCGAGGCCATGGCTCATGTACCACTGTAGCAGAGGGGTACCCAGCAAGATTTTCTCTGCCCACATACTCCCAATCAACATTCGACGAGGTGGTTTCAATACGTCATGTTCCTCAGCATAGGCGCCCATGGTCTCTCCAATGTCAGCCCGACCCACCAGCGTGTTCTTGAAGATAGGCGGACACTGGGCGAAGAGGGGCTTGAGATGGTCGGGAACATGGAGGTCGCATTCCACAAATCCATACAGGGTCCCGGAACGAACGGCGTGGAAAAGCTGTGGCAGGGTCAGGAGTCGCCGGCGACTCAACGGGTACTCGCGCGCTTTAAGGAAGTCGCGTAAGTGTGGGAGGGCCTGGCACATGGTGTGAAATTCACACTCTCACAGTTCGATCAGATCGTACCCCAACTCTTTGACGTAATCTCCATTCTCCACCACTTCTGCTCGTAATTCTTCTGCTGATTTCCCACGTCGTTCGTTGAAGCGTCCAGCGCTGAAAGGACATTGGTGGCCGTGCCAGTAACACCCATAAAATTGAAATACGGTCGGTGTTCCTTGTACAAGGGCATGGAATGACCGCGACCGGGTCGCAAAGATCGCAAAAAATGCCCGTTGGACGACCATTTTACGGTCGGTGTTCCTTGTACAATTTCCACCCAGTCGACGATCTCCTATGCGCTTCTCTGTGGCGTTGGTCTGATGGCGTATATAAATTCCCCGTCGATCGGCTTCCCAATCCAACCACTGGTCGGCGAGATGTTTGTACGGCGTACGTTGAGGTGTGAAATGTTGACCGTCTGCCCACCAACGCGTATAATGCCCGCTGGGCATGGGTTGGGCGAGCGACCACAGGTACAGGGCATTGGCGTCAAATCCAATGATTTTGGCACAGGGTTTCCCACCGGGAAGAGTCGTGACATCCTTCTCATGGTAGCGGTGAAAAATAAGGCTAGGTCCGCCGACGATGTTCTGTTTTAAACAATCATACATGTCCTCATCTTTTTGTTGTATCAGTGAGAAGTAGGTAGGACACTCTTGGAAGAGATGGCGAAGCGCGAGACCCGGCAAACTCAAACACTCCTTGAAGATGTCGACGTGCATCTCGCGACGAAAGAGTTGAACCATTTTCTCGGCCGCTTCGAGGAAAGGGACCACATCTAAGTTGTTATACCACACCAGGAAATCTCGCAAGGCCTGCATGTGTTGGTCATTCCATACCTGCTGTAGTTCCTGGTACGTGTCTTCCGAACATTCCACTTGCTTGAGATCGTCGAAGAACGCGTCCCGGGGTGGCAACTGTGTTTCCTCCAAGCGGTCGAGCGTCGATATGTAGGTGTAAGGGAACCTCCCTTTGGTTTGTGCACAGTCATAGGCCTTCACCCACTGATCGTAGCTATAATTAGGTGCTAAGTAGTTCCGTACATCCAGGAAATGGAGTGATGTGGTGGTGAGGGCCATGTGGTTGTTGATCTTTTTGATGACGGACTTGATGGTATCGGACTGGGCCAAGTAAGGGTAGAGAAATTCCTTCACCATGTTCAGATCGTATCGCCCCGAGTTGAATCCGAGCACCGGTAACTGGCCTAAGTATTGCAGGAAGCGGATTTTCAATTTCTCCGCATACGGTTTAGGTAAAGGCACATCCTGCGGTTGCATGGGCTCCGGCTTCTCGGACTCTGACTCGGACTCTTCATCGTCACTGAACGCTACACCCAGTGTAGGAATCCGGTCGTCGAGTTGGTCCAGTACGTCCTGGAACTTGGACACCAATAGTTCTGTACTGGCCGCACTCACTTCCTCTAAATAGTCCATCATCCGGGTAATCAAGTCATGGGCGTCGCCGGTGGACACGAAACAGACCGGTGCAGCGTCATAACCAGGTACGTTGCTGGAAATACTGACACTCAGGGGAATATGGCGCTGTGTCCACTGTGTTTTCGCCGAGGCCGCATCCATCGGTTCCAACATCGCCTCGAAATCGTAACATGCCCGGTAGGGGAAATAACGATGCTCTTCCGGTATGATGAGACCTTCATCGGCCAGTTCCTCGAAGATGGTGGGCGTATTATGGTATACACCGCCAGGAAATTTCCGTTTGACAGTGTGATCACAAATCTTCTCGTGTCGATGTAATTTGGATGATTCTTTAAACACCCGATGGCATTGGGCACAACTGTAGGATTGCGCGTACAGACTCATATCATAGATCAGGGAAAAATGATTCGCCCCGCCGTCGTCAAAGATATTGACTTTCATGGTGGAAGCATACCGTTCTGAAGACCGATGCACCAATTCAGCCACAAATGTGTCATGACCCTCCTCCTCATCCTCCTTCTCTTCCCGTAGTAAACGGTACACAAAGATATTGACGTTGAACAGGGACTCCACGACATCCAAATTCTTGAATGGGACTCCCCGGAACTGCCGCGGATCTAGGTCTTGTTCCTCTAAATAATGTCTCCAATAGATATTGGCCCTACTATCACAATTCTGGGGATGACATTCGTCCAAATGAATGGCCAAACACCGGAACAGACATTTCTGGTCTTTGTAGGGTCCATGTGCGCCTCCGGTTAATGCATACAGTCCTTTTCGATTGAGCAGCCAAGGGGGTAGTAGTACAGGAGCACCGATCGGATGATCTCTCATTTTGGTCACGAAAAATGTTGGTGACCATTTCCACAGTCCACTTGGTATTGGGCCGCTGCAACCGGGCCCATTCCAATGGGTCCAATGTAGTCAGTTGGTCGATGAGGGGCTCCAGTGACGCACGATTGATGATGGTGAATGGCTTGTCAAACACATAGGTATTATTGCTCGGATAAAAATACCGTACCTGATCCGTCTCTTTGTGCCGTAGAATATAGCCGAATGTCATATTCACTTTGAACGCTGTGACTTGGTCTCTGAAAATGTTCTCGGCATAGTTAGGAAGATACGCGAGGTCCTGTAGCCGGAAATTATACAAGTCTTGAATAGGACGATGACGGTGGAAACATCGTCGGATGGTGCTCCAATGGCGCCGATAGATGTCACTCACAGGGTGGTTTTCGGGCAAGGCGTCAGCGGGAGGCACAGCTGGATCCTCAGGAAAGTCGTGTTCGCCTCTCACATTCTCACGCGCCAAGGGAGATCTCGATCGGTCACGTCGCCTCATCCTGATCGTATATACTCCTGTAAAATAGAGCCGATTTTGACAATGAATCGGTCACGATTTTCTTTGGAGGGGCAAGGTCAATAGGACTTGCGCTTTTTATACTACTAAAATGTGAAGTAGATTACATCTTACATAGGCCTATGCATATCACCTTGAAGTATTCTGGGGCATGGTCAGTACTTCCCAATTTTCCCTTTGTCTACTACTCGCCGATTTTTTATTTTATTTTATTTATTTATTTATTTATTTCCTCGAGAGCTACAACATGACACCTTCCACGCCCCACTCGAACCCATAGCGGTCCCTGTCTATCCCAAACATACACCCACATAACACCCAAAATGCCTGCTTTCTCTACTACGGCCAGACTGCGCATGCGCAGACCATTGAACACGGACGGACCATTAGTCCAGTGGGATGCTACTCCACGAGAGCTTCAAAATAAGACCTCAACCGACATCATGGGTTCACTAGGGGCTCACCTAGACCTCAACATGTCCACCCAATATGCACCTATGCACTGAGCCAGTAGACCTATGGGGTTATATACAGACCTACCCGGTACTTAAAAACAAATTTCATAGCTTTTGCCCAGCGTATTCTACAATCTCACAGCCCATAGTAAAACCCACAAAAAATGACCACCCCTACTTAAGGCAAAATTTATGGAAATGCGCGAATGAGAGGATTGGCCTAGACCGAGTTGTCTCCCTTGCGTAATAAGGTTCAGATGGCGCTATGATTGGAAATGTGCGATTATCCGGGGAATTGTACCAATTGCCATACTATGCGCCATTTTGTCACACAAAACTCTTAAATTCGTGCATCATATTATTCTAGAATGTATTGTGAACACTTTGAGATAAACTGAAACGTACGGGTAGGAGAGATCTTGTCTGTTTAGTCAATTGTTGGATCATGTCGTCTGCAAGTTCGTTGTTGTTGCTGGCAGTACTACGCTGTAATCTCAGCTGAGCCATGCGCGAGGCATGGTGTAATTCTTGTTGTTAAAGTCAATGAGTGATTTTGAGCGACAAACTCTATAAATAGTAAGATCGTAGGCATATATAGTGATGGTGTACGGATATTTCATGATGTAGCGGGAATGTGTAACGTAGAACAAATGTACGGTGTCCCATTCCGTGCTCCTTGTCAAGTTGCTGGAAAAATATCCTGGAGGACTGACTGCATATGTGGAGAATTATTGGAGCTTTATATGTCATGAGCTGCTTGAGAAAATACGTGAAATTTGCATTGATAAATGGTACAAAACCCGCAGTGGACGTCCATTCAATCGCGCGAATGAAACTAAAAATAGAGCTGTTTTGTTGACATAAAAACAGCTGATCCATGTGAAGGATGGTTCAGTTACACGAGAAAATTCTGCCAATATATAAATGCCTACCTATAGATACTAAACTTGGCCGCTACAAGTTTCCATAATATAGGGAAATAACTGTGATGTCTTTTTTCACTGTTCTCCTGAAGACCTAAGCTGAAAAATTTCGAGAAGGGGGGGGGGAGGTAATTTCCTAGCATAGATATTATTAAAAAATAAGTTATATTACATACGTGTACGGTGTTGATTGGTGTTACTGAGTGATACTGGTCAGCTGCATCTCATCAATGAGGCGAACACGGTACTTTTGAAGCTTCACTTGCTGTGATGACTGTGGGCTCAGGCTGGTGAGTAACTGCTACGGTGTAATAGTCTGGTGAATTTGCACTGGTAAAATGAAAAAAAGTAAAAGGTTCTCCACAGCTCATACAAGCAGGCAAGCAGGCTGGCTGGCTGGCTAGAGGTGAAGCAGGCAGGCAGGCAGGCAGGCTGGTCAGGTCAGGTCAGTCAGAGTGCTCCGCAGGGTAGTGCAATGAATACACCCCACCCCCTAAAAATCGCCTGCTTTTATACGTTTTTCTACAATCCGATGGTGGGTGGATGGTGGGTTTAAGATGGCGGCTGTGGTGGGTGGATGGTGGGTTTAAGATGGCGGCTGTGGTGGGTGGATGGTGGGTTTAAGATGGCGGCTGTGGTGGGTGGATGGTGGGTTTAAGATGGCGGCTGTGGTGGGTGGTGGTGGGTTTAAGATGGCGGCTGTGTCTCCGTATGGCAGAACTGTACAACCCAGAACAAGTCTAGACATGCCTTGATCACGTGATCGTCATGGGAAACCCCCACTGGGGAATCCCCCGACCCTCCACACTTCCGCCACAAATCTGCGCAGAAACACCTGCGCACTCGTCAAAATGCGGTCTGTAATAGCCTTTATATACTACTCACCAGGCTGACTTAATTGGTTGATGTAGGATATTTCACCATCAATGGGTAATTTGACCTGAATTTGAAGCCTGATGTGGTCAGTGATGAAATGTTTGGATGTGAAATAGGATACACGTTAAAGGCCACAGTTTACATATATCTATAACAATATACTGAATTGTGTGTATTGAGGCTGACATAGCGGTGTAGATAAATGCATTAACAAATGATGGAAAATTAGCATTTCCTAGTTCATAAAAACAATTACGGATGGCATATCCCACCACTGTGTTATATATACAGTGAAACATACAGCCAAGGGTTCCCGATGGGCATGACAGTGTACTCGCTGAGCCATCAATAAATAATTAAAAAAATAATTATAAATCAAATTTTAATCAGAATTCGGTCAACTCAGAACTTGCTGGTAACAATGCCCTAATGCACGTTTATGCCAAAAATCAAGGTTCTAATGTCACCGGTTCTCCTTATTTTGCAAACGAAAGGATTCGGATGGACTGACTCACTCACTCACTCATTACCGGACAATTTGCGATCTGTAGCCTACTTCGTAGGAATATAGCTTACTATAATACTCATACATGGTCATATTTTAAAGCGCGAGCCCGTGTTTGCCAAGCATGGAAAATGACACTATATAGTATATACCCTATACAAGAGTTTTGAAATTTAAAAAAACTAAATTTTAAATTTTCAAAAAAATCTCTGACAAAACAGTGCTACTTAGCCCTGTGCTGCAGACTCGGGGTTCCAGAAGAAAAAGATGTACATATCGCCGCGTATGTTAAAATGGCTTTAGGCGTAGATTTGAAACTTTGACCGACCGTGGTGGAAGTTATACCTGAAAATGGTCGATATCACTCTCTTCAGGTCAAGTCTTTTACGCCGACCAACTGGACACCGCAAAACTGGTGTAGCCAATATTAAAAGTATAACTAAGATAATACTACTTCGTCGAAAATCATTGTTACCCCCAGTAGATACTTTGTTTGAAATAATCATAACAGTGTTGTGATACTTTGTACGAATAAGTAACAATGTTGCAACATTGTTGGAATATACCATCACCGCGGAGATTTAAATGAATACTTTGTTTAAAATGTCAAACATTGTGTCCGTTGATGAATATTTAGGGACATTTCCATCGTCCAATACGGCTTTTATCTTTTTTTAATCGTGCGAGGTTGTAGATGGGAGAATCTGGCATATATATGCATGCGTAGAAATATTGTGGATAAATATACTCATAGAAATACAATACCGGTACCGTATTCATATAATTGTAAATTTGCAGTAATAACTCGCCAGACTAAGATATGAACAACTGAAAAAAACATATATGGTGTCACAATACTATTTGTAGACAAATTGCATCACAACGCAACTTGGCTGGGTGGTGTTTAGTTGGTTCGTCTCGATTCATTGTTGAGAGCGACGTCAAATTCTATTCACTCGCTCACTCACTCACTCACTCACTCACTTGTGAATGTAACATGTACGTGTTTAAAGCTCATCATAAATTTTATTTTCACATTCAAATGTTCTAGTTTATCTAGTAGATAAATTGAGCCTGTTCAGCTTTATGTCCAGGAGGAGGTGGGATGAGCTGGGGTGGAGATGGGAATATTGGGGTTTGAAATGAATACGGATGGATTTTGGGGTGAATAACAAGCACATTTAGCACATCTAACAGGTGAACAGTATTTGCAGAGCGAATACAAAAAGAAAAACTATTTGGTATAATTGGTATTTCACTCAAGGCTATCTGAAAAAGTGTCTAAAATACACCACCATTCTTTTGTACGATATTTTCGCGCATCAAACGCTCCGACTAAATATTAAAAAAAAAAAGACTGAGAAATCCCTCCCCCCACGAACCTAATATATTAATATCCTATCAATGCTCACCAATCGTATATGTTGCTATGTTGGCGACATATCCAAATGGGGGAGCAGATGCGATTTAATTTTAATTACATTGCCCCTCCCCCTAATCTAATTAAAATTAAATAGCGAAATATACGATTGGGGAGCATTGATAGGATATTTAATTGCCCCCCCTCATCCCACGATGTATACCCAATGAAATTCCTAGGTGATGTTGCGCTTTCTTCGTTAATGCAATGCTATATTTTTCTAATCACAAATTTGGATGTACCGATGCTACCATACGTTGTTGCAATTGCGAAATAAAGAAAAAAGTTCTGTCTGTTAAAATCTTATACTGAACATGCTGAATGTTACGCTCATACTATTCAGCTTGTATCACTGACGTCCCTTCTCTCCTTGTTCCCCCGCTGATTCACATCGTCTAGTTCGCGCCTCTTGGTCGTAAGGGGGCGCTTTATCTGGATACCCAATCGCTGTGCCGTAATAGCTCGGAGGTAACCAGATTCCTCATACTCTTCTTTGATCTGGCAATAATGTGCAACTGAGTCATTGAAATGATATAATCACTCCATGTATTGCAGAATTCAGCCCTGATCTGCTTTAGAGAAGAATGGTATTACCTCGAACAGCCTCTGAAGGACAAATGCTCTTTCTTTGGGATTATCTGGTAACAGGCTTGTTCCTTGTCCCTTAAAAGTGTGCTGAAAATAAAAAAGAAAGTCATACATTTTTTAACACCAGCATTATGGACAAGAATATATATCAGAGTGAAGATGTTACCTCCATGCACATGGACTGTGATTTCTCCAGTTATCCGTTGAGAGGCCACGTGATCGAAATTACGCCACATTCACATTCTAAACAGTCATGCCGTATAGTGAGATCCATGCCAATATTTTGACCGCAGCTCTCAAAGGAACTTTTCTCCGTATTTATTAACAGTCAATATTCAATTCAAAATCTGAAACAATTGAACGGTGTTTTTACGTTACCCAATGTAGGCAGCTTGATCTCTTTATATACTCTTGATGTTAATTATTTGAAGGTATCGGTGATCAAATGTTTGCAATCATTTGACGAACCTTACAAAACAATGGAGGAAGTTATCAAAAATCTGTTCACTCTTAAATCAGAAATTAAAGTAATTAGAGCTGTAATGAGTCCGTTTATTGTTATTTTTGCCGTTAACGACATATGAACGTTTGAAGAGGGAGACAACTCATATTGCTTTAATACACAGTTGATAGTGAACAAATAGTTCCCGAGTTTCTCAAGTTTTTCCACACAGTTATCACTCATTAGATGTCATATACGCTGGGTACCGAGAGACTAATCTTGGCAGCTTAGCGTCGTAACAAGGAGAGCAGGGACGTCAGTGATACAAGCTGTTTATCAGCGTAGCTGAATGTCACCGTTCAATATCTGTCACGAGTACTTTCCCTTGCTGGTGTGGCGGGAAATCCCCTCTTGTGTCTATTTCCGTGTCAATCACGTCATTGCTGTCATTGTGAAATATCTTGTTACCAGTCTGATAAAGCTAGGTGTGACTGTCATGGACATGTTAGTCAATTTTGGATAAGTTTAGTTTATAATAGAAGGTCCATTGATGAATTTGAGTTATTTGGAGACGCAATAGTATACAGAATGGAGTGGCTGAACGTAGACGTGAAGAGATATTTTACAGCTTGTAGAACAGGGGATGTCAAAGTGATCAGGTACAGTATTATCAATGGTCCTTAATGATGACCACGCAAACCTTCTTGGCAAGGTCTATAATCCTGATTAGGGTGAATATTGTTATTTTGATAAATACCACCGTAGTACGGAGAAGAAATGAATGGTGAAACCATATATAGCAAGGGCTGACTTTATATGAAAGTAGAACAACATCATGGAGATCTATAACAAATTGTCCAATATGTCCTGCACATATACAGGTGTCACTGACTGACTGACAAGTAGGTTCAGTCATATTTTTTTTTTTTTTTTTTTAGGGTCAGTCATGGTGAATAAAACACTGAAGCGAACCCCTATTTGCCCCTTTTCCCAAACAGCGAACCCCCTGATGTGCCGGGTTGTGCCCTTTTGGAGTGAAGGCGAACCACCTCTCAGTAAATCTTGGCTACGGCCCTGATATATGAATTATCTTAAATTGTTTTTGTTTTGTAACTGACAATAGAATCCAGATCCCAGATTTAATGCAAGGGATTGAATAAATCATCACGCTTGGTTACCAGTTGCTATGGTAACCATAATTCTGAAACTATTGTTAACTAATGGATAAAAGTGATAGATAAAGAACCTGTACATGCAATGTTAATGCAAAAGAATCAGAATCTAAATATTTCAGAAAAGAAAATATGCCATGATCGTCTACCTAATTATCTCTGATTCACTGCATGACATATCATCAAAGGTCATTTGCATACCAAATTTGTACCAGACCCAAATATGATCAAAGTGCAGTTTCTTAGCAACCAGGAGGAATGTTCATGAAATATAACTGTTTAAATTTTCAGATATGGCATCAACATATCTCTTCAGAAGTTCTAATTTTCCATTTGGCACTTGTAAGCCCTGTGGGGCTTCCGGGGACTGACCTGGGATGTCATTGTGCACACCGCAGGTTATCGTAAGAATAGGCCTTAGCTCCTCAGACAGCTTGTCGTAAGAGGCGACTAACTGAGGCACCCGTGGGGTTCCCGGGTGTGAAAAGGAATAGGACCCCACCCGTGTGGTTTCCGGGTGTGAAAAGGAATAGGACCCAACATTGTGATATGACTGAAATATAGTTGAAAGCGACGTTAAATCATATTCACTCACTCACTCACACTTGGGTTTCACAATATATAATTAATTCCACGTAAAAGTGCCCATCACCAAAAGAAGCCCTTTTTCCCACAAAATTCACCCCACATTTTTTTGTAGACCACATATTAGCATGCTGTTTTCTCTATCTCCAGGAACATGCCAATAACAGAGAAGATGTGTTTTAAGCGGGAATTATTTTCCCACAATTTATAAACCATAAAAAATCGGGAAATTTTAAATTGTCAAGGAAGAAAATTTGCATTTTACTGAAAAGTATAAGCTTACTGTTTTAAAACATCTGTAAGCTTAGAAAAGATATGCTTTTGACAGGAACTGTATACGATGGACAAAATAAGAGTTATAGAGTCTTAATTTTATAATTAGAAGTGATAAATTCATCTTAGGAATATTTTTTTGAAGAAAATTTGTAATTAATAAAGCTCTTTTATGGAGAAGATTTGAATTGCGCACTCGTGATTCCGTCATGATTTTTTTGTGATTCTATCATGGACTGGATGTAATCCTGTGATGAACCAGTCACTCTTTTCTCGAGAAAAAAAAAAATGTTATCATCCTTGGGCACTGTATGTTAGTAAAAGATGGCATATAAGAATAATCAGATCGAAACAGAGCAGCAAACAAATTAGACAAGCAACACTAGGACTTTCACTATGATGTCGTCACCGACATTTCCAAACATTGTATAACCAAAAATCTGCAATATTTCAGAGGATATTATACTTTATTTGAAACTTGACAGCAGTAACTAGGCAATGAGATGTAGAAAGTCACTGGAATTCATTTTATGCAGTGCAATGAATTTAGTTCCTAATGCCTCAGTTAAGTTCCTGAATATTCTCAAAATATATTCCAGTAGCTATTGGATTTGGTGTGCTACATGTACATTTATATATCATTATCATAGAAATTAGCTGTCTCCTATAGCTTTGACATTAACAAAATTATTTAGAAATATGTATCCAAAATTGATCTAGTACAATTAATGGGCACTTTTTTTTTCTTGAGAGGCCAAATGGATATCATCACAAGATGGGTTGGTGAGTGAATTTTTCATTTCTTATATTTGTACAGATATTTAAGGAAAGAAGGACGATTGGATGACTTAGAGGTTAGAGATTTCTGGCGGAATACAGGGTTGTAAGTATGGTACAAGTATATTCTTTCAGATATGACACAACAAATAAATTTAGGCCTCGGCTACAATAAACATGTGTGGAATGTACTATAAAGTCTTGTACTATTGGTGTTTAATTCAAATTGTCAAAATCTTTAATTCCAATCCATCATTGCTGGTTCATTTCAGTTCATCTTTCTTTTTTCAGGTATCTGGCATGTTTGTGTGGACACCTGGGTGTTGTTGATTATTTACTGAAAGAAGGTAAACGTCAATATCTGGTAGGCAACATCTTTGCAATAAATTTAAGAAGTGCATGAAGATGACTTTTAGTGAAGTAACCATGGTAATAGTAAAAGCATGTTTGCAGCAATATACTGCAACTTTATTTCAGTAGAAATGCAGTTTTACAGAAACCCCAACATTTGTTTAGACCTGAAATTAATTAAATTTGTTTGCTGTGTAGAAAGGTCTGGGGAATTTGACTTGTTGGGTTTTCATGTTTTTATTTGATCACTAGATGGCGATGTAGTCATGAACATTATAAAGCTTTCTGACGGCTTGTTCGATTGTCAAGAAATTTGGGTTAAGAAGGCAGTACCGGTAGCATACGTAGATCACATCTCTGGGTTTTCTTTTAAAAGCAGCATCTGCGGATGTATACTCAAGATATGAGGTAGACTTTAATACTGTTCTCAATATTAAAGCAGTATTACTGCAGCCGATATCTTTGTAACCCTATGTACATGTAATATGTACATGTCACTTAACTTGGTGATCATTGGAGATTTTCATCTACATTTTCAGGAGCATGTTACAATCAATATACAATTGAAGGAGAGAGATGTTTTCGAGCAGCCCTGAATGACAAGATACAGAGTCGGCTTCGAGAACACCACAACACTCGATATCCAGCCAAATCTGTTGATCGTGTCCAGAGAAAGCAAGAGGAATCAGAATACTTGAAATTTCTAACGCAGTAAGGGATTGAACAAGCCATTCATCATGAACCTGGCAAATTCTCTTATAATCCTATATACGGATATTGAATCACACATAAATGTTGTACAGCGGTTTCCCCTAGATAAAAACTTACATACATGTTGTTCGAACATCTGCTTTCAAAATATTTAATCAACTTTCTGTTGCAATTTCCATCATCCCGATATTTTGTTAGATCTGTTGTTCAGACCTCCAATTTATGAAAAGCCTCCAGTCTAGACTTACTGCTGTACCCAGACAGTCTATTGTTCTCCTAGTCTAGACTTACTGCTGTACCCAGACAGTCTATTGTTCTCCTAGTCTAGACTTACTGCTGTACCCAGACAGTCTATTGTTCCCCTAGTCTAGACTTACTGCTGTACCCAGACAGTCTATTCTTCCCCTAGTCTAGACTTACTGCTGTACCCAGACAGTCTATTGTTCTCCTAGTCTAGACTTACTGCTGTACCCAGACAGTCTATTGTTCCCTTAGTCTAGACTCACTGCTGTACCCAGACAGTCTAGTGTTCTCCTTTGTCACATGATGCTTACATGAAAGGTAGTGGGATATATGAAAACATAATGGGGCTAATTGCATTGATTCTCAACTGATATTAAAGATTGTATAACACATTCACTCTTCAGGCTATGGAGTGGAGATACACTTCTGGTTGACAGTGAAGCAGATATTCACTTCTGGGTACATGGAGAATGCATCTCGGCTCATCGCTGTATTCTCGCTGCACGGAACCAATACCTAGCAGAAAGACTAGCAACTGATTGGTCTGATAACACAGTGCATATAAAAGACCCATTGGTAAGTTACTGCTGTATTTTGAAAATGGGGGGGGAAATAATTTAATTGAACTTTTCACAAACATGACAAAAATAGGAATGTGGCTGAGCATTATGCAAGGACATAAGATTCATAATTTATCAGATATCCTTTAGAGTTTGTGACTATACATTAGGTGCACTTGATGGCAGTGAAATGTGTTCTTTGACTCCGTGTGGAAGCTGTTTTTACAGGAGTATGTTGATCTGAAAAAAACAACAATTCTTTAATTTTAACATGGTAATTGTAATGGGTTTTTTTCATATATATTTGCAGATTTTTCCTTCAGCTTTCAGATACATCTTCCAGTATATTTATACAGGCAAGTGTGAATTTATATCTCAGTTGTATTAATTCATATTATTACATTGTTGCAAATTGCAACTGTTTAAACTTACATTACATTGTTACATTTGTTAACATTTATTTTACCTATATTGCTTCACAGTAAGTTACATTGTTGCAAATTGCAACTGTTTAATCTTATGTTACATTTTTACAGCTGTTAAGAAAATTTAGTTTCAATTTATTGTTTCGTAATATGTTACTTTGTTGGAAATCACAACTTTGAATCTTATGTAACTACACTTACAGTAATTCCCCTAATAATTCGACAACGAAAGTGCAGCAAAATGGCTTATATCTGGCAATATTCTTCATGGCATCAGCTACAAAGTGTTATATTTTGTCATTATACGACTTTTATTCATTTTGAATGAAGAATGGGAATGTTACGTTTTCTCTGTGTTTGAATAACAGAGTTGAAAAGTGAACTTACTGTGATGGATTATTAGGGGAATTACCGTAACAATTTGTAGTTCCAGTTTTTCTTTTATTTTCGGTCTTTGAAACTTGTATATAATAGTGAATTCTACACATGTTTTACTTTGATTGTATGTCATGCAATTGAATACTCGCAAAACAGGTTTCTGAGTTTGTGATGCATTTAGGGTAGGCCTATCGGTTACCATGTAGCATCAGCTTCATCTCATTCATCATTGAGGTTTGTCTTTCAACTTACCAGGCCGGTAGCCAAGGGGTTTTCTGGGTTCGCGCAAACCCTCTTGTGGGAAAGGTATTACTTTTTCTAATACAATTGCCCTTTTCAGCTGAAAGTGAACCCCCTATTTGCCCTTTTTTTCTCATACACTAAACCCCCAGATATGCTGTTTTGAAGCGAAAATGAACCACATACCCTCAAGATATCCTGGCTACGGCTCTGCTTACTGTAGTCATTTCAGCCAAGTAGGCACAAGTTCACCATGTGGTGACAATTACAAAACTTCGTCAAGGCTGTTTGCCATTTTAAGTTTTCAAAATACATGTATTTCATTTTTTCCCCAGGAAGGTTTGCCTTCAAGGCCTCAGAAGTAGGAGATGTGGTTTATGTTACTCAGGAATTGGGGTTGACGTGCCTTACTGAGCAGCTCCAAGTTCATGTAAACAGACTGTGTACCCGACATGAACAGCACGTTATCAAGACAAGACATCTACGCCATTTAGAGCCTCAACATGGTACCACAATCATTTTTGTAACCCAATTCATGTACCATGGCACCATTACAGACAAAATGACAAACACATAACACAGCTTCAGAAATATATGACATTGGTACCCCTACTGATTTATACAATCATACTGTTTGGGTAAATCTATACTGCCTTTTTGATGCACATTATTTTGACATTAAAAATATGACTTTCACAGATACATTTACATGTACATATTAGCGATATAATTGAATACAAAAAATAGAAGAATGACTGGCAATGTATGTTGATTCTAATATTCTTAAACAAAAGGAATCAACCAGTCTGAAAGTTATACATAGCACAGCACACACATGTGAAATTTGCAACAATTTAATTATAGTTTAATTATAGAAATATGCATTTCCCTTACAGGACCATTGAATGAGGAGGCCTATATATATGTTGACAAGAAATCCAATGTGAATCAGTTACACGCAGACTTCAGTAACTTGGCTGCAGAAGTTGTAGCACAGGTCTGTAACCAATATATATATATATATATATATATATATATATATATATATAACCATAGTTCTCTGCTGAAATTACATACATTGTATAAGGGAAATTGTAATCAATGTTTCAAATGGAATATAATAAAGTGTCATGGAATTTGAATGGAAGAGAATGTCAAACAAAGATATCTACAATCGACTAGATTAATCCTATCTGGCCTGGTGTGTTGTGGGGGAGGGGTGATTCTAATGCTTCCAAAACCCCAAATAATCCAGAATAGATAGGGTTAGGAGAAAACCAAGCTACACATTTTGCTTAACTTCGGTATGAAAACCTGCATGTTGTATCTCACCCCCTCTCAAAATTGTGCCTGTCCATTCTATAGATACAAGAAACTTTATTCAACCTCAGCTTTGTACAAAAGATAAACTAGCTCCAATGCTATGTTTCAGAAAATAAACCAAAACTGATTCAAAAGACAAAGAAAGCTTGCTAATAAAATATATACATCTCTGTTCATATTAACCTTTTCTCCATTTATATGATTGATATATTTTACTTTCTGCAGATTGATTGTGATGACACCAGCATAAACCTGTCAAGTAACAAAACTCCTCTCTTTACCGATATTTGTCTTCAAGTTGGGGATCATAAAGTTCACTGTCACAAAGTGAGTCACATTAAATTTACATGCCTTGCACTGTGGGTGAATTGAATTTATATATGTAGCAATTCAAGACAATTTCAAAGGCTCATCCTCAACCCAGCATGCCTTGGGTAGATTAGATTGATTTGTGTTTCAGAAAATATCCTCCTTTCTGTACTGTATTTTCTGTATGAATTCTTCATTCAAAGTTTGTCATAATCTCTTAATAAAATAAAATAAAATAATTTATCTACTTCTTGTCTTGGCTAGTTATTGATTCAATAATTTATCCACCTTTTATCTTTGCTAGGTATTTTTCTCTGGTCGTTCAGAGTATTTCCGTGCCCTCTTTGCAGACCATTTCCAGGAGAATTCCACCCATGATGCCAGTGTCTGCCCCACAGTTAGACTGAATGTAATGGATATTGAAGTCTTCAAACAGATTCTATACTATCTCTATAGCAACAAATGTGAGGTAGTAACACTTTCTCCGTCTTTGCTTAACACTTAATCAGATAGAAAGAAGAGAATAAATGGGTGTAATCTATTTCACAGTGTCTGGTTATGTCTCCTGACAGCCATTCTGATGATGGATCCTCACAGCCATTCTGGTGATGGATCCTCACAGCCATTCTGGTGGTGGATCATCACAGCCATTCTGGTGGTGGATCATCACAGCCATTCTGGTAATGGATCATCACAGCCATTCTGGTGGTGGATCATCACAGCCATTCTGGTGATGGTTCATCACAGCCATTTTAGAAATGGATCATCTCAGCCATTCTTGTGATGGATCATCACAGCCATTCTGGTGATGGATCACCTCAGTCATTCTGATGAATCATCAGAGCCATTCGGGTGATGGATCACCTCAGCCATTTTGGTGATGGATCACCTCAGCCATTCTGATGAATCATCAGAGCCATTCTGTTGATGGATCATCTGTCATTCTGGTAATGGATCATCACAGTCATTCTGGTAATGGATCATCACAGCGATTCTGGTGGTGGATCATCACAGCTATTCTTTTGATGGATCATCTCAGCCATTCTGGTGGTGGATCATCACAGCCATTCCGGTGATGGATCATCTCAGCCATTCTGGTGATGGATCATCACAGCCATTTTGGTAATGGATCATCACAGCCATTCTGGTAATGGATCATCTCAGCCATTCTTGTGATGGATCATCACAGCCATTCTGGTGATGGATCATCACAGCCATCCTGGTGGTGGATCATTACAGCCATTCAAGTGGTGAATCATCACAGCCATTCGTGTGATGGATCATCTCAGCAATTCTGGTGGTGGATCATCTTAGCCATTCTGGTGGTGGATCATCTAATAGCCGTTCTGGTGATGGATCATCTCAGCCATTCTGGTGGTGGATCATCACAGCCATTCTGGTGGTGGATCATCACAGCCATTCTGGTGGTGGATCATCTTAGCCATTCTGGTGATGGATCATCTCGGCCATTCTGGTGGTGGATCATCACAGCCATTCTGGTGGTGGCTCATCTTAGCCATTCTGGTGATGGATCATCTCAGTCATTCGGGGGGTGTACCCTCACAGCCATTCTGGTGGTGGATCATCTCAGCCATTCTGGTGGTGGATCATCTTAGTCAGTCTGTTGATGGATCATCTCAGCCATTCTGGTGATGGATCATCTTAGCCGCTCTGGTGGTGGATCATCTAATAGCCATTCTGGTGGTGGATCATCTAATAGCTGTTCTGGTGGTGGATCATCTAATAGCCGTTCTGGTGGTGGATCATCTTAGCCGTTCTGGCGGTAGATCATCTAATAGCTGTTCTGGTGGTGGATCATCTAATAGCCGTTCTGGTGGTGGATCATCTAATAGCCGTTCTGGTGGTGGATCATCTAATAGCCGTTCTGGTGGTGGATCATCTAATAGCTGTTCTGGTGGTGGATCATCTAATAGCCATTCTGGTGGTGGATCATCTAATAGCCGTTCTGGTGGTGGATCATCTAATAGCCGTTCTGGTGGTGGATCATCTAATAACCGTTCTGGTGGTGGATCATCTAATAGCCGTTCTGGTGGTGGATCATCTAATAGCCATTCTGGTGGTGGATCATCTAATAGCTGTTCTGGTGGTGGATCATCTAATAGCCATTCTGGTGGTGGATCATCTAATAACCGTTCTGGTGGTGGATCATCTAATAGCTGTTCTGGTGGTGGATCATCTAATAACCGTTCTGGTGGTGGATCATCTAATAGCTATTCTGGTGGTGGATTATCTAATAACCGTTCTGGTGGTGGATCATCTAATAGCCGTTCTGGTGGTGGATCATCTAATAGAAATCTGGTGGTGGATCATCTAATAGCTATTCTGGTGGTGGATTATCTAATAACCGTTCTGGTGGTGGATCATCTAATAGCCGTTCTGGTGGTGGATCATCTAATAGAAATCTGGTGGTGGATCATCTAATAGCCGTTCTGGTGGTGGATCATCTAATAGCTGTTCTGGTGGTGGAACATCTAATAACCGTTCTGGTGGTGGATCATCTAATAGCTATTCTGGTGGTGGATTATCTAATAACCGTTCTGGTGGTGGATCATCTAATAGCTGTTCTGGTGGTGGATCATCTAATAACCGTTCTGGTGGTGGATCATCTAATAGCTATTCTGGTGGTGGATTATCTAATAACCGTTCTGGTGGTGGATCATCTAATAGCCGTTCTGGTGGTGGATCATCTAATAGAAATCTGGTGGTGGATCATCTAATAGCCGTTCTGGTGGTGGATCATCTAATAGCTGTTCTGGTGGTGGAACATCTAATAACCGTTTTGGTGGTGGATCTTCTAATAGCTGTTCTGGTGGTGGATCATCTAATAGCCATTCTGGTGGTGGATCATCTAATAGCTGTTCGGGTGGTGGATCATCTAATAGCCGTTCTGGTGGTGGATCCTCTAATAACTGTTCTGGTGGTGGATCATCTAATAGCCGTTCTGGTGGTGGATCATCTAATAACCGTTCTGGTGGTGGATCATCTAACAGCTGTTCTGGTGGTGGATCATCTAATAACCGTTCTGGTGGTGGATCATCTAATAGCTGTTCTGGTGGTGGATCATCTAATAACCGTTCTGGTGGTGGATCATCTAATAACCGTTCTGGTGGTGGATCATCTAATAGCTGTTCTGGTGGTGGATCATCTTCTTGATATGATTGGCTCGATATTCTTCCAGTTTATTTCACAAACCAATGGAATTACGGCATGTGTTTTTGGATTTGAATTTACCAATCCAGTGTTTATGAACTGGGAAATATCCCACAATGCTGTAAAGTTTCTAAATTGATTAATTATGTACTATGAGGATATCTCTTCCAATAGTTCCAGGATATGCAGGAGGGTCTTCCAGTTTAATCCACACACAACTGAAAGGGTTATCCGTCCTACTCCATTTCCAGACAATTACTTCTGAAAAACTGAACAGATTCTTTTCAAATTTGTTAAGTAGGTACCTTGTTTCAAAAGCTCGCTTGGGATTGTTTTTCATGCCAACCTGCCTGTAGGTGGTGCCACCTAGAGGGCCAACTTAACATGCATTCATATGTTTTCGGAAAATGAATCCTGAACAACTGGTCGTATGCTTTTCAAATTTGGTAAGTGTGTAGCTTTCCTCAAGATCTCACTTGGGATTGTTTTTCATGCCAATCTGCCAAAAGCTGGCAAAATAAAAAAAAATAAAAAAAAAAATTCTAGACAATCTAGCCAAATTGAAATTCCTTTTGAACAATAATTTATTTCCAAATTTGGCATGTGGGTACATACTCTCAAGATCTCAATTGGGATTGTTTTTCATGCCGATCCGTCTATACACATGCAGTGCCACCTGATACGTCTATACACAGTGCCACCTGCCAGCTAAGTTAAAATTTTGTTCCCGGACAATAACTTTTGAAAACCTGAATGTGTTTTTCCAAATTTGGTACAATTTGGGTACCTTGCCGCAGGATTTCTCTTGGGATTTCTTTCCGTGACGGGTCCATGACGGGGACGGCTTCCAAGCCAAATCATAATTGACCAATGCAGTGTTTCAAAAATCGATAATGTTCCATAATGCTCTAAAATTTCTGAAATGGTTAAATCAGCTAATGGTCCCAAACCCTGATGATGTATTATATCTCTCTTAATCACGTGATGAATTGTGTATTTATTCATCTGCATGGCACGTCAAAACTTATCCAGAAATCTAACATCGCTTATGTAACACGAAACAAGTTGAATTGTCATTGTCAATGCAAAGTACACGTGCTGTAAGGCATGAAATCCTATATATAACCCGATACACCAAATTAAAGCTTGCACTGCCGACTCTTTTTAATGTGTCCAGGGACCTCGTGCTGGCAAATAAGGACTTCATGCTGTCCAGGGACCTCGTGCTGGCAATTAAGTTGATGTCATGTTACACGAGGGAAGTGACAGGCTTATTAAATTGTATAACAATCCTCACCAGCCATTTAATTGTCATGGATGTTGGGGGGCCTGCATTGCATTAAGGGATAGAAGTGGGATTTTATTGTCATGGATTTAGGGGGCCTACATCATCAGGTTTCAAGACAATATGCTGTCACTTTATCAAGACACTTTTTTTCGCACATTAATGTTAATTAACGAATTGATGTTCTAACGTATTAAACCTTAATAAATGACGTTTTTATGCTTCTATGGTAACAGCCCTCTGCAGATATGGTGTATGATTTGCTTATCACGGCTGATATGTTATTACTGGAGGACCTCAAGTCTATCTGTGGCCAAGAGATGGCTTATCACCTGGATACTGAAAATGTGGTAGATGTTCTCATAACAGCTCGTCAATACCGGATGTCCAAGCTAGAGTCCAATTCTACCTGTTACATAGCATTCCATCTACTCGAGGTAAACCAACCATCATTATCTATATCCTGCCTTCATGCGGGTGGCTGGGTGGGCACGGGTTCCTGTTGCTTCAATGCATTTTGCTGAGAAGCAACAGGAACTTGATAATGTGATGTCTAGCACTGTAATATCACTTGTCTTATTTCACCATGTAAGCATCCTGTCTGTGTCTTGCATGCTGTCCTCTGTGTTTTATAGGGTGGATGGAAGGCGGATGGTTCCATGCTGCTTCAAAGATTTCTTCTTTGAAGTAGCAGGAATGCAACTTGGCTGGGTGGTGCTTAGTAGGTTTGTCGCGATATAACTGAAATATTGTTGAAAGCGACGTTAAATTCTATTCACTCACTCACTCATCTCTCATTATGTATACGGTGTTCAATCTTCTGATGGTCTATTGTCATTCCTCTAATAATTCAATCATAGGAAGTGAAATTTCACACCGTAAAATCAGGGGGTGATCTAATTTATTAGGATAAGAAGAACAGAACTCATGTAGATATAAGGAATTATATCCTTGTTATTTTAATGATTTCATAGGATGATCCAATTGATTAGAATGACAGATTGGATGTGGTACACAAAATTAGGGGTGATTGAATCACTAGAGCATTGACCATAATATTGATGATTCCCTGCTTCAGTTCATTATGTGAAGACTTGGATCATTGTTAACTTTAGATTAACAAGTAAGGTACCAAACTGATATATTATATTTTCAGGCCTGCATGTGACTCACAGTGGAAAAAATAGTAGGAAATTTGCAAAAATGTAGGGGAAATATAGGATTTTTTTTAATAAAATATAGGAAATAAAGGAGTGCAAGACAGGTCTGTACTACATTGTATGTTCCAAACTTGGTAGTTTTCTGAAATTTAATCAAATTACTTTCACTGAATGCGGTCATAGTGGTGGTCTTTTAGGTGACCTGTTCTGTTGTTTGATTCAGCATAGAGAGATTGAAATATTTTCATATTTGCCGAGTGAAGCGAGGCGAAAGAAGATTTCTGAAATGTCAGTTGGACTCCTTACAGAGCATTGATAAAAGTTTTCATGAGAAAAAGTCAAAATATAGGAAATATAGGAGGTTGTGAGTAAAAGATAGGAAAAAAAAGGAATGACTCAAAAATATAGGAAAATATAGAAAATATGGTAAATATAGGAGGCACTTGGATTAGGCCTGTATTTTTCAATATGGATTTGGCTAGCCACTATCTGTGAATGTACAGGATTGGCTTGAGAATTCTGATTCAACAGATGCATGATGATAAAAGCCTGAAAAAGATTTTGCTTTTCCTGGGCAGGTTTGCCTGGGCCCGGTTTGATCAAGTAAACAATGGGAAATTTCCAAATTTGTTGAATCTAGATATTGATAGCCAAGTAGCCTTTCCAATCTATTTTCTCCTCAGCTAGATGTTCATTTCTTGCCCATCTATTCAAATTATCAGCTTAACTTATAGAGATGTGTCTGAAGGTCACAGGAAATTTAGGTTGGCTCGAGGGAATAAAATTGTGGGCACTGCACTGCAGATTGTCTGATGGGCATACAAACTCTGATGGTATTGATGGTTGAAGGGTACCAATCTGGCACTCAGTACTGGGACCCATGCAAATGACAGTGAAATACGCTTCTTGTTAAGTAAGTTATTTTACTAATTTCAGCTGGCATATGAGGAGAACTTTCAGAATTTCCTTCAGGAGGAGGCCAAAACATGGGATCAAGGAGATCAGTATCAAGCCATACCATTTGTGGAAGATTTGTATTATTATCTTCGTCGCTCTGTCAAACACAGTGACTTTTTCTTCATGCCAAACTGCTCATTTATAAACAGCCTCTACAGAAAACAGAGCATGAACGTCCTAGAGTGTTTGCTGTACAAATTACACCTGCGCCAGAACAGACCCCGAAATTATCCAAAATTTCTGAAGAGCAATAAGTCTGAGATTCAATGTACGTGTGTGTTGTTTATGAGACGTCAGCCTTCAGATTCCGGTGCTACTGCATCTCAGACTACAGGTGCTGCTCTGGTTACGAAAGCAACAACATCGCCAGATAGCCAAGTAACGTCAAACAGTGGATCTCGTGTTGAATGTATGTTAGAAGCAGAGATGAATCAGGCTGTGGAGTCTGGTAGAGCAAGAATCTCAAAATCAAGAGCTTCTGATAGGGAGAGACTTGTCAGTTACAATGGGCGAGACAGACGTACGGGTACACGACCAAGGTCACATGACCATCATTCTCACAATAAAAACCGCTGTGCAATAGCTTGAAATCATTAGCAATGGCCTTGAGTGGTGCATTCACTTTGTGACTTTGTTAAATATGTATATCTGGCTTTGACCATAAAATGTTCATGTTTTTCATTGCTCTGCAAAATGTGCGGACATGAGTCGATCACAATAACTGTTGTCTCTCCTGATGTGATTGTCACAAGTTTGTCACTCCATAAATCGATCATGAAAAAGAGTTGTCTCCCCTGATGTGATTGTCAAAACTTTGCTGCGAATCAGATTTCAATTATTCATCTGTCTCGATATTCAAAAAACGTTAATGGTAATGGAAATAAACATATAGAAGACCTTTATCTTTTATATGGCCATCTATAGACGATCATATAATGGCATCATGATTTCTCACCGTCTGTTCGTCCATCTGTTAAGTTTGTTAGCCGTGTGATATCTCCATTTCAAGAATTGGTACAAATCTTGGGGTATACATTACCCATGGGGCAAAAAGGAACCCTATTCATTTTGAGGTCATAAGTTCAAGGTCACTGTGGCTGAAAATCAGTACGGTAAATCATTGAAATTGTTATGTTCATGCTAGAAGTACAGTTCAAAGATTAAGATTGTGATGGCGAAGAAGGCTATTAATTTTGTCTATAGTATATTCTCTACATATTGTCCACATGTTTGTCTGTCCAGCTTGCTTGTTAACACAATATCGCTTTCTAAATTCAAATATGCAACTGGCAATTAGCCTGAAGGCCTTGATAAATTTCAGTCATTGACAATGGCCAAAACATCTAGGATTACATCTAGGCTCTAAAACTTCATACTACATATGCAACTGTTGATTGACCAGAAACCTTTCAAATTTGGCTGACCTTTACCTATTTCATCAAAGTCAAATTCTGGTTATTGCATTATCTCCACGGATCATTTTCAAATTCTCACTACAGTACAGTATTGATGCCCATAAGGGTCTTTTTTCTATCTGTGATATTGAATATACTGCTTATTCTAGCATTTGTACAATCACGTGATGGTTTACTTACATTTATGCTGTGAATATGTCAGACTAACTTTTACATATCCAGTCTCTATTTATATTGTGATATTTGCTGGCAGATTATGTGCAATTATTTGTCTAATACATGTATATACAAAACTGACTTTCTGATTTCGTCTTCATATTTTGTCACAAACAGTTTGAGGATCCAATTCTGCAGTATAAAATGGTCAATTGTTTCTCCAGTATGTCCAGTGTGGCATATTCATATCTGTACACCAATGTTACAGCATAGACATTTATAAATACCAATTTTATTTTACCCGTTTATCACAACAAACAGTTTTTTTTACCCCTCAGCCAGTTTGGCCTCGGGATATTGTCATCGCCATGTACATGTACATCTGTCCGTCTGTTACCGCATTCTAGGCAAAACCGATTGAGACACAACCCCCCAATTTTCACGGGGTGATGTAGGCCCGTAGGGACTAATGGTCCTCTCTTGTAGTCGGAAAAAATTGAGCACCAGCTCTGTGTCTTGCTAACACAGCAAATGATAAAGTTCTTACACGACAAGAAAGAGGTCTGAAACTTCCTTCTTTAGAGTGTCCAGGTTTCTGTGTTTTTAATGTTCGCGTATAGTTGCAGGTCTGATATGTTTAAGTTACATTTCCATTTATCTAATTTTATGCCTGTTTTCGTTCATTTTTCAGTGGCACTACTTTCGTGCTCAAAATATGTCGTCTGCTAAACCACAGATTTTGAGAGGCACATGTTGAGTGATTTTGTGGGACTAACTCATTCTCATTAGAAAGCGTGTTTGGGCAGTAATTTAGTCTTAAATAATACCAGTATAAGTGTAATTCATTGTAGAAAACAATGGGATATTTCACTTTGCCTGTATTCATTTACATTTTCATGAAATATGTGTGTTGAGTTACAGTTTGGAATTTTCACCATTTAAGCTTACCCCTCAAGACCCTCTGCCTTGGTTCACTTGGCTGGATAGGGTCAATTACAGGCATCCTAATATAATTGACCTACATGTACCCCCTGGAGAATTTCTTAGCTCCATGATCCAGTAATTCAGTGTTTACTTTATCACTTGACTGTAACCTCCCAAACTGGGAGTGTACTGACAGCAGGAGGTACATGTATATATAAGATGATACCATGAGAGGACTCTTCCCATCTAATGATAAGGTTTTTACATTGTATCCCAATACTGATTTTTTTGTCATTTACTGCTGAAGGATATATGCTTTCTTTAATCCCCTATAAAGACATAATTTATCATATCATTACGTCGGTTTCATAATAAATTAGGAATTTGTCCCATCTGTCACAATTTTTTTTTTTAATATATACATGTATGACATGTACAATTACACTAGAGATCTTTGTTGAAAGAACTGTGAGACTGGAAAAATTGTGTGGCTCTTCGCCATGGGATGGAACATCAAAGAGTTAGTGGAATTATTCCAACAGCCTATTTCAACATTTAAATTGCCCCGTTTCAGTTCCTAAGGCTCTAGTTACACTTATTTATCTTGTGCTAAGTCAGATGCTTATCAAAAGTGACTCCCCTCGGCCCATATTTTACAGAGTTATGCCCATTTGCAGATATATTAATTTCTATTTGTCCTATATGCTTGAATGTAACCAACTGTATCTGCAGAACTTTATTTGATATAGCTACTATATCTTGGAAACTTATTTATATTGCTGTATTCTGGAAGTTAATAAAAAATTACTTGCCTCAGCCCTTATTTGACGAGTCCTGCAGCTTTTCAGGTGCAGTGATATATGCTTGAATGCAACCAGTTATTTTTAATTAACTGTGTTTGGTACAGCTACCAAATTTGAGGAAACTTTTTTATCCAGTTTTATTCTAGATGCCTACTAAAAAATTAGTTGTTTCGGCCCATATTTTATTGAGTTATGCCCCTTTCGGATGTAATAATCTCCAATTTTGTGATCTGTAGTTGAATGTACAAGCTATATCTACAGATCCATGTTAGGTACAAAATTTTGGAGACTTATTTATCTAGTTGTATTTTAGGAACGTACAAAAAAATCATCGTCTCGGCCCTAATTTTATGGAGTTATGCCCCTTTTCGAGTGTAATAATCTTGGATATGCTTGAATGTGATCGGTTATATCTGAAGAACTGTGCTCAATACTGCTACCAAATTCTGGAAACTTGTATTCTTGTATTCTGCAAGCCTACAATAAATTATTTGTCTCGGCCCTTATTTGATGACCCTTTTTTATATGCCCGCCAAAAGGCGGACGTATTATGTGATGGCAGTTTCCATCCGTCCGTCCCTCGTGTCCGGTCTATATCTGGGACAGTTTTCTATCTACAGTTCTAATTTTTGGTGAGTGGATACGCTAGGTGGAGACGATGTGTCGCGTACCAAAATTGAGGTCAGAGGTCAAAGGTCACTTGTCTAAAATCAGGAAATCTTTGATCATTGACAGTTTTCTATCTACAGTTCTAATTTTTGGTGAGTGGATACCCTAGGGGGGAACGATGTGTTGCATACCAAATGTAGGTCGAGGTCAAAGGTCAGTGTGACTGAAAAATCAGGAAATCATTAAAAATTTCTAATTGTTTGTGGGTGTATTCAATAGGAGGAAATGAAGTGTCGCATACTAAATATTAGGTCACGGTCAAAGGTCACTGTCACCCCAAATTCAGGAAATTATTAAAAATATTTTTTTTTGTGTCAGATACATTAGGGGGACACGATGTGTTACATCCCAAAATGTTGGTCAAGGTCAAAGGTCAAGGTCACTGTGACTCCAAAATCGTGAAATTGGTAAAAATCATGATAATCTGTGTCCACTGAGAAATTACGGGGAGACTGTTTGTGAAGTACCAAAATTTAGGTCAAGGTCAATAGTCAAGGTCACTGTGATCCCCAAAATCATGAAATTCATAAAAATCATGATATTTTTGTGTCCATTGAGACATTGAGGGAAGACGATGTCGTGTACCAAAATTTAGGTCAAGGTTAAGGTCACTGTGACCCCAAAATTAGGAAATCATTAAAAATAATTTATTTCTGCAAGTACATGTAGATACATTAAAGGGACATGTGTTTCATACCAAAATGTGGGTCAAAGGTCAAGGTCACTGTGACCCCAAAATCAAGTCACATTTTCATATGCCTGTCGAAGACGAAGTCGTGTAATGCGATGTTGCGTTCTGTCCATTCATCCATTAACATTTGTTGTCCATGCGATATCTCTAGTTTCAAAGTATGGATTGGTACCAAACTTTGAGTATACCTTACTCGCATGGCAAAGAGGAGCCATACATTTTGAGATCGATTTGTCAAAGATCAAGGTCACAGTCCCCCAAAACTGAATCAAGTTTAGCTGACTCTACAGTGTATGTGTTACATGTAGGTTGGAATATTCAGAGTTCTCTCCCATACATGTACATGTATATGGCATTTGTCCTGTGGAGTTGTCTCCCGGCCATGCTTGAAACGGCTACATTTAGTTAAACTGTTGTGAAATTAAAACCACACATTTACTAATTTAATGGGGAGAAGGGTCCTTTATGAACTTCATACCTGTTTATTAACTCAAGAACAAATGTTTACTTCATCACTTTCTTCTTCCTTCATGAAAAATTATCTTGCCTGAAAGGAATCCATTTGCAGGAAAACTACTATTTTCTTGTGTTTGACTATCATGACTATTGTCGATTTCAGTATTAGATATGTGAGCTCTTGACTCTTGATTCATGGTCAACTTGTTACCAAGACTTAAGCTCATTTTAGTTTATCATTCATTCTAAGATGTGATATATCATGTTACATTCTCGGAAGCACAGAATTGTAGACCTTTCTCTGGAACCTTGAAATTTGGACCAATGTAATTTCAGATATACAGGGTATATTGAAGCCCCTTGGGCTCTTGTGTATTAATCTAGATATGATTTTGTGATATATATATTCTTGAATGTAGCGGTTATATGTGCAGAATTTATGATATTTTCTAAAAGGACAATTCTGAATTAGTATAGCCATAATATGTTGCACATTCCCTGCATATTTCTCAATTGCTTGGGGGAAGCTGAGGGGTTTTGCGAGTGTCGCCCTCATGTTCATGGGTGAAATGTGCTGAAACACATCAATTCATTAAAGATTTTTCCCCCCCCACGACATAAAAAACACCGGGTTTTAAAAACGCCGGGCGCCCGTAATTCCGTCCTACATTTCTTGTCCGACCAATAACTTGAGAACTATTGAACAGATTGACTCCAACCTTGGAGAATGCCTTGGGATTGCTTTTCAGTTGTCAGTATAATCCAAGATGGCCACCAACCAGCCATCTTGGCATTGTCAGCAATTTGATCTTTATACATTTCTTGTCTAACCAATAACTCTAGAGCTATTGAACCGATCGACTTCAAACTTGGTGAGTGTCTTGACATCGGTGAAAGGACGGTTGGGATTGCTTTTTATTTACCTTTGTAATCCAACACAACCACCATCAGCCATCTTGCATTGTCAGTAGTTGGATCTTTAAAACATTTCTTGTCTGACCAATAACTCGAGAATTATATTGATCCGATCGACTCCAAACTTGGACAGTGTCTTGACATCTGTGAGAGGATTGCTTTTCATTTAACTGTGTTATCCAAGATGGCCACCAGCAATCTTAGATTTTCAGCAGTTGGATCTTGTCTGGACAATATTATTAAACTCTAACGATTGAACCCATTTAATTCAAACTTGGAGAATGGCATGACATTGGTGAGATGATTGTTGGGATTGCTTTTCAGTCACTTGTATAATCAAGATGGCCACAGTCAGCCATCTTGAATTTTAGGCACTTGGATCTTGTCTGACCAATATAAACTCGGGAACGATTGGCCTGAGAAGACTTCAAACTTAGAAAGTGGCTTGATATCGATGAGAGGATGGTTAGGAATGCATTTCAGTTACTTGTGTAATCCAAGGTGGTCACTATCAACCATCTTGCCTTGTCATCAGTTGGATCTTTACATTTTTTCTCCAGCCAGTAACTCGAGAACTATTGAAACAGACTTCAAAAAACTTGGAGAGTGTTGATCTTGACATCAGTGAGAGGATGGTTGGGATTGCTTATCATTTACCGGTGTAATCCAGATTTTCAGCAGTTGGATCTTGTCCAGACAATAACTCGAGAACTATTGAACCGATCCACTTGTGAGATGTATGGCTCATCAGACATCTCCATTTCCATCAAAATCATGTAATCTTAATCAATAATATGGGATATCATCGACCAAGAAATATCGAACATAGAGGTCCATATCCCCCGCAGCAGCAGCACCAGTTATGGCAGACCAACAATCCTGTCATGTCCCAGGAATGTTAGGACAATACACAGAGTGCGAGTGAGGCCTGGTCATTTATAACGTAAATTCATGTGGTCGTTATACATGACATGACCACAAAACCTGTGTCCAGCAGATTTCTTACAATTCTTTCATATATGATATGAATGTTTGCATGCATGGCACGGAACTGATGTCCAGAGTCAATGAAAAACCTGATCTGGAAATTCATTTTAAATACAATATGGTGGGAAAGCGAGCCTATTGTTCTCGGCTCTCCTGTACCAGATGGTGGGATAGCGAGCCTATTGTTCTCGGCTCTCCTGTACCAGATGGTGGGATAGCGAGCCTATTGTTCTCGGCTCTCCTGTACCAGATGGTGGGATAGCTAGCCTATTGTTCTCGGCTCTCCTGTACCAGATGGTGGGATAGCGAGCCTATTGTTCTCGGCTCTCCTGTACCAGATGGTGGGATAGCGAGCCTATTGTTCTCGGCTCTCCTGTACCAGATGGTGGGATAGCGAGCCTATTGTTCTCGGCTCTCCTGTACCAGATGGTGGGATAGCAGCCCATTGTTCTCGGCCTCCTGTACCAGATGGTGGATAGCGAGCCTATTGTTCTCGGCTCTCCTGTACCAGATGGTGGGATAGCGCAGCTCATTGTTCTCGGCTCTGTACCAGATGGTGTGGATAGCGAGCCTATTGTTCTCGGCTCTCCTGTACCAGAGATGCAGGGATAGCGAGCCCATTGTTCTCGGCTCTCCTGTACCAGATGGTGGGATAGGCTAGCTCATTGTTCTCGGCTCTCCTGTACCAGATGGTGGGATAGCGAGCCTATTGTTCTCGGCCCTCCTGTACCAGATGGTGGGATAGCGAGCCTATTGTTCTCGGCTCTCCTGTACCAGATGGTGGGATAGCGAGCCTATTGTTCTCGGCTCTCCTGTACCAGATGGTGGGATAGCGAGCCTATTGTTCTCGGCTCTCCTGTACCAGATGGTGGGATAGCTAGCCTATTGTTCTCGGCTCTCCTGTACCAGATGGTGGGATAGCTAGCCTATTGTTCTCGGCTCTCCTGTACCAGATGGTGGGATAGCTAGCCTATTGTTCTCGGCTCTCCTGTACCAGATGGTGGGATAGCGAGCCTATTGTTCTCGGCTCTCCTGTACCAGATGGTGGGATAGCGAGCCTATTGTTCTCGGCTCTCCTGTACCAGATGGTGGGATAGCGAGCCTATTGTTCTCGGCTCTCCTGTACCAGATGGTGGGATAGCGAGCCTATTGTTCTCGGCTCTCCTGTACCAGATGGTGGGATAGCTAGCCTATTGTTCTCGGCTCTCCTGTACCAGATGGTGGGATAGCGAGCCTATTGTTCTCGGCTCTCCTGTACCAGATGGTGGGATAGCGAGCCTATTGTTCTCGGCTCTCCTGTACCAGATGGTGGGATAGCGAGCCTAGCCTCATTGTTCTCGGCTCTCCTGTACCAGATGGTGGGATAGCTAGCCATTGTTCTCGGCTCTCCTGTACCAGATGGTGGGATAGCTAGCCTATTGTTCTCGGCTCTCCTGTACCAGATGGTGGGATAGCGAGCCTATTGTTCTCGGCTCTCCTGTACCAGATGGTGGGATAGCGAGCCTATTGTTCTCGGCTCTCCTGTACCAGATGGTGGGATAGCGAGCCTATTGTTCTCGGCTCTCCTGTACCAGATGGTGGGATAGCTAGCCTATTGTTCTCGGCTCTCCTGTACCAGATGGTGGGATAGCTAGCCTATTGTTCTCGGCTCTCCTGTACCAGATGGTGGGATAGAGCCTATTGTTCTCGGCTCTCCTCCAGATGGTGGGATAGCGAGCCTATTGTTCTCGGCTCTCCTGTAGATGGTGGGATAGCGAGCCTATTGTTCTCGGCTCTCCTGTACCAGATGGTGGGATAGTGAGCCTATTGTTCTCGGCTCTCCTGTACCAGATGGTGGGATAGCGAGCCTATTGTTCTCGGCTCTCCTGTACCAGATGGTGGGATAGCGAGCCTATTGTTCTCGGCTCTCCTGTACCAGATGGTGGGATAGCGAGCCTATTGTTCTCGGCTCTCCTGTACCAGATGGTGGGATAGCGAGCCTATTGTTCTCGGCTCTCCTGTACCAGATGGTGGGATAGCGAGCCTATTGTTCTCGGCTCTCCTGTACCAGATGGTGGGATAGCGAGCCTATTGTTCTCGGCTCTCCTGTACCAGATGGTGGGATAGCGAGCCTATTGTTCTCGGCTCTCCTGTACCAGATGGTGGGATAGCTAGCCTATTGTTCTCGGCTCTCCTGTACCAGATGTGTCTTGCTAGGGTAAATCCTCTAACAATTCAATCACCAGATTAAAATGCAATCACTCCCAATTTACTCAGTTCTAATAAATTTGATTAACCTCTTAAACCATTAAGATGGCAAAGACATAATGGATTACCTGCATGATTTTGTCAACTTCCTGTTCGATAACTGTTTATCACCCCCTGATTTTATAATGGAAACATTCACTTTCTGTGATTGAATTATTATGGGATTTACCACCTTGTTTTGTCAGTTCGTTAAAAATCACAAAAAAGCCTCAATTAGTGTTTCAATTTTATTAATATCATGATTGCCAATGCAAAACATTGGCCTGTACATTCACTTGTATGAAGACTTGTAGTGAACCCAGAATGAACGGAACTTTAGTGAAATCTCCTTGAATATGCCTTCCAATTTGCCTTGGCTGCAGGGTAAAACATCCAGCTCGTAATCTGGTCAGTAGATAGGAAGAAAGACATTGAATAAACTTTTTTACACAGATGAATAATTTCACGCCTGTATAATGTTAAATCCCACAATCGAACCATTACAGGCCAATGGAACTGTAGTTTCTTTTCATCGACCCCATCCGTGGGGTTCCCGGGTGTAATAAGGAACAGGACCCCTACCTGTGAGATTCCTGGGTGTGAAAAGGAATAGGTCCCAGCATCGTGATATGACTGAAAGCGACGTTAAATCAGATTCACTCACTATTTCCATATGCCCATCGTAAAATGAGGTCGCATTATGCGATCGAGAATTTGGTCCATCCACTGACTGTTGTCTGCAATATTTCTAGGTATACCTTCAACATGGCAAACAAGAAGCATACACGTATTTAGTTATAATTGTCTGTCAATTTTCATTGTCTTTGCGACATCTTCAGTTCCTGGTCAGGGATTGATATCAAATTTTGGCAAAAATGGACCTTATTCATTTTGTGCTCAAAAGTCAAGGTAAATAGCCTGATAAGGCAGGAAATGAGAGAAATTTGTTATGTCCATGCTACATGTATAACTATTAACTCTTACTAAGGCTAGACCTCAAACTTCTGACAAGTAATGAGCCTACTGATATTGTTGTCCAAAGTTCATGCAAAGGGCAAGGTCACAACAGCTTGAACATCAGAACAAGAGCCCAAGGGGCTTCAATATACGCCCGTGTATCTGGAATTACATTGGTCCAAATTTCAAGGTTGTTTGATAGCTTCGATTCCAATTGGTAGCTAGCCTACAATTTTGTGCTTCTGAGAATGTAACATATATAACATCTTATATTGAATGATAAACTAAAACGAGCTTAACTCTTGGTAACTAGTTGACCTTGAAGCAAGAGCCGAGAGCTCACATATCCCACACTGAAATCGACAATATTCAAACACAAGAAAATAGTAGTTTTCCTGCAAATGGATTCCTTTCAGACGAGATAATTTTTCATGAAGGAAGAAGAAAGTGATGAAGTAAACCTTTGTTCTTGAGTTAATAAAGAGGTATGAAGTTCATAAAGGATCCCTCTCCCCGTTAAATTACTAAATGTATGGTTGTTATTTCACAACAGTTGTAGCTGTTTCAAATATGAGACAGGATGAATGCCATATACATGTAGGGGAGAGAATATTCCAACCTAACACATATGGTCAGCTAAACTTCATTCAGTTTTGAAGGCCTGTGACCTTGACCTTGGACAAATTGATCTCAAAATGTATGGCTCCTCTTTGCCATGCGAGTGAGGTATTCTCAAAGTTTGGTACCATTCCATACCTTGAAACTAGAGATATCGCATGGACAACAAATGTTAATGGATGAATGGACAGAACGCAACATCGCATTACATGACCTCGTCTTCGACAGCCATATGAAAATGTGATTCCTGATTTTGGGGTCATAGTTACCTTGACCTAAATTTTGGTACACGACACTTCGTCTTCCGTCAATGTATCAATGGACACAAAAAAATCATGATTTTGTATGAATTTCAGGATTTTGGGGGTCACAGTGACCTTGACGTTCAGCCTTGACCTACAATTTGGAATGTGATACATCATGTCCCCCTAATGATCTACGGACACAAAACAAAGTAATTTTCAAAGATTTTTTGATTTTAGAGTCACAGTGACAGTGACAAACCATCTCCCCGTAATTTCTCAATGGACACAAAAAATCATGATTTTTAACAATTTAACGATTTTGGGGTCACCGTGACCTTGACCTACATTTTGGTATGCGACACATCACGTCCCCATAATGTATCTACTGACACAAAAAAAATGTTATTTATAATAATTTCCTGATTTTGGGGTCAGTGACCTTTGACCTTTCACCTTGATTCTGGTGTCACAGTCATCTTGACTATTGACCTGGATCTAAATTTTCGTACATGACAAAACAGCTACCCGTAATTTCTCAATGTACTAAAAAAATCATGATTTTTAACAATTTCATGATTTTGGGGTCACACTGACCTTGACCTTTGACCTTGACCTACATTTTGATATGTGACACATTGTGTCCCCCTAATGTATCTACTCACACAAAGATATGTTATTTTCAATAATTTCCTGATTTTTGGGTCAGTGACCTTTGACCTTCAACCTTGACCTATATTTTGGTATGCGACACCTCATTTCCCCCTTTTGAATCCACTCATAAAAAATTAGAAATTTTTAATGATTTCCTGATTTTTCCGTCACACTGACCTTTGACCTCTGACCTCGACCTACATTTCGTATGCAACACATCATTCTCCCCTAGGGCATCCACTCACCAAAAATTAGAACTGTAGATAGAAAACTGTCAATGATAAATGATTTCCTGATTTTAGGCAACAGTGACCTTTGACCTCTGACCTCGACCTCAATTTTGGTACGCGACACATCGTCTCTACCTAGCGTATCCACTCACAAAAAATTGCAACTGTGGATAGAAAACTTTCACAGATATAGACCGGACACGAACACTTCAGTGATTTCCTGTTTTTTAGGCCAGTGACCTTTGACCTCTGACCTTGACCTTCATTTTGGTATGCGACACATCGTCTCCCCGTAGGGTATCCACTCACCAAAAATTAGAACTGTAGATGGAAAACTGTCCCAGATATAGACCGGACACGGGGGACGCCCCGACGGACACACGGACAGATGGACGGAAACCGCCATCACATAATACGTCCGCCTTTTGGCGGGCGTATAAAAAGCTAAGATAATGATGTCTGTGCTATGAACTGCAGTGCAATGCAAAATGGGGGAAAAAATTAGGTATACCTCAAGAACAGCATTATTAAGACTCGGAAGCAGAAAAAAAGATATCTTTATGTCGACTGAGGCTAAATACTGTGCCATGGATTTTATTTATCCAAAAAACTGAAAGGATCTAGCTACTACTAGTGAAATTTGTAGAATTACAGCAGAATGTCTCTTTGCAGATGCCTGAAGTTGTTTTGCCATCTGAATAATTCAAAGAAATATAGTACCTCAAACTCTCAGCAACCATCAGGAAATCTAAAGAAATTGTTATGTCCATGCAATAACTAACGCCAGGTCTCAGAACTTCTGGTAAATAAGAAACCTATCGATTTTGTTGTCAACATGGTCATGCAAAGGGCAAGGTCACTGCAGCCTGAACACTGGTGGGAATAGTGGACAATATTGAGGTCTGAGCTTGAAGTATAACCTCCAGTGCTGTGCAGAATGTGACAGAAGCTCAGATATGCCTCAAACTCTTGAAAACCAAGAAACCTGTTGATTTTGATGTGTGTCTATCCATCCTGGCTGTCTATTAACTACTTCGATGTCATATTTCCACTTCATGGGCAATTGAAGGCCAGGATCACTGAAGTCTTAAACAAGATGCCATGTTTATCATTGCACAACAGAATTATGCTTATATTTTCAAGTACATATATGTTGAAGCCGCATGGACACTTTTTGAAAATTTACATTGACCAATCAAATACATTGGGAGCTGAAAAATTTCCTGCAGTTTTTATTATGATACAATTCCACTGTAATGGGTCCAGTTTCCATCCTTCTATGAAAGCCCTTCCTATATTACTCTTGATTTTCATTTTGAGATATCATCATTGATAAATGGCCCAGGATAAATGTTCCCAACACCATCACTGTATCACTGATGAAACAATAGAATATAATACTCCTTGTAACATTAAATGCTCTATGTAACTCATAAATATATGTACAAAACATCCATGAAAGACTCGCTGATACCTTAGCTGATTAGACTAAGTAAATAAGTAAGATTTTGTAAATAAATGATCTGATTTAACAAAGGAATTGAGATATAAAAGATGACATTTGTTGTAAAGGATGTAAAATTTGGTGTAAATTGAAGCAAACTTGACATGGAATTAAAATAAATGGACTAAGAAATTGGATAACACATAGGTTTGTCAAGATGAAACAAGTAATTTTCAATTGCCTATTCCAATAGAATATTGAAAATATTGGTGTAAAACATAAATAGCATGAGGAAATGACTAGAACAAACTATAAACAATGATACTGCTATTCAATGTATCTCTTCACAATGAAAGAAAAATCCTCCAAAACTTTTACCATTCTTATGTTACAAGTATTTTAGACATCTTGTAATATCACAGTCAAAACTTCATATCAACATGAATTATCTCTCTCAAAAACAAATGTCATAAATAATGTCTTCTGTAAATGCCGTAACTGATATTACGTAGCAGATAGATGGATGTACCAAAATATTGACACATGTACAGTCTACTCTGATCACCTGTATAAATGAACAAAGTCTGTCCAGCAGTACTAATGGTAATCCTAGTACAGTAATTGTCACAAAGGCAGATAGAAAGAGACGTGTGTAAGACCTAGCAAATATGTTTACTCATTCATGGAATACTAAAGATCAACTGTTTTTTCAGTCTCATCATCTGGCTCCAACAGTAAATTGAAAACCATCCATTAAAATATTTCGCATCAATTGAGAAATAGAGTCCTTTCATTGGTCACCGACTAATTTGACTGTCATCGATTGGTCCATAACTGACTGGTGGCAACTTCAAGAGTGCAAGCAAAATCTCTGTAATGCACATATATAACCTCACTCACATCAAACCATTTTCACATTTTCTTTGTGAACTTGAATGCTTCCATTTTGTGAATCACAATGTGTCAGATTTTTTCGGGTAAAATTTATCAATTTCATTGGAAAATCCCATAATAAATTTCAGTCTACATATTCTGAACAGAAATTTCAAGTCTCCAAACAAAAGTTTGGCATGTTCAGTAAACAAAACCAGTGGTGACTCATTCAATGCTCAACTTCAGCAAGTAGTTTCATCCATGTGTTTGGAGTTCAATGAAGCCACACTTCCAATTCTTCCTAAGACCATATCATCTCCAAGCATGGACAGTGGAGTGACACTCTTCTCTCTATGTATCTCCACAGCGCAGGTGATCTGGTTTTCAGGGGGAATGGTGTGGAGTTCGGGGGTGGATGGAGCATAGATTCCTCGCCCTAACAACTTGGTCCCATTAGCCATCAACTTTGACCGGGTATTAGCCAGCTCCTGAACAGACCCAGTACTGCGTACACTGCGAGAAGAACTGCGAATACTCTTGCCACTGGTTTCACGGATTGATGTGTCAGCGCGGGTCAGTATGACATCCTGCTGATTGATCTTGACGTCGGGTGTTTTAGCACTTACTGTGTGGGTGATACCTTTCTTTTCATCCTGACTGCTGTCAACGAGTTCAGAGTTGAGAGATTCCTTGCTGTTCTTGTTACTTATTGACTTGGTACTCTGACTGCCACTGCCGGTCTTGGAGCTCTGTACACCTGTACACAACAAAATATGATTACAATGTTAGAAACTAAAATCTAGCCCAGAATCAGCTATAATTTATCTACTCAGAATCGCTCTCAAGTACTCTGGTGTTGACATACATGTAATTTGATTTGCGGTAAATCCTCTAATGAATGAGAAATTTCCCACCTCAAATTAAGAGGTACCGGTACTGGTGATAAAATTTATTAGAACAAGAAGTTGAAAAAATATCATAAAATTTCTCTGTTTATTAAATTATTTCAGAGGCTGCTCAAATTTTTAGAACTGACTGAATTTTGACCACAAAATTGGGAATGGATGAATTAGGGTTACTAAATAATTAGAGAGTTTCTCATAGTGTTTTGCTCTGGTGTGAAGGCCACTGTTTACAGTTGAGCAGTCACATTTCATTGGTGTCTAAAGAAATAACAGGACAACTTGTTCAACAATTAAGACCAATTTCCTTTTTCTCCAACACTTTAGACTAATTTCCTTGATGAATTTCACCTGAGTCAACACTGCCCTTGGAGTCACACATATCCTCCATCTTGATTTTTCGGCTTGATGGTGGTTCTTCATTGGTTGGTTTCTCTCCTGTTTTCATTGGTTCCTGCAGGTCATCATTTTCTAAGAGCTCTTTCAGTTCCTGCTCGTACTTCTCAATCACCAGGATCTCTTCCTCTTCTTCATCCAGACTATCTCCACCATTGTCATCCGGGATATCGGAGAGTGAAAACTAGGGGAGACAATCAACATACATTTATAGGAATGTGTGCCCACAATTATCATACCAGATATCAGAGGGAGAAGTAAGGCATGTAAGGGGATGTTTGAAATGGATGTTGATTTTTATGCCTTGCTGAATACAAGAACAGAAATGCCTGTGGTGTTTCGAACACTCTGGATGGAAATTAAATCTAGAACACATTTGATTGATCACAGAGTAAATGACTTTCCCATGGTGGTACCGGTACATGTATATTTTATATTCAAGCTTGAAAACTGGAGTGAGTGAGTAAATATGATTTAACGTCACTTTCAACACTATTTCAGTCATATCACAACATTCAATTAGTGAAACCACATGGGTAGGGTCCTAATCCTTTTAACACCCAGGACCCCACGGGTGAGATGGAGTCCTATTCTTCAAAACTTGTAACACTGATTCTCAATAAAATGTATTTCACCTGAGATCCCAAGTCCTCTGATTCTATTCTTCCTTTTTTCCTTCTTCTGTTCTCTTTGTCTTTCTCAATTTTCTCTTCTGTTTGCTCTGTGTCCATGTCCAAGTCTTTTGTACTTTTCTTAAACGAGCCAATCTTCTGCATAATCGAGGACTCTGGATTCATCACCTGAAAGAGACATATTAAGGGGTTTCGTTACCTGTCGTTTATCAGAAGTCACCTGATATCCCACAACACTGAGATTGATAGGCAAATGAGCATACTAAGTATATATCCCTCAAAACTGAATCAGTAACGACAGAATAACTCAAATTTACAGATGATGACCTCATTGGAGCTCAAGTTGTCAGTACTGTATCATCAACAGTTACCAATAAAAGGCTGACCCTTGAATATTGTACAGTAAAAGTAAGCAATAAAACAAGAACAACCTTGCAGTCTCAGCATTCCACCCAATATGATACCATGTATATGACATGGTTATGAAAGGTTTCACTACACAAACACTGTACAACACAAATACAGTTTGTCTCTTGAGGAGTTTACCTGTATAACAGTCTTCACCATCTTGGGTGTACCTTTAAGACTCTGAATGATCTCCTCAGCTTCCATTTTATGGTCTTTCTTTTCCATCTTGGCTGCGTTTTCAATCAGTAACTTCCTATAAATAGCAAGATGATTAAAACATATACCCAGACTGAATTATAACCACACCAATGGAACAAGTTATACCCATCTCTGTACCTTTCCACGATGTACACTAGCTCAAGTATTCATCATGGTTCAATCCATCATTCTGGGCGTCATATTGACCACCTCAAGTGAATTCATGTGAAAACAAAGCCTGTATCCTCCAACACAAAACGGACTTCCGAAAGTTTTGGTCCATGTGCTCCATTTTTTTATTATTTTAATATCGCCTCCAATCTTGAAAAAAAAAAACTGCCCATGAAAAAATATATATATAATTGATGTGACCTAACCCTTCTTTAATACATGCATGATAATTCCTCTAATCATTCAATAACCCTATTAGAATTATCCTCAATTTTGTAAAGTTCAATCAGTTGTTCTGATGACTTTGATCTCCCTCTCAAAATCATTAAATTAACTAAGAAATAATAGTTTATTCACAAAATTTTGAACCCTATTGTTAACTTCCAGTGGAAATTAATTTGATTAACCCGATTTTTTAGTTACAAATTTCACTTCATGTGGTTGAATTATTAGGGTAATTACCCCATCATCTATCTTCAGTAAAAGTAAACATGAAGCTGCGCTATCGAAACCCCTCGGCTCTGAACCCCAGCTATTATAATGTAAGGGTGTCTCTACCAATTGATTGGCTTGTGGGAAGAAATATTTACCCCTGTATTGTAAGTGTACTTTCTTTGAAAAAAAAAGAAGTTTTCCAGTCATCCAATCAATACATAAATGTGATAGTATACTAACATGATATAGAAATAATATGCAAACTTAACATAGGAATTAGTGGATTTTGTTAGACAAGGGGCATAACTCTGCAAAATACTTTCTGACACGACTCATTTTCGATAGGCATCTAGTGTCATTTTCAAAACAGATTTGCAGGCATTCTTCGCATTGTGTAAGAGAATAAATCAATAAATCAGTCATCCAATCAATAAATAAATGTGATAGTATACAAACATGATATAGAAATTATATGCAAACTTAACATAGGAATTAGTGGATTTTATTAGACAAGGGGCATAACTCTGCAAAATACTTTCTGACACGACTCATTTTCGATAGGCATCTAGTTCAGGTCAAGAGAAACAACTGTATCACGTTAGGATGTTGTATATGGAACGGTTCTGAAATTATCACAATAACAAATCATAAATGGATTTTTATTTGTAACATGAATTGCAGGCAAGCACCTAAAAGGTGCGTGGACCCCTCAGCCTGTTTTTTTTAGTAAAGTAGGATCAGGGCTGCATCTAGAGCCAATTTAGTTTCGGAAAACATATGGGTGCCCAAAACTCAAAAGAAACAAAAAACGAAAGTGTTGTTGTTGTTCAATTTTGAAAGGATTTCTGAAGGAAATACTAGAAAAAGCCCCTAGGATCCTCAATATCGATCCTATTGCATAGCTGGGTATTGAATTTCATGTTAATAAACCTCTGTTTTGGGAGTGATCACAGGCTATTTGCGCCGAAATTCACTTACAAAAAACCCTCAATAATGAATAACGAAAAGGAAATGGGAGTTTGGGATCGGAACCTGCAAAAAAATCCCTGGACACCGTATAAAACAGATATAGGTTTCACGCGAGTGGTGTGCTGGGATTACAGCATGCAAGAAAGTGTAGCTTTATCGGTGGCAATTTATGCATTGCACAAGTGTGATTTAGTAAACACACTGATTGACATAGGCCCACCCTTATCATTAGGGGGGGGGGGCATAAACTCCAGGTATGCAAACTGGTTCAAAATTGCCCAGAGTCAGGCTAAAAATGGGCTCTCCTAATCACTCGTTTGAAATAATTTCCAAGGTACAGTAACATGTTTGGTGACAAAAATTGATAAAAATGTTGCACCAGTTAAATGTGTGGACACAAATACGGTTCATGCAAAAGTTTTAGGATAAAACATATGATGTAGAATAGAATAATTTAATAGCAAAATTAAAGAAAATTGTTGTCCTTCATTCAATGAGAATCTTCCTTGTATCAGGGAACCTTCAAAATTCACAATGAAACATGCAACCAACGGTTCCCGATGGACATAGATAACAGTGCAAAAGCTAAGCCATCAATAAATAATAAAAAAAATCATGAAATAATTATAACCATGTGAAAATCTAATCATTTCATCAGTCAACATTCAGGAAGCTCTCACCAAAGTTTGGTCAGGCCCGACTTGATAGATCTACAGATATTCAGCGGACAAGAACATGTTGATGGGCATAGATAACAGTGCAAAAGCTGAGCCATCAATAAATAATAAAAAATAATAATTAAAAATCATGAAATCATCATAGCCACCTGAAAATCTAATCATTTCATCAGTCAACATTCAGGAAGCTCTCACCAAAGTTTTGTCGGGCCCGACTTCATAGATCTGCAGATATTCAGCGGACAAGAACATGTTGACGGACGGACGCCAGGACGGACGGACGCCAGGACGGACGCTTGAGATGGACGGACGACGCCATGGCACCATTAGCACCCCACAGCCCTATGGGCTGAGGGGCAAAAAAATATTGTCCGAGATGACTCATTTTCGATAGGCTTCTGATTTATGTGAAGATAAACAGATGTAACAAGTTTGGTTGCCATGCATGAAACGGTTCTGTAGATATCGCGGTAACGGACGTACGGACGTACAGACGTACGGACGTACGGACAGCCGTACATGATGACTATACCCCTAGGCCAAAGTTGGCCGAGGGGTAAAAATTGTTCGGTATACAGAGGAAAGCTAGACCTACTTGGCCCTCTTTTTGAGGAGTTTCTGGGCATCCGGGTAGTCCCTCATAGCCTCCTCAAAGTCAGCCTTGGACAAGGTGAACAGGTTAGTGAAGCCCTTACATCGCACATCT